>CP125974.1:327609630-328209630 GCA_030063025.1 Avena longiglumis | reverse complement strand
CAAGGTATCAAATGTGCATAGCCCAAGCAATCATAAGAGGAACTAGTCTCAATAGGTGTTTGTTGCTCGCAAAGATAGTGGGGTTCACAAAGGAATGCAAGTGGGGAGAAGTCGCGGAATGTTTATACCTTTCGTCGACGATCTTTACCCTTTATTGTTGGATTCCGCCTTGCTCACGGAATTTGGATGGAGTAGATTGCATGAACCACGTGCATGATGATGTAGAGCTCCTTCTCTTCGAAACGAGCTAAAGAACACCAAAATCCGAGTTCGGATGCAAAAGTTATGATCAAAACGGTGAGAGGCTGAAATCTGGAACTTCTTTCTTCTTCGACGGGCGGTAGTACGGATTTTGGTACCGGCGGTAGTACCAGATTTGGGCGGTAGTACCGCTCAGAGAAAACCAGATCGACGCGATTTAGCGAGTTTGGAAGCGTTGGGCGGAAAATCTTCAAGAAAACACCAAATCGACGGGGAAATCAAGGAATTAGGCTATGGGAGCAAAGGAAGGTAGATCAACAAGTTTAGCAAGTAATCCACGGATCAAAACCTACCAAAAGCACTCAAATCACAGATCGATCCAAAACACGAATTGGGGCTATTTTGGTGGAATTTTCGAATTTATGGGGAAAAGACCAAATCGATGAGAAATCCGTGGCAACCGAAAGCTGCTGATACCAGATGATGGAGGGGTTAACCTCTTGGGTGCCCGATCTTCACGGATCTCGTGGTCAAATCGATGGGAAAGCGAGGGGAAAGGGAGAAGGTAGCGACGCGAACACACCTCGCGAAGAACACGATGAACACACGCAAAACTCACACGATACAAGGCCGATTGCTCGAGCGGTGGCCACGGTCGATAGAATCCTCGCAAGGAAAGATCGGTCAACGTGCTCCCTCGGATCCACATCGGAGAGGGAAGAACACCTTGAGGAGGTCTTGGCGACTTGGGGCGGCAGGAACCCAAGGCCTTGTTCAACGATGGATGCGTGATGCAAAGTCCAATCGAGGTTGGTGACGATAGTCGGTCCCCTTGGTAAAGGGATGAGGCAAAACTAGAGATTCCACAATGGGGTTGTCTTTAGTCTATCATCTATGCCTAAGGGATACATGAGGGTGGAGGCTCTATTTATAGGCCAACCACAAAACAAGGGTAGTTTGGGGATAAAACTAGGGTTTGGTAAGTAAAGGGGATACATGGGCATGGCCCAACTAGTGCACGCAGCCTTTGCCAGGCGGTAATCTGGGACTTGGGACCGGTAGTACCGCTTGGTCAGATAATCTGCTCTGGGACCGTAGTACCGCTTGAGGTCTGGAGTCAATGCATGTGGCGATGTCGATGGAGTACGGTACTGACCGGTAATCTGGGTCAGATCCGTAGTACCGGAGACAAGAGTATTTGGCTTATGTTGGCGTCATTCTTTGGCGGTAGCGGTAATCTGCCTAGCGGTAGTACCGTCGCCAGTCCGTAGTAATATTGGCGACAGAGAGCATTTGGCGATCTGTCTTCTTCCGCCTCCTCTTCCAAGCCTCCGTCTTGTCGGGCTTGATGCTCCGGGCTTCCTCCCTTGCCTCCGTACTTGTCAATGTGAACCTATCATGCATATGTGACGGAGTATGAAGTAGCATGCCATTCAATAGGGAAGGAAGGGGGCTCGCATAGAGGAACGAATTCACCTTTGGAGTCCATGACGACTTGGTGTAAGTTGGAGACCAATATGTGGTAACGACCGTAGGTCGGGCTACATCAAGGCGTCTACATTTTCCTTGTTCGCGAGGTCGTAGAAGCCAAGCGTAGGCATTGAAGCTTGATGGCGTGGTGGAAGGCTTGCTCTTGGTGCCATTTTGGTGGTGGCACTAGTAGTTAAAGGTGCCCTATGATGGTGTCGACGGAGGTCATTGGCGTGTCTTGCCGATGGTTGATGTTGGTGAAGCACTTGGTCATCCACATGACGCTCGTGACGGTGATAATTTGCCTTGGCACTCTTCTTGTGCTTGTGGTGCCTTCTTGAGCTTGATTGAGCATTATGGTTGGTGCTCATCTTCAATTCTTCGTCTTGGTGGCGAAGATGCCTTAGACGATTTCTTGTATCCTCTTTATGGTGGCGATGCTCATGAGAGGATGTTTGTCGATGAAGATTCTTGTTTCGTGGCGCCTCTTGATGCATATGATGTTTGGACGCCACTCTTGTTTGGATAGGAGTTGGAGCTTGGTGCCTTGGCGGTGATGTAGCTTGGCGCCTTGGATATGGTGGAGCTTGACGCCTTGGAGGTGATGGAGCTTGGTGCCTTGGAGATGGTGGCGCTTGACGCCGTCTAGGTGGTGGCACATGTCGCCTTGGAGGTGGATCATCGAAGTAGGTGGTGCCCTTTGGTGTGGCACGCTTGGCCTTGAAGGTCATGGAATCTTGATGATGCGCCTCCTCTTGCTTGGCGTAGTAGGCTTCCATCTCCACACGGTGGAGGAATTCTTCATGGCTCATGGAGGAGCCATCAAAGTCGATGAAGTTCTCCGTGTCCTCCATGCTTGGCGAGGCGTCATCGATGTTGCACTCGAAGTTGTCCATGCTTGGGGAGTAGTTGTTGGTGTAGTACTCCATATCACCCAAGCATGTGGAGCCATTGTCGGTGTAGTGCTCCATAGGCTCCATGCATGAGGAGCCATTGTCGACGTAGAGCTCCATGTCTTCCATGCATGTGGAGCCGTCGTAGGTGTAGTTTTTCGGGTCCTCAGAGCATGTGGAGCCATTTTCGGTGTGGTGCTCCGTCATGTCCTCTATACTTGTGGAGTCGTAGTCATGGTGGCTCATCATGGATTCTTCATAGATATCATCCTCGGTTCCGGAGTCCCTAGACATGATGCACAAGACCAAGCGGTGTATATGGAAGTGGTAGTGGGAGTTAGGGATACAACGTCAAACCTTACTTTACCTTGGAAGATCGTATCGTGCAAGTGGCCACACTTGAGAGCAATAAACCAAGCAAAGTTAAGTTCACGCGGAACACCAAAACCAACTACTAACCAAAAAACACACACACAAGGCCTATGGTGGATAGGTATGGAAAGTGGCATGTCAAGAACCAATCCGAAATCGAGATGTTGTAATGGCAAGTAAAGAACCACAATGATCACAAAGCAAACAAGTTTATCCACAAGATAGGAAATATGTACAAGGAAACACACACGGTGGGATAAATGGGACTTGTGTGACGGAGAAAGTGAGCTAAGAACCAAAATATTACCTAGCGAAGACAATAAGCTCGTGTCACACAAGTACAGGGAGAGACGCTAGTTCGATTGCACAAGATTGGTAGGCTACAAGATATGCACAAAAATTACCACCTATATGATGTTCATCGAGCTTGCGCTTCCTATTCTATGAGGCACATGTATCTTTCTTTCTTTTCTTTTTCTTTTTCTTTTTCTATTTTTTTTCTTTTTATTTTTATTTCTTTCTTTTTCTTTTTCACTTGCCTCTTCCTTGTGCCAACAACTATACAAGATAACTATATGAGATAGCGCTTACAAATGTTTGCCCGGAATCTACAAGGTATCAAATGTGCATAGCCCAAGCAATCATAAGAGGAACTAGTCTCAATAGGTGTTTGTTGCTCGCAAAGATAGTGGGGTTCACAAAGGAATGCAAGTGGGGAGAAGTCGCGGAATGTTTATACCTTTAATCGTGATCTTCACCCTTTATTGCTGGATTCCGCCTTGCTCACGGAATTTGGATGGAGTAGATTGCATGAACCACGTGGATGATGATGTAGAGCTCCTTCTCCTCTTCGAAACGAGCTAAAGAACACCAAAATCCGAGTTCGGATGCAAAAGTTATGCTCAAAACGGTGAGAGGCTGAAATCTGGAACTTGCTGTTTTCTTTCTATCTTGGGCGGTAGTACCGGATTTTGGTACCGGCGGGCGGTAGTACCGTAGATTTGGAGCGGTAGTACCGCTCGGGACAGAGAAAACCAGATTTGACGCGATTTCGCGAGTTTGGGGCGATTTGGGCGGAAAATCTTCAAGAAAAACACCAAATCGACAGGGGAAATCAAGGAATTAGGCTATGGGAACACAAAGGAAGGTAGATCAACAAGTTTAGCAAGTAATCCACGGATCAAAACCTACCAAAACGCACTCAAATCACAGATCGATCCAAAACACGAATTGGGGCTATTTTTGGTGAAATTTTCGAATTTATGGGGAAAAGACCAAAACGATGAGAAATCCGTGGCAACCAAAAGGCTCGATACCCGGATGATGGAGGGTTAACCTCTTGGGTGCCCGATCTTCACGGATCTTGTGGTCAAATCGATGGGGAAAGCGAGGGAAAGGGAGAAGGTAGCGGGCGAACACACCTCGCAAAGAACACGATGAACACGCAAAACTCACGATACAAGGCCGATTGCTCCCGAGCGGCCACCGATCCGATAGAATCATCGCAAGGAAAGATCGGTCAACGTGCTCCCTCAAATCCACATCGGAGGGAAGAACACCTTGAGGAGGGTCTTGACGACTTGGGGCGAAACCGAGAACCCAAGGCCTTGTTCAACGATGGATGCGTGATGCAAAGTCCAATCGAGGTTGGTGACGATAGTCGGTCCCCTTGGTAAAGGGGATGAGGCAAAACTAGAGATTCCACAATGGGGGTTTTCTTTAGTCTATCATCTATGCCTAAGGGATACATGAGGGGTGGGGGCTCTATTTATAGGCCAACCACATAAACAAGGGTATTTTGGGAATAAACTAGGCGAATAGGTAAGTAAAGGGGGATACATGGGCTGTGGACCAACTAGTGCTTGTGACCTTTGCCAGAGCTGATAATCGGACTTGGGACCGGTAGTACCGCTTGGTCCGGTAGTGCCGCTCCGGGACCGGTAGTGATATGGGGTGGCACGATCTTCTCCCGCTCGAACCCTGATGCCAATGCAACAGCTCTCGAACCCTATGGGATATTCAGAACACCACGCTCTTGCGCACGCAGCCGTCGACCACGAACGGTAGTTTGCAATCTACTAATTCCCAATGGAACAACAGATCACACTCAATTGCAGTAGTATAACTCGATCACAGGGTAATTCTAGAGGTTCTTGATAAGAAACAACTCCAAAATAGTTTTAACGTGGTCTAACCCTAACTATGGGGACGTCCCAGGGCTTATAAGGGCGGTGGCGGCCAAAATCGAAACAAAAGCGTGTCCGATCTGATCGGATCCGTCCGGATCTGTTGGTAACTTCCAGCGGACTTTCGCCTAAGTAGGCGGATTATCCGCCCCCCCGGATTATCCTCCCCTGGGGCGGATTATCCGCCCCCTATACTGAGCCTCGCGCCTGAAGTCCTTAGCAGAATTCCTGGAGCAGGGCCGGATTATCCGCCCTTGTGGGGGCCGGATTATCCGCCCCCTAGGGACGTGTAAGTACTCGTTGGAAAGCTCTCGGAGTGAGGTTTCCAAAAAGTGCTTATTTGCTTGATTTGGAGTTCGTATGAAGAATCCACGTCCGTTTCAATTTCAGGGCTTCTGTCTGTCCGAACTGAACCTTTCTTCTTGATGATCTTCTCTTGCGCCTTCCTCCCGCTCCTCCCTCGCGCATCCTTGGCGATCATCACGTCGGACTCCTTGCCTTCCTCCCTCTCCTTCCCGCTGGCGTTAGTCCGATGGATATTAAATCTAGTCAAACAATAACACCATGATTTAGGTAGTATAAAGTTCTTATAAATCAATGTATCTTGTCCAACTAGGAATGAAGTCACCTTGTGATATTTTTCAATAAGGTTCAATATTTCATCCCAGCTGAGACAACTAGAATCAACATGATCCATGATTATATCCTCATCATCCTCCCTTTCTTCAAGAAAAGCCGTCCACGGCTTTGGGTAAGCTGAAAGTGGAATGAACAAAAAGAACAACGATATGTCAGAGTATATGTATACATAACATGTTGTATTATTTGTGTTCACGTGAATAATATGTTTACTATACATCAAGCTTAAATTGCAGGTATAAGTGAAGTACAAAGAATCATGATCATGTTGAAAAACAAATAGATATATAGTCTTGTTGTGCATTACTAAATTCAGTTTTCTCAAAGAAGATCTATGATCAAATTTGTGATGAACAAGATCGCACCAATTCAAAATATGTGAAAACCCGAAGTGATTCATGCCATGCTTCAACTGCGCTACTCTGATTAGTAGGAACATAATCATTTTGTTTAGTATGTAACATACAACTCAATTTGCAAATATAAGTGAAGTATACATCAGTAGCACACTTATGCAATACATTGTGGTACAAACACAAGGGGTATGAAAAATCTGAATCAAATCTAGAAAGATTGGAACAATCCAACATAGGTAAAGTTACTTTTGTTGGGTGGACTATATCAACTAGATGTGAATGTACTTTCATATTATCAAAAATTGTAGTATCTATCCCACCACAAAGATATCTTGACAGAGAGCATCTATGGCTAAACACAGCAAGTTTCAATTCAGCAATTCTATCACATGTAATGCATATGTGATCCACAAGAAAATTTTCATCCATGCTATATTCACCAATTAGATTAAAGATGAAATATGGAGAATATGTGCTTGAATTCAGACATGAAATTTCAGAAATCTTATCCACAGCACAACTCATATTCATAGGTTCATTTAGCATGATGGAATATACAATATCAGTAGGTGGTATTCGAGCAAGTATTTCCTTATGTGTAATCAGTACCACATGATCAACATGCGAATTTGGTAAACTATCACATGGTGCTGTAACATTATTGCAAGACAAGTCACAAGGAGGTACCAACAAAGGAATAGACTCACAAAAGGTTGTGCTTGTTGGCTGTAGCTCCAAATCAGTACCGATATCTTCAGTATGCTCCTCACATGTAGTAGGCACTGGAACATCCTCCTCTAGTGACAATGCAGTCCAGCGATGCAGGTTGTAAAATAGATGGCTCCCTTTCTTCAAAAGCAACCTGCATATCACAAGAAACAACACTAGGAGTAGAGATAATTACATTAGTAGAAACCTCATCTGTCTCACCAACTTTCACTCTCGGTTCTTCTACGATGAGATCAACATGTGGGTTTATGTTGGTGGTTACAGGTGGACAGAGGTTTTGACGCCTAATCTCCTGAAATTGCTTAATACGTGTACGTGATAACCAAGTGTGCTTATCATTCCAAAAGATGGAAGGATCAGAATATTCATTACCAAACACAACCTGGAAGTGATTACACCAGTTTGTTCCCAACATGATATGGCAGGAGTTAAACGCTCTAGGAACGATAAAACAAGAAACATATCTGTGAGGGCCATAAATGGTGAGTGGAACACATGCGATCTGAGTAACTGGTAGTGCATGACCAGAAGTTGTTAACATAAATGGGTTTGTTAATGCACGTGTGTATAATTGTAACTTTTCAACAACCTCAACACTAACCAAATTTATGGAAGAACAAGTATCAATGGTAGTAGCAGCATGTCTACCACAAATTTCCGTCGTGAAGTGGAACAAACCCGGATTAGGCACTACTCCTGACTCCTCCTCCCAAAATGTATGACTGCAGTGGTATCGTAATGGAAAGGGATAATCATCTGCATCCTTTTTCTGCATCCTTTATCGTTCCTAGAGCATGAGGAAGGCGCAAGAGAAGATCATCAAGAAGAAAGGTTCAGTTCGGACAGACAGAAGCCCTGAAATTGAAACGGACGAGGTTTCTTCATACGAACTCCAAATTAAGCAAATAAGCACTTTTTGGAAACCTCACTCCGAGAGCTTTCCAACGAGTACTTACACGTCCCTAGGGGCGGATAATCCGGCCCCCACAAGGGCGGATAATCCGGCCTGCTCGAATTGCTAAGGACTTGGTAGCGAGGCTCATTATAGGGGCGGATAATCCGCCCAAGGGAGATAATCCGGGCGGATAATCCGCCCTACTTAGGGCGAAAGTCCGCCTGAAGTTACCAGATCTGGACGGATCATGTATCGGACACGTTTGTTTGTGATTTTGGCCGCTACCTTATAAGCCTGGGACGTCCCCATAGTTAGGGTTAGACCACGTTAAAACTATTTTGGAGTTGTTTCTTATCAAGAACCTCTGGAATTACCCTGTGATCGAGTTATACTACTGCAATTGAGTGTGATCTGTTGTTCCATTGGGAATTAGTAGATTGCAAACTACCGTTCGTGGTCGACGGCTGCGTGCGCAAGAGCGTGGTGTTCTGAATATCCCATAGGGTTCGAGAGCTGTTGCATTGGCATCAGGGTTCGAGCAGGAGAGTTCATAGCTACATGCTAGTTATCTATCATCCACCATCATCATCGACAAGTGCTTGTTGAGAAGATCGGGCCACCTTATATCATCTTGGTATCAGATTTCCTCGTTTACTCGGTGAGCATCCACAAATCCATCCATAGATTAGTTCTTGTTTTCGTCCTATACAGAAAAAGCCATACAAAAAGATTTTCCCTAGCCTAGATTGCATCGTTTTCAAGTTTTATTTGTTGGTCGTGTCGTCTCGTAGATCCGATCTGAAGGTTTTTCTCGTAGGAGTCTAGTTTTCGTTTGTGTTTAAGTTTAGGTTTTTGATCTTGTTTTCCATCGAGTCCACCATCACCGTTTTCCGCAAAGTTTCCATCTACTTTTCCGAGTCCACATAGCGTACTTTTGTGTTTCAAACCAAGCTCTGACCTATCTACAAAGATCCGTGCCTAGGAGCATTACCGAGACTAGTTGCTTTGCTCTAACAGGCTGCTCATTAGGGTTTTGAAAGTGCAAAATTTTCGCCCCGACAGACCGGATTATCCGGCCCCCGACAAACCGGATTATCCGGCCCTCCTCATTTGCATTCGTTTTGCATTGAGTCATATAGTTAAAAAAATAAAATAAAAACAGAAAAGGAAAAGAGATTTAGTATCAAAAAAAAAGAGAAAAGAGTACAAGCGTGACAAAAAGAGATATCAAAGTGTGCATTATTGGAGGCCTAGTTGATCATAGCACTTGTAGATTGAGAAATCTTGTGCCTGTTTATTTTGAGCTATTACTAGCGTCTCTCTTGTGCATTGCAATATTCCTATTCATAAATTGCTTTGCCACGTTTATCTCCACCGTGTGTGTTTCTTGGGTTATCATAACGATCATCACTAGGACTTGTTTGCGGTGTAGTTAGGATTCCATACCTAACTAAAGCTCCACCATAAATAACCTGTGTGCCCTGTGATCGTTCTCTATACCCTTGATATTCACTTCATCACATCCGTGCATAAGTTGTTGATTCGAATTGGTAAGCATCACTATTCACTTTGGAACGGTAAGATCTGCTTTCTTGTTAGTTTTGAGTGAGTTGTGAGAGTTCCACCAACAGATTTTGTTTTATGCACTAACATACTAATCATGTCTTTTAGTAGTGTTGATGTGATGCAGAAAAAGGATGCAGATGATATGGGGTGGCCCGATCTTCTCAGCAAGCACTTGTCGATGATGATGGTGGATGATAGATAACTAGCATGTAGCTATGAACTCTCCCGCTCGAACCCTGATGCCAATGCAACAGCTCTCGAACCCACACCGCTCTTGCACACGCAGCCGTCGACCACGAACGGTAGTTTGCAATCTACTAATTCCCAATGGAACAACAGATCACACTCAATTGCAGTAGTATAACTCGATCACAGGGTAATTCCAGAGGTTCTTGATAAGAAACAACTCCAAAATAGTTTTAACGTGGTCTAACCTAACTATGGGGCGTCGGGGCTTATAAGGGTGGGCGGCCAAAATCGCTAAACAAAGCGTGTCTGATACAATGATCCGTCGGATCTGTTTGTAACTTCGAGCCAGACTTTCCGCCCTAAGTAGGCGGATTATCCGCCAGATTATCCTCCCCGGGCGGATTATCCCTATAATGAGCCTCGCTGAAGTCCTTAGCGAAATTCCTGAGCAGGCCGGATTATCTGCCCTTTGGGGGCGGATTATCCGCCCCTAGGCGATGTAAGTACTGTTGGAAAGCTCTCGGTGAGGTTTCCAAAAGTGCTTATTTGCTTGATTTGGAGTTCGTATGAAGAATCCACGTCTTTCAATTTGTGGCTTCATGCATCGAACCTTTCTTCTTGATGATCTTCTCTTGCGCCTTCCTCCCGCTCCTCCCTCGCACATCCTTGGCGATCATCACGTCGGACTCCTTGCCTTCCTCCCTCTCCTTCCCGCTGGCGTTAGTCCGATGGATATTAAATCTAGTCAAACAATAACACCATGATTTAGGTAGTATAAAGTTCTTATAAATCAACGTATCTTGTCCAACTAGGAATGAAGTCACCTTGTGATATTTTTCAATAAGGTTCAACATTTCATCCCAGCTGAGACAACTAGAATCAACATGATCCATGATTGTATCCTCATCAGGTAGTACCGCTTGCGGTCCTGGGGCTTCCGTCGGCGTCTTGATGGAGGCGGTAGTAAATGTAGTCTGCATGAGCGGTAATCTGGTTCCAGAACAGTAGTACCGCGAGAGCAGAGTATTTGGCTTCTGTTGGCGTCTGCATTCTTTGCGGTAGTAGAGGCGGTAATGCAGTCGCTAGGTCAGTATCACTGACAGAGAGCATTTGGTTTCTTCGCCTCCTCTTCCAAGCCTCCGTCTTGTCGGGCTTGATGCTCAAGCTTCCTCCTTGCCTCCGTACTTGTCAATGTGAACCTGTCATGCATATGTGACGGAGTATGAAGTAGCATACCATTCAATAGGGTAGGAAGGGGGCTCGCATAGAGGAACGGATTCACCTTTGGAGTCCATGACGACTTGGCGTAAGTTGGAGACCAAGATGTGGTAACGACCGTAGGTCGGGCTACATCAGTAAAGGCAATAAATCAATCGGTGCACGAGGAACAAAACTATACACAATATCAAATGGGCACATCTTTGTGGTAGAATGCAGCGAACGATTATAAGCAAATTCTATATGAGGTAAACACTCTTCCCACAATTTTAAGTTCTTCTTTAGAACAGCCCGCAACATAGTAGACAAAGTTCTATTTACTACTTCAGTTTGACCATCAGTTTGGGGATGACATGTAGTACTAAACAGCAATTTAGTCCCCAACTTAGCCCATAAACATCTCCAAAAGTGGCTAAGAAATTTAGTATCACGATCAGATACAATAGTATTTGGCACACCATGCATACGAACAATTTCACGAAAGAACAAATCAGCAATATGCGCAGCATCATCCGTTTTATGACAAGGAATAAAGTGTGCCATCTTAGAAAACCGATCCACAACAACAAAAATACTATCCCTCCCCTTCTGTGTTCGTGGCAATCCCAAAACAAAGCCCATAGAAATATCCTCCCAAGGAACACTAGGAACAGGAAGAGGCATATATAAACCACGGGGATTAAGGCGAAACTTAGATTTTTGACAAGTAGTGTAGCGTGCCACAAATCTCTCAACATCTCGACGCATACGTGTCCAAAAGAAGTGTGCAGCAAGAACATCCTCCGTCTTCTTGACACCAAAGTGTCCCGTCAATCCTCCTCCATGCGCCTCCTGTAACAACAAAAGACGAACAGAACTATCTGGAATGCATAGTTTGTTAGCACGGAACACAAATCCATCATTGAAGACGAACTTGTTCCAAGTTCTACCATCTCTACAATTCTGCAACACATCTTTAAATTCAGCATCATGCACATATTGTTCCTTAATAGTTTCTAATCCAAATATTTTGAAGTCAAGTTGAGATAACAAAGTATAACGGCGCGACAAAGCATCAGCAATAATATTATCTTTACCCTTTTTGTGCTTGATAACATAAGGAAAAGACTCAATAAATTCAACCCGATTGGCTAGATCCACTTCAATACCCTGTGATGTAACAACATAGCCAAGAAACGCAACTCGATTGGTGCAAAAGGTGCACTTCTCAAGGTTACCAAACAAACGTGCATCACATAAAGCATTGAAAACAGCACGTAAATGGTCCAAATGATCCTCTAAAGATTTGCTATAAATCAGAATATCATCAAAGTAGACTACCACAAAACGTCCAATGAAAGCACGTAAAACTTCGTTCATTAATCTCATGAAAGTGCTAGGTGCATTAGTTAAACCAAACGACATTACTAACCACTCATACAAATCGAACTTAGTTTTAAATGCTGTTTTCCATTCATCTCCTAATTTTATACGAATCTGGTGGTAACCACTACGCAAATCAACTTTAGAAAACATGGTAGAGCCACTCAATTCATCAAGCATGTCATCTAAACGTGGAATAGGATGACGATATCGAATAGTAATATTATTGATAGCTCTACAATCAGTACATATGCGCGAAGAACCATCTTTCTTAGGTACCAAAATAATAGGAACAGCACAGGGGCTAAGGGACTCACGAATATGATCTCTGTCGAGTAGTTCCTGAATTTGGCGTTGTATCTCCTTTGTCTCCTCCGGATTGGTTCTATATGGCGCGCGGTTGGGCAACGTGGCACCAGGAATTAGATCAATTTGGTGCTCAATTCCTCTAATAGGAGGTAGTCCTGGTGGCAGCTCAGCGGGAAAGACGTCCTCATATTCCTGCAAAAGGTTAGCAATAGAGGGTGGCAAAGAAGGAGGCATATCCTCAAATAAAAACAAAACCTCTTTGCAGACAATTGCATAACATTGAGTATTGTTTACATCTAGTTCAGCAATATCAATTTTATTTGCAATCATACATGGATTCTTCAAACAATTTCAAGAGCATGTGTAGAATCGATTTAGTGTTCTTTGGTGGTACAAAATCTGCAAGAACAACTCGATTCTCACTTTTATTTTTCTCCTCGGTTTAGCTCTACTAGCTCTAGCAAGATCATCTTTTAAAATCTGTTAGAGTCATAGCTTTTAGACCAATTTTCTTTTCATCATGCATAAGAGAATAGTGATTAGTTTTGCCATTATGAACAGATTCTCTATCAAATTGCCATGGTCTACCAAGTAACAAAGAACAAGCTTGCATAGGTACAACATCACAATCAACAAAATCAGAATATGTACCAATAGTAAAATACACGCGTCGTTCTTGTTACCTTGATCTTGCGAGAAATCTCAAACCATTGGATGTAATATGAATGTGGCGTTGTCTTGTTGGAAGCAAGCTTCTCTACCATGTCAACACCGCGATTATTACAACTCCCTCCATCAATGATGATCCATAGCTCTTTCCTTGAAAACACCACGTGTTTGGAACAGGTTGTGGCCTTGATCTTGCTCGGATTTGCTCAATTGCACACCACTCACACACGTTGTGTAATTAAGCTTTGATCACAGACTTCAGCCCCATTACCTCTATCTCTTTATCAACATCATCAATTGTTTCCATCTCGAGCGTAAATAAGGGCTAGTGTATCTTCATCAAGTCACTTTGAATCGTATTGACCATCTTCTAGCACCATCATCACACGTTGTGTTGTGCACTGTCTCTCAATATGACCAAAACCCCCAGCACTTGCGGCATTGTATATCCTTTGTCTTACCCGTGGAAGCTATAGAAGATGCACTACGAGCACGAGCATTGGATGATGGTGGAGGAGCAGCTGGAAATCTTGTGGGGGCCTTGGATGTGGTAGTAGCTGGTGGCGAATCACGAGGAGGCGCTGATTGTCGGGATGTCCAAGTGGATGTGCGACCTGCAGAATTATTAGTCCTCCTCCATGGTGTTTGGCGATCCTGCACTTCACGTTCAGCTTTGCAAGGAAGATGAAACAAACGAGTGATAGAATTATATTCCTTATAATCCAAAATGTGCTGAATGTCCTTGTTTAATCCACCAAAGAAACGTGCAAGCATTTGTTCATTAGATTCAACAAGACCACACCGAACCATCCCCGTTTGCAATTCCTGATAATACTCTTCTATAGAATTTTTTCCTTGCTCTAAACGAGTCAGATTCTTTAGTAAATCACGTTGATAAGTGGGAGGTACAAAACGAACACGCATAGCAGTTTTTAAAGCAGTCCAAGTACTAGGAATAGTAGTAGGATTTAAACGACAATACTCAGACCACCAAAGGGAAGCAAATTTAGTAAATTCACATGTAGCAGCACTAACACGCATATTCTCAGGATATTTTAAGCATGCAAAACGTTGTTCTACTTCCATCTCCCATGTAAGATATGCATCAGGATTATATTTACCCTCAAAAGATGGAATATTTAATTTAAGCTTTGCAACATGATCATCATCACATACCGGTGGTCGAGCGTTGCGGTAGTAATGTCGGGGACGGCCAGCAGGAACCTATGGAGGTTGTTCAACCTCCTTGTCAAACAGATCGTCGTCGTCGGGGTCGTAGTAGTACCCGTCGTCCATCCCCAATGTCGCAAAGACCCGGCGGAAGTCGAGTCGTCGGTGCAGCGGTAGTCAGCCGGTGCGGCAATGAACCAGCAGTCCAAACCCGTGATCGGAATGCGCCGCGCCATGTGTGGGTGCGGGTGGGCAATCGGTTCAAAAGCTCCTTGAACCGAACGTCAAGCTTGGCGTTGAAGGATTTCGAGTCCGTCGATCTTGTCCACGGCGTTGGTGAGCTTGGTGTCAAACTCCCGGCGCGTATCCACGTATTCGGCCCGACCAAGAGCGGAGAAGTGGGCATGTAGTTCTTCGTTCGTCATTGTGGCGGGGTTCCATAAAGTATCTGTCATGGTTAGTCCTTAAAAAGCACAGGTATATAGTACGGAAATATGGTGGAAGTCACGCGTAATCCGTCAAGCAATATACGAAGCTCTTACAAGTTCTTACCAAACAGCAGGAAAAGGCGATGTGCAACCGCGAGGATCAGTGGGTCCAGATATTGAACCAAGCGATTACCAGGAGTCGAGACACCGCACGTGGAGAATATATGTGGAGCTCTGGGAAGGCTTAGCAAGGGGGGTTAGCAATTATCAAAACAGCAAAGCGAAAGTTGAAAGAATGCTCAACGACGATACTGTGCTGGTCCTAGGCTAGACCGTACTAGAGACGCGATCCTAGATCACCAACGATGTCACGACGCGACACAACAAGCACTGTATGATGTTATGGCACCCTGAAAAGCGAACCGAGATGCAGAAAATCACTATGATGGCGAGTGTCTAGAACTGATCTACGGGGTCTAAAAATAGGTTAGCCCCAAAAAAAATTCGAATATTTTTTTTATTTTGCTCCGGAAAGCGCGCCGGCGCCAAAAAATATATCGCTATAACGGCCGATGGAGAAAAGTGATCCCCGGGAGTCGAAAACTAGTATAGCCAAAAAAAATTTTTTGCTCTCCTTCTGGACTTACGACCGGACTCTTAGCTCGACACGGACTTGAGCTTAACACGGAAACAACAAATAAGGAAAGTAAAAGAAATAACTAGGAAACAATAACTCTACTCGGACTCGTACCACGGCAGGAAAACTGATCGGATCTGTGTCGCGGTAGGAAGGCGGTGGCGGAGTATTAGGGTTTATGGTGGCAGGGTATATGGCGGCGGAATATGGTGGCGGAATATGGTGGCGGTGATCGGCGAGGGTGGTGGTGACTACTATGATCAGAAGTCGAAACTCTAAGGGACAAGACACTAAGACCAGCAACTCGACGTGACGATGTAGACACAAATTCAACAATGCAAAAACTGAAAAGATATTGCGAGGCGTAGTTATGGGATGGATCTAAACTCTAACTGTGTTTTTGGCTTTTTCGTGGGTTATAGGTAAAAACAGATCTAATCTACGAAAACGGTAAAATCTCACCGAGCAACCTGAAATCTGATACCACTTGATAGGGCAAAGGTGTCCGATCTTTCGATGAGATGATGATAGTCGATTTGGTGGAGTTCGGGCTTGAGGATCCGACTACACGTGCGAGCACGAGCGCCAATGCAATCGCTAGGCCAATCTCCTGGAGGTTACCGATCCTGCGGGAACACGATCAGCCTGACCAACGAGGGTCTTAATTCCTACATAAAATCAAGAACAAGTAAGAACCAATATTGCAATAAAGATATTGCGGATTAAGAGGAAAGCTTTATTGAAGAGGTGGGATCCTGAATAGGTGCGAAGTACAAGAGGCCTCTGCGACGCTCGAGCCTTGGCGAAGTTGCTATGATGGCTAACTTAATGTCTAAACAAAATCCGAGTCTAGGGGGTCGGCTATGGGGAGTATTTAAGGCGAAAAGGTGGGGTTTCGCCAGCCATGGAAGTGGTGGCGAATCCAACCCTAGAAGTCCTTTTCCCTCAAATCTGGACTCTAAAAAGTGTCTAATTAAAATCCTCGAAAATTACATGGGCTTGGCCCAAAATAAAGGTGTCATGACACCATATTAAGCTATGGACGAATTTGTAAAGTATTGATCTTGAATATTTCGTCCAAGCCTTCTTTCTTCATTATGGTGGCCTCAAAGTTCAAATCTTCATCCGTGGCCTTCTCTTGGATCATCACATGCTTCGCCATCTCCATGCATGGCCATGCTCCAATGCTTGTCCCTCTCATCCATGCTTGGTCCATCATTCCTAAGAGTAAGAAATATATCTGATTTAGGCAGCATCATATTCTCATGTATGTGAGGAATAGTTCCAAGAAACGAAAGTACCTGATAGTTAAGTTGTTTGGCACGAGATCTTGTGATGGGTCCTTGTATGTGTGTTGCTGTAGGTACAACGGTTGTATCAATAGTAGGGATGTCCACATCATGTTCACTAAACAACTTGAGGGATGTTGAATTTAGTGGGAGTTCATCTAGTAATTTTATTAAGTTGAACTAGTTATCATGAACATAGTCGAAATTGTACTTGCAAATTTTGTAGATCAAATGGCTAAGTCCAACTTCAACTTCAACGTTTTTGCTGAGAAAGAAAAGCTTAAGAACAATGGTTCTAACTTCACCAACTGGTTCTGCAATCTGAGAATCATTCTCTTTGGCGGACAAAAGGACTATGTCCTTGAGAAAGCACTAGGTGACGCCCCTGCTGTAGATGCACCGGCTGATGAGAAAGCTATCTATCAGTCGCGCAAGGATGATTATGGTGTGATTAAGAGCACCATGTTGTTTGCTATGGAATCGGACCTTCAAAATCGTTTTGAGGAGTTCCCCGGGCCCTTTGAGATTCTTGAGGAACTGAAAACTATGTTTCAGACTCAGGCCCGTTCTGAGAGATATGAGATCTCTGAGAAATTCTTTAACTGCAAGATGGAGGAAGGGAGTTCCGTTAGTGAGCACGCCATTAAGATGTCGGGCTACACTCAACGCCTTGAGCAACTGGACTGCAAGATTCCATAGGAGCTCAAGATTGACAGAGTTCTGCAATCACTCCCTCCTAGCTACAAAGGTTTTGTAGTTACTCATAATCAGATTGGTTCCACTGATACGATCACTGAGCTCTTCCGCTAAGATGAAAGCTGCGGAGGTGGACATCAAGAAAGATAATCATGTGTTGATGGTCAACAAGCCCCCCAGCTTTAAGAAAGGTAAGGGTGCAAAGAAGCCCTTCAAGAAGGGCAGCGGCAAGTGCGTTGCCCCTGCTGAGAAGAAGCTCAAGTCTGGACCTAAGACGGACACTGAGTGCTTCTATTGCAAGGACAAGGGTCACTGGAAGCACAACTGTCCGAAGTACTTAGCGGACAAGAAGGCTGGCACCATCAAAGGTATATTTGATATACATGTTATTTATGTTTTCCTTACTAGCCCTCGTTGTAGTGCCTAGGTATTTGATCTTGGTTGATTGCCATAATATTTGTAACTCGAACAGAGCTACGGAATAGACAATAGCGAGGGATGAGAGGTGACGATCTTGGCGTTGGCAACGGATCAAGAGTTGATGTGATGGCCGTCGCACGCTCTCTTAGTTTTACCTTCGGATTAGTTTTAAACCTCAATAAATGTTATTATGTACTGCGTTGAGCATGAACATCATATCGCATCGTGTTTATTGCAAGACGGTTATTCATTTAAATCGGAGAATAATGGTTGTTCTATTTATATGAGTAACATCTTTTATGGTCATGCACCGCTATGAATGGTTTATTTCTTGAATCTCGAAAGCAATGAAACACACATCCATAACATTGAGGCTAAGAGATGCAAGGTAGATAGTGATAATCGACTTATTTGTGGCACTCGCCATCTAGGTCATATTGGTGTAAAAGCATGAAGAAACTCCATTCGATGGACTTTTGAGTCTCTTGATTTTGAATCATTTGACACGTCGAGCCATGCCTCATGGGCAAGATGATCAAAACCATTCTCCTAATAATGGAGCGAGCAACGGACTTGTTG
Source organism: Avena longiglumis (assembly GCA_030063025.1). Lineage (NCBI taxonomy): Eukaryota > Viridiplantae > Streptophyta > Magnoliopsida > Poales > Poaceae > Avena > Avena longiglumis. Next base: position 328,191,357 of record CP125974.1, on the reverse strand, counting down.
GAAATCATACATACCGATGTATGCGGACCAATGAGTGTTTTGACGCGCGGTGGTTATCGCTATTTTCTCACTTTTACTGATGACTTAAGTAGATATGGGTATATCTATTTAATGAAACATAAATCTGAAACATTTGAAAAGTTCAAAGAATTTCAGAACGAAGTGGAAAACCATCGTAACAGGAAAATTAAATTTCTACGATCCGATCGTGGAGGTGAATATTTGAGTTATGATTTTCTCACGCATCTTAAAGCAAGCAGAATTGTTTCGCAACTCACGCCACGTGGAACACCACAGCGCAATGGTGTGTCTGAACGCCGGAATCGAACTTTATTAGATATGGTGCGATCGATGATGTCTCTTACAGATTTGTCGTTATCATTTTGGGGTTATGCATTAGAAACCGTTGCATTCACTTTAAATAGGGCACCATCTAAATCCGTTGAGACGACACCGTATGAAATGTGGTTTGGTGCTAAACCTAAGTTGTCATTTCTTAAAGTTTGGGGATGTGAAGCTTACGTCAATAAGTTGATGCCGGACAAGCTCGAACCCAAAGCGGAGAAATGCGTCTTCATAGGATACCCTAAGGAAACGATTGGGTACACCTTCTATCACAGATCCGAACGCAAAGTGTTTGTCGCAAAGAACAGATCCTTTCTTGAGAAGGAGTTTCTCTCGAAAGAAGTGAGTGGGAGGAAAGTAGAGCTAGACGAGGTTATTAAACCTTCTCTTGAGTTGGAGAGTAGCGCAACACCTGAAATTGTTCCAGTGCCGTCTGCACCAACAATAGAGGAAGCCAATGACAAGGATCATGAAGCTTCGGACGATGCTACTACTGAACGTCGCAGGTCGACAAGGTCACGTGCCCCTCCTGAGTGGTACGGCAACCGTGTCTTAACTGTCTTGTTAGTAGACAACAGTGAACCTGTGAACTATGAGGAAGCGATGATGAGCCCAGACTCTGAGAAATGGCTAGAGGCCATGAAATCCGAATTGGGGTCCATGAGCGAAAACCATGTATGGACTTTGGTGGACCCTCCTAGCGACCGAAAGGTCGTTGAGTGCAAATGGATTTTCAAGAAGAAAACGGACGCGGATGGTAATGTTACTGTCTATAAAGCACGGTGTCGCGAAAGGTTTTCGACAAGTTCAAGGTGTTGACTACTATGAGACTTTCTCTCCCGTAGCGATGTTTAAGTCCATTCGGATTTTATTAGCAATTGTTGCGTTTCATGATTATGAAATATGGTAGATGGATGTCAAGACTGCGTTCCTCAATGGCAACATTGATGAAGAGTTGTATATGATGCAACCCGAAGGTTTTCTCGATCCTAAGGATGCTAATAAGGTGTGCAAACTTCAGCGTTCCATTTATGGGCTGAAGTAAGCATCTCGGAGTTGGAACCTTCGTTTTGATCAAGTGATCAAGAGCTTTGGATTTGTTCCAAATTGCTACGAAGCTTGTATCTATAAGAAAGTGAGTGGGAGCTTAGTGACATTTTTGGTACTATATGTGGATGACATATTGATTATCGAAAATGACATTGACATGCTTAACGATGTGAAGAGTTATTTGAACAAATGTTTTTCAATGAAAGACCTAGGGGAAGCTGCTTATATATTGGGCATCAAAATCTATAGAGATAGACAAAGACACCTGATAGCTTTAAGCCAAAGTACATATCTAGACAAAGTTCTGAAAAGGTTCAGAATGGATAAGGCAAAGAAAGGTTCAGTGCCTACGTTATCAGGTAAGATATTGAGAAAGGCTCAGTGTCCAGCTAGGGTAAACGATAGAGAAGCTATGAGCAAAGTGCCTTATGCCTCAGCCATAGGATCTATCATGTATGCCATGCTATGTACTAGACCGGATGTGTCCAATGCTCTTAGTTTGACGAGCAGATACCAAAGTGATCCAGGAGTGGAACACTGGACAGCCGTGAAGAACATCCTAAAGTATTTAAATAGAACTAAAGAAATGTTCTTAGTCTATGGAGGTGATGAACAGCTCGTCGTAAAAGGTTATGATGCAGCCCGACCTATGGTCGTTACCACATCATGGTCTCCAACTTACGCCAAGTCGTCATGGACTCCAAAGGTGAATCCGTTCCTCTATGCGAGCCCACTTCCTACCCTATTGAATGTTATGCTACTTCATACTCCGTCACATATGCATGATAGGTTCACACCGACAAGTACGGAGTCAAGGGAGGAAGCCCGGAACATCAAGCCCGACAAGACGGAGGCTTGGAAGAGGAGGCGGAAGAAGACACGGCTGAACCACCGGAGTCTCCGGCCTACACCAGAGTCTCCGGTCCTGCGCACCGGAGTCTCCGGACCGACCCCAGCAACCGACCCGGGGACAGTCAGTACGCCTGTTATGGGGTAACCCCTTGGGGTGGCCCGATCTTTCACGAATTTCCACGAGAAACCAGGGGAAAGCGGTGGTCGGAGGAAGAACGGGATGAAAACCACGAACACACGCATGCAAATCACGATGCACGCCGATCTCTCACGCCGGTGGCAACCGGTCCAACATAATCTCTAGGATCGGTGTTGGGTGAAGCTCTCTCTCCACGCCAACAACGGGGGACGAGGTGCTTGGTGAGACCTTGACGACTTGGGGGCGAGAAACCGAGAACCCAAGGCCTTGTACAACTTGAACGCACTAGGCAAGATCCAAGAGGAGGGTGGATAATAGGGTGCTCCTTGGTAGGACCATGATACCAATAGATGTAAGATCCTCAAAGGGTTTCCTTAATCTATTATTATCCAAGTCTAGGGTTTACAATGGAGGGTGGGGGCTATATATAGGCCAACCACATAAACAGGGGTATTTTGGGAACAAATAGCGAAATATAGAGAGGGTTACAAGGCGCTGGGCCGACCTAACACGATCAGGTCCACACATGTCCGGTAGTACCGGTCTAGCTCTCGTCCGTAGTGCAGATTGGTCGGTAGTACCGCTTCCGGCCGTAGTACCGCTTGTCGACAGGACTTCATTGGAGTCTTGTTGGTGGCGGTGGCAGGCGTAGTCTTGGTCGTCCAGTACCGGTCTGGGCCGGTAGTACCGCCAATGATGTGAGTATTTGGCTTCATTGGTGTAAATGCTTCTTGTGAAGGCGGTAGTGCCGCCGGGCGGTAGTACTAGTCGCTAGGTCCGGTAGTACCGCTGGCGACAGAGAGCATTTGGTCTCTTCCCCGGGTTCTCCTCCGTTCTGTGGGTCCTTCTCTTCGTACCTGATGATGCACAAGGTATGCGTATGAAGTAGCAGGCCATCCAAGGGTGTATCGAAGTCACACAAGGAGAGGAGCGAGTTCACCTTAGCTTGAAGGAGTTTGGCTCGGGCGCGATTCATGGGTCCACTTGGGGAGCTCGTAGGCGTGGATGTAGTAGCGGTCGTAGGACGGGCTGCATCAGCTCCCCCCCCCCTTGGGAAAGAGTCGTCCTCGACTCTTCAACCTTATCAACTTCATCTTCTCCATGGTAGGGTGAGAGGTCCTTGACATTGAATGTCGAGCTCACAAGATACTTTGATGTTGGGATATCGATGATATATGCGTTGTTGTTGATCCTCTTTAGCACCTTGAATGGTCCATCACCTCTTGGCTTTAGCTTGGAGTCGCGTTCCTTGGGGAAGCGGTCTTTACTCAAGTGTATCCACACAAGGTCGCCCTCTTCGAAGATTATCTCTTTCTTGTTCTTGTTTAGCCTTGATGCTTGGCGAAGGACTTGTTGCTCGATAGTAGCTCGTGTGTCTCCATGGAGTTTCTTCATTGTTTGGGCGCGCTTGACAACGTCCATATTGGCACGTTCATGAAGTGGTAGTGGAAGGATATCGAGCGCGGTGAGAGGCTCGAAGCCGTAGACGATCATGAACGGGCTCCTCATGGTGGTGGAGTGCTTGGCGCGGTTGTAGGCGAACTCAGCGTGTGGAATACATTCCTCCCAGTCTTTAAGGTTCTTCTTTATCAACACCCGGAGGAGTGTGCCAAGACTTCGATTGACGACCTCGGTTTGTCCATCGGTTTGAGGATGCGAGGAGGACGAGAAGAGGAGCTTGATGCCGAGCTTGGCCATGAGAGTCTTCCAGAAGTAGCTCATGAATTTTACGTCGCGGTCGGAGACGATTGTTCTTGGTACACCGTGTAGCCGAATTATTTCCCTGAAAAACAAATTTGCTACATGTGAAGCATCATCGTTCTTATGGCACGGAATGAAATGTGCCATTTTTTAAAAACGATCCACTACTACAAATATAGAATCATGTCCATGTTTAGATCTAGGCAAGCCTAACACAAAGTCCATGCTAATGTACGACCAAGGTGCATGAGGAATAGGCAATGGCATATAAAGACCAAAGGGGTTGGACTTAGACTTAGCTTGGATACATGTAGTGCATCGTTGGAAGTGGCGCTCCACGTCGCGCTTCATCTTTGGCCAAAAGTAGTGAGTGGAGAGCATGTCATAAGTCTTGTCACGGCCAAAGTGACCCATAAGGCCTCCACCATGGGACTCTTGAAGAAGCAAAAGTTGGAGAGAAGATTTCGGAATGCAAAGCTTGTTTTGTTTGAAAAGAAAACCGTTATGCAAATAGAAATCATCAATCCCTTTGTCTATTGAACATTTTGCAAAAATTGGTCCAAAGAAAGGGTCGGACGCGTACAAAGATTTGATGTCATCAAGACCCAAGGCTTGTGTTTTTGCGAGACAAGGCGTCCGCTACCACATTTTCTTTACCCTTCTTGTATTTGACAATGTAAGGAAAAGACTCCATGAACTCAACCCATTTTTCGTGCCTTTTACTCAAATTGGCTTGGCCCTTAAGATACTTCAACGACTCATGGTCGGAATGGATGATAAATTCTTTGGGCCAAAGATAGTGTTGCCACACTTGAAGAACTCGAACCAAGGCAAAAAGTTCTTTGTCATAGATGGGATAGTTTAGGTGTGCGCCATCAAGTTTCTCACTATGGTAAGCAATAGGACGCCCATTTTGCATAAGGATGCCACCAATGCCAATACCACTAGCGTCACATTCAATCTCAAAGGTTTTTGTGAAATCCGGTAATGCAAGAAGTGGTGCTTCGGTGAGCCTCGTTTTGAGCTCATCAAAAGCATTTTGTTGTGCTTTTCCCCAAACGAATGTGACATTTTTCTTGGTCAATTCGTTGAGGAGGCAAGCAATGATAGAAAAGTCTTTCACAAAACGACGGTAAAAGACAGCCAACCCATGAAAACTACGAAGTTCACTAACATTTGTAGGGATGGGCCAATCTCGTATGTCCTTGACTTTTGAGACATCAACTTCAATGCCATTAGAAGACACAACAAAACCAAGGAAAATCAGCTTGTCTTTTTCAAAAGTGCACTTTGGGAGATTAGCATAAAGCTTTTCATGATGAAGGATTTTAAGGACCTCCTTAACATGAGTAACATGCTCCTCTAGTGACTTGGTATAGACAAGGATGTCATCAAAGTAAACAATTACACTCTTCCCAATGAGAGATCTCAAAATATGGTTCATGAGGCGCATGAAGGTAGATGGGGCATTAGACAAGCCAAAAGGCATAACCAACCATTCATAGAGACCAAGCTTGGTCTTGAAGGCGGTTTTCCACTCATCACGTTCGGCCATGCGAATTTGGTGGTAACCACTACGAAGATCAATTTTCGAAAATATAGTGGCTCCACATAACTCATCAAGCATGTCATCAAGACGTGGTATAGGATGTCAATAACGCACGGTGATAGCATTGATTGGACGGCAGTCCATGCATAACCGTAACGAATCATCCGTTTTTGGAACTAGAATCACGGGGACCGCGCTTGGGCTAGTGCTTACTTGGATCAAACCTTTGGAGACGAGTTGATTGCTTTGACGTTCGATCTCCTTTGTCTCTTCCGGGTTCGTGCGATACGCGGCGCGGTTTGGGAGTGGTGCGCCGGGTATGAGGTCGATGCGGTGCTCGATTCCACGAAGAGGAGGAAGGCCATGAGGAAGCTCTTCGGGAAATACATCTTGGAATTCCTGCAAAATAGCCATCAGAGGAGGAGGAACATTGGTCAAGTCGTTAGTTCCTTGCGCTAGTCACTTGCATACAAGGACATAGTGCAAGATGGATGGGTTGTTCCGCACTTCTCTCATCTCACTTTTGGTGGCAAGAAGAACACTCTTAGTTTTTCCACTCGAGTTTGGCTTGTAGCTGTCACTCACTATGGTGTGGTTCTCTCGCTCACCACTCTTCTCACAAGGTGCTTTTGTGTATTGCGCCCTCTCTAAAGCCTTTGCATTGTCCGCAATTATTTGGCTAGGAGTCATTGGTTACAAAACACAAGTTTTATCAAGCCATTTGAAGGTATAAGTGTTTGAGTGACCATCATGCAAAGCACGCTTGTCATATTGCCACGGCCTTCCGAGCAGCATATGGCAAACCGTCATTGGGACCACGTCGCATTCCACCGTGTCCTTGTAGGGCCCAATTGAGAACGTTACCGAGACGGTGTGCTTGATCTTGACGGATCCTTGGTCACTTAGCCATTGGATATGGTAGAGGTGTTTATGCGGATGGAGGGTGAGGTTGAGTTTCTCACATAATTCCGTGCTTGCAAGATTGTGGCAACTCCCTCCATCGATGACAACTTTGATGGACTTCCCATTGATGCCGGCACGAGTTTGGAAGATGTTCGAGCGTTGGTCTTCATTCTCATTGACTTGGGTAGTTAAGACCCTTGTGACCACAAGCGATGGACTTGCGTCATGCTCACACACAAGAAGTTCTTGGTCCTCTTCCAAATGTTGCCTTGCCATGGCTTCCTTGACCCTTGCATCAAATTCTTCTTCACTCAAGTATTCTTCATCGCCGTTGTCATGGATGAACAAAACTTTCTTGTTTCCACATACGTTCGATTTGTGCCCTTTGCCTCCACACTTGTAGCACTCACCATTGAATGGTTGATCATCCCTTGTGTATTTGCCACTTAGGGGCTGTTTTCCTTGAGGGAGTGTTGGCTTGAAGGGAAGCTTGGTGGTACTCGAGGAGCTTCCACTTGGTGTTGTTGGGGTAGTGGTTGGTGCTTGCTTGTAGGTGAAGTACGTCTTTGGCTTGTTGTACTTGATGTCATCTTGCACTTGACGCTCGGCCTTGGATGCGATGTGCACAAGCTCAACCATGTTGTTGTACTTTTGGAACTCGGTGATGCGCTTGATTGGATGGTTCAAGCCATTGAGGAAGCGTGCCATTGTTTGTTCATCTCTCTCTTCAATGTTGGCACGGATCATGTTGAGCTCCATTTGCTTGAAATACTCTTTCACGGTCTTTGTTCATTGACTAAGCGTTTGAAGCTTGTTGAAGAGGTCACGCGTGTAGTGCGAAGGAACAAAGCGGGATCTCATATGGGCCTTCATATCTTGCCAAGTTGAGATTGGAGGCTCTTCTTTTGCTTCTCGAGCGAGTTGGACTTGTTCCCACCAAAGATTGGCATACTCATCAAACTCGAGGGATGCCATGGACATCATCTTCTCATTGCTGTAGTTGTGCATGCGGAAGATCTTGTCAACCTTGAGTTCCCAAGAGAGATATTCTTCGGGTTCATTGGAACCGGTGAACTTTGGCATGGTGAATTTGAGCTTGCCGAAAGTTTCTTCTCCATTGCGGTTCCGGTTGCGGCGGTTGCCATGATTTTGGCGGTCATCATCATCATCTGAGCTCTCATGCCGTGCTTGGTGATGGTTGCGTTGCTCTTGCGGTTGTTGAGGTGCCGCGTTTGGTGGAGGAACTTGGTTTTGACGACGAGCTTGAGGAGCTTGCTCGTGTTATTGGCGCGGTTGAGGACGAGGGAGGAGGTTGTGCATCCTCATGACGAGCTTGGGGATCTTGCTCTTGTTCTTGTCGCGGTTGATGCCGAGGAGCATTGTCTTGCGCCATGTGGCGAGGAGGACATCGAGCCGCATGCGCAATGGGCTGCTCTCATTCTTCTTGATGTGGAGGAGGCTCGTCATGATGATCATGATGTCGACGTTGACGTCCATGTCGGCGATGACGCCTTGGTGGATCTTCAAGTGCTTCACGTCGACGGTGATCTTGTTCGTCCTCTTCGGATGCTTCACTTGAAGCGTGACGGCGAGGTGCACTTGATTCACTTGAGGAGTGCTGAGATGAGCTTGAGTCGCGCGCGCGTGGCCTTCCTAGTCCATCAATGAGGCGTTGAAGCTTCTCATCCGTTGAGGCGAGTGCACGACCAAGGGCTTCATTTTGATGACCGAGGTTGTGTTGCATGGCATGCATTTGGCCACGGACTTCTTTGAAGCGGTTGTCGATGTTCTTGAATTCGACACGGGCCTCGCTAAATTGTTCATCTTGGCGCCGCTCAAGAGCTTCACAACGGTAGTTGAATTCTCCTCGGACCTTCCAATGGTCCCATCTTGTCATAAATTGTGTGTCGTCATCCGGAGGTGGTGGTTGGGACGGCTCGCCATTCCTGTCCATGATGCAAAGCCGACAAGGGTTGTATATGGAGAATAAAGGTGCGAAGAGTTAGCCTTTACCTCACCTTGGAGATTATATCAAACCAATTGCCACTCAAATGAGCGAACAACGTGCAAAGTGAAATGGCAAAGAGACTCACACACAATGATGGGGCAAAGGTGTCCGATCTTTCGATGAGATGGCGATGATCGATTTGGTGGAGTTCGGGCTTGACGATCCGACTACACGTGCGAGCACGAGCGCCAATGCAATCGCTAGGCCAATCTCCTGGAGGTTACCGATCCTGCGTGAACACGATCAGCCTGACCAACGAGGGTCTTAATTCCTACCTGAAATCGAGAACAAGTAAGAACCAATATTGCAATCAAGATATTGCGGATTAAGAGGAAAGCTTTATTGAAGAGGTGGGATCACGAATAGGTGCGATACAAGAGGCCTCTGCGACGCCGAGCCTTGGCGGTTGCGACTATGGCTAACTTAATGTCTAAACAAAATCCAAGTCTAGAGGTTCGGCTATGGGCGTATTTAAGGCGAAAAGTGGGGTTTCGCCAGCCATGGAAGTGGTGGCCGAATCCAACCCTAAAAGTCCTTTTCCCCTCAAATACGGACTCTAAAAAGTGGCTAATTAAAATCCTGCGAAAATTACATGGGCCTGGCCCAAAATAAAGGTGTCGCAGCACCATATTAAGCTATGGACGAATTCGTAAAGTATTGATCTTGAATATTTCGTCCAAGCCTTCTTTCTTCATTATGGTGGCCTCAAAGTTCTGAAATCTTCATATGTGGCCTTCTCTTGGATCATCACATGCTTGCTGCCATCTCCATGCATGACCATGCTCCAATGCTTGTCCCTCTCATCCATGCTTGGTCCATCATTCCTAAGAGTAAGAAATATATCTGATTTAGGCAGCATCATATTCTCATGTATGTGAGGAATAGTTCCAAGAAACGAAAGTACCTGATAGTTAAGTTGTTTGGCACGAGATCTTGTGATGGGTCCTTGTATGTGTGTTGTTGTAGGTACAACGGTTGTATCGATAGTAGAGATGTCCACATCACACAAATATGCTACAACTCTCAAAAGCTTTTGGTGGAAGGTTAGGATTGTGGAGAACCAAACGAAACGATCCAAGCAAAAGGTTATTGTTCTACGTGGTAAAGAACCAAAGATCAAAATCAAAAGGATATGATCTACAAAAACACGGAAAAAACGCACACGTGGAGAAAAACGGGGTTAGCACGACTATGAAAATGAGCACAAAAGGTCCTAACGAAGACTAAGCTCGGTTGTCGTGCCAACTCAAGGAGAGACCACAACTCGTTTGCCAAAAGAGGATAAGCAACGGATTTGTGCACTTGCCTTGGTGCGCTCTTTTCCTCTCTCTTGTTGGCTTACAAGCTTGGTATTCTCTTTGTATTGGGAGACTATGTATCTTTTGCCTTTTCTCTTCTTTTTTGATTCTTTTCCTTTTTCTCCCTTTCTATGCTACTATGTTAGCTTTTGAATTTGGCCTCACACTCTCACTTTCCGAAGGCAAGTGCACAATGCTTAGACAAACACAAAATGAGTTGATCTCATAGGATAGATACACACAAAGGAAGATATGGGGTTGTCAAAGTGGCGCAAGTTATACCTTTGGTATTGTTGACGACTTGCAACTATTGGTGGGGATGATGTTCGAGTGTCGCGGTGTCGATGAGCGCGGGTGACTTTGATGCGGAATCTTGTGTTAAAATGGCGACAAACACGCGAAACACGAACCATCTAAAGGGGAAAAGTTAGAAAATGAAATTGAGGCGTCAAGAGAATAGGAAAAAGTTTCTGTGACGGGCGGTAGTACCGCTAGGCGGATCGGTAATCTTAGTACGGACGGCTTTAGTACCGCTTTCGACCGTAGTACCGGTCGTCGCAACAAGAACGAGATCCACTTGACACAAACCTCAAATTCGTGGGAATCTGACCGAAAGGCTGGGCTAGGAACAATCAGGGGCTATAGATCGACTCCAAAAGCAACAGATCTATGGACCAAAACCACGAAAAACTCACCAAATCCAAAGATCGATCCGAAGGCAAATTGGGGCTCTTTTTGGTGGGATTTTCGATTTTAAGGGGGATAAAGAAAAATTGGGGGGAAATTCGTGATCAACCTTGCTCTTGATACCAAGATGTTATGGGCTAACCCCTTGGGGTGGCCCGATCTTTCATGAATTTCCACGTGAAACGAGGGGAAAGCGGTGGTCGGGGGAAGAACGGCATGAAAACCACGAACACACGCACGCAAATCACGATACACGCCGATCTCTCACGCCGGTGGCAACCGGTCCAACATAATCTCTAGGATCGGTGTTGGGCGAAGGTCTCTCTCCACGCCAACAACGGGGGCGAGGTGCTTGGTGAGACCTTGACGACTTGGGGGCGAGAAACCGAGAACCCAAGGCCTTGTACAACTTGAACGCACTAGGCAAGATCCAAGAGGAGGGTGGATAATAGGGTGCTCCTTGGTAGGAGCATGAGACCAATAGATGTAAGATCCTCAAAGGGTTTCCTTAATCTATTATTATCCAAGTCTAGGGTTTACAATGGAGGGTGGGGGCTATATATAGGCCAACCACATAAACAGGGGTATTTTGGGAACAAATAGCGAAATATAGAGAGGGTTACAAGGCGCTGGGCCGACCTAACACGATCAGGTCCACACACGTCCGGTAGTACCGGTCCAGCTCGTCCGGTAGTACCGGTCAGCCGGTAGTACCGCTTCCTGGCCCGGTAGTATCGCTTGTCGACCTGGGACTTCCGCTGGAGTCTTCTGTTGGTGGAGGTAGCAGGGGCGGTAGTTCCGTCGTCCGGTAGTACCGGGTCTGGGCGATAGTACCGCCCGATGTAGAGTATTTTGCTTCATTGGTGTAAATGCATTCTTTGGCGGTAGCAAGAGCGGTAGTGCCGCTGGTGATAGGTCGCCAGGTCCGGTAGTACCGCTGGCGACAGAGAGCATTTGGTCTCTTCCACGGGTGCTCCTCCGTTTTGTGGGCCCTTCTCTTCGTACCTGATGATGCACAAGGTATGCATATGAAGTAGCAGGCCATCCAAGGGTGTATCGAAGTCACACAAGGAGAGGAGCGAGTTCACCTTAGCTTGAAGGAGTTTGGCTCGGGCGCGAGTCATGGGTCCACTTGGGCATCTCGTAGGCGTAGATGTAGTAGCGGTCGTAGGACGGGCTGCATCAACGCCACTCCGGAGACTACACCGGAGACTGACCGGAGTCTCCGGCCTACACTAGAGTCTCCGGCCTACACCGGAGTCTCCGGCCCCTAGACCGGAGTCTCCGGCCCGCGGGATGGGCCTGCGCGCCGCCAGCTGGGCCTTCGGCCCATGTACCCCTCTAGCTCGTCCAAACCCTAGTTTTATCCCTAAACTACCCATGTTTATGTGGCTAGCCTATAAATAGAGCCCCCACCCCTTCATGTATCCCTTAGGCATAGATGATAGACTAAAGACAACCCCCTTGTGTGGAATCTCTAGTTTTGCCTCATCCCCTTATCCAAGGGGACCGACTATCGTCACCAACCTCGATTGGACTTTGCATCACGCATCCATCGTTGAACAAGGCCTTGGAGTTCGATGTCTCGACTCCAAGTTGTCAAGACCCTCCCCAAGGTGTTCTTCCCTCTACGATGTGGATTTAAGGGAGCACGTTGACTGATCTTTCCTTGCGAGGGTTCTATCGGACCGGTGGCCGCCGTTCGGGAGCAATCGGCCTTGTATCGTGTGAGTTTTGCGTGTGTTCATCGTGTTCTTCGCGAGGTGTGTGTTCGCTTCCGCTACCTTCTCCCTTTCCCCTCGCTTTCCCATCAATTTGACCACGAGATCCGTGAAGATCGGGCCACCCAAGAGGTTAACCCCCCCATCATCTGGTATCAGCAGCTTTTGGTTGCCACGGATTTCTCTCCGATTTGGTCTTTTCCCCATAAATTCGAAAATTCCAGCCCCAATTCGTGTTTTGGATCGATCTGTGATTTCAATGAGTTTTGGTAGGTTTTGCTCCGTGGATTACTTGCTGAACTAGTTGATCTACCTGCCCCTGCGTTCCCATGGCCTAATTCCTTGATTTCAGCCATCAATCTGAGGTTTTGGTTCGAGTTTTTCCGCCCAAAACGCGTCCTGCTCGAGTTCTGGACGTCCTGGAATCTCCCGGACCGGAGTCTCCGGCCTAGACCGGAGTCTCTGGACTTTTTGAGCTCCAGACCGAAGTCTCCCGACCTCCAGACCGGACTCTCCGCTCTTCCTGTAGACAGAAAAACTGCAGCACGGTTTTGAGCATAACTTTTGCATTTGAACTCGGATTTTGGTGTTCTTTAGCTCGTTTCGAAGAGGAGAAGGAGAACTACATCATCATCCACGTTGTTCATGCTATCTACTACATCAAAATTTCGTGAGAAAGGCGGAATCCAAGGGTGAAGCTCGTCGACGAAAGGTATAACATTCCGCGACTTTCCCCCACTTGCATTTCTTTGTGAACCCCACTATCTTTGCGAGCAACAAACACCTATTGAGACTAGTTCCTCTTATGATTGCTTGGGCTATGCACATTTGATACCTTGTAGAATTCCGAGCAAACGTGTGAGCGCTATCTCATATAGTTATCTTGTATAGTTGTTGGAACAAGGAAGAGGCAAGTGAAAAAAGAAAAAAGAAAAAGAAAAAAACTATAAAAAAAAGAAAGCGCAAGCTCGATGAACATCATATAGGTGGTACTTATTGTGCATATCTTGTAGCCCACCAATTTTGTGCCACATAGAATAGGAAGCGCAAGATCGATGAACATCATATAGGTGGTACTTATTGTGCATATGTTGTAGCCCACCAATTTTGTGCAATCGAACTAGCGTCTCTCCTTGTACTTGTGTGACACGATCTTATAGTCTTCGCTAGGTAATCATTTGGTTCTTAGCTCACTTTCTCCATCGCACAAGTCCCATTTATCCCACCGTGTGTGTTTCCTTGTACATATTTCCTATCTTGTTGATTGACTTGTTTTTCTTTGTGATCATTGTGGTTCTTTACTTGCCATTACAACATCTTGATTTCGGATTGGTTCTTGACATGCCACTTTCCATACCTATCCACCATAGGCCTTGTGTGTGTGTGTGTTTTTTGGTTAGTAGTTTTGGTGTTCCGCATGAACTTAACTTTGCTTGGTTTATTGCTCTCAAGTGTGTCCACTTGCATGATACGATCTTCCAAGCTAAAGTAAGGTTCGACGTTGTATCCCTAACACCCTCTACCACTTCCATATACAACACTTGGTCTTGTGAAGCATGTCTAGGGACTCCGGGACCGAGAATGATATCTATGAAGAATCCATGATGAGCCACCATGACTACGACTCCACAAGTATAGAGGACATGATGGAGCACAACACCGACAATGGTTCCGCATGCTTTGAGGACCCGGAGCACTACACCGACAACGGCTCCACATGCATGGAAGACTTGGAGCTCTACATCGACAATGGCTCCTCATGCATGGAGAATATGGAGCACTACACCGACAATCGTTGCTTGGGTGATATGGAGTACTACACCAACAATAACTCCCCAAGCATGGACGACTTCGAGTGCGACATCGACGATGCGTCGCCAAGCATGGAGGACATGGAGAACTTCATCGAGTTTGATGGCTCCTCCACGAGCCATAAAGAATTCCTCCACCGCGTGGAGATGGAAGCCTACTATGCCAAGCAAGAGGAGGCGCATCATCAAGAATCCATGACCTTCAAGGCCAAGCGTGCCACACCAAAGGGCACCACCTACTTCGATGATCCACCTCCAAGGCGACAAGCGCCACGATCGACAAAGCATCAAGTGCCACCACCTAGATGGCGTCAAACTCCACCATCTCCAAGGCGCCAAGCTCCATCACCTCCAAGGCGCCAAGCTCCACCTCCTATCCAAACAAGAGTGGCGTCCAAACATCATATACATCAAGAGGCGCCAAGAAACAAGAATCTTCATCGACAAACATCCTCTCATGAGCATCGACAACATAAAGAGGATACAAGACATCGTCAAAGGCATCTTCGCCACCAAGACGAAGAATTCGTGATGAGCACCAACCATAATGCTCAAGCAAGCTCAAGAAGGCACCACAAGCACAAGAAGAGTGCCAAGGCAAATGTTCATCATCGCGAGCGTCATGTGGATGACCAAGTGCTTCACCAACATCAATCATCGGCAAGGCACGCCAATGACCTCCGTTGACACCATCATAGGGCACCTTCAACTACTCGTGCCAGCACCACAATGGCACCAAGAGCAAGCCTTCCTCCACGCCATCAAGCTTCAATGCCTACGCTTGACTTCCACGACCTCGCGAACGAGGAAAATGTAAACCTCTACTTCGCCAAGTTGGATAGCATGAGCCTACCTCCACCACTACTACAAGATGTCCACAAGACGGTCGAGTATGGGATTTTCCCTTCGACCATGGAGGAGAGTGATGATGCCCATCTTATGGCATCCAACCTTGAAGGCGACAAGGTCAAGAATGGTGAGCATGGGATTTTCCCTTCACCAAAGGAGGCGCTTGGAGTTGAGGAAACAGAGCCTATCCCCATATGCTTGAGTGATGATGTGGTACCAATCCCATGTGAGTATGAGAGCCACTTAGCCCACTTGAGTGAGAACAAGAGTGAGATGAGTGACTCCACCTTATGTGAGATTGAGTGCTTCCACTTGGAGGGCATGAGTGATACACCTAGTGAGTTGAGAGTGGTAGTTGATAGGTCAAGTGAGACCATTTCTATTTCTAATGACTTACCCTCTACCTCTAGTGTGTTCTCTTGTGTTGTGCTAGGTTCCATGGATGAAGACATGCCACGCCATGAAGCAATGATGCCTCAATTGGAGAATATGATGCAGCCCGTCCTACGACCGCTTCTACATCTACCCCCACAAGCTCCCCAAGTGGACCCATGACTCGCGCCCGAGCCAAACTCCTTCAAGCTAAGGTGAACTCGCTCCTCTCCATGTGTGACTTCAATACACCCTTGGATGGCTTGCTACTTCATACCCATACCTTGTGCATCAGCAGGTACGAAGAGAAGAACCCGCAGGATTCGAGGAGCACCAAGAAGAGACCAAATGCTCTGTCGCCAGCGGTACTACGGACACAGCGGCTACTACCGCTTAGCGGTACTAACGCTACCATAACAATGAAGGTCCCGGCTGTATGCCCAAGCGCTCTCTGTCACCAACAGCACTACCGCCTGGATCCCAGTACTACCGGCTACAGACTCGCCCTACTCACAGAAGGCCCAGCGCAAGCCCGGGGCGACAAGCGGTACTCGGTCCAGAACGGTACTACCGCATGACCGGTACTACGGTCCCGCCAGCGGTACTACCGCCAGAGAGACTTTACGTGATATTTCGCCCAAATTGTAACCCTCTCCATATTTCGCTATTTATCCCCAAACTACCCCTGTTTTTGTGGCTGGACTATATATAGCCCCCCACCATCCATTGTAAACCCTAGACTTGGATAATAATAGATATTAAGGAAACCCTTTGAGGACTTATATCTATTGGTCTCATGCTCCTACCAAGGAGCACCGGATTATCCACCCCCCTCTTGGATCTTGCTTAAGTGCGTTCAAGTTGTACAAGGCCTTGGGTTCTCGGTGTCTCGCCCCCAAGTCGTCAAGATCTCACCAAGCACCTCATCCCCCGTTGTTGGCGTGGAGAGCGAACTTCGCCCAACACCGATCCTAGGGATTATGTTGGACCGATTGCCACCGGCGTGAGGAGTAGGCGTGTATCGTGTTTTGGTGTGTGTGTGTGTGTGTTCGTGGTTTTTCATCGCTTTCCTCGATTTCATCCCCCGACCACCTCGTTCCCCTCGTTTCTCGTGGAATTCGTGAAAGATCGGGCCAACCCCAGGGTCACCCCCTAACATATTGGTATCAAGAGCACGGTTGATCACGAATTTCCCCCCAATTTTTTCTTTTATCCGCCTTAAAATCGAAAATCCCACCAAAAAGAGCCCCAATTTGCCTTCGGATCGATCTCTGGATTTGGTGCGTTTTTCGTGGTTTTGGTCCATAGATCTGTTGCTTTGGGAGTCGATCTATAGCCCCTGTTGTTCCTAGCCAGCCTTTCGGTCAGTTTTCCCACGAATCTGAGGTTTGTGTCAAGTGGATCTCGTTGTAGTTCGTGTTATGTCACAAGCGGTACTACCGCCGTCCGGTACTACCGCCTGTACCAAGCGGTACTACCGCCAGTAACAGAAGGTTTTTCCTTCGTCTTGACGCCTTAGTTTCGTTCGCTGACTTGCCCCTTTAGCTTGTTCGTGTTTCGCGTGCTTGTCGCCATCTTAACACAAGCTTCCG
The DNA here is from genome assembly GCA_030063025.1 of Avena longiglumis. Classification (NCBI taxonomy): domain Eukaryota; kingdom Viridiplantae; phylum Streptophyta; class Magnoliopsida; order Poales; family Poaceae; genus Avena; species Avena longiglumis. Next base: position 328,174,480 of record CP125974.1, on the reverse strand, counting down.
CTTCAACGTCATCACGCGCTCAACGACACCACGACACTCGAACATCATCCCCCCCACCAACGGTTGCAAGTCGTTAACAATACCAAAGGTATAACTTGCACCACCTTGACAGCCCCATATCTTCCTTTGTGTGTATCTATCCTATGAGAGCAACTCATTTTGTGTTTGTCTAAGCATTGTGCACTTGCCTTCGGAAAGTGAGAGTGTGAGGCCAAATACAAAAGCTAACATAGTAGCATAGCAAGGGAGAAAAGGAAAAGAATCAAAAAGAGAACAAAAGAAAAGAGAAAAGCTACATAGTCTCCCAATACAAAGAGAATACCAAGCTTGTAAGCCAAGAAAGAGAGAAGAAAGAGCGCTGCGCGGCAAGTGCACAAATCTATTGCTTACCCTCTTTTGGCAAACGAGTTGTGGTCTCTCCATGTGTTGGCACGACACCCGAGCGTAGTCTTCGTTAGGACCTTTGTGCTCATTTTCATAGTCGCTAACCCGCTTTTCCACGTGTGTGTTTTCCGTGTTTTGTAGATCGTATCCTTTTGCTTTTGATCTTTGGTTCTTTACCACGAGGACAATAACCTTTTGCTTGGATCGCTTCGTTTGGTTTTCCACAACACTAACCTTCCACCAAAAGCCTTTGAGAGTTTCTTGCCATTTCACTTTGCACGCTCATTTGTGTGGCAATTGGTTTGATATAATCTCCAAGGTGAGGTAAAAGGCTAACTCTCCACACCCTTTCTCCATATACAACCATTGTTGGCTTTGTATCATGGATGTGCATGGAGAGCCATCCCAACCACCACCACCTCCGAGGATGATAACCAATTCATGAAAAGATGGGACCATTGGAAGGTCCGAGGAGAATTAAACTATCGCTAGAAGCTCGAGCGCCAAGATGAACAATTTAGCGAGGCCCGTGTGGAATTCAAGAACATCGACAACCGCTTCGAAGAAGTCCGTGGCCAAATGCATGCCATGCAACACAATCTCGGGCATCAAAATGAAGCTCTTGGTCGTGCACTCTCCTCAATGGATGAGAAGCTCCAACACATCATTGATGGACTCGCAAGGCCATGCTCGCGCGAATCAAGCTCATCTCGGCACTCCTCAAGTGATTCAAGTGCACCTCGCCGTCACGCTTCAAGGCACCGGGATGGACCCGTTCTTCATTCCATGAGCTCTTCGCAAGCGGTTCCATCTCCGCGTCACGCCGCAACGTCAAGCTATGATGGTGACCTCTCCGCAAGACCCCCAAGGCGCGAAGCGAACCGGCCACAACCAAGGGGACTTGTGATTCAACAAGAGCAACCTCGCATGGACCACCAAGGTCATCGACGTCGACATGTCCCTTCAACAACGAGTGACGCTTCCGAAGAGGACGAACAAGATCATCGTCGACGTGAAGCACTCGAAGATCCTCCAAGGTGTCATCGTCGACATGAGCGTCCACGTCGCCAACATGATGGTCATGACGAGCCTCCTCTACACCAAGAAGAAGAAGAGCAGCCCATTGCGCATATGGCTCGTCGTCCTCCTCGCCACAGGGCGCACGACAATGCTCCTCGGCATCAACCGCGACAAGAACAAGAGCAAGCTCCCCAAGCTCGTCGTGAGGACCATCAACCTCCTCCTCGTCCTCATCCGCGACAACAAAACGAGCAAGCTCCCCAAGCTCGTCGTCCACAACAAGTTCCACCACCAAACGCGGCACCTCGACGACCGCAAGAGCAACGCAACAATCACCAAGCAAGACATGAGAGCTCGGATGATGATGATGACCGCCCAAATCAGGGCAACCGACGCAACCGGAACCGCAATGGAGAAGAAACTTTCGGCAAGCTCAAATTCACCATGCCCAAGTTCACCGGTTCCAATGAGCCCGAGGAATATCTCTCTTGGGAACTCAAGGTCGACAAGATCTTTCGCATGCACAACTATAGCAATGAGAAGATGATGGCCATGGCATCCCTCGAGTTTGATGAGTATGCCAACCTTTGGTGGGAACAAGTCCAACTCGCTCGCGAAGCGAAAGAAGAGCCTCCAATTGCAACTTGGCAAGACATGAAGGCTCATATGAGATCCCGCTTTGTTCCTTCGCACTACACGCGTGACCTCTTCAACAAGCTTCAAACGCTTAGTCAAGGGACAAAGATCGTGGAAGAGTACTTCAAACAAATGGAGCTCAACATGATCCGTGCCAACATCGAAGAGCGAGATGAACAAACAATGGCACGCTTCCTCAATGGCTTGAACCATCCCATCAAGCGTATCATCGAGTTCCAAAAGTACAACAACATGGTTGAGCTTGTGCACATCGCATCCAAGGCCGAGCGCCAAGTGCAAGAGGACATCAAGTACAACAAACCAAAGACGTACTTCACCTTCAAGCAAGCGTCAACCACTACTCCAACAACTCCAAGTGGAAGCTCCTCAAGTACAACCAAGCTTCCCTTCAAGCCAACTCTCCCTCAAGGAAAACAGCCCCCAAGTGGCAAACACACAAGGGATGATCAACCTTTCACCGGTGAATGCTACAAGTGTGGAGGCAAAGGGCACAAGTCGAATGCATGTGGAAACAAGAAAGTTTTGTTCATCCATGACAACGGCGATGAAGAATACTTGAGTGAAGAAGAGTTTGATGCAAGGGTCAAGGAGGCCATGACAAGACAACATTTGGAAGAGGACCAAGAACTTCTCGTATGTGAGCATGACGCAAGTCCATCGCTTATGGTCACAAGGGTCTTGACTACCCAAGCCAATGAAAATAAAGACCAACGCTCGAACATCTTCCAAACTCGTGCCGGCATCAATGGGAAGTCCATCAAAGTTGTCATCGATGGAGGGAGTTGCCACAACCTTGCAAGTACGGAATTGTGTGAGAAACTCAACCTCACCCTCTTCCCGCATAAACACCTCTACCATATCCAATGGCTAAGTGACCAAGGATCCGTCAAGATCAAGCACACCGTCTCAGTGACGTTCTCCATTGGGCACTACAAGGACACGGTCGAGTGTGACGTGGTCCCAATGACGGTTTGCCATATGTTGCTCGGAAGTCCGTGGAAATATGACAAGCGTGCTTTGCATAATGGTCACTCAAACACTTACACCTTCAAATGGTTTGATAAAACTTGTGTGTTGCAACCAATGACTCCTAGCCAAATAATTGCGGACAATGCAAAGGCTTTAGCGAGGGCGCAATACGCAAAAACACCTTGTGAGAAGAGTGGTGAGCGAGAGAACCACACCATAGTGAGTGAGAGCTACAAGCCAAACTCGAGAGGAAAAACTAAGAGTGTTCTTCTTGCCACCAAAAGTGAGATGAGAGAAGTGCGGAACAACCCATCCATCTTGCACTATGTCCTTGTATGCAAGGGACTAGCGCAAGGAACTAACGACTTGACAAATGTTCCTCCTTCTTTGATGGCTGTTTTGCAGAATTCCAAGATGTTTTTCCCAAGAGCTTCCTCATGGCCTTCCTCCTCTTCGTGGAATAGAACACGATCGACCTCATACCCTACAAGACCACTCCCAAACCGCCAGATCGCATTGAACCCGGAAGAGACGACGGAGATCGAGCGTCAAATCAACCACCTCGTCTCCAAAGGTTTGATCCAAGTAAGCACTAGCCCAAGCGCGGTCCCCGTGATCCTAGTCCCAAAAACAGATGATACGTTGCGGTTATGCATGGATCGCCCAATCAATGCTATCACCGTGCGTTATCGACATCCTATACCGCGTCTTGATGACATGCTTGATGAGTTATGTGGAGCCACTATATTTTCCAAAATTGATCTTCGTAGTGGTTACCATCAAATTCGCATGGCTGAAGGTGATGAGTGGAAAACCGCCTTCAAGACCAAGCTTGGTCTCTATGAATGGTTGGTTATGACCTTTGGCTTATCCAATGCCCCATCTACCTTCATGAGCCTCATGAACCATATTTTGCGATCTATCATTGGAAAGAGTGTAGTTGTCTACTTTGATGACATCCTTGTCTATAGCAAGTCACTAGAGGAGCATGTTACTCATGTTAAGGAGGTCCTTCAAATCCTTCGTCATGAAAAGCTTTATGCTAATCTCCCAAAGTGCACTTTTGCAAAAGACAAGCTGATTTTCCTTGGTTTTGTTGTGCCTTCTAATGGCATAGAAGTGGATGTCTCAAAAGTCAAGGACATACGAGATTGGCCCATCCCAACAAATGTTAGTGAACTTCGTAGTTTTCATGGGTTGGCTGGCTTTTACCGTCGCTTTGTGAAAGATTTTTCTACAATTGCTTGCCCCCCCAACGAATTGACCAAGAAAAATGTCACGTTCGTTTGGGCAAAAGCACAACAAAAGGCTTTTGATGAGCTCAAAAAGAGGCTCACTGAAGCACCACTTCTTGCATTGCCGGATTTCAAAAAAACATTTGAGATTGAATGTGACGCTAGTGGTATTGGCATTGGGGGCGTCCTTATGCAAAATGGGCGTCCTATTGCTTACCATAGTGAGAAACTTGATGGCGCACGCCTCAATTATCCCATTTATGACAAAGAACTTTTTGCCTTGGTTCGAGTTCTTCAAGTGTGGCAACACTATCTTTGGCCCAAATAATTTATCATCCATTCCGCCATGAGTCGTTGAAGTATCTTAAGGGCCAAGCCAACTTGAGTAAAAGGCACGCAAAATGGGTTGAGTTTATGGAGTCTTTTCCTTACATTGTCAAATACAAGAAGGGAAAAGAAAATGTGGTAGCGGACGCCTTGTCTCGCAAAAACACAAGCCTTCTTACACGACTCGAAGTCAATGTCTTGGGTCTTGATGACATCAAATCTTTGTACGCGTCCGACCCTTTCTTTGGACCAATATTTGCACAATGTTCCGTAGACAAAGGGATTGATGATTTCTATTTGCATGAGGGTTTTGTTTTCAAACAAAACAAGCTTTGCATTCCGAAATCGTCTCTCCAAATTTTGCTTCTTCAAGAGTCCCATGGTGGAGGCCTTATGGGCCACTTTGGCCGTGACAAGACATACGACATGCTCTCCACTCACTACTTTTGGCCAAAGATGAAGCGCGACGTGGAGCGCCACGTCCAACGATGCACTACATGTATCCAAGCTAAGTCTAAGTCCAACCCTTTTGGTCTTTATATGCCATTGCCTATTCCTCATGCACCTTGGTCGGACATTAGCATGGACTTTGTGTTAGGCTTGCCTAGATCTAAGCATGGTCATGATTCCATTTTTGTAGTAGTGGATCGTTTTTCCAAAATACACATTTCATTCCGTGCCATAAGACCGATGATGCTTCACATGTAGCAAATTTGTTTTTCAGGGAAATAATTCGGCTACACGGTGTGCCAAGGACAATCGCTCATCATGACGTAAAATTCATGAGCTACTCGAAGACACTCATGGCCAAGCTCGATCAAGCTCCTCTTCTCGTCTCGCATCCTCAAACCGATGGACAAACCGAGGTCGCTAATCGAAGTCTTGGCACACTCCTCCGGTGTTGATAAAGGAGAACCTTAAAGACGGGAGGAATGCATTCCACACGCCGAAGTTCGCTTACAACCGCGCCAAGCACGCCACCACCATGAGGAGCCCGTTCATGATCGTCTCACGGCCGAGCCTCACCGCTCGATATCCTTCCACTCCCACTTCATGAACGTGCCAATATGGACGCTGCCGCCGCCCACAATGAAGAAACTCCATGATGACACACGAGCTACTATCGAGCAACAAGTCCTTCGCCAAGCATCAAGGCTAAACAAGAATAAGAAAGAGATAATCTTCCAAGAGGGCGACCTTGTGTGGATACACTTAAGTAAAGACCGCTTCCCCAAGGAACGACTCCAAGCTAAAGCCTAGAGGAGATGGACCATTCAAACTGCTCAAGCGAATCAACAACAACGCTTATGTCATCGATATCCCAACTTCCAAGTATCTTGTGAGCTCGACATTCAATGTCAAGGACCTCTCACCCTACCATGGAGAAGAGGAAGTTGAGCCGGTTGAAGAGTCGAGGACGACTCTTTCCCAAGGGCGGGGGAGCTGATGCAGCCCGTCCTACGACCGCTTCTACATCTACTCCCACAAGCTCCCCAAGTGGACCCATGACTCGCGCCCGAGCCAAACTCCTTCAAGCTAAGGTGAACTCGCTCCTCTCCATGTGTGACTTCAATACACCCTTGGATGGCTTGCTATTTCATTCCCATACCTTGTGCATCATCAGTGCAGAGAAGAACCCGCAGGAGAGGAGCACAAGAAGAGACCAATGCTCTCTGTCAGCCAGTACTACCGACTGGCGATCGGTACTACTACAGTACTACGCCAATGCTACCGACGACGAAGGTCCTGTGGCTGCCCAACGCTCTCGTCACCGGCCGCAAGACTGGATCCCAGATTACTACAGACTACGCCCTGGCCACCGCTTCACAGAAGGCCCAATATTAAGCCACGGATTTACAGCGGTACTACCGGTCCAGAACTGATTACCGCATGACCGGTACTACTGTCGCCAGCAGTACTACCGCCAGAGATGTAGACTTTACGTGATATTTCGCCCATACTTGTAACCCTCTCCATATTTCGCTATTTATCCCGAACTACCCTGCTTTTTGTGGTGGACTATATATAGCCCCCACCATCCATTGTAAACCCTAGACTTGGATAATAATAGATATTAAGGAAACCCTTTGAGGACTTATATCTATTGGTCTCATGATCCTACCAAGGAGCACCGGATTATCCACCCCCCTCTTGGATCTTGCTTAAGTGCGTTCAAGTTGTACAAGGCCTTGGGTTCTCAGTGTCTCGCCCCCAAGTCGTCAAGATCTCACCAAGCACCTCATCCCCCGTTGTTGGCGTGGAGAGCGAGCTTCGCCCAACACCGATCCTAGGGATTATGTTGGACCGGTTGCCACCGGCGTGAGGAGTAGGCGTGTATCGTGTTTTGGTGTGTGTGTGTTCGTGGTTTTTCATCGCTTTCCTCGATTTCATCCCCCGACCACCTCGTTCCCCTCGTTTCTCATGGAATTCGTGAAAGATCGGGCCAACCCCAGGGTCACCCCCTAACAGAATATGTACATGGTGCACAAAGATGATGCTACGCCATGGCTACATCAAGAAGACGAAGTCGTCCACAAGGAGGCCACTTCTTCCACAACACCCACTTCATATGAGAGGTACGAACAAGGTAACAATAAGGGTGTTGATGATGCCATGATCCCACTAGTGGACATGATGAATTGTGAGGATATGCATGCTATGGATGATACTTGTGACATTACATATGCTTCATCCACATTCCCATGTGATGCTTTGCCTATGCATAATATTGATCATGTGGAATTGTTTGATTGCGATATCATTGCCATAAACATGCCATGCTATGCATCTTGTGTGTATCCTCCAATTGCTTCGGACTTGCCTTGTCATGCTAGTCATTCAATTTCTCCCGTTGCTTGCGATAAGATGAATGCTTGCTATTTCACTTGTTTTTCTTGCAACAATGTTGACCACATGCGTTATAATGAGATGGCCCCCATAGCTTTCTCAATTTTTGGAGATTTTGATGATTGCCTGATAGGGCAAAGGTGTCCGATCTTTCGATGAGATGATGATAGTCGATTTGGTGGAGTTCGGGCTTGACGATCCGACTACACGTGCAAGCACGAGCGCCAATGCAATTGCTATGCCAATCTCCTGGAGGTTACCGATCCTGCGGGAACACGATCACCGACCATGAGGGTCTTAATTCCTACCAAATCGAGAACAAGTAAGAACCAATATTGCAATCAAGATATTGTGGATTAAGAGGAAAGCTTTATTGAAGAGGTGGGATCCGAATAGGTGCAAAGTACAAGAGGCCTCATGACGCCGAGCCTTGGCGAAGTTGCGACTATGGCTAACTTAATGTCTAAACAAAATCCGAGTCTAGGGGTCGGCTATGGGGAGTATTTAAGGGCGAAAAGGTGGGGTTTCGGCCATCCATGGAAGTGGTGGCCGAATCCAACCCTAAAAGTCCTTTTCCCCTCAAATACGGACTCTAAAAAGTGGATAATTAAAATCCTGCGAAAATTACATGGGCCTGGCCCAAAATAAAAGGTGTCGCAGCACCATATTAAGCTATAGACGAATTCGTAAAGTATTGATCTTGAATATTTCGTCCAAGCCTTTTTTCTTCATTATGGTGGCCTCAAAGTTCTGAAATCTTCATCCGTGGCCTTCTCTTGGATCATCACATGCTTGCTGCCATCTCCATGCATGGCCATGCTCCAATGCTTGTCCCTATCATCCATGCTTGGTCCATCATTCCTAAGAGTAAGAAATACATCTGATTTAGGCAGCATCATATTCTCATGTATGTGAGGAATAGTTCCAAGAAACGAAAGTACTTGATAGTTAAGTTATTTGGCACGAGATCTTGTGATGGGTCCTTGTATGTGTGTTGCTGTAGGTACAACGGTTGTATCAATAGAAGGGATGTCCACATCATGCTCCCCTTCTTGAATTGAAGTCGTCCTCGACGCAATCTCCTCTTCCTCACCAAAGTAAGGCTTCAAATCTACAATGTTAAACGTAGGACTAACCGTACCAAAGTCTGCAGGCAACTCAAGTTTATATGCATTATCATTTATTTTCTCTAACACCTTAAAGGGACCAGCAGCACGTGGCATTAACTTAGACTTGCGTAAATCAGGAAAACGATCTTTACACAAATGTAACCAAACAAGATCACCAACATCAAACACAACATGCTTTCTCCCTTTATCCCCAGCAAGTTTGATGTAGCCCGACCTACGGTCGTTACCACATCTTGGTCTCCAACTTATGCCAAGTCGTCATGGACTCCAAAGGTGAATCCGTTCCTCTATGCGAGCCCCCTTCCTACCCTATTGAATGGGATGCTACTTCATACTCCGTCACATATGCATGATAGGTTCACATTGACAAGTACGGAGGCTAGAGGAAGAGGAGCCACAAGGCGGAGGCTTGGAAGAAGCGGAAGAGGGCACTCCTCCAATACTCGATGGAACTGTACTACCGGCCTACGGCGCCCGCCACTGCCTTCACCATGTGACGCCAAATGACGCCCAGACCGCAAGAGATACTACGGTCCCAGAGCAGATTACTGTGTTGACTGGTACTATCGACCCAAGTCCAGATTACCGGGCCCTGTGTGCACAAGACTGTTGGGCCTTTGGTCCATGTACCCCTTTAGCTCGTCCAAACCCTAGTTTTATCCCCAAACTACCCTTGTTTAGTGGTTGGCCTATAAATAGAGCCCCCACCCCTCATGTATCCCTTAGGCATAGATGATAGACTAAAGACAACCCCCATTGTGGAATCTCTAGTTTTGCCTCATCCCCTTTAGCAAGGGGACCGACTATCGTCACCAATCTCGATTGGACTTTGCATCACGCATCCATCGTTGAACAAGGCCTTGGAGTTCGACGTCTCGTCTCCAAGTTGTCAAGACCCTACCCAAGGTGTTCTTCCCTCTCCAATGTGGATTTGAGGGAGCACGTTGACCGATCTTTCCTTGCGAAGATTCTATCGGACCAGTGGCCGCCGTTCGGGAGCAATCGGCCTTGTATCGTGTGAGTTTTGCGTGTGTTCATCGTGTTCTTCGCGAGGTGTGTGTTCGCTTCCGCTACCTTCTCCCTTTCCCCTTGCTTTCCCATCGATTTGACCACAAGATCCGTGAAGATCGGGCACCCAACAGGTTAAACCCTCCATCATCTGGTATCAGCAGCTTTTGGTTGCCACGGATTTCTCATCGATTTGGTCTTTTCCCCATAAATTCGAAAATTCCACCAAAAATAGCCCCAATTCGTGTTTTGGATCGATCTATGATTTGAGTGCGTTTTGCTAGGTTTTGATCCGTGGATTACTTGCTAAACTTGTTGATCTACCTTCCATTGCGTTCCCATAGCCTAATTCCTTGATTTCCTTCGTCGATTTGGTGTTTTTCTTAAAGATTTTCCGCCCAAATCGCCCCAAACTCGCGAAATCGCGTCAGATATGGATTTCTCTGTCTCGAGCGGTACTACCGCTTCAAATATACGGTACTACCGCCCACCGGTACTACCGGGCCCAAAAAAACCGGTAGTACCGCCCAAGACAGAAAGAAAACAGCAGATTCCAGATTTCAAATTTCTCACCGCTTGAGCATAACTTTTGCATCCGAACTCGGATTTTGGTGTTCTTTAGCTCGTTTCGAAGAGGAGAAGGAGCTCTACATCATATTCCACGTTGTTCATGCTATCTACTCCATCCAAATTCCGTGAGCAAGGCGGAATCCAACAATAAAGGGTGAAGATCGTCGACGAAAGGTATAAACATTCCGCGACTTCTCCCCACTTGCATTCCTTTGTGAAACCCACTATCTTTGCGAGCAACAAACACCTATTGAGACTAGTTCCTCTTATGATTGCTTGGGCTATGCACATTTGATACCTTATAGATTCCGAGCAAACATTGTGAGCGCTATCTCATATAGTTATCTTGTATAGTTGTTGGCACAAGGAAGAGGCAAGTGAAAAGAAAAAGAAAAGAGGGAAAAGAAGAGAAAAAATATAGAAAAAGAAAAATAAAAAGAAAAGAAAGAGATATACATGTGCCTCATATAATAGATAGCGCAAGCTCGATGAACATCATATAGGTGGTACTTATTGTGCATATCTTGTAGCCCACCAATTTTGTGCAATCGAACTAGCGTCTCTCCTTGTACTTGATGGAGAGGTTAACCTCTTGGGTGCCCGATCTTCACGGATCTCGTGGTCAAATCGATGGGAAAGCGAGGGGAAAGGGAGAAGGTAGCGGAAGCGAACACACACCTCGCGAAGAACACGATGAACACACGCAAAACTCACACGATACAAGGCCGATTGCTCCCGAACGGCGGCCACCGGTCCGATAGAATCCTCGCAAGGAAAGATCGGTCAACGTGCTCCCTCAAATCCACATCGGAGAGGGAAGAACACCTTGAGGAGGGTCTTGACGACTTGGGGGCGAGAAACCGAGAACCCAAGGCCTTGCTCAACGATGGATGCGTGATGCAAAGTCCAATCGAGGTTGGTGACGATAGTCGGTCCCCTTGGTAAAGGGGATGAGGCAAAACTAGAGATTCCACAATGGGGGTTTTCTTTAGTCTATCATCTATGCCTAAGGGATACATGAGGGTGGGGCTCTATTTATAGGCCAACCACAAAACAAGGGTAGTTTGGGGATAAAATTAGGTTTGGTAAGTAAAGGGGATACATGGGTCATGGCCCAACTAGTGCAGTGAGCACCTTGCCAGAGCGGAGTACCGACTTGGGACCGGTAGTACCGCTTGGTCCCAGAGTACCGCCAGGACCGGTAGTACCGCTTATGTCCCGGAGCTTCACCGGAGCCGCTGGGAGCGGTAGTAGTAAATGCTGACCCAGAGTACCGGGTCCGGATCTAGTAGTACCGCCGGAGACAGAGAGTATTTGGCTTATGTTGGCGTCTGTCGGCGGTAGCAGGAAGTAGTGCCGCCTGGTCAGAGTACTGTGTCGCCAGTCCGACAGAGAGCATTTGGTGATCTGCCTTCCGCCTCTTCCAAGCCTCCGCCTTGTCGGGCTTGATGCTCGCCTTCCTCCCTTGCCTCCGATTGTCCATGTGAACCTATCATGCATATGTGACGGAGTATGAAGTAGCATACCATTCAATAGGGTAGGAAGGGGGTCGATAGAGGAACGGATTCACCTTGGAGTCCATGACGACTTGGCGTGTTGGAGACCAAGATGTAGTAACGACCGAGGTCGGGCTCATCGCCTCCCCCTTCAAAAAGAGTCGCCCCTCGACTCTACATGCTCATCACAAAGTAGAAGCGGAGAGACCTTCTTGATCCCGGGTTCACCATATAGTCGTCCTCGAAGATTGACTTGACGACACTTCAATGTTCCTTCACCTTCCTTGAAGCCTACAAAGCTCACAACAAAAGCAAAGCAACACTCAAAGCGTAGCCAATTCATGAAGGTTATTGCATGAGTCCTCAAGTAGAAGGAAGTCACCTTAGCTTGTAGAGATAGGTCGATGAAGGGTAGCCATAGGTAACTCTCTTCGGTTCTTCTTGTCAACATATTGTCCATAGAGGTTGACGTGTATGCACTTGTACCTTCACACAACAAAGACCAAGCAAAATATTTTCGTGCGTGATAGAGGAGCATGTCAAATGAGGCATGTCCATTCTTGTTCACAACACTATTAGTACAACGCATGTATAGCAAATGGGATGCATATGCAAGGTCAAAGTGCATGGAAATCGTTCGAACATCATCCAAATGTGGAAACACAAAAACACCATATAACGTATTAGTGGGGCATTCAAAGCATTGGATCCAAATTTCAAACAACATCTTTGATGCAAGAATAGGAGAATTTGGCAAAAACACACGAGGAAGAATGTCCAAATCAACAACAATATGTGTGCAAACCAACCATTCGAAAGAGAAATTGGTTGACATGTTCGATGTCACACACAAATCATCGAAAGCAAATATCATGGGAAAATGAGTATCCCAAGCGGAAGCAAAAACAACATATTTGCAAACAAACCAAATGAAAAAGCAAGTGGTCCTTATGTTTGTTGCCACAACAAGACGAGATTCTTGGAAACTCTCATGACAATACATGTTCTTAAAGGAATTGTGGTTGCACACAAAACATCGAGAAGGTAAATTGTTCAACATTTTTGTTGCAACACACAAAACATCATTATCTAGATGCGAAGAAACATGAATGTCACAAAGGGAGATAATACCAATAACATGCTTGCAATCAAACCATATGAAAGAGCAATTTGCCAACATGAAAGATGCAAAGCATGCAAAAGGTATCAGAGCTGGGTTCGATCTTGAACTCACTTGTGGGATGCTCTCAAGAGCTCTTTTTGTCAACTCGTGCTCAACCGAGGTTGACATTCTCGTGCGGGTACCTACACACATCATATGTAAAAGGAAGAACGTGTGTGCATGGTAGAGATAGACATCATCCATCATGACGTATCTCTTCTTGTGCACATCACCATTAATGTCATTCAAGTATGAAATAGATGCATGGTGAGTATGCAAGTGGGGAACATGCTTATCATGGCCATCATCAAAGTCTCCAAAAATTGAGAAAGCTATGGGGGCCATCTCATTATAACGCATGTGGTCAACATTGTTGCAAGCATTCATCTTATGGCAAGCAACGGGAAAAATTGAATGACTAGCATGACAAAGCATGTCCATAGCAATTGGAGGATACACACAAGATGCATAGCATGGCATGTTTATGGCAATGATATCGCACTCAAACAATTCCGCATGATCAATAGTATGCAAAGGCAAAGCATCACATGGGAATGTGGATGAAGCATATGTAATGTCACAAGTATCATCCATAGCATGCATATCCTCACAATTCATCATGTCCACTAGTGGGATCATGGCATCATCAACACCCTTATTGGTACCTTGTTCATACCTCTCATATGAAGTGGGTGTTGTGGAAGTAGTGGCCTCCTTGTGGACGACTTCGTCTTCTTGATGTATCCATGGCGTAGCATCCTCTTCATCCATGGAACCTAGCATAACACAAGAGAACACACTAGAGGTAGAGGGTAAGTTGTTAGAAATCGAAATGGTCTCACGTAACCTATCAACTACCACTCTCAACTCACTAGGAGTATCGCTCATGCCCTCCAAGTGGAAGCACTCAATCTCACATAAGGTGGAGTCACTCATCTCACACTTTTTCTCACTCAAGTGGGCTAAGTGGCTCTCATACTCACATGGGGTTGGTACCACATCATCACTCAAGCATATGGGGATAGGCTCGGTTTCCTCAACTCCATGCGCCTCCTTTGGTGAAGGGAAAATCCCATGCTCACCATTCTTGACCTTTTCGCCTTCAAAGTTGGAAGCCATAAGATGGGCATCATCACTCTCCTCCATGGTCGAAGGGAAAATCCCATGCTCGACCGTCTTGTGGCCATCTCGTAGTAGTGGTGGAGGTAGGCTCATGCTATCCAACTTGGCGAAGTAGGCGTCTACATTTTCCTCATTGGCGAGGTCGTGGAAGTCAAGCGTAGGCATTGAAGCTTGATGGCGTGGAGGAAGGCTTGCTATTGGTGCCATTGTGGTGGTGGCACGAGTAGTTGAAGGTGCCCTATGATGGTTTCGACGGAGGTCATTGGCGTGCCTTGCCGATGGTTGATGTAGGTGGCGCACTTGGTCGTCCACATGACACTCGCGACGATGATCATTTGCCTTGGCACTCTTCTTGTGCGTGTGGTGCCTTCTTGAGCTTGCTTGAGCATTATGGTTGGTGCTCATCATGAATTCTTCGTCTTTATGGCGAAGATGCCTTTGACTTTGTCTTGTATCCTCTTTATGGTGGCGATGCTCATGAGAGGATGTTTGTCGATGAAGAGTCTTGTTTCTTGGCGCCTCTTGATGCATATGATGTTTGGACGCCACTCTTGTTTGGATAGGAGTTGGAGCTTGGCGCCTTGGCGGTGATGAAGCTTGGCGCCTTGGAGATGGTAGAGCTTGACGCCTTGGAGGTGATGGAGCTTGGTGCCTTAGAGATGGTGGCGCTTGACGCCATCTAGGTGGTGGCACATGTCGCCTTGGAGGTGAATCATCGAAGTAGGTGGTGCCCTTTGGTGTGGCACGCTTGGCCTTGAAGGTCATGGAATCTTGATGATGCGCCTCCGCTTGCTTGGCGTAGTAGGCTTCCATCTCCACACGATGGAGGAATTCTTCATGGCTCATGGAGGAGCCATCAAAGTCGATGAAGTTCTCCATGTCCTCCATGCTTGGCGAGGCGTCATCGATGTCGCACTCGAAGTCGTCCATGCTTGGGGAGTAGTTGTTGGTGTAGTACTCCATATCACCCAAGCATGTGGAGCCATTGTCGGTGTAGTGCTCCATAGGCTCCATGCATGAGGAGCCATTGTCAACGTAGAGCTCCATGTCTTCTATGCATGTGGAGTCGTCGTAGGTGTAGTGCTCTGGGTCCTCAAAGCATGCGGAGCCATTGTCGGTGCTGTGCTCCGTCATGTCCTCTATATTGTGGAGTCGTAGTCATGGTGGCTCATCATGGATTCTTCATAGATATCATCCTCGGTTCCGGAGTCCCTAGACATGATGCACAAGACCAAGCGGTGTATATGGAAGTGGTAGTGGGAGTTAGGGATACAACGTCAAACCTTACTTTACCTTGAAAGATCGTATCGTGCAAGTGGCCACACTTGAGAGCAATAAACCAAGCAAAGTGAAGTTCACGCGGAACACCAAAACCAACTACGAACCAAAACACACACACACACAAGGCCTATGGTGGATAGGTATGGAAAATGGCATGTCAAGAACCAATCCGAAATCAAGATGTTGTAATGGCAAGTAAAGAACCACAATGATCACCAAGCACACAAGTTAATCCACAAGATAGGAAATATATACAAGGAAACACACACGGTGGGATAAATGGGACTTGTGCGACGGAGAAAGTGAGCTAAGAACCAAATGATTACCTAGCGAAGACTATAAGCTCGTGTCACACAAGTACAAGGAGAGACGCTAGTTCGATTGCACAAAATTGGTGGGCTACAAGATATGCACAATAAGTACCACCTATATGATGTTCATCGAGCTTGCGCTTCCTATTCTATGAGGCACATGTGTATTTCTTTCTTTTTCTTTTTCTTTTTCTATATATTTTTTTTCTCTTTTTGTATCACTCTTTTTCTTTTTATTTCTTTTCACTTGACTCTTCCTTGTGCCAACAACTATACAAGATAACTATATGAGATAGCGCTCACAATGTTTGCTCGGAATCTACAAGGTATCAAATGTGCATAGCCCAAGCAATCATAAGAGGAACTAGTCTCAATAGGTGTTTGTTGCTCGCAAAGATAGTGGGGTTCACAAAGGAATGCAAGTGGGGAGAAGTCGCGGAATGTTTATACCTTTCGTCGACGATCTTCACCCTTTATTGTTGGATTCCGCCTTGCTCACGGAATTTGGATGGAGTAGATAGCATGAACCACGTGGATGATGATGTAGAGCTCCTTCTCCTCTTCGAAACGAGCTAAAGAACACCAAAATCCGAGTTCGTATGCAAAAGTTATGCTCAAAACGGTGAGAGGTGAAATCTGAACTTCTTGTTTTCTTTACATGGTAGTACGGATTTTGGTACCGCTGGGCGGTAGTACCGTATTTTTGGAGCGGTAGTACCGCTCGGGACAGAGAAAACCAGATCTGACGCGATTTCGCGAGTTTGGGGCGATTTGGGCGGAAAATCTTCAAGAAAAACACCAAATCGGCGGGGGAAATCAAGGAATTAGGCTATGGGAACGCAAAGGAAGGTAGATCAACAAGTTTAGCAAGCAATCCACGGACCAAAACCTACCAAAACGCACTCAAATCACAGATCGATCCAAAACACGAATTGGGGCTATTTTTGGTGGAAATTTCGAATTTATGGGGAAAAGACCAAATCGATGAGAAATCCGTGGCAACCAAAAGCTGCTGATACCAGATGATGGAGAGGTTAACCTCTTGGGTGCCCGATCTTCACGGATCTCGTGGTTAAATCGATGGGAAAGCGAGGGAAAAGGGAGAAGGTAGCGGAAGCGAACACACACCTCGCGAAGAACACGATGAACACACGCAAAACTCACACGATACAAGGCCGATTGCTCCCGAACGGCGGCCACCGGTCCGATAGAATCCTCGCAAGGAAAGATCGGTCAACGTGCTCCCTCAAATCCACATCGGAGAGGGAAGAACACCTTGAGGAGGGTCTTGACGACTTGGGGGCGAGAACCCAAGGCCTTGTTCAACGATGGATGTGTGATGCAAAGTCCAATCGAGGTTGGTGACGATAGTCGGTCCCCTTGGTAAAGGGATGAGGCAAAACTAGAGATTCCACAATGGGGTTTCTTTAGTCTATCATCTATGCCTAAGGGATACATGAGGGTGGGGCTCTATTTATAGGCCAACCACAAAACAAGGGTAGTTTGGGGATAAAACTAGGGTTTGGTAAGTAAAGGGATACATGGGTGTGGCCCAACTAGTGCGCTGGCATCGCCAGAGCGGTAGTACCGGACTTGGGACCGGTACCGCTTGGTCCCAGTATCGCTCGGGGACGGTAGTACCGCTTGATCCCAGCTTTTGGATCCGTCGGTGGGGAGCGGTAGTAAGGCGGTAGTCTGGACCGTAAGTACGGGTCCGGATCCGTAGTACCGCCGAGAGAGTATTTGGCTTCACATGCGTCATTCTTTGGCGGTAGAGGCGGTAGTGCTGCTGGCGGTACGCTGTGTCCTGGTAATCTGGCGACAGAGAGCATTTGGCGATTTGTCTTCTTCCGCCTCCTCTTCCAAGCCTCCGTCTTGTCGGGCTTGATGCTCCGGCCTTCCTCCCTTGCCTCCGTACTTGTCCATGTGAACCTATCATGCATATGTGACGGAGTATGAAGTAGCATACCATTCAATAGGGTAGGAAGGGGGGTCGCATAGAGGAACGGATTCACCTTTGGAGTCCATGACGACTTGGCGTAAGTTGGAGACCAAGATGTAGTAACGACCGTAGGTCGGGCTGCATCAGTACTTGTGTGACACGAGATTATAGTCTTCGCTAGGTAATCATTTGGTTCTTAGCTCACTTTCTCCGTCGCACAAGTCCCATTTATCCCACCGTGTGTGTTTCCTTGTACATATTTCCTATCTTGTGGATTAACTTGTTTGCTTTGTGATCATTGTGGTTCTTTACTTGCCATTACAACATCTTGATTTCGGATTGGTTCTTGACATGCCACTTTCCATACCTATCCACCATAGGCCTTGTGTGTGTGTATTTTTTGGTTCGTAGTTGGTTTTGGTGTTCTGCGTGAACTTCACTTTGCTTGGTTTATTGCTCTCAAGTGTGGCCACTTGCACGATACGATCTTCCAAGGTAAAGTAAGGTTTGACGTTGTATCCCTAACACCCTCTACCACTTCCATATACAACACTTGGTCTTGTGAAGCATGTCTAGGGACTCCGGGACCGAGAATGATTTCCATGAAGAATCCATGATGAGCCACCATGCATATGTCGCCACAAGCATGGATAACATGATGGAGCACTACACCGACAATGGCTCCACATGCTTGGGTGACATGGAGTGCTACAACAACAACGACTCCCTAAGCATGGGCGACTTCAAGAACGACAATGCCAAGCTCCTCACGTCACACCGACCAAGACGGAGTCTCCAACTCGAGTGCGCCAAGGTCCACCATCAAATGGACAAGTTCAAGAGCGACCTCCACAACTTCAAGAAGGACATGGACAATGACTTTGACAAAAACATGAGCATGGTCGCCAAGACTAATGATGCTTTGTGCTCCTTAGAAGAACTTATAAGGAAGCGTGCCAAGGTCAAGGGCCATCGTCGTGAGCGTCATATGGATGACCAAGTGCGCCACCTACATCAACCATCGGCAAGGCACGCCAATGACCTCCGTCGACACCGTCAAAAGGCACCTTCAACTACTAGTGCCACCACCAAAATGGCACCAAGAGCAAGCCTTCGTCCATGCCATCAAGCTTCAATGACTACGCTTGCATTCGAAGACCTCATGAACGAGGACAATGAAGACCTCTACTTCGCCAAGTTAGATAGCATGAGCCTACCTCCACCACTACTACAAGATGGCCACAAGACGGTCGAGCATGGGATTTTCCCTTCGGCCATGGATGAGAGTGATGATGCCCATCTTATGGCATCCAACTTTGAAGGCGACAAGGTCAAGAATGATGAGCATGGGATTTTCCCTTCACCAAAGGAGGCGCATGGAGTTGAGGAAACCGAGCCTACCCCCATATGCTTGAGTGATGATGTGGTACCAATCCCATGTGAGTATGAGAGCCACTTAGCCCACTTGAGTGAGAATAAGAGTGAGATGAGTGACTCCACCTTATGTGAGATTGAGTGCTTCCACTTGGAGGGCATGAGCGATACTCCTAGTGAGTTGAGAATGGTAGTTGATAGGTCAAGTGAGACCATTTCGAATTCTAACAACTTACCCTCTACCTCTAGTGTGTTCTCTTGTGTTGTGCTAGGTTCCATGGAGGAAGACGCCCGAAGCTATGAAGAAATGATGCCTCGAATGGAGAAGATGCACGAAGATGATGCTACGCCATGGCTACATCAAGAAGATGAAGTCGTCCACAAGGAGGCCACTACTTCCACAACACGCACTTCATATGAGAGGTATGAACAAGGTAACAATAAGGGTGTTGATGATGCCATGATCCCACTAGTGGACATGATGAATTGTGAGGATATGCATGCTATGGATGATACTTGTGACATTACATATGCTTCATCCACTTTCCCATGTGATGCTTTGCCTTTGCATAATATTTGATGAGGATACAATCATGGATCATGTTGATTCTAGTTGTCTCAGCTGGGATGAAATATTGAACCTTATTGAAAAATATCACAAGGTGACTTCATTCCTAGTTGGACAAGATACGTTGATTTATAAGGTGACCTCACTCTCAGAGCTTTCCAACGAGTACTTACACGTCCCTAGGGGGCGGATAATCCGACCCCCACAAGGGCGGATAATCCGGCCCTGCTCCAGGAATTCTGCTAAGGACTTCAGGCGAGGCTCGAGATAGGGCGATAATCCGCCTGAGGAGGATAATCCGGGGCGGATAATCCGCCCACTTAAGCGGAAAGTCCGCTGGAAGTTACCAACATCTGGACGGATTTGGTATATCGGACACGCTTTTGTTCATGATTTTGGCCGCCCCAGCCGCCCTTATAAGCCTTGGGACGTCCCCATAGTTAGGGTTAGACCATGTTAAAACTATTTTGGAGTTGTTTCTTATCAAGAACCTCTGGAATTACCCTGTGATCAAATTATCTACTGCAATTGAGTGTGATCTGTTGTTCCATTGGGAATTAGTAGATTGCAAACTACGTTAAATCGTTCGTGCGTGCGTCTTAAGAGCGTGGTGTTGTGAATATCCCATAGGGTTCGAGAGCTGTTGCATTGGCATCAGGGTTCGAGCGGGAGAGTTCATAGCTACATGCTAGTTATCTATCATCCACCATCATCATCGACAAGTGCTTGTTGAGAAGATCGGGCCACCCCTTATCATCTTGGTATCAGATTTCCTCGTTTACTCGGTGAGCATCCACAAATCCATCCATAGATTAGTTCTTGTTTTTGTCCTATACAGAAAAGGCCATACAAAAAGATTTGCCCTAGCCTAGATTGCATCGTTTTCAAGTTTTATTTGCTGGTCGTGTCTTCTCGTAGATCCGATCTGAAGGTTTTTCTCGTAGGAGTCTAGTTTTCGTTTGTGTTTAAGTTTAGGGTTTTGATCTTGTTTTCCACCGAGTCCACCATCATCGTTTTCCGCAAGTTTCCATCTACTTTTCCGAGTCCACATAGCGTACTTTTGTGTTTCAAACCTAGCTACATCCTATCTACAGCATCCGTGCCTAGGAACGTACCCACGAGACTAGTTGCTTTGCTCTAACAGGCTGCTCATTAGGGTTTTGAAAGTGCAAAATTTTCGCCCCGACAGACCGGATTATCCGGCCCCCGACAAACCGGATTATCCGGCCCCCTCCTAGTTTGCATTCGTTTTGCATTGAGTCATATAGTTGAAAAAAAAACAGAAAAGGAAAAGAAATTCAGTATAAAAAAAACAAGAGAAAAGAGCTATAAGCGTGACAAAAAGAGATATCAAAGTGTGCATTATTGGAGGCCTAGTTGATCATAGCACTTGTAGATTGAGCAATCTTGTGCCTGTTTATTTTGAGCTATTACTAGCGTCTCTCTTGTGCATTGCAATATTCCTATTCATAAATTGCTTTGCCACGTTTATCTCCACTGTGTGTGTTTCTTGGGTTTTCATAATGATCATCACTAGGACTTGTTTGCGGTGTAGTTAGGATACCATACCTACAGCTCCACCATAAATAACCTGTGTGCCCTGCGATCGTTCTCTATACCCTTGATATTCACTTCATCACATCCGTGCATAAGTTGTTGATTAGAATTGGTAAGCATCACTATTCACTTTGGAACGGTAAGATCTGCTTTCTTGTTAGTTTTGAGTGAGTTGTGAGAGTTCCTCCAACAGATTTTGTTTTATGCACTAACATACTAATCATGTCTTCTAGTAGTGTTGATGTGATGCAGAAAAAGGATGCAGATGATTATCCCTTTCCATTACGATACCACTGCAGTCATACATTTTGGGAGGAGGAGTCAGGAGTAGTGCCTAATCCGGGTTTGTTCCAATTCACGACGGAAATTGGTGGTAGACATGCTGCTACTACCATTGATACTTGTTCTTCCATAAATTTGGTTAGTGTTGAGGTTGTTGAAAAGTTACAATTATACACACGTGCATTAACAATCCCATTTATGTTAGCAACTTCTGGTCATGCACTACCGGACTCGGATCGCATGTGTTCCACTCACCATTTATGGCCCTCACAGATATGTTTCTTGTTTTATCGTTCCTAGAGCGTTTAACTCCTGCCATATCATGTTGGGAACAAACTGGTGTAATCACTTCCAGGTTGTGTTTGGTAATGAATATTCTGATCCTTCCATCTTTTGGAATGATAAGCACACTTGGTTATCACGTACACGTATTAAGCAATTTCAGGAGATTAGGCGTCAAAACCTCTGTCCACCTGTAACCACCAACATAAACCCACATGTTGATCTCATCGTAGAAGAACCGAGAGTGAAAGTTGGTGAGACAGATGAGGTTTCTACTAATGTAATTATCTCTACTCCTAGTGTTGTTTCTTGTGATATGCAGGTTGCTTTTGAAGAAAGGGAGCCGTCTATTTTACAACCTGCATCGCTGGACTATGCATTGTCACTAGAGGAGGATGTTCCAGTGCCTACTACATGTGAGGAGCATACTGAAGTTATCGGTACTGATTTGGAGCTACAGCCAACAAGCACAACCTTTTGTGAGTCTATTCCTTTGTTGGTACCTCCTTGTGACTTGTCTTGCAATAATGTTACAGCACCATGTGATAGTTTACAAAATTCGCATTTTGATCATGTGGTACTAATTACACATAAGGAAATACTTGCTCGAATACCACCTACTGATATTGTATATTCCATCATGCTAAATGAACCTATGAATATGAGTTGTGCTGTGGATAAGATTTCTGAAATTTCATGTCTGAATTCAAGCACATATTCTCCATATTTCATCTTTAATCTAATTGGTGAATATAGCATGGATGAAAATTTTCTTGTGGATCACATATGCATTACATGTGATAGAATTGCTGAATTGAAACTTGCTGTGTTTAGCCATAGATGCTCTCTGTCAAGATATCTTTGTGGTGGGATAGATACTACAATTTTTGATAATATGAAAGTACATTCACATCTAGTTGATATAGTCCAGCCAACAAAAGTAACTTTACCTATGTTGGATTGTTCCAATCTTTCTAGATTTGAATCAGATTTTTCATATCCCTTGTGTTTGTACCACAATGTATTGCATAAGTGTGCTACTGATGTATACTTCACTTATATCTGCAAATTGAGTTGTATGTTACATTCTAAACAAAATTATTATGTTCCTACTAATCAGAGTAGCGCAGTTGAAGCATGGCATGAATCACTTCGGTTTTCACATATTTTGAATTGGTCTGATCTTGTTCATCACAAATTTGATCATAGATCTTCTTTGAGAAAACTGAATTTAGTAATGCACAACAAGACTATATATCTATTTGTTTTTCAACATGATCATGATTCTTTGTACTTCACTTATACCTGCAATTTAAGTTGCTTGATGTATAGTAAACATATTATTCACGTGAACACAAATAATACAACATGTTATGTATACATATACTCTGCGTACACGTTGTTCTTTTTGTTCATTCCACTTTCAGCTTACCCAAAGCCGTGGACGGCTTTTCTTGAAGAAAGGGAGGATGATGAGGATACAATCATGGATCATGTTGATTCTAGTTGTCTTAGCTGGGATGAAATATTGAACCTTATTGAAAAATATCACAAGGTGACTTCATTCCTAATTGGACAAGATACGTTGATTTATAAGAACTTTATACTACCTAAATCATGGTGTTCTTGTTTGACTAGATTCAATATCCATCGGACTAACGTCAGCGGGAAGGAGAGGGAGGAAGGCAAGGAGTCCAGCATGATGATCGCCAAGGATGCGCGAGGGAGGAGCGGGAGGAAGGCGCAAGAGAAGATCATCAAGAAGGAAGGTTCAGTTCGGACAGACAGAAGCCCTGAAATTGAAACGGACGTGGATTCTTCATACGAACTCCAAATCAAGCAAATAAGCACTTTTTGGAAACCTCACTCCGAGAGCTTTCCAACGGGTACTTACACGTCCCTAGGGGGCGGATAATCCGGCCCCCACAAGGGCGAATAATCCGGCCCTGCTCCAGGAATTCTGCTAAGGACTTCAGGCGCGAGGCTCAGTATAGGGGGCGGATAATCCGCCCCAGGGGAGGATAATCCGGGGGGCGGATAATCCGCCCCTACTTAAGGCGAAAAGTCCGGCCTAGAAGTTACCAACAGATCTGGACGGATCTGACTGTATCGGACACGTTTTGTTTCGCGATTTTGGCCGCCCCAGCCGCCCTTATAAGCCTTGGGACGTCCCCATAGTTAGGGTTAGACCACGTTAAAACTATTTTGGAGTTGTTTCGTATCAAGAACCTCTGGAATTACCCTGTGATCGAATTATCTACTGCAATTGAGTGTGATCTGTTGTTCCATTGGGAATTAGTAGATTGCAAACTACCGTTAAGTGGTCAATTTGGCGCAAGAGCGTGGTGTTGTGAATATCCCATAGGGTTCGAGAGCTGTTGCATTGGCATCAGGGTTCGAGCGGGAGAGTTCATAGCTACATGCTAGTTATCTATCATCCACCATCATCATCGACAAGTGCTTGCTGAGAAGATCGGGCCACCCCTTATCAATATTGATCATGTGAAATTGTTTGATTGCAATATCATTGCCATAAACATGCCATGCTATGCATCTTGTGTGTATCCTCCAATTGCTTCGAACTTGTCTTGTCATGCTAGTCATTCAATTTCTCCAGTTGCTTGCGATAAGATGAATGCTTGCTATTTAACTTGTTTTGCTTGCAACAATATTGATCATATGCGTTCTAATGAGATGGCCCCCATAGCTTTCTCAATTTTTGGAGATTTTGATGATTGCCATGATAAGCATGTTCCCCACTTGCATACTCACCATGCATCTATTTCATACTTGATTGAAATTAATGGTGATGTGCACAAGAAGAGATACGTCATGATGGATGATGTGTATCTCTACCATGCACACACGTTCTTCCTTTTGTGCATGATGTGTGTAGGTACCCGCACGAGAATGTCAACCTCGTTGAGAACGAGTTGACAAAAAGAGCTCTAGAGAGCATCCCACAAGTGAGTTCAAGATCGAACCCAGCTCTGATACCTTTAGCATTCTTTGCATCTTTCATGTTGGCAAATTGCTCTTTCCTATGGTTTGATTGCAAGCATGTTAATGGTATTATCTCCCCTCGTGACATTCATGTTTCTTCGCATTTAGATAATGATGCTTTGTGTGTTGCAATAAAAATGTTGAACATTTTCTCTTTCCGATGTTTTGTGTGCAACCACAATTCCATTAAGAGCATGTATTGTCATGAGAGATTCCAAGAATCTCGTCTTGTTGTTGCAACAAACATAAGGACCACTTGCTCTTTCATTTGGTTTGTTTGCAAACATAATACTTCTGTTTTGGATATGCTTCCTTGTGTGTTTTGCCAAATTCTCCTATTCTTGCATCAAAGATGTTGTTTGAAATTTGGATCCAATGCTTTGAATGCCCCACTTCTATGTTATATGGAGTTTTTGAGTTTCCACATTTGGATGATGTTCAAACGATTTCCATGCACATTGACCTTGCATATGCATCCCGTTTGCTATACTTGAGTTGTGCTAATCGTGTTGTGAACAAGAATGGACATGCCACAAATGACATGCTCCTCTATCACACACAAACATATGTTGCTTCGTCTTTGTTGTATGAAGATACAAATGCATACACGTCAACCTCTATGGACTATTATTGACAAGAAGAACCGAAGAGAGTTACCTATGGCTACCCTTCATCGAGCTATCTCTACAAGCTAAGGTGACTTCCTTCTACTTGAGGACTCATGCTATAATCCTCATGAATTGGCTACGCTTTGAGTGTTGCTTTGCTTTTGTTGTGAGCTTTGTAGGCTTCAAGGAAGGTGAAGGAACATTGAAGTGTTGTCAAGTCAATCTTCACGAGGACGACTATATGGTGAACCCCAGGATCAAGAAGGTCTCTCGACCGCTTCTACTTTGTGATGAGCATGTAGAGTCGAGAACGACTCTTTTTGAAGGGGGGGAGCTGATGTAGCCCGACCTACGGTCGTTACCACATCTTGGTCTCCAACTTATGCCAAGTCGTCATGGACTCCAAAGGTGAATCCGTTCCTCTATGCGAGCCCCCTTCCTACCCTATTTAATGGTATGCTACTTCATACTCCGTCACATATGCATGATAGGTTCACATTGACAAGTACGGAGGCTAGGGAAGGCTTGGAGCATCAAGCCGACAAGACGGAGGCTTGGAAGAGGAGGCGGAAGACAGATCGCAAATGCTCTCAGCCGCCAGCCCATGATCCGGCATACCGGGACAGCGCCTACTGTCCACACAATGTATGCAACAGCACAATGCTGTATACTCACTCAGTGGTACTACGGTCTCGGCCTCTAGCACTACCGCCATTCTGAGACGGCTCCGGTGACGCTCGGGGCAGATGGCGGTACTACGGTCCCAGGCGGTACTACCGGTGTTGACCGGTACTATCGGACCCAAGTCCGGTACTACCGGTCCTGTGTGCCTGCGCGCACCTGTTGGGCCTTTGGTCCATGTACCCCTTTAGCTCGTCAAACCCTAGTTTTATCCCAAACTACCCTTGTTTAGTGGTTGGCCTATAAATAGAGCCCCCCCTCATGTATCCCTTAGGCATAGATGATAGACTAAAAGACAACCCCATTGTGGAATCTCTAGTTTTGCCTCATCCCCTTTAGCAAGGGGACCGACTATCGCCACCAACCTCGATTGGACTTTGCATCACGCATCCATTGTTGAACAAGGCCTTGGAGTTCACGTCTTCTCCAAGTTGTCAACCCTCCCAAGGTGTTCTTCCCTCTCCGATGTGGATTTGAGGGAGCACGTTGACCGATCTTTCCTTGCGAGGATTCTATCGGACCGGTGGCCGCCGTTCGGGAGCAATCGGCCTTGTATCGTGTGAGTTTTGCGTGTGTTCATCGTGTTCTTCGCGAGGTGTGTGTTCGCTTCCGCTACCTTCTCCCTTTCCCCTCGCTTTCCCATCGATTTGACCACAAGATGCGTGAAGATCGGGCACCCAAGAGGTTAAACCCTCCATC
Organism: Avena longiglumis; assembly: GCA_030063025.1. Classification (NCBI taxonomy): domain Eukaryota; kingdom Viridiplantae; phylum Streptophyta; class Magnoliopsida; order Poales; family Poaceae; genus Avena; species Avena longiglumis. The sequence continues at coordinate 328,147,965 of CP125974.1, read as the reverse complement.
AAAGTTTATACTTAGCATTCATGTGTTCAATGTTATCTTTAGTAGTCTTATGCAAGTTTAATATCATTTCAGCGCGTTGTGTAGCATCCAAATTATGTTGCACCGAAGAAGGTAAAGGCAATAAATCAATAGGTGCACGAGGAACAAAACCATACACAATCTCAAATGGGCACATCTTTGTGGTAGAATGCAGCGAACGATTATAAGAAAATTCTATATGAGGTAAACACTCTTCCTACAATTTTAAGTTCTTCTTTAAAACAGCCCGCAACATAGTAGACAAAGTTCTATTTACTACTTCAGTTTGACCATCAGTTTGGGGATGACATGTAGTACTAAAGAGCAATTTAGTCCCCAACTTAGCCCATAAACATCTCCAAAAGTGGCTAAGAAATTTAGTATCACGATCAGAGACAATAGTATTTGGCACACCATGCAAACGAACAATTTAACGAAAGAACAAATCAGCAATATGCGACATCATCCGCTTTATGACAAGGAATAAAGTGTGCCATCTTAGAAAACCGATCCACAACAACAAAATACTATCCTCCCTTCTGTGTTCGTGGCAATCCCAAAACAAAGTCCATAGAAATATCCTCCCAAGGAACACTAGGAACAGGAAGAGGCATATATAAACCATGTGGATTAAGGCGAGACTTAGCTTTTTGACAAGTAGTGCAGCGTTCCACAAATCTCTCAACATCTCGACGCATACCTGGCCAAAAGAAGTGTGCAGCAAGCACATCCTCCGTCTTCTTGACACCAAAGTGTCCCATCAATCCTCCTCCATGCGCCTCCTGTAACAACAAAAGACGAACAGAGCTATCCGGAATGCATAGTTTGTTAGCACGGAACACAACTCCATCATTGAAGACGAACTTGTTCCATGTTCTACCATCTCTACAATTCTGCAACACATCTTTAAATTCAGCATCATGCACATATTGTTGCTTAATAGTTTCTAATCCAAATATTTTGAAGTCAAGTTGAGATAACAAAGTATAACGGCGCGACAAAGCATCGAGAATAATATTATCTTTACCCTTTTTTGTTTGATAACATAAGGAAAAGACTCAATAAATTCAACCCACTTTGCATGACGATTCAACTTAGCTTGACTACGAATATGCTTCAAAGATTCATGATCAGAATGTATAACAAATTCTTTAGGCCATAGATAATGTTGCCAAGTTTCTAATGTCCGAACCAATGCATATAATTCTTTATCATAAGTAGAATAGTTCAGACTAGCCCCACTCAATTTCTCACTAAAATATGCAACAGGTTTTCCCTCTTGTAATAACACCCCTCCCAAACCAATTCCACTAGCATCACATTCAAGCTCAACAGTCTTAGTAAAATCAGGGAGCATGTGTCAGCTTATCTTTCAATATGACAAAGGCCTGTTGTTGTGCATCGCCCCAAACAAAGGGCACATCCTTCTTGGTAAGCTCATTCAATGGCGGCAATTGATCCAAAGTCTTTAACAAAGCGCCTATAAAACCAGCGAGGCCAAGAAAACTCCTCACTTGTGTGACCATCTTGAAATGGCCAATTCTCAATAGCTTCAATCTTGGGGATCCACTTCAATACCTGTGATGTAACAACATAGCCAAGAAAGCAACTCGATTGGTGCAAAAGGTGCACTTCTCAAGGTTACCAAACAAACGTGCATCACGTAAAGCATTGAAAACAGCACGTAAATGGTCCAAATGATCCTCTAAAGATTTGCTATAAATCAGAATATCATCAAAGTAGACTACCACAAAACGTCCAATGAAAGCACGTAAAACTTCGTTTATTAATCTCATGAAAGTGCTAGGTGCATTAGTTAAACCAAACGGCATTACTAACCACTCATATAAACCGAACTTAGTTTTAAATGTTGTTTTCCATTCATCTCCTAATTTCATACGAATCTGGTGGAAACCACTGCACAAATCAACTTTAGAAAACATGGTAGAGCCACTCAATTCATCAAGCATGTCATCTAAACGTGGAATAGGATGACGATATCGAATAGTAATATTATTGATAGCTCTACAATCAGTACACATGCGCGAAGAACCATCTTTCTTAGGTACCAAAATAATAGGAACAGCACAGGGACTCACGGATATGATCTCTGTCGAGTAGTTTCTGAATTTGGCGTTGTATCTCCTTTGTCTCCTCTGGATTGGTTCTATATGGCGCGCGGTTGGGCAACGTAGCACCCGGAATTAGATCAATTTGGTGCTCAATTCCTCTAATAGAAGGTAGTCCTGGTGGCAGCTCAGCGGGAAAGACGTCCTCATATTCCTGCAAAAGGTTAGCAATAGCGGGTGGCAAAGGAGGCATATCCTCAAATGAAAACAAAACCTCTTTGCAGACAATTGCATAACATTGAGTATTGTTTACATCTAGTTCAGCAATATCAATTTTATTTGCAAGCATACATGGACTCTTCAAACGAATTTTAGTAGCATGTGTAGAATCAGATTTAGTGTTCTTTGGTGGTATAAAATCTGCAGCAACAATCGATTCTCACTTTTATTTTTCTCCTCAGTTTTAGCTCTACTAGCTCTAGCAAGATCATCTTTTAAAATCTGTTCGGGAGTCACAGGTTTTAGACCAATTTCCTTTCCATCATGCATAAGAGAATAATGATTAGTTTTGCCATTATGAACAGATTCTCTATCAAATTGCCATGGTCTACCAAGTAACAAAGAACAAGCTTGCATAGGTACAACATCACAATCAACAAAATCAGAATATGTACCAATAGTGAAATGCACGCGTACCGTTCTTGTTACCTTGATCTGGCGAGAACTATCAAACCATTGGATGTAATATGAATGTGGGCGTTGTCTTGTTGGAAGCGCAAGCTTCTCTACCATGTTAACACTGGCCAGATTATTACAACTCCCTCCATCAATGATGATCCGTATAGCTCTGTCCTTGACAACACCACGTGTTTGGAACAGGTTGTGGCGTTGATCTTGCTCAGATTTGCTCAATTGCACACTCAACACACGTTGTGTAATTAAGCTCTTGTATTGATCAGCAGCTTCAGCTCCCATTACCTCTGGCTCTTCCATCAGCATCAGAATTGTCTCCATCTCGAGCAGAAATAAGGGCTAGTGTATCTTCATCAAAGTCACTCGCTGAATCGTATTGACCATCTTCTCGCACCATCATCACACGTTGTGTTGTGCACTGTCTCTCAATATGACCAAAACCCCGCACTTGCGGCATTGTATATCCTTTGTCTTACGTGGAAGCCATTGAAGATGCACTCTGACGGGAGCATTGGATGACGGTGGAGGAGCATTTGGAAATCTTGTGGTGGCCTTGGATGTGGTAATAGTGGTGGCGAATCACAAGGCGCTGATTGTCGGGATGTCCAAGTGGATGTGCGACTGCGAATTATTAGTCCTCCTCCATGGTGTTTGGCGATCCACGCACTTCACGTTCGACTTTGCAAGCAAGATGAAACAAGCAGTGATAGAATTATATTCCTTATAATCTAATATGTCTGAATGTCCTTGTTTAATCCACCAAAAGCGTGCAAGCATTTGTTCACAACAAGACCACACCGAACCATCCCGTTTGCAATTCGATAATACTCTTCTACATAATTTTCCCTTGCTCTAAGCGTGTCGATTCTTTAGTAAATCACGTTGATAAGTGGGAGGTACAAAGCGAACACGCATAGAAGTTTTTAAAGCGGTCAAGTACTAGGAATAGTAGTAGGATTTAAACGACAATACTCGGACCACCAAAGGGAAGCAAATTTAGTAAATTCACATGTAGCGACTAACACGCATATTCTAAGGATATTTTAAGCATGCAAAAGCGTTGTTCTACTTCCATCTCCCATGTAAGATATGCATCAGATTATATTTACCCTCAAAAGATGGAATATTTAATTTAAGCTTTGCAACATGATCATCATCACGTCTGGTGGTCGGCGTTGCGGTAGTAATGTCGGGACGGCCAGCAGAACTGTGGAGGTTGTTCAACCTCCTCGTCAAATAGATAAATGTCGTCACGTCGTAGTAGAACCGTCGTCCGTCCCCAATGTCACAAAGGCATGGCGGAAGTTCGGTGCGTCGGCCACAGCGGTCGCCGGGGGTGTGGCGGCGGCGAACGATGGTCAGGCCCGTGATCGGAATGCGCCGTGCGCCATGTGTGGGTCTTGGTGCGGCAATCGGTTCAAAAGCTCCTTGAACCGACGTCAAGCTTGGCGTTGAAGGATTTCTCGAGTTCATCGATCTTGTCCATGGCGTTGGTGAGTTTGGTGTCAAACTCCCTTAGCGTATCCACGTCTTCGTAGCGGCCGACCAAGAGCGGAGAAGTGGGCATGTAGTTCTTCGTTCGTCATTGTGGCGGGGTTCCGCTGAAGTATCATGGTTAGTCCTTAAAAAGCACGGTATATAGTGCGAAATATGGTGGAAGTCACGCATAATACTTCAAGCAATATCTGAAGCTCTTACAAGTTCTTACCAACAGCGGAAAAGCGATGTGCCGCGAGGATCAGTGGGTCCAGAGATTGAACCAAGCGATTACCAGGAGTCGAGACACCGCACGTGGAGAATATCTGTGGAGCTCTGGGGAGGCTTAGCAATTATCAAAACAGCAATGCAAAAGTTGAAAGAATGCTCAACGACGGTACTGTGCTGGTCCTAGGCTAGACCGTACTAGAGACGCAAGCCTTGATCACCAACGATGTCACGACGCGACACAACAAGTAATGTATGATGATATGGCCAGAAAACAATATACTGTTTTTCGACCCCGGGGATCACTTTTCTCCATCGGCCGTTATAGCGATATTTTTTTTTGCGCCTGCACGCTTTCCGGAGCAAAATAAAAAATTTCAAAAAAAAATTTTGGGGCTAACCTCTTTTTAGACCCCGTAGATCAGTTCTAGACACTCGCCATCATAGTGATTTTATGCATCTCGGTTCGCTTTTCAGGGTGCCATATCATCATACATTGCTTGTTGTGTCGCATCGTGACATCGTTGGTGATCTAGGCTCGCGTCTCTAGTACGGTCTAGCCTAGGACCAAAGACCAGTGATCGTTGAGCATTCTTTTAACTTTTGCATTCTTTGTTTGATAATTGCTAACCCCCCTAAGCCTTCCGAGCTCCACAGATATTCTCCGGTCACGGTGTCGACTCCACGGTAATCGCTTGGTTCAATCTCGGACCCATCGATCTCGCGGTTGCACATCGCCTTTTTCCTGTTTGGTAAGAACTTGTAAGAGTCAGATATTGCTTGACGGATTACGTGACTTCCACCATATTTCCGTAGTATATACCGTGCTTTTAAGACTAACATGACTTCCGCTTCCAAGACGTGACAACCATACACTACGGATTTTGACACCAAGCTCACCAACGCCAGTGGACAAGATCGATGAACTCGAAATCCTTCAACGCCAAGTTTGGCGTTCGGTTGAAGGAGCTTGAACCGATGCCCGCACCGCCACACATGGCGCCGCGGCGCATTCGATCACGGGTCGAATCGCTGGTTCGGCGCTGCTCCCGGCGGCTGCAGCAGCTCCTCGGACTTCAGCCGCGGCTGCGTATTAGGACGACTGGCGACTAGGCGACGACGATCTGTTTGACGAGGTTGAAAAACCGCTGCGATGACGTGATGATGATCATGCAAAATTAAAATTAAATATTCCATCTTTTGAGGGTAAATATAATCCCGATGCATATCTTACATGGATGAAGTAGAACACTATTTACTAAATTTGCTTCCTTTGGTGGTCCGATTGCCTAAATCCTACTATTCCTAGTACTTGGACTTCTATGCAGTTCGCTTGTACCTCCCACTTATCAACGTGATTTACTAAAGAATCGACACGTTTAGAGCAAGGGAAAAATTTCAGAAGAGTATTATCGATTACAAACGGGGATGGTTAGGTGTGGTCTTGTTGAATCTAATGAACAAATTCTTGCACGTTTCTTTGGTGGATTAAACAAGGACATTTAGCACATATTAGATTATAAGGAATATAATTCTATCACTCGTTTGTTTCATCTTGCTTGCAAAGTGAACGTGAAGTGCAGGATCGCCAAACACCATGGAGGTGGACTAATAATTCTGCAGGTCGCACATCAACTTGGAACTAACGCCAATCAGCACCTCATAATGATTCGCAACCACTTACTACCACATCCAAGGCCACCACAAGATTTCATGCTCCTTCACCATCATCCAATGCTCACCGTAGTGCATCTTCTATGGCTTCCACGGTAAGACAAAGGATATAAAATGCCGCAAGTCTTTGGGCTTTTGGTCATATTGAGAGATTGCACAACACAACGTGTGATGATGGTGCGAGAAGATGGTCAATACGATTGAAAGTGACTTGATGAAGATACACTAGCCCTTATTTACGCCGAGATGGAGACAATTGATCTTGATGAAGAGCCAGAGGTAATGGGAGCTGAAGCTGCCGATCAATACAAGAGCTTAATTATACAACGTGTGTTGAGTGTGCAATTGAGCAAATCTGAGCAAGATCAACGCCACAACCTGTTCCAAACACGTGGTGTTGTCAAGGAAGGGGATGGTTAGGTGTGGTCTTGTTGAATCTAATGAACAAATTCTTGCACGTTTCTTTGGTGGATTAAACAAGGACATTTAGCACATATTAGATTATAAGGAATATAATTCTATCACTCGTTTGTTTCATCTTGCTTGCAAAGCTGAACGTGAAGTGCAGGATCGCCAAACACCATGGAGGTGGACTAATAATTCTGCAGGTCGCACATCCACTTGGACATCCCGACAATCAGCACCTCCTCATGATTCGCCACCATTTACTACCACATCCAAGGCCACCACAAGATTTCCAGCTGCTCCTTCACCATCATCCAATGCTCCTGCTCGTAGTGCATCTTCTATGGCTTCCACGGGTAAGACAAAGGATATAAAATGCCGCAAGTGCTGGGCTTTTGGTCATATTGAGAGACAGTGCACAACACAACGTGTGATGATGGTGCGAGAAGATGGTCAATACGATTTAGCGAGTGACTTCGATGAAGATACACTAGCCCTTATTTCTGCTCGAGATGGAGACAATTCTGATGCTGATGAAGAGCCAGAGGTAATGGGAGCTGAAGCTGCCGATCAATACAAGAGCTTAATTATACAACGTGTGTTGAGTGTGCAATTGAGCAAATCTGAGCAAGATCAACGCCACAACCTGTTCCAAACACGTGGTGTTGTCAAGGAAAGAGCTATACAGATCATCATTGATGGAGGGAGTTGTAATAACCTGGCCAGTGTTGACATGGTAGAGAAGCTTGCGCTTCCAACAAGACAACGCCCACATTCATATTACATCCAATGGTTTGAGAGTTCCCGCAAGATCAAGGTAACAAGAACGGTACGCGTGCATTTTACTATTGGTACATATTCTGATTTTGTTGATTGTGATGTTGTACCTATGCAAGCTTGTTCTTTATTACTTGGTAGACCATGGCAATTTGATAGAGAATCTGTTCATAATGGCAAAACTAATCACTACTCTCTTATGCATGATGGAAAGAAAATTGGTCTAAAACCTATGACACCCGAACAAATTTTAAAAGATGATCTTGCTAGAGCTAGTAGAGCTAAAACTGCGGAGAAAAATAAAAGTGAGAATCAGATTGTTGCTGCAGATTTTATACCACCAAAGAACAATAAATCTGATTCTACACATGCTACTGAAATTCGTTTGAAGAGTCCATGTATGCTTGCAAATAAAATTGATATTGCTGAACTAGATGTAAACAATATTCAATGTTATGCAATTGTCTGCAAAGAGGTTTTGTTTTCATTTGAGGATATGCCTCCTTCTTTGCCACCCGTTGTTGCTTACCTTTTGCAGGAATATGAGGACGTCTTTCCGCCTGCCACTGGACTACCTCCTATTAGAGGAATTGAGCACCAAATTGATCTCATTCCTGGTGCCATGTTGCCCAACCGCGCGCCATATAGAACCAATCCAGAGGAGACAAAGGAGATACAACGCCAAATTCAGGAACTACTCGAGAGAGATCATATTCGTGAGTCCCTTAGCCCCTGTGTTGTTCCTATTATTTTGGTACCTAAGAAAGATGGTTCTTCGCGCATGTGTACTGATTGTAGAGCTATCAATAATATTACTATTCGATATCGTCATCCTATTCCACGTTTAGATGACATGCTTGATGAATTGAGTGGCTCTACCATGTTTTCTAAAATTGATTTGCGTAGTGGTTACCACCAGATTCGTATGAAATTAGGAGATGAATGGAAAACAGCATTTTAAAACTAAGTTCGGTTTATATGAGTGGTTAGTGATGCCGTTTGGTTTAACTAATGCACCTAGCACTTTCATGAGATTAATGAACGAAGTTTTACGTGCTTTCATTGGACGTTTTGTGGTAGTCTACTTTGATGATATTCTAATTTATAGCAAATCTTTAGAGGATCATTTGGACCATTTACGTGCTGTTTTCAATGCTTTACGCGATGCACGTTTGTTTGGTAACCTTGAGAAGTGCACCTTTTGCACCAATCGAGTTGCGTTTCTTGGCTATGTTGTTACATCACAGGGTATTGAAGTGGATCCAGCCAAGATTGAAGCTATTGAGAATTGGCCATGACCAAGACGGTCACACAAGTGAGGAGTTTTCTTGGCCTCATTGGTTTTTATAGGCGCTTTTCAAAGACTTTGGATCAATTGCCGTCGTTGAATGATCTTACCAAGAAGGATGTGCCCTTTGTTTGGGCGATGCACAACAACAGCCGTCATATTGAAAGATAAGCTAACACATGCTCCCTTACTCCAACTTCCTGATTTTACTAAGACTTTTGAGCTTGAATGTGATGCTAGTGGAATTGGTTTGGGAGGGGTGTTATTACAAGAGGGAAAACCCTGTTGCACATTTTAGTGAGAAATTGAGTGGGGCTAGTCTGACCTATTCTACTTATGATAAAGAATTATATGCGTTGGTTCGGACATTAGAAACTTGGCAACATTATCTATGGCCTAATGAATTTGTTATTCATTCTGATCATGAATCTTTGAAGCATATTCATAGTCAAGCTAAGTTGAATCGTCGTCATGCAAAGTGGGTTGAATTTATTGAGTCTTTTCCTTATGTTATCAAACACAAAAAGGGTAAAGATAATATTATTGCTGATGCTTTGTCGCGCCGTTATGCTTTGTTATCTCAACTTGACTTCAAAATATTTGGATTGGAAACTATTAAGGAACAATATGTGCATGATGCTGAATTTAAAGATGTGTTGCAGAATTGTAGAGATGGTAGAACTTGGAACAAGTTCGTCTTCAATGATGGATTTGTGTTCCGTGCTAACAAACTATGCATTCCAGATAGTTCTGTTCGTCTTTTGTTGTTACAGGAGGCGCATGGAGGAGGATTGATGGGACACTTTGGTGTCAAGAAGACGGAGGATGTTCTTGCTGCACACTTATTTTGGCCACGTATGCATCGAGATGTTGAGATATTTGTGGAACGCTGCACTACTTGTCAAAAAGCTAAGTCTCGCCTTAATCCACGTGGTTTATATATGCCTCTTCCTGTTCCTAGTGTTCCTTGGGAGGATATTTCTATGGACTTTGTTTTGGGATTGCCACGAACACATAAGGGGAGGGATAGTATTTTTGTTGTTGTGGATCGGTTTTCTAAGATGGCACACTTTATTCCTTGTCATAAAACGGATGATGCTGCGCATATTGCTGATTTGTTCTTTCGTGAAATTGTGCGTTTGCATGGTGTGCCAAATACTATTGTCTCTGATCGTGATACCAAATTTCTTAGCCACTTTTGGAGATGTTTATGGGCTAAGTTGGGGACTAAATTGCTCTTTAGTACTACATGTCATCCCCAAACTGATGGTCAAACTGAAGTAGTAAATAGAACTTTGTCTACTATGTTACGGGCTGTTTTAAAGAAGAACTTAAAATTGTGGGAAGAGTGTTTACCTCATATAGAATTTGCTTATAATCGTTCATTGCATTCTACCACAAAGATGTGCCCATTTGAGATTGTGTATGGTTTTGTTCCTCGTGCACCTATTGATTTATTGCCTTTACCTTCTTCGGTGCAACATAATTTGGATGCTACATAACGCGTTGAAATGATCTTAAACTAGCATAAGACTACTAAAGATAACATTGAACACATGAATGCTAAGTATAAACTTGCTGGGGATAAAGGGAGAAAGCATGTTGTGTTTGATGTTGGCTATCTTGTTTGGTTACATTTGTGTAAAGATCGTTTTCCTGATTTACGCAAGTCTAAGTTAATGCCACGTGCTGCTGGTCCCTTTAAGGTGTTAGAGAAAATCAATGATAATGCATATAAACTTGAGTTGCCTGCAGACTTTGGTACGGTTAGTCCTACATTTAACATTGCAGATTTGAAGCCTTACTTTGGTGAGGAAGATGAGATTGCGTCTAGGACGACTTCAATTCAAGAAGGGGAGCATGATGTGGACATCCCTACTATTGATACAACCGTTGTACCTACAGCAACACACATACAAGGACCCATCACAAGATCTTGTGCCAAACAACTTAACTATCAGGTACTTTCGTTTCTTGGAACTATTCCTCACATACATGAGAATATGATGCTGCCTAAATCAGATATATTTCTTACTCTTAGGAATGATGGACCAAGCATGGATGAGAGGGACAAGCATTGGAGCATGGCCATGCATGGAGATGGCAGCAAGCATGTGATGATCCAAGAGAAGGCCACGGATGAAGATTTGAACTTTGAGGCCACCATAATGAAGAAAGAAGGCTTGGACGAAATATTCAAGAGCAATACTTCTAATTCGTCCATAGCTTAATATGGTGCTGCGACACCTTTTATTTTGGGCCAGCCCATGTAATTTTCGCAGGATTTTAATTAGCCACTTTTAGAGTCCGTATTTGAGGAAAAGGACTTTTAGGGTTGGATTCGCCACCACTTCCATGGCTGGCGAAACCCCACCTTTCGCCTCTAATCGCCCCATAGCCGAACCTCTAGACTCGGATTTTGTTTAGACATTAAGTTAGCCATAGTCGCAACTTCGCAAGGCTCGGCGTCAGAGGCCTCTTGTACCGCACCTATTCAGGATCCCACCTCTTCAATAAAGCTTTCCTCTTAATCCGCAATATCTTGATTGCAATATTGGTTCTTACTTGTTCTCGATTTGGTAGGAATTAAGACCCTCGTGGTCAGCCGATCGTGTTCACGCAGGATCGGTAACCTCCAGGAGATTGGCCTAGCGATTGCATTGGCGCTCGTGCTCGCACGTGTAGTCGGATCGTCAAGCCCGAACTCCACCAAATCGAATATCGCCATCTCATCGAAAGATCGGACACCTTTGCCCTATCATTGATGGTATCATCTCTCCTTGTGACATTCATGCTTCTTCGCTTTAAGATAATGATGCTTTGTGTGTTGCAACAAAAATGTTGAACAATTTACCTTTCCGATGTTTTGTGTGCAACCACAATTCCTTTAAGAGCATGTATTGTCATGAGAGCTTCCAAGAATCTCGTCTTGTTGTTGCAACAAACATAAGGACCACTTGCTCTTTCATTTGGTTTGTTTGCAAACACGTTACTTTGGCTTCCGCTTGGGATACTCATATTCCCATGATATTTGCTTTCGATGATTTGTGTGTGACATCCAACATGTCGAACAATTTCTCTTTCCAATGGTTGGTTTGCACACATAATGATGTTGCTTTGGACATTCTTCCTTTTGTGTTTTTGCCAAATTCTCCTATTCTTGCATCAAAGATGTTGATATATATCTTAGTCAATTGCTTTGTGTGCCACCCTACTATATTATATGGAGTTTTTCAGTTCCCACATTTGGATGATGTTCAAATGATTTCCATGCACATTGACCTTGCATATGCATCCCGTTTGCTATACTTGAGTTGTGCTCATCATGTTGTGATCAAGAATGGACATGCCACAAATGACATGCTCCTCTATCACACACAAACATATGTTGCTTGGTCTTTGTTGTATGAAGGTACAAATGCATACACGTCATCCTCTATGGACCATGTGTTGACAAGAAGAATCGAAGAGAGTTACCTATGGCTACCCTTCATCGAGCTATCTCTACAAGCTAAGGTGACTTCCTTCTACTTGAGGACTCATGCTATAATCTTCATGAATTGGCTACGCTTTGAGTGTTGCTTCGCTTTTGTCGTGAGCTTTGTAGGCTTCATGGAAGGTGAAGGAACATTGAAGGGTTGTCAAGTCAATCTTCCCGAGGACGACTATATGGTGAACCCCAGGATCAAGGATGTCCTTCGACCTCTTCTACTTCGTGATGAACATGGAGAGTCGAGGACGACTCTTTTTGAAGGGAGGGGAGATGATGCAGCCCGACCTACGGTCGTTACTACATCAAGGTCTCCAACTTATGCCAAGTCGTCATGGACTCCAAAGGTGAATCCGTTCCTCTATGCGAGCCCACTTCCTACCCTAGTGAATGGCATGCTACTTCATACTCCGTCACATATGCATGATAGGTTCACACCGACCAGTACGGAGGAAAGGAGGCTTGAACATCAAGCCCGACAAGACGGAGGCTTGGAAGAGGAGACGGAAGAAGGCAGTCGATAGCTGCAGTCAGCGGTACTACCGGTTATCGGAACCGGTACTACCGGTCAGCGGTACTACCGCCCCCTTCTACCGCTCGCTCCTGGCGGCTCCAACGGATGCTCCAAGACCGCAAGCGGTACTACCGGTGCTAGAGCGGTACTCAGGTGATGACCGGTACTACGGTCCAAGGTCCCACTACCGGTCATGTATGTACTGCCTTTTGTTGGGCCACAGCCCATGTATTCCCCTTACTTACCTATTCGCCTAGTTTATCCCCAAACTACCCTTGTTTAGTGGCTGGCCTATAAATAGAGCCCCCACCCTTCATGTATCCCTTAGGCATAGATGATAGACTAAAGACAACCCCCATTGTGGAATCTCTAGTTTTGCCTCATCCCCTTTACCAAGGGGACCGACTATCGTCACCAACCTCGACTGGACTTTGCATCACGCATCCATCGTTGAACAAGGCCTTGGAGTTCATTGTCTCGTCTCCAAGTTGTCAAGACCCTCCCCAAGGTGTTCTTCCCTCTCCGATGTGGATTTGAGGGAGCACGTTGACCGATCTTTCCTTGTGAGGATTCTATCGGACCGGTGGCCGCCGTTCGGGAGCAATCGGCCTTGTATCGTGTGAGTTTTGCGTGTGTTCATCGTGTTCTTCGTGAGGTGTGTGTTCGTTTCCGCTACCTTCTCCCTTTCCCCTCGCTTTCCCATCGATTTGACCACGAGATCTGTGAAGATCGGTCCACCCAAGAGGTTAACCCCTCCATCAGAAAGGCTGGGCTAGAAACAACAGGGGCTATAGATCGACTCCCAACGCAACAGATCTATGGACCAAAACCACGAAAAACGCACCAAATCCAGAGATCGATCCGAAGGCAAATTGGGGCTCTTTTTGGTGGGATTTTCGATTTTAAGGTGGATAAAAGAAAAATTGGGGGGAAATTCGTGATCAACCGTGCTCTTGATACCAATATGTTAGGGGGTAACCCTGGGGTTTGTCCGATCTTTCACGAATTCCACGAGAAACGAGGGGGAAAGCGGTGGTCGAGGGATGAAAACGAGGAAGGAGATGAGAACCACGAACACACGCAAACCAAAACACGATACACGCCTATCCCTCACGCCGGTGGCAACCGGTCCAACATAATCCCTAGGATCGGTGTTGGGCGAAGCTCGCTCTCCACGCCAACAACGGGGGATGAGGTGCTTGGTGAGATCTTGACGACTTGGGGGCGAGAAACCGAGAACCCAAGGCCTTGGACAACTTGAACGCACTAGGCAAGATCCAAGAGGGGGGTGGATAATCCGGTGCTCCTTGGTAGGAGCATGAGACCAATAGATATAAGTCCTCAAAGGGTTTCCTTAATATCTATTATTATCCAAGTCTCTGGTTTACAATGGAGGGTGGGGGCTATATAGTCAGCCACAAACAGGGGTAGTTGAACTAAATGGTAAATTATAGGTAGGGTTACAAGGCACGTGGCCGAACTTAGGCGTTCAGATCGGTCAGACCGGTAGTACCGGTCCGAGAATCTGTAGTACCGGCAACCGGTAGTACCGTGGTAACTGTAACCGCTTCGAGCCAGTAGTACCGCTGAGGGCCTGGAGCTTGCTGGGCGCTTTGTGGCGACGGTAGGGGCGGTGGTAAGCTATCCCAGAGTACCGGTTCTTTGGACCGGTAGTACCGCTTGCATCTGGGGCATGGAGTGGTGCTTCCTGGAGAGTCCGGTAGCTGGGGCCGGTAGGACCGCTTGGAGCGGTAGTACCGGTTGGCTCAACCGGTAGTACCGCTTGCGTCTGGCAGCGACTGGTTGCTTTCCCTCCGTCCCTTGGGTCCTTCTCTTCATACCTGATGATGCACAGCGTATGCGTATGAAGTAGCAAGCCATCCAAGGGTGTGTCGAAGTCACACAAGGAGAGGAGCGAGTTCACCTTAGCTTGAAGGAGTTTGGCTCGGGCGCGAGTCATGGGTCCACTTGGGGAGCTCGTGGGAGTAGATGTAGTAGCGGTCGTAGGACGGGCTGCATCAGAATCTATAGTTTTGCCCCAACCCCTTATCCAAGGGGACCGACTATCGTCACCAACCTCGATTGGACTTTGCATCACGCATCCATCGTTGAACAAGGCCTTGGAGTTCATTGTCTCGTCTCCAAGTTGTCAAGACCCTCCCCAAGGTGTTCTTCCCTCTCCGATGTGGATTTGAGGGCGCACGTTGAATGATCTTTCCTTGCGAGGATTCTATCGGACCGGTGGCCGCCGTTCGGGAGCAATCGGCCTTGTATCGTGTGAGTTTTGCGTGTGTTCATCGTGTTCTTCGCGAGGTGTGTGTTCGCTTCCTCTACCTTCTCCCTTTCCCCTCGCTTTCCCATCGATTTGACCACGAGATCCGTGAAGATCGGGCCACCCAAGAGGTTAACCCCTCCATTAGGTTACGTCGATGCTAGTTTCGACACCGACAAGGATGATTCTAAATCTCAGACAGGATACGTTTATATTTTGAATGGAGGACTTGTGAGCTGGAGAAGCTGCAAGCAAAGCGTGATCGCGGGATCTATAGTAGAAGCGGAATATATGGCTGATGCAGAAGCGTCAAGTGAAGGAGTTTGGATCAGGAACTTCGTCACTGAGCTTGGTGTGGTTCCAAGTGCCTTGGACCCACTGGATATATTGTGTGACAACACTGGCGCCATAGCACTGGCTAAGGAACCAAGATATCATCCAAAGACCAAGCATATCAACCGCAAGTTTCATATAATTCGAGATTATATAACAGATGGATATCTGAAGATTAGCAAAGTACATACGGATCTAAATGTCGCAGATGCGTTGACTAAACCTCTTCCACGAGCAAAACATGGTCAGCACCTTAGTGCCGTTTCCAGACCCCGCTGTTGATTATTGATAGAAGATCATGTCTGCATATTCTCGAACCCATAGGGTCACACACTTAACGTGTCTCGACGCTAGGATAGAATGGATAATTGGTTTATGAGTTTTTGTTCGGAGTCTCGGATGAGATCCAGGACGTCACGAGAGGTTCCGGAATGGTCCGAAGAATAAGATTCATATAAGGGAAAGCAGTTTTTGGATTTCGGAATTGTTTCGGATTGTTCGGTATTGTATTGGAAGCTTCTAGAACCTTCCGGAGTGGGACCAACGTGGCCCCACTTGTCGAGAGGGGGCGTGAGCCTACGAGGGAGTGCCCTGTCCGCATTGGGCCAGGGGCACAAGGCCACATAGGCCCAGCCGGCCAAAACCCTAGGAAAACCCTGGGAAACCTTCTAGAAGGAGGGGGAAAACTTGCCCCCCACTACAACCCTTGGGGCCGCCTCCCTAGGGCTTGGAGGAGGGGCCAAGGGGGCCGGCCAGCCCCCTATATATAGAGGGCAGGGGCGCATCCCTCCTCCCCCACTCCTTCAACCCTAGCCGCCATACTGCTGCCCTCCAGATCTCTCTCTCTCTCTCCCGACTGCGCGTAGGCGAAGCCCTGCCGCAGAAACTCTCCACCTTTGCACCACGCCGTCGTGTTGTAGATCCAATCTATCTCTCCACCCCACTTGCTGGACCGAGGAAGGAGGAGACGTCGAGGTGCCGTACGTGTGCATCTCTCGGAGGCATCTCCACTTGCGGTGTTGGATCGGATCGGATCGCGAGGAGGAGAAGCTAGTACGACTACATCAACCACGTTCTGATGCAGCCCGTCCTACGGACGCACCTCCATCTACAACACCTAGCCCTCCCAGTGGACCAATGACTCGCACCCGAGCCAAGCTCCTACAAGCCAAGGTTAACTCGCTCCTTTCCTTGTGTGATTTCTATACGCCCCTGTGATAGGGCAAAGGTGTCCGATCTTTCGATGAGATGGCGATATTCGATTTGGTGGAGTTCGGGCTTGACGATCCGACTACACGTGCGAGCACGAGCGCCAATGCAATCGCTAGGCCAATCTCCTGGATGTTACCGATCATGCGTGAACACGATCAGCCTGACCAGCGAGGGTCTTAATTCCTACCTGAAATCGAGAACAAGTAAGAACCAATATTGCAATCAAGATATTGTGGATTAAGAGGAAAGCTTTATTGAAGAGGTGGGATCCTGAATAGGTGCGAAGTACAAGAGGCCTCTACGACGCTCGAGCCTTGGCGAAGTTGTGACTATGGCTAGCTTAATGTCTAAACAAAATCCGAGTCTAGGGGGTCGGCTATCTGGAGTATTTAAGGGCGAAAAGGTGGGGTTTCGGCCAGCCATGGAAGTGGTGGCCGAATCCAACCCTAAAAGTCCTTTTCCCCTCAAATACGGACTCTAAAAAGTGGCTAATTAAAATCCTGCCAAAATTACATGGGCCTGGCCCACAATAAAGGTGTCGCAGCACCATATTAAGCTATGGACGAATTCGTAAAGTATTGATCTTGAATATTTCGTCCAAGCCTTCTTTCTTCATTATGGTGGCCTCAAAGTTCTGAAATCTTCATCCGTGGCCTTCTCTTGGATCATCACATGCTTGCTGCCATCTCCATGCATGGCCATGCACCAATGCTTGTCCCTCTCATCCATGCTTGGTCCATCATTCCTAAGAGTAAGAAATATATCTGATTTAGGCAGCATCATAGTCTCATGTATGTGAGGAATAGTTCCAAGAAACGAAAGTACCTGATAGTTAAGTTGTTTGGCACGAGATCTTGTGATGGGTCCTGGTATGTGTATTGCTGTAGGTACAACAGTTGTATCAATAGTAGGGATGTCCACATCATGCTCCCCTTCTTGAATTGAAGTCATCCTCGACGCAATCTCATCTTCCTCACCAAAATAAGGCTTCAAATCTGCAATGTTAAATGTAGGACTAACCGTACCAAAAATCTGCAGGCAACTCAAGTTTATATGCATTATCATTGATTTTCTCTAACAACTTAAAGGGACCGGCAGCACGTGGCATTAACTTAGACTTGCGCAAATCAATAAAACGATCTTTACGCAAATGTAACCAAACAAGATCGCCAACATCAAACACAACATGCTTTCTCCCTTTATCCCCAGCAAGTTTATACTTAGCATTCATGTGTTCAATGTTATCTTTAGTAGTCTTATGCAAGTTTAATATCATTTCAGCGCGTTGTGTAGCATCCAAATTATGTTGCACCGAAGAAGGTAAAGGCAATAAATCAATAGGTGCACAAGGAACAAAACCATACACAATCTCAAATGGGCACATCTTTGTGGTAGAATGCAACGAACGATTATAAGCAAATTCTATATGAGGTAAACACTCTTCCCACAATTTTAAGTTCTTCTTTAAAACAGCCCGTAATATAGTAGACAAAGTTCTATTTACTACTTCAGTTTGACCATCAGTTTGGGGATGACATGTAGTACTAAAGAGCAATTTAGTCCCCAACTTAGCCCATAAACATCTCCAAAAGTGGCTAAGAAATTTAGTATCACGATCAGAGACAATAGTATTTGGCACACCATGCAAACGAACAATTTCATGAAAGAACAAATCAGCAATATGCGTAGCATCGTCCGTTTTATGACAAGGAATAAAGTGTGCCATCTTAGAAAACCGATCCACAACAACAAAAATACTATCCCTCCCCTTCTGTGTTCGTGGCAATCCCAAAACAAAGTCCATAGAAATATCCTCCCAAGGAACACTAGGAACAGGAAGAGGCATATATAAACCATGTGGATTAAGGCGAGACTTAGCTTTTTGACAAGTGGTGCAGCGTGCCACAAATCTCTCAACATCTCGACGCATACGTGGCCAAAAGAAGTGTGCAGCAAGAACATCCTCCGTCTTCTTGACACCAAAATGTCCCATCAATCCTCCTCCATGCGCCTCCTATAACAACAAAAGACGAACAGAGCTATCTGGAATGCATAGTTTGTTAGCACGGAACACAATCCATCATTGAAGACGAACTTGTTCCAAGTTCTACCATCTCTACAATTCTGCAACACATCTTTAAATTCAGCATCATGCACATATTGTTCCTTAATAGTTTCCAATCCAAATATCTTGAAGTCAAGTTGAGATAACAAAGCATAACGGCGTGACAAAGCATCAGCAATAATATTATCTTTACCCTTTTTGTGTTTGATAACATAAGGAAAATACTCAATAAATTCAACCCACTTTGCATGACGACGATTCAACTTAGCTTGACTACGAATATGCTTCAAAGATTCATGATCAGAATGAATAACAAATTCCTTAGGCCATAGATAATGTTGCCAAGTTTCTAATGTCTGAACCAACGATAATTCTTTATCATAAGTAGAATAGTTCAGACTAGCCCCACTCAATTACTCACTAAAATATGCAACAGGTTTTCCCTCTTGTAATAACACCCCTCCCAAACCAATTCCACTAGCATCACATTCAAGCTCAAAAGTCTTAGTAAAATCAGGAAGTTGGAGTAAGGGAGCATGTGTTAGCTTATCTTTCAATATAACGAAGGCCTGTTGTTGTGCATCTCCCCAAACAAAGGGCACATCCTTCTTGGTAAGCTCATTCAGCGGCGCGTCAATTGATCCAAATTCTTTGACAAAGCGCCTATAAAAACCAGCGAGGCCAAGAAAACTCCTCACTTGTGTGACCGTCTTGAAACATGCCAATTCTCAATAGCTTCAATCTTGGTGGATCCACTTCAATACCTGTGATGTAACAACATAGCCAAGAAAGCGCAACTCGATTGGTGCAAAGGTGCACGTCTCAAGGTTACCAAACAAACGTGCATCACGTAAAGCATTGAAAACAACACGTAAATGGTCCAAATGATCCTCTAAAGATTTGCTATAAATCAGAATATCATCAAAGTAGACTACCACAAAACGTCCAATGAAAGCACGTAAAACTTCGTTCATTAATCTCATGAAAGTGCTAGGTGCATTAGTTAAACCAAACGGCATTACTAACCACTCATATAAACCAAACTTAGTTTAAAATGCTGTTTTCCATTCATCTCCTAATTTCATACGAATCTGGTGGTAACCACTACGCAAATCAACTTTAGAAAACATGGTAGAGCCACTCAATTCATCAAGCATGTCATCTAAACGTGGAATAGGATGACGCTATCAAATAGTAATATTATTGATAGCTCTACATTCAGTACACATGCGCGAAGAACCATCTTTCTTAGGTACCAAAATAATAGGAACAGCACAAGGGCTAAGGGACTCACGAATATGATCTCTGTCGAGTAGTTCCTGAATTTGGCGTTGTATCTCCTTTGTCTCCTCTGGATTGGTTCTATATGGCGCGCGGTTGGGCAACGTGGCACCAGGAATTAGATCAATTTGATGCTCAATTCCTCTAATAGGAGGTAATCCTGGTGGCAACTCAGCGGGAAAGACGTCCTCATATTCCTGCAAAAGGTTAGCAACAGCGGGTGGCAAAGAAGGAGGCATATCCTCTAATGAAAACAAAACCTCTTTGCAGAAAATTGCATAACATTGAGTATTGTTTACATCTAGTTCAGCAATATCAATCTTATTTGCAAGCATACATGGACTCTTCAAACGAATTTCAGTAGCATGTGTAGAATCAGATTTAGTGTACTTTGGTGGTATAAAATCTGCAGCAACAATCTGATTCTCACTTTTATTTTTCTCCTCAGTTTTAGCTCTACTAGCTCTAGCAAGATCATATTTTAAAATTTGTTCGGGAGTCATAGGTTTTAGACCAATTTTCTTTCCATCATGAATAAGAGAATAGTGATTAGTTTTGCCATTATGAACAGATTCTCTATCAAATTGCCATGGTCTACCAAGTAACAAAGAACAAGCTTGCATAGGTACAACATCACAATCAACAAAATCAGAATATGTACCAATAGTAAAATGCACGCGTACCGTTCTTGTTACCTTGATCTTGCGAGAACTCTCAAACCATTGGATGTAATATGAATGTGGGCGTTGTCTTGTTGGAAGCGCAAGATTCTCTACCATGTCAACACTGGCCAGATTATTACAACTTCCTCCATCAATGATGATCCGTATAGCTCTTTCCTTGACAACACCACGTGTTTGGAACAGGTTGTGGCGTTGATCTTGCTCAGATTTGCTCAATTGCACAATCAACACACGTTGTGTAATTAAGCTCTTGTACTGATCGTGACTTCACTCCCATTACCTCGGCTCTTCATCAAGATCGAATTGTCTCCATCTCGACAAGAAATAAGGGCTAGTTTATCTTCATCAAAGTCACTCGCTGAATCGTATTGACCATCTTCGCACCATCATCACCGTTGTGTTGTGCATCTCTCAATATGACCAAAACCCAAAGACTTGCGGCATTGTATATCCTTTGTCTTACCCGTGGAAGCCATAGAAGATGCACTCTGAAAGCGGGAGCATTGGATGATGGTGGAGGAGCAGCTGGAAATCTTGTGGTGGCCTTGGATGTGGTAGTAGTCGAGGCGAATCACGAGGAGACGCTGATTGTCGGGATGTCCAAGTGGATGTGCGACTGCGAATTATTAGTCCTCCTCCATGGTGTTTGGCGATCCTGCACTTCACGTTCGCTTTGCAAGCAAGATGAAACAAACGAGTGATAGAATTATATTCCTTATAATCTAATATGTCTTTGAATGTCCTTGTTTAATCCACCAAAAGCGTGCAAGCATTTGTTCATTAGATTCAACAAGACCACACCTAACCATCCCGTTTGCAATTCACGATAATACTCTTCTCTAATTTTCCCTTACTCTAAGCGTGTCGATTCTTTAGTAAATCACGTTGATAAGTGGGAGGTACAAACGAACACACATAGCAGTTTTAAAGCCCAATTACTAGGAATAGTAGTAGGATTTAAACGACAATACTCGGACCACCAAAGGAAGCAAATTTAGTAAATTCACATGTAGCGGACTAACACGCATATTCTCGGGATATTTTAAGCATGCAAAACGTTGTTCTACTTCCATCTCCCATGTAAGATATGCATCGGGATTATATTTACCCTCAAAAGATGGAATATTTAATTTAAGCTTTGCAACATGATCATCATCACGCATCGTGGGCGGCGTTGTAGTAATGTCGGGGCGACAGCAGGTACTGTGGAGGTTGTTCAACCTCCTCGTCAACAGATCGTCGTCGGGTCGTAGTAGTACCCGTCGTCTGTCCCCAATGTCGCAGCCGGCGAAGTCCGAGGAATGTCGGTAGCGGCGATGGCCGCGAAGTGCGGCGGCCGAACAGCCAGTCGACCCGTGATCGGAATGCGCCGTCGCCATGTGTGGGTCTTGGGGTGCGGGCAACCGGTTCAGAAGCTCCTTGAACCGAACGTCAAGCTTGGCGTTGAAGGATTTCTCTAGTCCATCGATCTTGTCCACGGCGTTGGTGAGCTTGGTGTCAAACTCCCCGAGGCGCGTATCCACGTCTTCAGCGCGACTGACCAAGAGCGCGGAGAAGTGGGCATATAGTTCTTTGTTCGTCATTGTGGCAGGGGTCCGCGAAGTATCTGTCATGGTTAGTCCTTAAAAAGCACAGGTATATAGTACGGAAATATGGTGGAAATCACGCGTAATCCGTCAAGCAATATACGAAGCTCTTACAAGTTCTTACCAAACAGCAGGAAAAGGCGATGTGCAACCGCGAGGATCAGTGGGTCCAGAGATTGAGCCAAGCGATTACCAGGAGTCGAGACACCGCACGTGGAGAGTATCTGTGGAGCTCTGGGAAGGCTTAGCAAAGGGGGTGAGCAATTATCAAAACAGCAATGCAAAAGTTGAAAGAATGCTCAACAACGGTAATGTGCTGGTCCAAGGCTAGACCGTACTAGAGACGCGAGCCTAGATCACCAACGATGTCACGACGCGACACAACAAGCACTGTATGATGATATGGCACCCTGAAAAGCGAACCGAGATGCAGAAAATCACTATGACGGCGAGTGTCTAGAACTGATCTACGGGGTCTAAAAATAGGTTAGCCCCAACAAATATTTTCGAATTTTTTTTATTGTGTTCCGGAAAGCGTGCAGACGCCAAAAAAATATTGCAATAACGGCCGATGGAGAAAAGTAATCCCCGGGGTCGAAAAATAGTATAACCAGAAAAAAAATTCGGAGGCGGTTCCAGATATTTTTTTTTGCTCTCCTTCTGGACTTACGACCGGACTCTTAGCGCGATACGGACTTTAGCTGAACACGGAAACAACAAAGAAGGAAAGTAAAAAGAAATAACTAGGAAACAGTAACTCTACTCGGACTCGTGCATGTAGGAAACCTGATCGGATCGCGGTAGGAAGGCGGTGGCGGAGTATTAGGGTTTATGGTGGCTGGGTATATGGCGGAATATGGTGGTGGAATATGGTGGCGGTGATCGCGAGTGTGGCGGTGACTAGTATGATCGAACTCGAAACTCTAAGGGCGAGACACTAAGACCAAGAACTCGGCCAGCGACGATGTAGACACAAATTCAACAATGCAAAAGCTGAAAAGATAATGCGAGGCGTAGATTGGTTATGGGATGGATCTAAACTCTAACTGTGTTTTTGGCTTTTTCGTGGGTTATAGGTAAAAACAGATCTAATCTACGAAAAACAGTAAAATCTCACCGAGCAACCTGAAATCTGATACCAATTGATAGGGCAAAGGTGTCCGATCTTTCGATGAGATGGCGATAATCGATTTGGTGGAGTTCGGGCTTGACGATCCGACTACACGTGCGAGCACGAGCGCCAATGCGGTCGCTAGGCCAATCTCCTGGAGGTTACCGATCCTTCGTGAACACGATCAGCCTGACCAACGAGGGTCTTAATTCCTACCTGAAATCGAGAACAAGTAAGAACCAATATTGCAAGCAAGATATTGCGGATTAAGAGGAAAGCTTTATTGCAAAGGTGGGATCCTGAATAGGTGCGAACTAAGAAATATATCTGATTTAGACAGCATCATATTCTCATGTATGTGAGGAATAGTTCCAAGAAACGAAAGTACCTGATAGTTAAGTTGTTTGGCACGAGATCTTGTGATGGGTCCTTGTATGTGTGTTGCTGTAGGTACAACGGTTGTATCAATAGTAGGGATGTCCACATCACCCCTGGATGGCTTGCTACTTCATACGCATACATTGTGCATCATCAGGTACGAAGAGAAGGACCCATGGAACGGAGAAATCGGAGCGGAAGCGACCAATCGCCGCCAGACTCCAGCGGTACTACCGGACCCTACGGCCGGTACTATCGGTTCAAGCGGCACAACCGGCCCCAGCTACCGGACGATCCAGGAGGAACCCAACCAAGGCTCAGACGCCTGCGGTACTACCGGTCCGGGAACCGGTACTACCGGTGGGCGGTACTACCGCCCTCTCCTACCGCTCGCTACTGGCAACTCCGACGGACCGCCACCGCCAGCCGGTACTACATTTGCCCGACGGTACTACCGGTCTTGATCGAACCGGATCGCATCGGGCCCGCCCAGCCTGCACTCTCTATATTTTCCCATTTCGTTCCTAAACTACCCCTGTTTATGTGTCTGGTATATATATATCCCCCACCCTCCATTGTAAACCCTAGACTTGGATAATAATAGATTGAGGACACCCCTTTGAGGATCTTTCATCTATTGGTCTCATGCTCCTACCAAGGGGCACCCTATTATCCACAACCTCTTGGATCTTGCCTAGTGCGTTCAAGTTGTACAAGGCCTTGGGTTCTCGGTTTCTCGCCCCCAAGACGTCAAGATCTCACCAAGCACCTCGTCCCCCGTTGTTGGCCGTGGAGAGAGAGCTTCGCCCAACACCGATCGTAGGGATTATGTTGGACCGGTTGCCACCGGCGTGAGTTATCGGCGTGTATCGTGATTGTGTGCGTGAGTTCATCGGGTTCTTAGTGTGCGTGTGTTCGTGGATTTCGTCCCCTCTTCCCCTTCCACCTCTTTTCCCTCGATTCCCGCGGAGATTCGTGAAAGATCGGGCCACCCCAAGGGGTTACCCCATAACACGTTCCGTTGAATGTTCCGCTGTGCGAATCTTCAAGGGTATGAAGATCTCATCTATCCCCCCTCGTTGTTTGCATCTCCTAGATTAGATCTTGGTTTTCCTGTTCGCATCCGTAGAATTTTTTTGATTTACTATGCTACGAAACCCTTCAGGATTTGCCCCTCCTGGTCGCCTCCTGGACTCTCCCCTTCGCCTATAAGAAGCCCCCGATACAGAAACTCTCGGTACCCCGATCAGAAATCCACGAAACCGTCTGTAGCCACCGCCACCATCGTCCCTAGATCGGGGGGATCTGAAGCTCTTCCTGGAACCCTGCCGGAGGGGAGATCATCCCGGAGGCCTTCTCCGGTATGACTCGTGAGTAGTTCCACCTTCGACTATGGGTCCATGTAGTAGCTAGATGGTTGTATCTCCTCCCTTGTGCTTTCATGTATAGATCTTGTGAGCTCCGTTCATGATCAAGATCTAATCTATTTGTAATCATGCATGTTGTGTTTGTGGGGATCCGATGGATATTGAGATTATTATATTGGTTTGATAAATGGTTTTATCTTTATGATTCTATCATGTGTGTGTTGTTTGTGATCTTGCATGCTCTCCGTTGCTAGTGGTTATCTTGGCCAAGTAGTTGCTAGTGACTCCAAGAGGGAGTATTTATGCTCAATAATGGGTTCATGCCTCTAGTTTCCACGGGAAGTGACAGAAATCTCTTCGGTTGTAGATGTGTTGTTTCTACTAGGGAGAAAACAACGGTCCCTTGTTCATAGAACATGTGGATTTTTACCTTACACACTTTGTTTAAAGCAGTTGTCTGTTACTTGCAACTTAATACTAGAGGGGGGTCGGATGATAACCTGAAGGTGGACTTCTAGTCATATATGCAGTTGGATTACGGTCTATGTATATTGTTTCATTGCCCAATCAACTTCATAGGATCTTTCTAGCTATTAATTGCATTGTTATGCCTTGCTCAGTTCCTGTCAATTGCACCGCTGTAATTTGTTTACCCTTCATGCCATGTTGTTTATATAAGGAGAGCACCTCTAGTGAACTATGGACCCCGGTCCAATCTTTACCATTGATACATCTTCCACTGTTACTTGTTTACTTGCTGCAAACCATTACCTTCCACACCATACGTTTAATCCTTTGTTACAGCAAACCGGTGAGCTTGACAACCTCACTGATTCGTTGGGGCAAAGTCTTGAGTTTGTGTTGTGCAGGTCTCCGCGTTGCTTGCAACACCTGTGTGACGTTTCCTTCCTCCTACTAGTTCGATAACCTCAGTCTCAACTGAGGGAAGACTTGCTGATGTACTCTTCACACCTTGCTCTTGGGGTTCCCAAAAAGACTCCACATCAGCAACCTAGTTTTCTAGCGCCATCAAGGAGTCATCATGCTACTACTCCTCGGAATCGGTGGCTTCATCATTATAAATGAAGGCGGGGTCATCATCATCGGTGGAGAAGTCCATGGCTTGATCCTCCAGGAAGTCATCATCATGATCTGAGGTAGGAGTAGGGGTCTCCACGAATGATGGAGGGGTTAACCTCTTGGGTGGCCCGATCTTCACGGATCTCGTGGTCAAATCGATGGGAAAGCGAGGGAAAGGGAGAAGGTAGCGGAAGCGAACACACACATTGCGAAGAACATGATGAACACACGCAAAACTCACACGATACAAGGCCGATTGCTCCCGAATGGCGGCCACCGGTCCGATAGAATCCTCACAAGGAAAGATCGGTCAACGTGCTCCCTCAAATCCATATCGGAGAGGGAAGAACACCTTGGGGAGGGTCTTGACAACTTGGAGATGAGACACCAAACTCCAAGGCCTTGTTCAATGATGGATGTGTGATGCAAAGTCCAATCGAGGTTGGTGACGATAGTCGGTCCCCTTGGTAAAGGGGATGAGGCATAACTAGAGATTCCACAATGGGGGTTGTCTTTAGTATATCATCTATGCCTACGGGATACATGAGGGGTGGGGGCTCTATTTATAGGACAGCCACTAAACAAGGGTAGTTTAGGGATAAACTAGGCGAATAGGTAAGTAAAGGGGAATACATGGGCTGTGGCCCAACTGGTGCGCACAGGCAGACATGACCGATAGTACCGGACTTAGGACCGGTAGTACCGGTAGTACCGCTCTGGGACCGGTAGTACCACTGGCAGTCTTGGAGCATCCGTTGGAGCCATCAGTAGCGAGCGGTAGAAGGGGGCGGTAGTACCGCTGACCGGTAGTACCGGTTCCGACAACCGGTAGTACCGCTTGGACTGCAAATGCCGACTGCCTTCTTTCTCTCCTTCCAAGCCTCCGTCTTGTCAGGCTTGATGTTCCGGGCTTCCTCCCTTGCCTCCGTCTTGGTCGGTGTGAACCTATCATACATATGTGACGGAGTATGAAGTAGCATACCATTCACTAGGGTAGGAAGTGGGCTCGCATAGAGGAACGGATTCACCTTTGGAGTCCATGATGACTTGGCGTAAGTTGGAGACCTTGATGTAGTAACGACCATAGGTCGGGCTGCATCATATCCCCCCCCCTCAAAAAGAGTCGTCCTCGACTCTCCATGTTCATCACGAAGTAGAAGAGGTCGAAGGACATCCTTGATCCTGGGGTTCACCATAGAGTCGTCCTCGGGAAGATTGATTTGACAACACTTCAATGTTCCTTCACCTTCCATGAAGCCTACAAAGCTCACGACAAAAGCGAAGCAACACTCAAAGTGTAGCCAATTCATGAAGATTATAGCATGAGTCCTCAAGTAGAAGGAAGTCACCTTTGAGTGTAGAGATGGCTCGATGAATGGTAGCCATAGGTAACTCTCTTCGGTTCTTCTTGTCAACACGTGGTTGGTAGAGGTTGACGTGTATGCACTTGTACCTTCACACAACAAAGACCAAGAAAAATATTTTCGTGCGTGATAGAGGAGCATGTCAAATGTGGCATGTCCATTCTTCTTCACAACACTATTAGCATAATGCATGTATAGCAAATGGGGTGCATATGCAAGGTCAAAGTGCAGGGAAATCGTTTGAACATCATCCAAATGTGGGAACTCAAAAACTCCATACAATGTTTTAGTGTGGCACTCAAGCCAATTGACTAGAATTTTGATCAACGTCCTTGATGCGAGAATAGGAGAATTCGGCAAAAAGACGCAAGGAAGAATGTCCAAAGCAACATCAATATGTGTGCAAACCAACCATTGGAAAGAGAAATATCATGGGAATATGAGTATCCCAAACGGAAGCAAAAACAACACGTTTGCAAACAAACCAAATGAAAGAGCTAGTGGTCCTTATGTTTGTTGCAACAACAAGACGAGATTCTTGGAAGCTCTCATGACAATGCATGCTCTTAATTGAATTGTGGTTGCACACAAAACATCATTATCTAAAAGCGAAGAAACATGAATGTCACAAGGGGAGATAATACCATTAACATGCTTGCAATCAAACCATAGGAAAGAGCAATTTGCCAACATGAAAGATGCAAAGCATGCAAAAGGTATCAGAGCTGGGTTCGATCTTGAACTCACTTGTGGGATGCTCTCTAGAGCTCTTTTTGTCAACTCGTGCTCAACCGAGGTTGACATTCTCGTGCGGGTACCTACACACATCATATGTAAAAGGAAGAACGTGTGTGCATGGTAGAGATACACATCATCCATCATGACGTATCTCTTCTTGTGCACATCACCATTAATGTCAATCAAGTATGAAATAGATGCATGGTGAGTATGCAAATGGGGAACATGCTTATCATGGCAATCATCAAAATCTCCAAAAATTGAGAAAGCTATGGGGGCCATCTCATTATAACGCATATGATCAATATTGTTGCAAGCAAAACAAGTGAAATAGCAAGTATTCATCTTATCGCAAGCAATGGGAGAAATTGAATGACTAGCATGACAAGGCAAGTCCAAAGCAATTGGAGGATACACACAAGATGCATAGCATGGCATGTTTATGGCAATGATTTCGCAATCAAACAATTCCACATGATCAATATTATGCAAAGACAAAGCATCACATGGGAACATGAGTGAAGCATATGTAATGTCACAAGTATCATCCAAAACATGCATATCCTCACAATTCATCATGTCCACTAGTGGGATCATGGCATCATCAACACCCTTATTGTTACCTTGGTCATACCTCTCATATGAAGTGGGTGTTGTGGAAGTAGTGGCCTCCTTGTGGACGACTTCGTCTTTTTGATGTAGCCATGGCGTAGCATCATCTTCATGCACCATGTACATCTTCTCCAATTGAGGCATCATTGCTTCATGGCTTGGCGCTTCTTCATCCATGGAACCTAGCATAACACAAGAGAACACACTAGAGGTAGAGGGTAAGTTGTTAGGAATCGAAATGGTCTCACTTGACCTATCAACTACCACTCTCAACTCACTAGGAGTATCGCTCATGCCCTGCAAGTGGAAGCACTCAATCTCACATAAGGTGGAGTCACTCATCTCACTCTTGTTCTCACTCAAGTGGGTTAAGTGGCTCTCATACTCACATGGGATTGGTACCACATCATCACTCAAGCATATGGGGGTAGGCTCGGTTTCCTCAACTCCATGAGCCTCCTTTGGTGAAGGGAAAATCCCATGCTCACCATTCTTTACCTTGTCGCCATCTCGTAGTAGTGGTGGAGGTAGGCTCATGCTATCCAACTTGGCGAAGTAGAGGTTTACATTTTCCTCGTTCGCGAGGTCGTGGAAGTCAAGCTTAGGCGTTGAAGCTTGATGGCGTGGAGGAAGGCTTGCTCTAGGTGCCCTTGTGGTGGTGGCACGAGTAGTTGAAGGTGTGATGTGGACATCCCTACTATTGATACAACCGTTGTACCTACAACAACACACATACAAGGACCCATCACAAGATCTCGTGCCAAACAACTTAACTATCAGCTACTTTCGTTTCTTGGAACTATTCCTCACATACATGAGAATATGATGCTGCCTAAATCAGATATATTTTTTACTCTTAGGAATGATGGACCAAGCATGGATGAGAGGGACAACCATTGGAGCATGGCCATGCATGGAGATGGCAGCAAGCATGTGATGATCCAAGAGAAGACCACGGATGAAGATTTCAGAACTTTGAGGCCACCATAATGAAGAAAGAAGGCTTGGACGAAATATTCAAGATCAATACTTTACGAATTCGTCCATAGCTTAATATGGTGCTGCGACACCTTTATTTTGGGCCATGCCCATGTAATTTTCGCAGGATTTTAATTAGCCACTTTTTAGAGTCCGTATTTGAGGGAAAAAGGACTTCTAGGGTTGGATTCGGCCACCACTTCCATGGCTGGCCGAAACCCCACCTTTTCGCCCTTAAATACTCCCCATAGCCGACCCCCTAGACTCGGATTTTGTTTAGACATTAAGTTAGCCATCATAGCAAACTTGGCCAAGGCTCGAGCGTCGCAGAGGCCTCTTGTACTTCGCACCTATTCAGGATCCCACCTCTTCAATAAAGCTGTCCTCTTAATCCGCAATATCTTGATTGCAATATTGGTTCTTACTTGTTCTCGATTTCAGGTAGGAATTAAGACCCTCGCTGGTCAGGCTGATCGTGTTCCCGCAGGATCGGTAACCTCCAGGAGATTGGCCTAGCGATTGCATTGGCGCTCGTGCTCGCACGTGTAGTCGGATCGTCAAGCCCGAACTCCACCAAATCGACTATCATCATCTCATCGAAAGATCGGACACCTTTGCCCTATCAAGTGGTATCAGATTTGAGGTTGCTCGGTGAGATTTTACTGTTTTCGTAGATTAGATCTGTTTTTACCTATAACCCACGAAAAAGCCAAAAACACAGTTAGAGTTTAGATCCATCCCATAACCAATCTACGCCTCGCATTATCTTTTCAGTTTTTGCATTATTGAATTTGTGTCTACATCGTCGCGTCGTGTTGATGGTCTTAGTGTCTTGTCCCTTAGAGTTTCGAGTTCTGATCATAGTAGTCACCGCCACCCTCGCCGATCACCGCCACCATATTCCGCCACCATATTCCGCCGCCATATACCCTGCCACCATAAACCCTAATACTCCGCCACCGCCTTCCTACCGCGATACAGATCCGATCAGTTTCCTGCCGTGGTACGAGTCCGAGTAGAGTTATTGTTTCCTAGTTATTTCTTTTACTTTCCTTCTTTGTTGTTTCCGTGTTAAGCTCAAGTCCGTGTCTGGAACCGCCTCCGAAAAAATTTCTAGCTATACTAGTTTTCGACCCCGGGGATCACTTTTCTGCATCGGCCGTTATAGCGATATTTTTTTTGGCGCCGGCGCGCTTTCCGGAGCAAAATAAAAAATTTCGAAAAATAAATTTTGGGGCTAACCTATTTTTAGACCCCGTAGATCATTTCTAGACACTCACCATCATAGTGATTTTCTGCATCTCGGTTCGCTTTTCAGAGTGCCATATCATCATACATTGCTTGTTGTGTCGCATCGTGACATCGTTGGTGATCTAGGATCGCGTCTCTAGTACGGTCTAGCCTAGGACCAGCACAGTACCGTCGTTGAGCATTCTTTCAACTTTCGCTTTGCTGTTTTGATAATTGCTAACCCCCCTTGCTAAGCCTTCCCAGAGCTCCACAGATATTCTCCACGTTCGGTGTCTCGACTCCTGGTAATCGCTTGGTTCAATCTCTGGACCCACTGATCCTCGCGGTTGCACATCGCCTTTTCCTGCTGTTTGGTAAGAACTTGTAAGAGCTTCGTATATTGCTTGAAGGATTACGCGTGACTTCCACCATATTTTCGTACTATATACCTGTGCTTTTTAAGGACTAACCATGAGTATACTTCGGAACCCCGCCACAATGACGAAGCGAAGAACTACATGCCCACTTCTCTGCTCTTGGTCACCGAAGACGTGGATACGCTCGTGGAGTTTGACACCAAGCTCACCAACGTCGTGGACAAGATCGATGGACTCGAGAAATCCTTCAACGCCAAACTTGACGTTCGGTTCAAGGAGCTTTTGAACCGATTGCCCGCACCGACTCACACATGGCGCCGGCGCATTCCGATCCGGTGACTCGGCTGGTTCGGTGCCGCCACACCCCGACGACTACCGTTGTGGCCGACGCACTCGGACTTCATGGCCGCTGCGACATTGGGGACGGACGACGGTTACTACGACCGACGACGATCTATTTGACGAGGAGGTTGAACAACCTCCACAGGTTCCTGTTGGCCGTCCCCGACATTACTACCGCAACGCTCGACCACCGGTACGTGATGATGATCATGTCGCAAAGCTTAAATTAAATATTCCATCTTTTGAGGGTAAATATAATCCTGATGCATATCTTACATGGGAGATGGAAGTAGAACAACGTTTTGCATGCTTAAAATATCCTGAGAATATGCGTGTTAGTGCTGCTACATGTGAATTTACTAAATTTGCTTCCCTTTGGTGGTCTGAGTATTGTCGTTTAAATCCTACTACTATTCCTAGTACTTGGACTGCTTTAAAAACTGCTATGCGTGTTCGTTTTGTACCTCCCACTTATCAACGTGATTTACTAAAGAATCTGACACGCTTAGAGCAAGGGAAAAATTCTGTAGAAGAGTATTATCAGGAATTGTAAACGGGGATGGTTCGGTGTGGTCTTGTTGAATCTAATGAACAAATGCTTGCACGTTTCTTTGGTGGATTAAACAAGGACATTCAGCACATATTAGATTATAAGGAATATAATTCTATCACTTGTTTGTTTCATCTTGCTTGCAAAGCTGAATGTGAAGTGCAGGATCGCAAAACACCATGGAGGAGGACTAATAATTCTGCAGGTCGCACATCCACTTGGACATCCCGACAATCAGCGCCTCCTCGTGATTCGCCTCCAGCTACTACCACATCCAAGGCCACCACCAGATTTCCAGCAGCTCCTCCACCATCATCCAATGCTCCTGCTCGTAGTGCATCTTCTATGGCTTCCACGGGTAAGACAAAGGATATACAATGCCGCAAGTGCTGGGGTTTTGGTCATATTGAGAGACAGTGCACAACACAACGTGTGATGATGGTGCGCGAAGATGGTCAATATGATTCAGCGAGTGACTTTGATGAAGATACACTAGCCCTTATTTCTGCTCGAGATGGAGACAATTCTGATGCTGATGAAGAGACAGAGGTAATGGGAGTTGAAGCTGCTGATCAATACAAGAGCTTAATTACACAACTTGTGTTGAGTGTGCAATTGAGCAAATCTGAGCAAGATCAACGCCGCAACCTGTTCCAAACACATGGTGTTGTCAAGGAAAGAGCTATACGGATCATCATTGATGGAGGGAGTTGTAATAATCTGGCCAGTGTTGACATGGTAGAGAAGCTTGCGCTTCCAACAAGACAACGCC
The DNA here is from genome assembly GCA_030063025.1 of Avena longiglumis. NCBI lineage: Eukaryota > Viridiplantae > Streptophyta > Magnoliopsida > Poales > Poaceae > Avena > Avena longiglumis. Next base: position 328,115,002 of record CP125974.1, on the reverse strand, counting down.
CACATTCATATTACATCCAATGGTTTGAGAGTTCTTGCAAGATCAAGGTAACAAGAACGGTACGTGTGCATTTTACTATTGGTACATATTCTGATTTTGTTGATTGTGATGTTGTACTATGCAAGCTTGTTCTTTGTTACTTGGTAGACCATGGCAATTTGATAGAGAATCTGTTCATAATGGCAAAACTAATCACTATTCTCTTATGCATGATGGAAAGAAAATTGGTCTAAAACCTATGACTCCCGAACAGATTTTAAAAGATGATCTTGCTAGAGCTAGTAGAGCTAAAACTGAGGAGAAAAATAAAAGTGAGAATCAGATTGTTGCTGCAGATTTTATACCACCAAAGAACACTAAATCTGATTCTACACATGCTACTGAAATTGGTTTGAAGAGTCCATGTATGCTTGCAAATAAAATTGATATTGCTGAACTAGATGTAAACAATACTCAATGTTATGCAATTGTCTGCAAAGAGGTTTTGTTTTCATTTGAGGATATGCCTCCTTCTTTGCCACCCGCTATTGCTAACCTTTTGCAGGAATATGAGGACGTCTTTCCCGCTAAGCTGCCACCAGGACTACTTCCTATTAGAGGAATTGAGCACCAAATTGATCTAATTCCTGGTGCCACGTTGCCCAACCACGCGCCATATAGAACCAATCCAGAGGAGACAAAGGAGATACAACGCCAAATTCAGGAACTACTCGACAGAGATCATATTCGTGAGTCCCTTAGCACCTGTGTTGTTCCTATTATTTTGGTACCTAAGAAAGATGGTTCTTCGCGCATGTGTACTGATTGTAGAGCTATCAATAATATTACTATTCGATATCGTCATCCTATTCCATGTTTAGATGGCATGCTTGATGAATTGAGTGGCTCTACCATGTTTTCTAAAGTTGATTTGCGTAGTGGTCACCACCAGATTCGTATGAAATTAGGAGATGAATGGAAAACAACATTTAAAACTAAGTTCCGTTTATATGAGTGGTTAGTAATGCCGTTTGGTTTAACTAATGCACCTAGCACTTTCATGAGATTAATGAACGAAGTTTTACGTGCTTTCATTGGACGTTTTGTGGTAGTCAACTTTGATGATATTCTGATTTATAGCAAATCTTTAGAGGATCATTTGGACCATTTACGTGTTGTTTTCAATGCTTTACGTGATGCACGTTTGTTTGGTAACCTTGAGAAGTGCACCTTTGCACCAATCGAAAGGCGTTTCTTGCCTATGTTGTTACATCACGGGTATTGAAGTGGATCCACCAAGATTGAAGCTATTGAGAATTGGCCAGCCCAAGACGGTCACACAAGTGAGGAGTTTTTGGCCTAGCTGGTTTTTATAGGCGCTTTGTCAAAGACTTTGGATCAATTGTCGCCATTGAATGAGCTTACCAAGAAGGATGTGCCCTTTGTTTGGGGCGATGCACAACAACAGCCTTCGTCATATTGAAAGATAAGCTAACACATGCTCCCTTACTCCAACTTCCCGATTTTACTAAGACTTTTGAGCTTGAATGTGATGATAGTGGAATTGGTTTGGGAGGTGTTATTACAAGAGGGAAAACTGTTGCATATTTTAGTGAGAAAGAGTGGGGCTAGTCTGAACTATTCTACTTATGATAAAGAATTATATGCGTTGGTTCGGACATTAGAAACTTGGCAACATTATCTATGGCCTAAGGAATTTGTTATTCATTCGATCATGAATCTTTGAAGCATATTCGTAGTCAAGCTAAGTTGAATCGTCATTCATGCAAAGTGGGTTGAATTTATTGAGTCTTTTCCTTATGTTATCAAACACAAAAGGGTAAAGATAATATTATTGTGATGCTTTGTCACTGCTATGCTTTGTTATCTCAACTTGACTTCAAAATATTTGGATTGGAAACTATTAAGGAACAATATGTGCATGATGCTAAATTTAAAGATGTGTTGCGAGAATTGTAGAGATGGTAGAACTTGGAACAAGTTCGTCTTCAATGATGGATTTGTGTTCGTGCTAACAAACTATGCATTCCGAGATAGTTTTGTTCGCCTTTTGTTGTTACAGGAGGCGCATGGAGGAGGATTGATGGGACACTTTGGTGTCAAGAAGACGGAGGACGTTTCTTGCACACTTCTTTTGGCCACGTATGCGTCGAGATGTTGAGAGGTTTGTGGCACGCACTACTTGTCAAAAGCTAAGTCTCGCCTTAATCCACATGGTTTATATATGCCTCTTCCTGTTCCTAGTGTTCCTTGGGAGGATATTTCTATGGACTTTGTTTTGGGATTGCCACGAACACGTATGAGGGATAGTATTTTTGTTGTTGTGGATCGGTTTTCTAAGATGGCACACTTTATTCCTTGTCATAAAACGAATGATGCTGCGCATATTGCTAATTTGTTCTTTCATGAAATTGTTCGTTTGCATGGTGTGCCAAATACTATTGTCTCTGATCGTGATACTAAATTTCTTAGCCACTTTTGGAGATGTTTATGGGCTAAGTTGGGGACTAAATTGCTCTTTAGTACTACATGTCATCCCCAAACTAATGGTCAAACTGAAGTAGTAAATAGAACTTTGTCTACTATGTTGCGGGATGTTTTAAAGAAGAACTTAAAATTGTGGGAAGAGTGTTTACCTCATATAGAATTTTCTTATAATCGTTTTTTGCATTCTACCACAAAGATGTGCCCATTTGAGATTGTGTATGGTTTTGTTCCTCGTGCACCTATTGATTTATTGCCTTTACCTTCTTTGGTGCAACATAACTTGGATGCTACACAACGCGCTGAAATGATATTAAACTTGCATAAGACTACTAAAGATAACATTGAACACATGAATGCTAAGTATAAACTTGCTGGGGATAAAGGGAGAAAGCATGTTGTGTTTGATGTTGGTGATCTTGTTTGGTTACGTTTGCGTAAAGATCGTTTTCCTGATTTACGCAAGTCTAAGTTAATGCCATGTGCTGCTGGTCCCTTTAAGGTGTTAGAGAAAATAAATGATAATGCATATAAACTTGAGTTGCCTGCAGACTTTGGTACAGTTAGTCCTACGTTTAACATTACAGATTTGAAGCCTTACTTTGGTGAGGAAGATGAGATTGCGTCGAGGACGACTTCAATTCAAGAAGGGGAGCATGATGTGGACATCCCTACTATTGATACAACTGTTGTACCTACAGCAACACACATACAAGGACTCATCACAAGATCTCGTGCCAAACAACTTAACTATCAGGTACTTTCGTTTCTTGGAACTATTCCTCACATACATGAGAATATGATGCTGCCTAAATCAGATATATTTCTTACTCTTAGGAATGGTAGACCAAGCATGGATGAGAGGGACAAGCATTGGAGCATGGCCATGCATGGAGATGGCAGCAAGCATGTGATGATCCAAGAGAAGGCCACGCATGAAGATTTCAGAACTTTGAGGCCACCATAATGAAGAAAGAAGGCTTGGACGAAATATTCAAGATCAATACTTTACGAATTCGTCCATAGCTTAATATGGTGCTGCGACACCTTTATTTTGGGCCAGGCCCATGTAATTTTCGCAGGATTTTAATTAGCCACTTTTTAGAGTCCGTATTTGAGGGGAAAAGGTCTTCTAGGGTTGGATTCGGCCACCACTTCCAAGGCTGGCGAAACCCCACCTTTCGCCTTAAATACTCCCATAGCCGACCCCCTAGACTCGGATTTTGTTTAGACATTAAGTTAGCCATCATAGCAAACTTCGCCAAGGCTCGGCGTCACAGAGGCCTCTTGTACTGCACCTATTCAGATCCCACCTCTTCAATAAAGCTTTCCTCTTAATCCGCAATATCTTGATTGCAATATTGGTTCTTACTTGTTCTCGATTTCGTAGGAATTAAGACCTCATTGGTCGGTGATCGTGTTCCCGTAGGATCGGTAACCTCCAGGAGATTGGCCTAGCGATTGCATTGGCGCTCGTGCTCGCACGTGTAGTCGGATCGTCAAGCCCGAACTCCACCAAATCGACTATCATCATCTCATCGAAAGATCGGACACCTTTGCCCTATCAAGGTGCCCTATGATGGTGTCGACGGAGGTCATTGGCGTGCCTTGCCGATGGTTGATGTAGGTGGCGCACTTGGTCGTCCACATGACACTCACGGCGGTGATCATTTGCCTTGGCACTCTTCTTGTGCTTGTGGTGCCTTCTTGAGCTTGATTGAGCATTATGGTTGGTGCTCATCTTCAATTCTTCGTCTTGGTGGCGAAGATGCCTTAGACTATTTCTTGTATCCTCTTTATGGTGGCGATGCTCATGAGAGGATGTTTGTCGATGAAGATTCTTGTTTCTTGGCGCCTCTTGATGTATATGATGTTTGGACGCCACTCTTGTTTGGATAGAAGGTGGATCTTAGCGCCTTGGAGGTGATGGAGCTTGGCGCCTTGGAGATGGTGGATCTTGACACCAACTAGGTGGTGGCACTTAATGCCTTGTCGATGGTGGCACTTGTCGCCTTGGAGGTGGATCATCGAACTAGGTGGTGCCCTTTGGTGTGGCACGCTTGGCCTTGAAGGTCATGGATTCTTGATGATGCGCCTCCTCTTGCTTGGCGTAGTAGGCTTCCATCTCCACGTGGTGGAGGAATTCTTCATGGCTCGTGGAGGAGCCATCAAATTCTATGAAGTTCTCCGTGTCCTCCATGCTCGGCGAGGCGTCGTCGATGTCGCACTCGAAGTCATCCATGATTGGGGAGTAATTGTTGGTGTAGTACTCCATATCACCCAAGCATGTGGAGCCATTGTCGGTGTAGTGCTCCATAGGCTCCATGCATGAGGAGCCATTGTCGACGTAGAGCTCCATGTATTCCATGCATGTGGAGTCGTCATAGGTGTAGTGCTCCGGGTCCTCAAAGCATGCGGAGCCATTGTCGGTGTTGTGCGGAACACCAAAACCAACTACTAACCAAAAAACAAACACACACAAGGCCTATGGTGGATAGGTATGGAAAGTGGTATGTCAAGAACCAATCCGAAATCAAGATGTTGTATTGGCAAGTAAAGAACCACAATGATCACAAAGCAAACAAGTCAATCCACAAGATAGGAAATATGTACGAGGAAACACACACGGTGGGATAAATGGGACTTGTGCGACGGAGAAAGTGAGCTAAGAACCAAATGATTACCTAGCGAAGACTATAAGCTCGTGTCGCACAAGTACAAGGAGAGACGCTAGTTCGATTGCACAAAATTGGTGGGCTACAAGATATGCACAATAAGTACCACCTATATGATGTTCATCGAGCTTGCGCTTCCTGTTCTATGAGGCACATGGATATTTATTTCTTTTTCTCTTTTCCTTTTTATATTTTTTTCTTATTTTTTCTTTTTCTTTCTAGTTTTCACTTGCCTCTTCCTTGTGTCAACAACTATACAAGATAACTATATGAGATAGCGCTCACAATGTTTGCTCGGAATCTACAAGGTATCAAATGTGCATAGCCCAAGCAATCATAAGAGGATCTAGTCTCAATATGTGTTTGTTGCTCGCAAAGATAGTGGGGTTCACAAAGGAATGCAAGTGGGGAGAAGTCGCGGAATGTTTATACCTTTCGTCGATGATCTTCACCCATTATTGTTGGATTCCGCCTTGCTCACGGAATTTGAATGGAGTAGATAGCATGAACAACGTGGATGATGATGTAGAGCTCCATCTCCTCTTCGAAACGAGCTAAAGAACACCAAAATCCGAGTTCGAATGCAAAAGTTATGCTCAACGGTGAGAGGCTGAAATCTGGGAATCTGTTTTTTCTGTTCAGTACTTGGGGGTAGTACCGGTTGCCTGAGAGGTAGTACCGGTTTTGAGCGGTAGTACCGGATTTTGGGACCGGTAGTACCGGTGACGAGCGGTAGTACCGGATTTTGGGACCGGTAGTACCGCTTGGTCCTGGAACGCCCAGATTTGACGCGTTTTCGCGATTTTGGGGCGATTTGGGCGGAAAATCTTCAAGAAAAACACCAAATCTGATGGAGGGGTTAACTTCTTGGGTGCCCGATCTTCACGGATCTCGTGGTCAAATCGATGGGAAAGCGAAGGGAAAGGGAGAAGGTAGCAGAAGCGAACACACACCTCGCGAAGAACACGATGCACACATGCAAAACTCACACGATACAAGGCCGATTGCTCCCGAACGGCGGCCACCGGTCCGATAGAATCCTCGCAAGGAAAGATCGGTCAACGTGCTCCCCCAAATCCACATCGGAGAGGGAAGAACACCTTGAGGAGGGTCTTGACGACTTGGGGGCGAGAAACCGAGAACACAAGGCCTTGTTCAACGATGGATGCGTGATGCAAAGTCCAATCGAGGTTGGTGACGATAGTCGGTCCCCTTGGTAAAGGGGATGAGGCAAAACTAGAGATTCCACAATGGGGGTTGTCTTTAGTCTATCATCTATGCCTAAGGGATACATGAGGGGTGGGGGCTCTATTTATAGGCCAACCACTTAACAAGGGTAGTTTGGGGATAAACTAGGCGAATAGGTAAGTAAAGGGGGATACATGGTCAGTGGCCCAACTAGTGCTGCAGTGATCGACATGACCGGTAGTACCGAACTTGGGACCTAGTACCGTCATCACCGGTAGTACCGCTTTGGGGACCTAGTACCACTTATGGCGGTACCGCAAGCCGATCTTAGGGCATCCAAGGGCGATGGCGCAGCTTGATCGGGCGGTAGCAGGCGGTAGTACCACGACCGGTAGTACCGTTCCGCCGACCGGTAGTACCGCTTGAACTGGCACTGTTGATCATCTTCTTCCTCCTCCTCTTCCAAGCTTCCGCCTTGTCGGGCTTGATGCTCCGGCTTCCCTTGCCTCCGTCTTGGTGTGTGAACCTATCATGAATATGTGAAGGAGTATGAAGTAGCATACCATTCAATAGGGTAGGAAGTGAGCTTTCATAGAGGAACGGATTCACCTTTGGAGTCCATGGCGACTTGGCGTGTTGGAGACCTTGATGTAGTAACGACCGTAGGTCGGCTGCATCATCTCTCCCCCTTCAAAAGAGAGTCGCCTCGACTCTACATGCTCATCACAAAGTAGAAGCGGTCGAGAGACCTTCTTGATCTGGGTTCACCTTATAGTCGCCCCTCGAAGATTGACTTGACAACACTTCATTGTTCCTTCACCTTCCTTGAAGCCTACAAAGCTCACAACAAAAGCAAAGCAACACTCAAAGCGTAGCCAATTCATGAAGATTATAGCATGAGTCCTCAAGTAGAAGGAAGTCACTTGAGCTTGTAGAGATAGCTCGATGAAGGGTAGCCATAGGTAACTCTCTTCGGTTCTTCTTGTCAACATATAGTCCATAGAGGTTGATGTGTATGCATTTGTACCTTCATACAACAAAGACCAAGCAACATATGTTTGTGTGTGATAGAGGAGCATGTCATTTGTGGCATGTCCATTCTTGTTCACAACACGATTAGCACAACTCAAGTATAGCAAACGAAATGCATATGCATGGTCAATGTGCATGGAAATCGTTTGAACATCATCCAAATGTGGAAACTCAAAAACTCCATATAACATCTTATTGTGGCACTCAAAGCAATCGAATAGAAATTTTATCAACATCTTTGATGCAAAGCTTGGAGAATTTGGCAAAAACACAAAAGGAAGCATATCCAAAACAAAAGTATTATGTTTGCAAACAAACCAAATGAAAGAGCAAGTGGTCCTTATGTTTGTTGCAACAATAAGACGAGATTCTTGGAAGCTCTCATGACAATACATGTTCTTAAAGGAATTGTGGTTGCACACAAAACATCGGAAAGGGAAATTGTTCAACATTTTCGTTGCAACACACAAAGCATCATTATCTAAAGGCGAAGAAACATGAATGTCACAAGGGAAGATAATACCATTGACATGCTTGCAATCAAACCATAGGAAAGAGAAATTTGCCAACATGAAATATGCAAAGCATGCAAAAGGTATCAGAGCTGGGTTCGATCTTGAACTCACTTGTGGGATGCTCTCTAGAGCTCTTTTTGTCAACTCGTGCTCAACCGAGGTTGACATTCTTGTGCGGGTACCTACACACATCATACACAAAAGGAAGAACGTGTGTGCATGGTAGAGATACACATCATCCATCATGACGTATCTCTTCTTGTGCACATCACCATTAATGTCATTCAAGTATGAAATAAATGCATGGTGAGTATGCAATAGGGGAACATGCTTATCATGGCAATCATCAAAATCTCCAAAAATTGAGAAAGCTATGGGGGGCATCTCATTATAACGCATATGATCAATATTGTTGCAAGCAAAACAAGTGAAATAGCAAGCATTCATCTTATCGCAAGAAACGGGAGAAATTGAATGACTAGCATGACAAGGAAAGTCCAAAGCAACTGGAGGATACACACAAGATGCATAGCATGGCATGTTTATGGCAATGATATCGCAATCAAACAATTCCACATGATCAATATTATGCAAAGGCAAATCATCACATGGGAAAGTGGATGAAGCATATGTAATGTCACAAGTATCATCCATAGCATGCATATCCTCACAATTCATCATGTCCACTAGTGGGATCATGGCATCATCAACACCCTTATTATTACCTTGGTCATACCTCTCATATGAAGTGGGTGTTGTGGAAGTAGTGGCCTCCTTGTGGACGACTTTGTTTTCTTGATGTAGCCATGGCATAACATCATCTTCATGTACCATGTACATCTTCTCCAATTGAGGCATCCTTGCTTCATAGCTTGGAGCGTCTTCATCCATGGAACCTAGCACAACACAAGAGAACACACTAGAGGTAGAGGGTGAGTTGTTAGAATTCGACATGGTCTCACTTGACCTATCAACTACCACTCTCAACTCACTAGGAGTATCGCTCATGCCCTCCAAGTGGAAGCACTCAATCTCATATAAGGTGGAGTCACTCATGTCACTCTTGTTCTCACTCAAGTGGGCTAAGTGGCTCTCATACTCACATGGGATTGGTACCACATCATCACTCAAGCATATGGGGGTAGGCTCGGTTTCCTCAACTCCATGCGCCTCCTTTGGTGAAGGGAAAATCCCATGCTCGCCATTCTTGACCTTGTTGCCTTCAAGATTGGATGCCATAAGATGGACATCATTGCTCGCCTCCATGGTCGAAGGGAAAATCCCAAGCTCGACCGTCTTGTGGCCATCGCGTAGTAGTGGTGGAGGTAGGCTCATGCTATCCAACTTGGCGAAGTAGAGGTCTACATTTTCCTCGTTGGCGAGGTTGTGGAAGTCAAGCGTAGGCATTGAAGCTTGATGGCGTGGAGGAAGGCTTGCTCTTGGTGCCATTTTGGTGGTGGCACTAGTAGTTGAAGGTGCCTTGTGACGGTGTCGACGGAGGTCATTGGTGTGCCTTGCCGATGGTTGATGTTGGTGAAGCACTTGGTCATCCACATGACGCTCGCGATGGTGATCATTTGCCTTGGCACTCTTCTTGTGCTTGTGGTGCCTTCTTGAGCTTGATTGAGGATTATGGTTGGTGCTCATCCCGGATTCTTCGTCTTGGTGCCGAAGATGCCTTTGACGATGTCTTGTATCCTCTTTATGGTGGCAATGCTCACGAGAGGATGTTTGTCGATGAAGAGTCTTGTTTCTTGGCGCCTCTTGATGCATATGATGTTTGGAAGCCACTCTTGTTTGGATAGGAGTTGTAGCTTGGCGCGTTGGAGGTGATGTAGCTTGGCGCCTTGGAGATGGTAGAGCTTGACGCCTTGGAGGTGATGGAGCTTGGTGCCTCGGAGATGGTGGCGCTTGACGCCATCTAGGTGGTGGCACATGTCGCCTTGGAGGAGGATCATCGAAGTAGGTGGTGCCCTTTGGTGTTGCACGCTTGGCCTTGAAGGTCATGGAATCTTGATGATGCGCCTCCTCTTGCTTGGCGTAGTAGGCTTCCATCTCCACACGGTGGAGGAATTCTTCATGGCTCATGGAGGAGCCATCAAAATCGATGAAGTTCTCCGTGTCCTCCATGCTTGGCGACGCGTCATCGATGTCGCACTCGAAGTCGTCCATGCTTGGGGAGTAGTTGTTGGTGTAGTACTCCATATCACCCAAGCATGTGGAGCCATTGTCGGTGTAGTGCTCCATGGGCTCCATGCATGAGGGGCCATTGTCGACGTAGAGCTCCATGTCTTCCATGCATGTGGAGTCGGCGTAGGTGTAGTGCTCCGGGTCCTCAAAGCATGCGGAGCCATTGTCGGTGTTGTGCTCCGTCATATCCTCTATACTTGTGGAGTCGTAGTCATGGTGGCTCATCATGGATTCTTCATAGATATCATCCTCGGTTCCGGAGTCCCTAGACATGATGCACAAGACCAAGCGGTGTATATGGAAGTGGTAGAGGGTATTAGGGATACAACATCGAACCTTACTTTACCTTGGAAGATCGTATCGTACAAGTGGCCACACTTGAGAGCAATAAACCAAGCAAAGTGAAGTTCACGCGGAACACCAAAACCAACTACGAACCAAAAAAAAAACACACACACACAAGGCCTATGGTGGATAGGTATGGAAAGTGGCATGTCAAGAACCAATCCGAAATCAAGATGTTGTAATGGCAAGTAAAGAACCACAATGATCACAAAGCAAAACAAGTTAATCCACAAGATAGGAAATATGTACAAGGAAACACACACGGTGGGATAAATGGGACTTGTGCGACGGAGAAAGTGAGCTAAGAACCAAATTATTACCTAGCGAAGACTATAAGCTCGTGTCACACAAGTACAAGGAGAGACGCTAGTTCGATTGCACAAAATTGGTGGGCTACAAGATATGCACAATAAGTACCACCTATATGATGTTCATCGAGCTTGCGCTTCCTATGCTATAAGGCACATGTATATATCTTTCTTTTCTTTTCTTTTTTCTATTTTTTTTTCTTTTTGTATCATTCTTTTTCTTTTTATTTATTTTTCACTTGCCTCTTCCTTGTGCCAACAACTATACAAGATAACTATATGAGATAGCGCTCACAATGTTTGCTCGGAATCTACAAGGTATCAAATGTGCATAGCCCAAGCAATCATAAGAGGAACTAGTCTCAACAGGTGTTTGTTGCTCGCAAAGATAGTGGGGTTCACAAAGGAATGCAAGTGGGGAGAAGTCGCGGAATGTTTATACCTTTCGTCGACGATCTTCACCCTTTATTGTTGGATTCCGCCTTGCTCACGGAATTTGTATGGAGTAGATAGCATGAACCACGTGGATGATGATGTAGGGATCCTTCCTCTTGAAACGAGCTAAAGAACACCAAAATCCGAGTTCAGATGCAAAAGTTATGCCCAAACGGTGAGAGGTCAAATGAACTTCTTGTTTTGGATCAAGATGGGTAAGTACCGGTTGTTTGGGCCCGGTAGTACCGGTTAAGTGCGGTAGTACCGGTTTTTGGACCCGGTAGTACAGCTTGGACCTGAAACTCCCAGTTTTGACTCGTTTTCGCGATTTTGGGGTGATTTGGGCGGAAAATCTTCAAGAAAAACACCAAATCGAAGGGGGAAATCAAGGGATTAGGCCATGGGAACGCAAAGGAAGGTAGATCAACAAGTTTAGCAAGCAATCCACGGATGAAAACCTACCAAAACGCACTCAAATCACAGATCGATCCAAAACACGAATTGGGGCTGTTTTTGGTGGAAATTTCAAATTTATGGGAAAAAGACCAAACCGATGGGAAATCAGTGGCAACCGAAAGCTGCTGATACCAGATGATGGAGGGGTTAACCTCTTGGGTGCCCGATCTTCACGGATCTCGTGGTCAAATCGATGGGAAAGCGAGGGGAAAGGGAGAAGGTAGCGGAAGCGCACACACACCTCGCGAAGAACACGATGCACACACGCAAAACTCACACTATACAAGGCCGATTGCTCCCGAACGGCGGCCACCAGTCCGATAGAATCCTCGCAAGGAAAGATCGGTCAACGTGCTCCCTCAAATCCACATCGGAGAGGGAAGAACACCTTGAGGAGGGTCTTGACGACTTGGGGGCGAGAAACCGAGAACCCAAGGCCTTGTTCAACGATGGATGCGTGATGCAAAGTCCAATCGAGGTTGGTGACGATAGTCGGTCCCCTTGGTAAAGGGGATGAGGCAAAACTAGAGATTCCACAATGGGGGTTGTCTTTAGTCTATCATCTATGCCTAAGGGATACATGAGGGGTGGGGGCTCTATTTATAGGCCAACCACTTAACAAGGGTAGTTTGGGGATAAACTAGGCGAATAGGTAAGTAAAGGGGGGGATACATGGGCTGTGGCCCAACTAGTGCGCGCAGGCACTGACATGACCGGTAGTACCGGACTTGGGACCGGTAGTACCGGTCATCACCAGTAGTACCGCTTTGGGGACCCGGAGTACCGCAAGACTGGGCATCCATGGCGATGGCGCAGCTTCAAGATCTTGGCGGTAGGAGGGGCGGTAGTACTGACCGGTAGTACCGGTTCCACGACCGGTAGTACCGCTTGAACCCGGCATTTCCGATCTGTCTTCTTCCTCCTCCTCTTCCAAGCTTCCGTCTTGTCGGGCTTGATGCTCCGGGCTTCCTCCCTTGCCTCCATACTGGTCGGTGTGAACCTATCATGAATATGTGACGGAGTATGAAGTAGCATACCATTCAATAGGGTAGGAAGTGAGCTTTCATAGAGGAACGGATTCACCTTTGGAGACCATGGCGACTTGGCGTAAGTTGGAGACCTTGATGTAGTAACGACCGTAGGTCGGGCTGCATCAAAATCGATGGGAGAAATCAAGGAATTAGGCTATGGTAACGCAAAGGAAGGTAGATCAACAAGTTCAGCAAGTAATACACGGATCAAAACCTACCAAAACGCACTCAAATGACAGATCGATCCATAACATGAATTGGGGCTATTTTTGGTGGAATTTTCGAATTTATGGGGAAAAGACCAAAACGATGAGAAATCCGTGGCAACCAAAAGCTGCTGATACCAGATGATGGAGGGGTTAACCTCTTGGGTGGCCCGATCTTCACAGATCTCGTGGTCAAATCGATGGGAAAGCGAGGGAAAGGGAGAAGGTAGCGGAAGCGAACACACACATCGCGAAGAACACGATGAACACACGCAAAACTCACACGATACTAGGCCGATTGCTCCCGAACGGCGGCCACCGGTCCGATAGAATCCTCGCAAGGAAAGCTCGGTCAACGTGCTCCCTCAAATCCACATCGGAGAGGAAAGAACACCTTGGGGAGGGTCTTGACAACTTGGAGACGAGACACCAAACTCCAAGGCCTTGTTCAACGATGGATGCGTGATGCAAAGTCCAATCGAGGTTGGTGACGATAGTCGGTCCCCTTGGTAAAGGGGATGAGGCATAACTAGAGATTCCACAATGGGGGTTGTCTTTAGTCTATCATCTATGCCTAAGGGATACATGAGGGGTGGGGGCTCTATTTATAGGCCAGCCACTAAACAAGGGTAGTTTGGGGATAAACTAGGCGAATAGGTAAGTAAAGGGGAATACATGGGCTGTGGCCCAACTGGTGCGCGCAGGCAGACATGACCGGTAGTACCGGACTTAGGACCGGTAGTACCGCTCTAGGACCTGTTATGGGGTAACCCCTTGGGGTGGCCCGATCTTTCACGAATCTCCGCGGGGATCGAGGGTAAAGCGGTGGAAGGGGGAAAGGGGACGAAATCGATGAACACACGCCCACGAAGAACCCGATGAACTCACGCACACAAAACACGATACACGCCGATAACTCACGCCGGTGGCAACCGGTCCAACATAATCTCTAGGATCGGTGTTGGGCGAAGCTCTCTCTCCACGCCAACAACGGGGGACGAGGTGCTTGGTGAGATCTTGACGACTTGGGGGCGAGAAACCGAGAACCCAAGGTCTTGTACAACTTGAACGCACTAGGCAAGATCCAAGAGGGGGGTGGATAATCCGGTGCTCCTTGGTAGGAGCATGAGACCAATAGATATAAGTTCCTCAAAGGGTTTCCTTAAGCTAATTTTTTTTAAATAATACATTTTTTATTGAATTGCACAAATAATACACAAAACGGACAAATTGCATATTTGTTGGTCGGTCGGCCGTTCGACAGACGACAGACTCGTTTCGTCCGTTCAACGGCCGAAACACTAAAGGAGGGGTGTGTCGTCCGTTGAACGGACGAAGGTTGTGTGTCATCCGTTGAACGAATCAAGGCAGTGTTTCGTCCGTTGAACGGACGAAGGCAGTGTTTCGTCTGTTGAACGGCCGGCCGACCAACAGATTTGCAATTTGCCCGTTTTATGTATTATTTGTGAAATTCAATAAAAAAATGTATTATTTAAAAAAATTAGCTTTCCTTAATCTATTATTATCCAAGTCTAGGGTTTACAATGGAGGGTGGGGGCTATTTATAGGCCAACCACATAAACAGGGGTATTTTCGGAACAAATAGCGAAATATAGAGAGGGTTACAAGGCGCTGGGCCGACTTAACACGATCAGGTTCTGTGTCGTCCGGTAGTACCGGTCCAGCTCGATCGGTAGTACCGGTCATGCGGTAGTACCGCTTCCTGGCCCGGTAGTACCGCTTGTCGTCCTGGTACTTGCGCTGGAGCCTTCTGGTGGTGGCGGAGCAGGGGATAGTCAGAGTAATCCGGATCCGGGCGGTAGTACCGCCGATGACAGAGAGCATTTGGCTTCTACTGGTGTCGTCACTGTTGGTGATAGCGGGCGGTAGTACTGGCCACTGTGTCCCAGAGTACCGCTTAGCGTGACAGAGCATTTGTCTTCGCAGTGCTCCTCCGTCCTGTGGGTCCTTCTTCGCACTGATGATGCACAAGGTATGCGTATGAAGTAGCAGGCCATCCAAGGGTGTATCGAAGTCACACAAGGAGAGGAGCGAGTTCACCTTAGCTTGAAGGAGTTTGGCTCCGGCGCGAGTCATGGGTCCACTTGGGGAGCTCGTGGGAGTAGATGTAGTAGCGGTCGTAGGACGGGCTGCATCAGCTCCCCCCCCCTTGGTAAAGAGTCGTCCTCGACTCTTCAACCTTATCAACTTCATCGTCTCCATGGTAGGGTGAGAGGTCCTTGACATTGAATGTCGAGCTCACAAGATACTTCGATGTTGGGATATCGATGATATAGGTGTTGTTGTTGATCCTCATTAGCACCTTGAATGGTCCATCACCTCTTGGCTTTAGCTTGGAGTCGGGTTCCTTGGGGAAGCGGTCTTTACTCAAGTGTATCCACACAAGGTCGCCCTCTTCGAAGATTATCTGTTTCTTGTTCTTGTTTAGCCTTGATGCTTGGCGAAGGACTTGTTGCTCGATAGTAGCTCGTGTGTCTTCATGGAGTTTCTTCATTGTTTGGGCACGCTTGACAACGTCCATATTGGCACGTTCATGAAGTGGTAGCGGAAGGATATCGAGCGCGGTGAGAGGCTCGAAGCCGTAGACGATCATGAACGGGCTCCTCATGGTGGTGGAGTGCTTGGCGCGGTTGTAGGCGAACTCGGCGTGTGGAATACATTCCTCCCAGTCTTTAAGGTTCTTCTTTATCAACACCCGGAGGAGTGTGCCAAGACTTCGATTGACGACCTCGGTTTTTCCATCGATTTGAGGATGCGAGGCGGACGAGAAGAGGAGCTTGATGTCGAGCTTGGCCATGAGAGTCTTCCAGAAGTAGCTCATGAATTTTACGTCGCGGTCGGAGACGATTTTTCTTGGCACACCGTGTAGCCGAATTATTTCCCTGAAAAACAAATTTGCTACATGTGAAGCATCATCGGTCTTATGGCACGGAATGAAATGTGCCATTTTGGAAAAGCGATCCACTACTACAAATATAGAATCATGTCCATGTTTAGATGTAGGCAAGCCTAACACAAAGTCCATGCTAATGTCCGACCAAGGTGTATGAGGAATAGGCAATGGCATATAAAGACCAAAGGGGTTGGACTTAGACTTAGCTTGGATACATGTAGTGCATCGTTGGACGTGGCGCTCCATGTCGCGCTTCATCTCTGGCCAAAAGTAGTGAGTGGAGAGCATTTCATATGTCTTGTCACGGCCAAAGTGACCCATAAGGCCTCCACCATGGGACTCTTGAAGAAGCAAAAGTTGGAGAGACAATTTCGGAATGCACAGCTTGTTTAGTTTGAAAAGAAAACCCTTATGCAAATAGAAATCATCAATCCCTTTGTCTATTGAACATTGTGCAAATATTGGTCCAAAGAAAGGGTCGGACGCGTACAAAGATTTGATGTCATCAAGACCCAAGACATTTACTTCGAGTCGTGTAAGAAGGCTTGTGTTTTTGCGAGACAAGGCGTCCGCTACCACATTTTCTTTGCCCTTCTTGTATTTGACAATGTAAGGAAAAGACTCCATGAACTCAACCCATTTTGCGTGCCTTTTACTCAAATTGGCTTGGCCCTTAAGGTACTTCAACGACTCATGGTCGGAATGTATGATAAATTCTTTGGTCCAAAGATAGTGTTGCCACACTTGAAGAACTCGAACTAAGGCAAAAAGTTCTTTGTCATAAATGGGATAGTTTAGGCGTGCGCCATCAAGTTTCTCACTATGGTAAGCAATAGGACGCCCATTTTGCATAAGGACGCCACCAATGCCAATACCATTAGCGTCACATTCAATCTCAAAGGTTTTTGTGAAATCTGGTAATGCAAGAAGTGGTGCTTCGGTGAGCCTCTTTTTGAGCTCGTCAAAAGCCTTTTGTTGTGCTTTTCCCCAAACGAACGTGAAATTTTTCTTGGTCAATTCGTTGAGGGGGCAAGCAATGGTAGAAAAGTCTTTCACAAAGCGACGGTAAAAGCCAGCCAACCCATGAAAACTACGAAGTTCACTAACATTTGTAGGGATGGGACAATCTCGTATGTCCTTTACTTTGGAGACATCAACTTCAATGCCATTAGAAGACACGACAAAACCAAGGAAAATCAGATGTCTCTTGCAAAAGTGCACTTTGGGAGATTAGCATAAAGCTTTTCATGACGAAGGATTTGAAGGACCTCCTTAACATGAGTAACATGCTCCTCTAGCGACTTGCTATAGACAAGAATGTCATCAAAGTAAACAACTACACTCTTCCCAATGAGAGATCTCAAAATATGGTTCATGAGGCGCATGAAGGTAGATGGGGTGTTAGATAAGCCAAAAGGCATAACCAACCATTCATAGAGACCAAGCTTGGTCTTGAAGGCGGTTTTCCACTCATCACCTTCGGCCATGCGAATTTGATGGTAACCACTACGAAGATCAATTTTCGAAAATATAGTGGCTCCACATAACTCATCAAGCATGTCATCAAGACGCGGTATAGGATGTCGATAACGCACGGTGATAGCATTGATTGGACGGCAGTCCATGCATAACCGCAACGTATCATCCGTTTTTGGAACTAGAATCACGGGAACCGCGCTTGGGCTAGTGCTTACTTGGATCAAACCTTTGGAGATGAGTTGGTTGATTTAGCGTTCGATCTCCTTCGTCTCTTCCGGGTTTGTGCGATACGCGGCGCGGTTTGTGATGTAGACATCCCTACTATTGATACAACTGTTGTAACTGCAGCAACACACATACAAGGACCCATCACAAGATCTCGTGCCAAACAACTTAACTATCAGGTACTTTCGTTTCTTGGAACTATTCCTCACATACATGAGAATATGATGCTGCCTAAATCAGATATATTTCTTACTCTTAGGAATGATGGACCAATCATGGATGAGAGGGACAAGCATTGGAGCATGGCCATGCATGGAGATGGCAGCAAGCATGTGATGATCCAAGAGAAGGCCACGGATGAAGATTTCAGAACTTTGAAGCCACCATAATAAAGAAAGAAGGCTTGGACGAAATATTCAAGATCAATACTTTACGAATTCGTCCATAGCTTAATATGGTGTTGCGACACCTTTATTTTGGGCCAGGCCCATGTAATTTTCGCAGGATTTTAATTAGCCACTTTTTAGAGTCCGTATTTGAGGGGAAAAGGACTTTTAGGTTGGATTCGCCACCACTTCCATGGCTGGCCAAACCCCACCTTTTCGCCCTTAAATACTCCCCATAGCCGACCCCCTAGACTCGGATTTTGTTTAGACATTAAGTTAGCCATAGTCCCAACTTCGCCAAGGCTCGAGCGTCGCAGAGGCCTCTTGTACTTCGCACCTATTCAGGATCCCACCTCTTCAATAAAGCTTTCCTCTTAATCCGCAATATCTTGATTGCAATATTGGTTCTTACTTGTTCTCGATTTCAGGTAGGAATTAAGACCCTCGCTGGTCAAGCTGGTCGTGTTCACGCAGGATCGGTAACCTCCAGGAGATTGGCCTAGCAATTGCATTGGCGCTCGTGCTCGCACGTGTAGTCGGATCGTCAAGCCCGAACTCCACCAAATCGAATATCGCCATCTCATCGAAAGATCGGACACCTTTGCCCTATCAAGTGGTATCAGATTTCAGGTTGCTCGGTGAGATTTTACTGTTTTTTTTTATAGATTAGATCTTTTTTTACCTATAACCCACGAAAAAGCCAAAAACACAGTTAGAGTTTAGATCCATCCCATAACCAATCTACGCCTCGCATTATATTTTCAGTTTTTGCATTGTTGAATTTTTGTCTACATCGTCGCGTCGAGTTGTTGGTCTTAGTGTCTCGTCCCTTAGAGTTTCGAGTTCTGATCATACTAGTCACCGCCACACTCGCCGATCACCGCCACCATATCCCGCCACCATATTCCGCCGCCATATACCCAGCCACCATAAACCCTAATACTCCTCCACCGCCTTCCTACCGCGACACGTATCCGATCGGCTTTTCACAGACGAGTCCGAGTAGAGTTACTGTTTCCTAGTTATTTCTTTTGACTTTCCTTCTTTGTTGTTTCCGTGTTCAGCTAAAGTCCGTGTCGCACTAAGAGTCCGGTCGTAAGTCCAGAAGGAGAGGAAAAAAAATTTCTGGCTATACTATTTTTGACCCCGGGGATCACTTTTCTCCATCGGCCGTTATAGCAATATTTTTTTGGCGTCAAGGCTTCCGAGCAAAATAAAAAAATTCGAAAAAAAATTTTGGGGCTAACCTATTTTTTAGACCCCGTAGATCAATTCTAGACACTCGCCATCATAGTGATTTTTCACCTCTCGGTTCGCTGTTCAGGGTGCCATATCATCATACAATTCTTGTTGTGTCGGCCGTGACATCGCTGGTGATCTAGGCTCGCGTCTCTAGTACGGCAGCCTAGGACCAAAGACAAAGTCGTTGATCATTCTTTCAACTTTTGCATTATTGTTTTGATAATTGCTAACCCCCTTTGCTAAGCCTTCCCAGAGCTCCACATATACTCTCCACGTGCGGTGTTTTGACTCCTGGTTATCGCTTGGTTCAATCTCTGGACCCACTGATCCTCGTGGTTGCACATCGCTTTTCCCGCTGTTTGGTAAGAACTTGTAAGAGCTTCAGATATTGCTTGACGGATTACGCGTGACTTCCACCATATTTCCGCATTATATACCTGGCTTTTTAAGGACTAACCATGACAGATACTTCATGAACCCGCCACAATAACGAACGAAGAACTACATGCCCACTTCTCCGCGCTCTTGGTCAACGCGAAGACGTGGATACGCCGGGGAGTTTGACACCAAGCTCACCAACGCCGTGGACAAGATCGATGGACTCGAGAAATCCTTCAACGCCAAGCTTGACGCTCGGTTCAAGGAGCTTTTGAACCGATTTCCCGACCAAGACCGGCACTCACACATGGCGACGCGCATTCGATCACGGGTCGGATGCTGGTTCATTGCCGCCGCACTTCCGGCCATCAAGCGCCGACGCTCGAGACTTCGCATTGCTGCTGCGACATTGGGGACAGACGACGGGTACTACTACGACCCCGATGACGACGATCTGTTTGACGAGGAGGTTGAACAACCTCCACAGGTACCTGCTGGCCGTCCCCGACATTACTACCGCAACGCTCGCCCACCGGTACGTGATGATGATCATGTTGCAAAGCTTAAATTAAATATTCCATCTTTTGAGGGTAAATATAATCTTGATGCATATCTTACATGGGAGATGGAAGTAGAACAACGTTTTGCATGCTTAAAATATCCTGAGAATATGCGTGTTAGTGCTGCTACATGTGAATTTACTAAATTTGCTTCCCTTTGGTGGTCTGAGTATTGTCGCTTAAATCCTACTACTATTCCTAGTACTTGAGCTGCTTTAAAAACTTCTATGCGTGTTCGTTTTGTACCTCCTACTTATCAACGTGATTTACTAAAGAATCTGACACGTTTAGAGCAAGGGAAAAATTCTGAGAAGAGTATTATCGAATTGCAAATGAGGATGGTTCGGTGTGGTCTTGTTGAATCTAATGAACAAATGCTTGCACATTTCTTTGGTGGATTAAACAAGGACATTCAGACATATTAGATTATAAGGAATATAATTCTATCACTGCTTGTTTCATCTTGCTTGCAAAGTCGAACGTGAAGTGCAGGATCGCCAAACACCATGGAGGAGGACTAATAATTCAGCAGCTACATCCTCTTGGACATCCCGACAATCAAGACCTCCTCGTGATTCGCCACCAGCTACTACCACATCCAAGGCCACCACAAGATTTCCAAAGCTCCTCCACCATCATCCAATGCTCCCGTCAGAGTGCATCTTCTATGGCTTCCACGGTAAGACAAAGGATATCCAATGCCGCAAGTCTTGGGTTTTGGTCATATTGAGAGACAGGCACAACACAACGTGTGATGATGGTGCGAGAAGATGGTCAATACGATTCAGCGAGTGACTTGATGAAGATACACTAGCCCTTATTTCGCCGAGATGGAGACAATTCGATGCTGATGGAAGAGCCGAGGTAATGGGAGCTGAAGCCGATCAATACAAGAGCTTAATTACACAACGTGTGTTGAGTGTGCAATTGAGCAAATCTGAGCAAGATCAACGCCACAACCTGTTCCAAACACGTGGTGTTGTCAAGGAAAGAGCTATACGGATCATCATCGATGGAGGGAGTTGTAATAATCTGGCCGGTGTTGACATGGTAGAGAAGCTTGCGCTTCCAACAAGACAACGCCCACATTCATATTACATCCAATGGTTTGAGAGTTCTCGCAAGATCAAGGTAACAAGAACGTTACGCGTGCATTTTACTATTGGTACATATTCTGATTTTGTTGATTGTGATGTTGTACCTATGCAAGCTTGTTCTTTGTTACTTGGTAGACCATGGCAATTTGATAGAGAATCTGTTCATAATGGCAAAACTAATCACTATTCTCTTATTCATGATGGAAAGAAAATTGGTCTAAAACCTATGACTCCCGAACAAATTTTAAAAGATGATCTTGCTAGAGCTAGTAGAGCTAAAACTGAGGAGAAAAATAAAAGTGAGAATCAGATTGTTCAGCAGATTTTATACCACCAAAGAACACTAAATCTGATTCTACACATGCTACTGAAATTCGTTTGAAGAGTCCATGTATGCTTGCAAATAAAATTGATATTCTTGAACTAGATGTAAACAATACTAAATGTTATGCAATTGTCTCAAAGAGGTTTTGTTTTCATTTGAGGATATGCCTCCTTCTTTGCCACCATTGTTGCTAACCTTTGCGTGAATATGAGGACGTCTTTCCCCTTTGAGTTGCCACCAGATTACCTCCTATTAGAGGAATTGAGCATCAAATTGATCTAATTCCTGGTGCCACGTTGCCCAACCGCGCCATATAGAACCAATCCAGAGGAGACAAAGGAGATACAACGCCAAATTCAGAACTACTCGACAGAGATCATATTCGTGAGTCCCTTAGCCCTTGTGTTGTTCCTATTATTTTGGTACCTAAGAAAGATGGTTCTTCACATGTGTACTGATTGTAGAGCTATCAATAATATTACTATTTGATACCGTCATCCTATTCCAAGTTTAGATGACATGCTTGATGAATTGAGTGGCTCTACCATGTTTTCTAAAGTTGATTTATGAGTGGTTACCACCAGATTCGTATGAAATTAGGAGATGAATGGAAAACAGCATTTAAAACTAAGTTCGGTTTATATGAGTGGTTAGTAATGCCGCTTGGTTTAACTAATGCACCTAGCACTTTCATGAGATTAATGAACGAAGTTTTACGTGCTTTCATTGGACGTTTTGTGGTAGTCTACTTTGATGATATTCTAATTTATAGCAAATCTTTAGAGGATCATTTGGACCATTTACGTGTTGTTTTTTATTCTTTACGTGTTGCATGTTTGTTTGGTAACCTTGAGAAGTGCACCTTTGCACCAATCGAGTTGCGCTTGGCTATGTTTTGACATCACAGGGTATTAAAGTGGATCCAGCCAAGATTGAAGCTATTGAGAATTGGCCGCAGCCTAAGACGGTCACACAAGTGAGGAGTTTTCTTGGCCTCGCTGGTTTTTATAGGCGCTTTGTCAAAGACTTTGGATCAATTGCCACGCCATTGAATGAGCTTACCAAGAAGGATGTGCCTTTGTTTGGGGCGATGCACAACAAGGCCTTCGTCATATTGAAAGATAAGCTAACACATGCTCCCTTACTCCAACTTCCCGATTTTACTAAGACTTTTGAGCTTGAATGTGATGCTAGTGGAATTGGTTTGGGAGGGTGTTCTTACAAGAGGAAAACCTGTTGCATATTTTAGTGAGAAATTGAGTGGGCTAGTCAACTATTCTACTTATGATAAAGAATTATATGCTTGGTTCGGACATTAGAAACTTGGCAACATTATCTATGGCCTAAGGAATTTGTTATTCATTCGATCATGAATCTTTGAAGCATATTCGTAGTCAAGCTAAGTTGAATCGTCATGCAAAGTGGGTTGAATTTATTGAGTCTTTTCCTTATGTTATCAAACACAAAAGGGTAAAGATAATATTATTGCTGATGCTTTGTCGCCGTTATGCTTTGTTATCTCAACTTGACTTCAAAATATTTGGATTGGAAACTATTAAGGAACAATATGTGCATGATGCTGAATTTAAAGATGTGTTGCAGAATTGTAGAGATGGTAGAACTTGGAACAAGTTCGTCTTCAATGATGGATTTGTGTTCCGTGCTAACAAACTATGCATTCCAGATAGTTATGTTCGTCTTTTGTTGTTACAGGAGGCGCATGGAGGAGGATTGATGGGACACTTTGGTGTCAAGAAGACGGGGGATGTTCTTGCTGCACACTTCTTTTGGGCACGTATGGGTCGAGATGTTGAGAGATTTGTGGCACGCTGCACTACTTGTCAAAAAGCTAAGTCTCGCCTTAATCCACATGGTTTATATATGCCTCTTCCTGTTCCTAGTGTTTCTTGGGAGGATATTTCTATGGACTTTGCTTTGGGATTGCCACGAACACAGAAGGGGAGGGATAGTATTTTTGTTGTTGTGGATCGGTTTTCTAAGATGGCACACTTTATTCCTTGTCATAAAACGGATGATGTTGCGCATATTGCTGATTTGTTCTTTCGTGAAATTGTTCGTTTGCATGGTGTGCCAAATACTATTGTCTCTGATCGTGATACTAAATTTCTTAGCCACTTTTGGAGATGTTTATGGGCTAAGTTGGGGACTAAATTGCTCTTTAGTACTACATGTCATCCCCAAACTGATGGTCAAACTGAAGTAGTAAATAGAACTTTGTCTACTATGTTACGGGCTGTTTTAAAGAAGAACTTAAAATTGTGGGAAGAGTGATTACCTCATATAGAATTTGCTTATAATCCTTCATTGCATTCTACCACAAAGATGTGTCCCTTTGAGATTGTGTATGGTTTTGTTCCTCGTGCACCTATTGATTTATTGCCTTTACCTTCTTCGGTGCAACATAATTTGGATGCTACATAACGCGTTGAAATGATATTAAACTTGCATAAGACTACTAAAGATAACATTGAACACATGAATGCTAAGTATAAACTTGCTGGGGATAAAGGGAGAAAGCATGTTGTGTTTGATGTTGGCGATCTTGTTTGGTTACATTTGCGTAAAGATCGTTTTCCTGATTTACGCAAGTCTAAGTTAATGCCACGTGTTGCTGGTCCCTTTAAGGTGTTAGAGAAAATCAATGATAATGCATACAAACTTGAGTTGCCTGCAGACTTTGGTACGGTTAGTCCTACATTTAACATTGCAGATTTGAAGCCTTACTTTGGTGAGGAAGATGAGATTGCGTCGAGGACGACTTCAATTCAAGAAGGGGAGCATGATGTGGACATCCCTACTATTGATACAACCGTTGTACCTGCAGAACACACATACAAGGACCCATCACAAGATCTCGTACAAACAACTTAACTATCGTGTACTTTCGC
This sequence comes from Avena longiglumis, assembly GCA_030063025.1. Taxonomy (NCBI): domain Eukaryota; kingdom Viridiplantae; phylum Streptophyta; class Magnoliopsida; order Poales; family Poaceae; genus Avena; species Avena longiglumis. The sequence continues at coordinate 328,090,622 of CP125974.1, read as the reverse complement.
TTTCTTGGAACTATTCCTCACATACATGAGAATATGATGCTGCCTAAATCGGATATATTTCTTACTCTTAGGAATGATGGACCAAGCATGGATGAGAGGGACAAGCATTGGAGCATGGCCATGCATGAAGATGGCAGAAGCATGTGATGATCCAAGAGAAGGCCACGGATGAAGATTTCGAACTTTGAAGCCACCATAATAAAGAAAGAAGGCTTGGACAAAATATTCAAGATCAATACTTACTTAATTCCCATAGCTTAATATGGTGATGCGACACCTTTATTTTGGGCCAGCCCATGTAATTTTCGCAGGATTTTAATTAGCCACTTTTAGAGTCCAGATTTGAGGAAAAGGACTTTTAGGGTTGGATTCGCCACCACTTCCATGGCTGGCGAAACCCCACCTTTCGCCTCTTAAATACTCCCATAGCGAGCCCCTAGACTCGGATTTTGTTTAGACATTAAGTTAGCCATAGTCAACTTCGCCAAGGCTCGAGGCCGCAGAGGCCTCTTGTACTTGCACCTATTCAGATCCCAACTCTTCAATAAAGCTTTCCTCTTAATCCGCAATATCTTGATTGCAATATTGGTTCTTACTTGTTCTCGATTTCAGGTAGGAATTAAGACCTCGCTGGTCAGGCTGATCGTGTTCACGCAGGATCGGTAACCTCCAGGAGATTGGCCTAGCGATTGCATTGGCGCTCGTGCTCGCACGTGTAGTCGGATCGTCAAGCCCGAACTCCACCAAATCGAATATCTCCATCTCATCGAAAGATCGAACACCTTTGCCCTATCAGTTTGGGAGTGGGGCGCCGGGTATGAGGTCGATGCGGTGCTCGATTCCACGAAGAGGAGGAAGGCCATGAGGAAGCTCTTCGGGAAATACATCTTGGAATTCCTGCAAAATAGCCATCAAAGAAGGAGGAACATTTGTCAAGTCGTTAGTTCCTTGCGCTAGTCCCTTGCATACAAGGACATAGTGCAAGATGGATGGGTTGTTCCGCACTTCTCTCATCTCACTTTTGGTGGCAAGAAGAACACTCTTAGTTTTTCCACTCGAGTTTGGCTTGTAGCTCTCACTCACTATGGTGTGGTTCTCTCGCTCACCACTCTTCTCACAAGGTGTTTTTGTGTATTGCGCCCACGCTAAAGCCTTTGCATTGTCCGCAATTATTTGGCTAGGAGTCATTGGTTGCAACACACAAGTTTTATCTAGCCATTTGAAGGTGTAAGTGTTTGAGTGACCATTATGCAAAGCACGCTTGTCATATTGCCACGGCCTTCCGAGCAACATATGGCAAACCGTCATTGGGACCACGTCACATTCCACCGTGTCCTTGTAGTGCCCAATGTAGAACGTCACCGAGACGGTGTGCTTTATATTGACGGATCCTTGGTCACTTAGCCATTGGATATGGTAGGGGTGTTTATGCGGATGGAGGGTGAGATTGAGTTTCTCACACAATTCCGTACTTGCAAGGTTGTGGCAACTCCCTCCATCGATGACAACTTTGATGGACTTACCATTGATGCTGGCACGAGTTTGGAAGATGTTCGAGCGTTGGTCTTCATTCTCATTGACATGGGTAGTCAAGACCCTTGTGACTACAAGCGATGGACTAGCGTCATGCTCACACACAAGAAGTTCTTGGTCCTCTTTCAAATGTTGCCTTGCCATGGCTTCCTTGACCCTTGCATCAAACTCTTCCTCACTCAAGTATTCTTCATCGCCGTTGTCATGAATGAACAAAACTTTCTTGTTCCCACATGCGTTCGACTTGTGCCCTTTGCCTCCACACTTGTAGCATTCACCATTGAATGGTTGATCATCCATTGTGTGTTTGCCACTTGGGGGCTGTTTTCCTTGAGGGAGTGTTGGCTTGAAGGGAAGCTTGGTGGTACTAGAGGAGCTTCCACTTGGTGTTGTTGGAGTAGTGGTTGGTGCTTGCTTTTAGGTAAAGTACGTCTTTGGCTTGTTGTACTTGATGTCCTCTTGCACTTGACGCTCGGCCTTTGATGCGATGTGCACAAGCTCAACCATGTTGTTGTACTTTTGGAACTCGGTGATGCGCTTGATGGGATGGTTCAAGCCATTGAGGAAGCGTGCCATTGTTTGTTCATCTCGCTCTTCAATGTTGGCACGGATCATGTTGAGCTCCATTTGCTTGAAGTACTCTTCCACGATCTTTGTCCCTTGACTAAGCGTTTGAAGCTTGTTGAAGAGGTCACGCGTGTAGTGTGAAGGAACAAAGCGGGATCTCATATGAGCCTTCATATCTTGCCAAGTTGCGATTGGAGGCTCTTGTTTTGCTTCGCGAGCGAGTTGGACTTGTTCCCACCAAAGGTTGGCATACTCATCAAACTCGAGGGATGCCATGGCCATCATCTTCTCATTGCTATAGTTGTGCATGCGGAAGATCTTGTCGACCTTGAGTTCCCACGAGAGATATTCCTCGGGCTCATTGGAACCGGTGAACTTGGGCATGGTGAATTTGAGCTTGCCGAAAGTTTCTTCTCCATTGCGGTTCCGGTTGCGGCGGTTGCCATGATTTGGGCGGTCATCATCATCATCCGAGCTCTCATGTCTTGCTTGGTGATGGTTGCGTTGCTCTTGCGGTTGTTGAGGTGCCGCGTTTGGTGGTGGAACTTGGTTTTGGCGACGAGCTTGGGGAGCTTGCTCGTTTTGTTGGCACGGTTGAGGACGAGGAGGAGGTTGATGGTCCTCACGACGAGCTTGGGGAGCTTGCTCTTGTTCTTGTCGTGGGTGGTGCCGAGGAGCATTGTCTTGCGCCCTGTGGCGAGGAGGACGTCGAGCCGCATGCGCAATGGGTTGCTCTTCTTCTTCTTCTTGATGTTGATGAGGATCTTCATGACCATCATGTTGCCGACGTGGACGATCATGTTGATGATGACGCCTTGGGGGATCTTCGAGTGCTTCACGTCGACGGTGATCTTGGTCGTCCTCTTCGGATGCTTCAATTGTTGTTGAAGGGACATGTCGACGGCGATGACCTTGGTGGTCCATGTGAGGTTGCTCTTGTTGAATCACAAGTGCCCTTGGTTTTGGCCGGTTCGCTTCACGTTGTGGAGGTCTTGCGGAGAGGTCACCATCATAGCTTGACATTGCGGCGTGTCGCGGAGATGGTACCGCTTTAGAAGAGCTCATGGATTGAAGAACGGGTCCATCCCGGTGCCTTGAAGCGTGACGGCGAGGTGCACTTGATTCACTTGAGGAGTGTCGAGATGAGCTTGATTCGCGCGAGCGTGGCCTTGCTAGTCCATCAATGAGGCGTCGAAGCTTCTCATCCGTTGAGCGCGAGTGCACGACCAAGAGCTTCATTTTGATGACCGAGGTTATGTTGCATGGCATGCATTTGGCCACGGACTTCTTCGAAGCGGTTGTCGATGTTCTTGAATTCCACACGGGCCTCGCTAAATTGTTCATCTTGGCGCCGCTCGAGAGCTTCACAACGGTAGTTGAATTCTCCTCGGACCTTCCAATGGTCCCATCTTGTCATGAATTGTGTGTCATCCTCCGGAGGTTGTGGTAGTTGGGATGGCTCTCCATGTCTGTCCATGATGAAAAGACAACAAGGGTTGTATATGGAGAAAAAGGGTGCGGAGAGTTAGCCTTTTACCTCACCTTGGAGATTATATCAAACCAATTGCCACACAAATGAGCGAACAGCGTGCAAAGTGAAATGGGCAAGAAACTCACACACAAATATGCTAAAACTCTCAAAAGCTTTTGGTGGAAGGTTAGGATTGTGGAAAACCGAACGAAACGATCCAAGCAAAAGGTTATTGTCCTACGTGGTAAAGAACTAAAGATCAAAAGAGAAAACGATACGATCTACAAAAACACGGAAAACACACACGTGGAGAAAAACGGGGTTAGCACGACTATGAAAATGAGCACAAAAGGTCCTAACGAAGACTACGCTCGGATGTCGTGCCAACTCAAGGAGAGACCACATCTCGTTTGCCAAAAGAGGATAAGCAATACATTTGTGCACTTGCCTTGGTGCGCTCTTTCTTCTCTCTTTCTTGGCTTACAAGCTTGGTATTCTCTTTGTATTGGGAGACTATGTATCTTTTTCTCTTTTTTTCCTTTTTTTTATTCTTTTTCCCTTTTTCTCCCTTTCTATGCTACTATGTTAGCTTTTGTATTTGGCCTCACACTCTCACTTTCCGAAGGCAAGTGCACAATGCTTAGACAAACACAAAATGAGTTGCTCTCATAGGATAGATACACACAAAGGAAGGTATGGGGTTGTCAAAGTGGTGCAAGTTATACCTTTGGTATTGTTGACGACTTGCAACCGGTGGTGGGGATGATGTTCGAGTGTCACGGTGTCGATGAGCGCGGGTGACTTTGATGCGGAAGCTTGTGTTAAGATGGCGACAAACACGCGAAACATGAACAAGCTAAAGGGGGAAAGTCAACAAACAAAAATGAGGCGTCAAGAGAGAAGAAAATGTTTACATGGTGATGTCTGGCAGAGTACCGAAAATAATCTTAGGGCCGTGATAATCTACTTGCTCGACCGGTAGTACCGCTGGTCACAGAACAAGAACGAAAATGAGATCCACTTGACACAAACCTCAAATTCATGGGAAACTGACCGAAAGGCTGGGCTAGGAACAACAGGGGCTATAGATCGACTCCAAGAGCAACAGCTCTATGGACCAAAACCACGAAAAACTCACCAAATCCAAAGATCGATCCGAAGGCAAATTGGGGCTCTTTTTGGTGGGATTTTCGATTTTAAGGGGGATAAAGAAAATTGGGGGGAAATTCGTGATCAATCTTGCTCTTGATACCAAGATGTTATGGGGTAACCCCTTGGGGTGGCCCGATCTTTCACGAATCTCCGCGGGGATCGAGGGTAAAGCGGTGGAAGGGGGAAAGGGGACGAAATCCACGAACACGCGCCCACGAAGAACCCGATGAACTCACGCACACAAAACACGATACACGCCGATAACTCACGCCGGTGGAAACCGGTCCAACATAATCTCTAGGATCGGTGTTGGGCGAAGCTCTCTCTCCACGTCAACAACGGGGGACGAGGTGCTTGGTGAGATCTTAACGACTTGGGGGCGAGAAACCGAGAACCCAAGGCCTTGTACAACTTGAACGCACTAGGCAAGATCCAAGAGGGGGGTGGATAATCCGGTGCTCCTTGGTAGGAGCATGAGACCAATAGATATAAGTTCCTCAAAGGGTTTCCTTAATCTATTATTATCCAAGTCTAGGGTTTACAATGGAGGGTGGGGGCTATTTATAGGCCAACCACATAAACAGGGGTATTTTCGGAACAAATAGCGAAATATAGAGAGGGTTACAAGGCGCTGGGCCGACTTAACACGGTTCTGTGTCGTCCGGTAGTACCGGTCTAGCTCGACCGGTAGTACCGGTCATGCGGTAGTATCGCTTCCTGGCCCGGTAGTACCGCTTGTCGTCCTGGGACTTGCGCTGGAGCCTTGGTGGCGGTGGCGGTAGTCTTGCCGCCCGGTAATCTCGGATCCGGGGTAGTACCGCCATGATGTAGAGCATTTGGCTTACTTGGTGTCGCATTGGTGGCGGTAGCGAGGGCGATAGTCTTGGGGCGGTAGTACCGGTTGCCAGGTCCGGTAGTACCGCTGGCGACAGAGAGCATTTGGTCTCTTCCGCAGGTGCTCCTCCGTCCTGTGGGTCCTTCTCTTCGTACCTGATGATGCACAAGGTATGCATATGAAGTAGCAGGCCATCGAAAAATAGTATAGCCAGAAAAAAATTTCGGAGGCGGTTCCAGACTCTTTTTTTTTTTGCTCTCCTTCTGGACTTACGACCGGACTCTTAGCGCGTCACGGACTTTAGCTGAACATGGAAACAACAAAGAAGGAAAGTCAAAAGAAAATAACTAGGAAACAGTAACTCTACTCGGACTCGTACCGCGGCAGGAAAACTGATCGGATCTGTGTCGCGGTAGGAAGGCGGTGGCGGAGTATTAGGGTTTATGGTGGCTGGGTATATGGCGGCGGAATATGGTGGCGGTGATCGGCGAGTGTGGAGGTGACTAGTATGATTAGAACTCGAAATTCTAAGGGACAAGACACTAAGACCAGCAACTCGACGCGACGATGTAGACAAAAATTCAACAATGCAAAAACTGAAAAGATAATGCGAGGCGTAGATTGGTTATGGGATGGATCTAAACTCTAACTGTGTTTTTGGCTTTTTCGTGGGTTATTGGTAAAAACAGATCTAATCTCTGACGGTAAAATCTCACCGAGCAACGAAATCGATACCACTTGATAGGGCAATGATGTCCGATCTTTCGATGAGATGGCGATATTCGATTTGGTGGAGTTCGGGCTTGACGATCCGACTACGTGCGAAGCACGAGCGCCAACGCAATCGCTAGGCCAATCTCACAGGTTACCGATCCTGCGTGAACACGATCGGCTGACCAATGAGGGTCTTAATTCCTACCGAAATCGAGAACAAGTAAGAACCAATATTGCAATCAAGATATTGCGGATTAAGAGGAAAGCTTTATTGAAGGTGGGATCCCGAATAGGTGCGAAGTACAAGAGGCCTCTGCGACGCCGAGCCTTGGCGAAGTTGCGACTATGGCTAGCTTAATGTCTAAACAAAATCCGAGTCTAGGGGTCGGCTATCTGGAGTATTTAAGGGCGAAAAGGTGGGGTTTCGGCCAGCCATGGAAGTGGTGGCCGAATCCAACCCTAAAAGTCCTTTTCCCCTCAAATACAGACTCTAAAAAGTGGCTAATTAAAATCCTGCGAAAATTACATGGGCCTGACCCAAAATAAAGGTGTCGCAGCACCATATTAAGCTATGGACGAATTCGTAAAGTATTGATCTTGAATTTTCGTCCAAGCCTTCTTTCTTCATTATGGGGGCCTCAAAGTTCTGAAATCTTCATCTGTGGCCTTCTCTTGGATCATCACATGCTTGCTGCCATCTCCATGCATGGCCATGCTCCAATGCTTGTCCCTCTCATCCATGCTTGGTCCATCATTCCTAAGAGTAAGAAATATATCTGATTTAGGCAGCATCATATTCTCATGTATGTGAGGAATAGTTCCAAGAAACGAAAGTACCTGATAGTTAAGTTGTTTGGCACGAGATCTTGTGATGGGTCCTTGTATGTGTGTTGCTGCAGGTACAACGGTTGTATCAATAGTAGGGATGTCCACATCACCAAGGGTGTATCGAAGTCACACAAGGAGAGGAGCAAGTTCACCTTAGCTTGAAGGAGTTTGGCTCGGGCGCGAGTCATGGGTCCACTTGGGGAGCTCGTGGGAGTAGATGTAGTAGCAGTCGTAGGACGGGCTGCATCAGACGAGTACTGATTGGCGATCTTGGAGCATCCATTGGAGCCATCGGTGGCGGTAGAAGAGAAGGGCATTGACCGGTAGTACCGGTTCCGACAAACCGTAGTACCGCTTGGACTCGGCATTTCTTGACTGTCTTCTTCCGTCTCCTCTTCCAAGCCTCCGTCTTGTCGGGCTTGATGTACCGGGCTTCCTCCCTTGCCTCTGTACTGGTCGGTGTGAACCTATCATACATATGTGACGGAGTATGAAGTAGCATACTATTCACTAGGGTAGGAAGTGGGCTCGCATAGAGGAACGGATTCACCTTTGGAGTCCATGACGACTTGGCATAAGTTGGAGACCTTGATGTAGTAACGACCGTAGGTCGGGCTGCATCAACGAATGTCTTCTCCTGCATTCTCCCTTTCCTCAAGCTGCATGTCCCTCTCGTGGATGGTCTCCTCCAAGTCCGCCACTCTATGACAAAGGTGAGCAATAATGCGATCCTTCTTGTCAAGCTGACGGCGACGAGACTGGTGATCCTTCACAAGCATGGCAATGGTCTGGTCCTTCTTGACTGCGATGGCATAGTTGTGGTTGGCGTAGGAGCGGGCATTGTCCAACTCCTTCTGCCTGTCATACATCATGAAGCTGAGATGGTCCACTTGATGCTTCAACTTCGGGTGGTATGGTGTCTCTAGTGGCTGTCCCATAACATCACGCCTTGGGTAATACTTAAAGAGCGTGCCCTTGATCTGATTGATGCTTTGCCCACACAGATGGGCAAGAGCTTCCTGCATGGCCCTGGCAAGTCCATCTAGCCAGTTGTTCTCTCTTAAGGTGAACTGGACTCCCTCTGAGGTGGGGGCTTCAATCTTCCCTCTGAGACTTGCAATAATCAGCCATTGCAATTCTCCTCCTTCCTAATCGTTGAGCTGGGCTCCGAAGAACTCGGTGTGCGGGTGCTCCAGAAGTTCTGAGAGTTGGTCCAAATCACGCTCAAAGATGAGATCTCCCCCATTGCCCAACTGATAAAACTTGCTATACTTCACGTCCATCTATAAGAATGTAGGATGAGTAAGTTAGTAGAGTGATCAAGTGTGACAAATTTTATGTAAGTTTGCAAGAATTTTTTAGGAACATGAATTTTCATGAAAGAATCTAAGTGATAAGAATAAGAATAGGTTTTCATAAATACTCACTTCTTTTGTTTTGAAACTAAGTTTTGGATTCAAGTGTCAATTCTAAACTAGGGTCTCCTATGGTCAGGATGGCTCTGATACCAACTTGTCAACACCCGGATTTTTATTCCCAGATGCCTATTATGCTATATATCGCAATCCCAGGATTACCATTTTTGCGAGACATAACAGATTGGTACCATAGTTCATCATCCATTACAAACCATAATAAAGGTCTTACAAATAAAGGATCTCATGATCCAGTCTTCATACAATTAACACAGCAGAATAATATAATAACGATAGCGTGGGCAAAGCTCCATCTTCATGGTCACAGGCAATACTAACGATGGGAGATGATCCTAGTTGTCGTAGAATTCCTGCGATCCATCATCCTGATAGTCCTCTTCATAGTCTGGCTACAGGAATATCCAGGGACAAAGCCATGAGTACTCTTTAAGTACTCGCAAACTATCACTAACAAGAAAAGTGGTTCAAGTAGCAATGCTAAGCTCTAGGTTGTTTTGCAAAAAGCCAGGTTTATCTCTAGCTAAGTTCAGAAGTAAAGAAAGCTAGTTTAAGGTTTTATAACACCTAAGTGGGAACTTAAGTTTCACTTTCACAACCATGTTGTGGTCAAGTCAAGTAATGATTCATTTTGCAAGTCATTTTGAAAACATCTGACGATGGAACAGTATGGCCACTCCAACTGTCCATAACCACAGACGCGGATATTGGAATAGTTTGACACTCTACAGAGGTGGTACACTTTCACCAAAATATTCGATACATCCGTCAGGAACAATCCTGAATTCACCATACTCAGTATGCGGATAATCAATCCTAACCTTTCAATTACACACCCTAGTATATGCACCTCTCCTATGAGTTCGGCCTCCCCACCATGACCATCTGTCATCTTGGGAACTGCACAGGTAGTCAATCATCACGAGGTAGCCTCAGCTCAAACCTCGGCCATAAGGGAACCCATACTAAGGTATATAAACTTCTAGTCAAGCCCTACCCAATTTCGGGTATTGTGGTTGTAAGGTAAAATTGGAATGGTATCGCATCCGAACACAACCATCTTTTTTATAAAGGGGCTAAGGCTCATGCCTCAACATTTTCATCATCAAATCACCTTGTGTTCACTAACACATGTCAAATCATTTCATTAGAATGACTCGTCATTCTAAGGTTTTTATAACCATTTCACCAAGTATTTCCATCTAAAGTGATCAAGTTTTATGCTTAGCACTAGCCACTACAGTTGGGGGTAAACACTAATGAGTGGTGATAATCAATTGTGACTTATCTAAGTATAATCTCATGCCTCAGGATGACATCTAGTTCTATCTAACTTAGGCCAAGTTTTATGATCTTTATTCTACCTCTAATATCTTTCCAAAACTTCACAAGTACTTCCTAAAAGTAAACAAAGAATTTTGATAAAGAAATAACAAAGAATTTTGATAAAAGTTAACACTTGCATGATAAAGCTTGTAAGTAAAACTGGGATTTGGTATAATCAAGTGGTATAATCACATATGCCTAAGGCATCTAGTTTGCATAGTTATCATGCAAGTGTTAACTTGAAAAGTTCTAACTTGCTTAGATAGCTTGCTAAGTTCACTTGTATTATAAAGCTTGCCTTGTGCAGTGGTTGAAGTTCTCCTCTGCTTCCTCTTCGTAGTAGTCTCCTTCCTCTTCGTATCCTTGGTCGGTACTGGCGTCTATAAATAAATACGAAGTACACAATCACCTAACAATACTTAACTACTTCTATTTAGCACACAAAGGCTCACACTATATGATCTAGCATCATCACAATCATCACAAGAATTAAGGCAATAGTTATATTTATTTTATTTTAGAAAAGTAATTTCTACTCATTGAAAAACTACTTAAGATTTAATATTCTCCAATTAAAACATGGGATCATATTGACACATGTCATCACCACATATTTCAATACTTGGGAATGTGATTTAAAGTGGTGTCACAATTTAATAAGGTTTAACCTTTTTTATTTTAATTAATTAAAGTGACTAGAAGTGCCTAAGGGGCATTTTTTTATTATTTGTCCATTATTACTACAAGTAAACCTAGATATTTTTATATATTCAGAAAGGTCTTGTCAAATGTGATTTTTGAGAGTTGGAATCAATTCAAAAGCATTTATGGTTGAATTTTGAAAAATGTTTGAATGCAGAAAAGTCTCTACCTTATTATTTTTACTATAGGTGATCTATAGTTTCAAATGGTTTGAATCAAACGGGCTTGGATTAATAATTCCATACCTTTCTAACAAAATTGGTTTCATGCTATTTGGTTCATTAAAACTCTCTGGATTGAATTTTGAATCTACTGCCAGAACTAGGTTTGAAACTAAATAGATAAATCTAAATTCAAACTAACTAGGTCGCGCGGGAATTCTAACTGGGCTGGCCCACTGCACATAGCGCACGCGTGGGCTGGTTAAGTGGTGTCCCCACTCGTCAGTGAGACGGGGGTTGGCGAAGGGGTACGGGCTAACTACGACCGTAGGATTAGATCAAGGATCAACGGCTCATGGCCATCATCCTCGTCGAACAGAACACGACGGGCTCGAACCCTAGCACGGCCAGTGGGGGTCTGGGATGGCTCACCGGGGCTCAGGCGATGGGGGCGAATGACGACGGCGCTTCTCCTGGTACTGGCGGCTCCTCCTGGGGTGGCTCCAATCGATAGCGCCCTTCTCCTCCAACAACGACAGGCTCCGGCGAAATTCCGGCAATGCTGCGCTCGCCTTGCTCCAAGAAGAAGTAGGAAGGATCAGTGAGAGGTGGGGAGTGAGATGGTGTGAAGAAATCGAGCGGGGAAATCCTCCTTTTATAGGCGAGCGAGAGAGGCCGAGCGACATGGGCAGTGCTCGTCGGGGTGATGCAGCCCGTCCTACGACCGCTACTACATCTACTCCCACAAGCTCCCCAAGTGGACCCATGACTCGCGCCCGAGCCAAACTCCTTCAAGCTAAGGTGAAATCGCTCCTCTCCTTGTGTGACTTCGATACACCCTTGGATGGCCTGCTACTTCATACCCATACCTTGTGCATCATCAGGTACGAAGAGGAGAACCCACAGGACGGAGGAGCACCAGCAGAAGAGACCAAATGCTCTCTGTCGCCAGCGGTACTACCGGACACAGCAGGTACTACGCTTACGGCACTACCGCAACAACAGAAGGTCCCAGTCACCAAATGCTCTCGCCATGGCGGCACTATCGGCCGGGCCGGTACTACGGACCAGTACTACCGCCACTGTGAAGGCCCAAAAGAAGTCCCAGGGCGACAAGCGGTACTACGGGCAGAAGCGGTACTACCGCATGACCGGTACTACGGTCGAGCTGGACCGGTACTCTGGGACTGGAAGGGCTGATCGTGTTAATTCGCCCAGGCCTTGTAACCCTCCTATATTTCGCTATTTGTTCCCAAAATACCCCTGTTTAAGTGGTTGGCCTATATAGCCCCCTCTATTGTAAACCCTAGACTTGGATAATAATAGATATTAAGGAAACCCTTTGAGGACTTATATCTATTGGTCTCATGCTCCTACCAAGGAGCACCGGATTATCCACCCCCCTCTTGGATCTTGCCTAGTGCGTTCAAGTTGTACAAGGCCTTGGGTTCTCGGTTTCTCGCCCCCAAGTCGTCAAGATCTCACCAAGCACCTCATCCCCCGTTGTTGGCGTGGAGAGCGAGCTTCGCCCAACACCGATCCTAGGGATTATGTTGGACCGGTTGCCACCGGCGTGAGGGATAGGCGTGTATCGTGTTTTGGTTTGCGTGTTCGTGGTTTTCATCTCCTTCCTCGTTTTCATCCCTCAACCACTGCTTTCCCCCTCGTTTATCGTGGAATTCGTGAAAGATCGGGCCAACCCCAGGGTTACCCCTTAACATATTGGTATCAAGAGCACGGTTGATCACGAATTTCCCCCCACTTTTTCTTTTATCCACCTTAAAATCGAAAATCCCACCAAAAAGAGCCCCAATTTGCCTTCGGATCGATCTCTGGATTTGGTGAGTTTTTCGTGGTTTTGGTCCATAGATCTGTTGCTTTTGGACTCGATCTATAGCCCATGTTGTTCCTAGCCCAGCCTCTCGGTCAGATTTCCCACGGATTTGAGGTTTGTGTCAAGTGGATATCGTTTCCGTTCTTGTTATGTGACCAGCGGTACTACCGCCCGTACCAAGCGGTACTACCACCGTCCGGTACTACTGCCAGTACCAAGCGGTACTACCGCCGGCAACAGAGACTTTTTCCTTCTTCTTGACGCCTCATTTTCGTTTACTGACATTTTACCCTTTAGCTTTTTCGTGTTTCGCGTGTTTGTCGCCATCTTAACACAAGCTTCCGCACCAAAGTCTCCCGCACTCATCGACACCGCGACACTCGAACACCATCCACCACCAACGGTTGCAAGTCCTCAACAATACCAAAGGTATAACTTGCACCACTTTGACAACCCCCATATCTTCCTTTGTGTGTATCCATCCTATGAGAGCAACTCATTTTGTGTTTGTCTAAGCATTGTGCACTTGCCTTCGGAAAGTGAGAGTGTGAGGCCAAATACAAAAGCTAACATAGTGGCATAGAAAGGGAGAAAAAGGAAAAAAGAATCAAAAAAAAGAACAAAAGAACAAAAGAAAAAGAGAAAAAGATACATAGTCTCCCAATACAAAGAGAATACCAAGCTTGTAAGCCAAGAAAGAGAAAAGAAAGTGGGCACCGAGGCAAGTGCACAAATCTATTGCTTATCCTCTTTTGGCAAACGAGTTGTGGTCTCTCCTTGAGTTGGCACGACAACCGACCGTAGTCTTCGTTAGGACCTTTTGTGCTCATTTTCATAGTCGTGCTAACCCCGTTTTTCTCCACGTGTGTGTTTTCCGTGTTTTTGTAGATCGTGCCCTTTTGCTTTTGATCTTTGGTTCTTTACCACGTAGGACAATAACCTTTTGCTTGGATCGTTTCGTTTGGTTTTCCACAATCCTAACCTTCCACCAAAAGCTTTTGAGAGTTGTAGCATAGTTGTGTGTGAGTTTCTTGCCCATTTCACTTTGCACGCTTTTCGCTCTTTTGTGTGGCAATTGGTTTGATATAATCTCCAAGGTGAGGTAAAAGGCTAACTCTCCGCACCCTTTCTCTCCATATACAACCCTTGTTGGCTTTGCATCATGGACAGGCATGGAGAGCCATCCCAACCACCACCACCTCCGGAGGATGACACACAATTCATGACAAGATGGGACCATTGGAAGGTCTGAGGAGAATTCAACTATTGTTGTGAAGCTCTCGAGCGGCGCCAAGATGAACAATTTAGCGAGGCCCGTGTGGAATTCAAGAACATCGACAACCGCTTCGAAGAAGTCCGTGGCCAAATGCATGCCATGCAACACAACCTCGGTCATCAAAATGAAGCTCTTGGTCGTGCTCTCGCCTCAACGGATGAGAAGCTTCAACGCCTCATTGATGGACTCGCAAGGCCACGCTCGCGCGAATCAAGCTCATTTCGGCACTCCTCAAGCGAATCAAGTGCACCTCGCCGTCACGCTTCAAGGCACCGGGATGAACCCGTTCTTCAATCCATGAGCTCTTCGCAAGCGGTACCATCTCCGCGTCACGCCGCAACGTCAAGCTATGATGGTGACCTCTCCGCAAGACCTCCAAGACGCGAAGCGAACCGGCCACAACCAAGGGCACTTGTGATTCAACAAGACCAACCTCGTATGGACCACCAAGGACATCGACGTCGACATGCCCCTTCAACAACAAGTGAAGCTTCCGAAGAGGACGAACAAGATCACCGTCGACGGGAAGCACTCGACGATCCTCCAAGGCGTCATCATCGACATGATCGTCCACGTCGGCAACATGATGGTCATGACGAGCCTCCCCTACACCAAGAAGAAGAAGAAGAGCAGCCCATTGCGCATGCGGCTCGACGTCCTCCTCGCCACATGGCGCAAGCTAATGCTCCTCGGCATCAACCACGACAAGAACAAGAGCAAGCTCCCCAAGCTCGTCGTGAGGACCATCAACCTCCTCCTCGTCCTCAACCGCGACAACAAAACGAGCAAGCTCCCCAAGCTCGTCGTCAACAACAAGTCCCACCACCAAACGCGGCACCTCAACAACCGCAAGAGCAACGCAACAATCACCAAGCAAGACATGAGAGCTCGGATGATGATGATGACCGCCGCAATCATGGCAACCACCGCAACCGGAACCGCAATGGAGAAGAAACTTTCGGCAAGCTCAAATTCACCATGCCAAAGTTCACCGGTTCCAATGAGCCCGAAGAATATCTCTCTTGGGAACTCAAGGTCGACAAGATCTTCCGCATGCACAACTATAGCAATGAGAAGATGATGGCCATGGCATCCCTCGAGTTTGATGAGTATGCCAACCTTTGGTGGGAACAAGTCCAACTCGCTCGCGAAGCAAAATAAGAGCCTCCAATCGCAACTTGGCAAGATATGAAGGCTCATATGAGATCCCGTTTTGTTCCTTCACACTACACGCGTGACCTCTTCAACAAGCTTCAAACGCTTAGTCAAGGAACAAAGACCGTGGAAGAGTACTTCAAGCAAATGGAGCTCAACATGATCCGTGCCAACATTGAAGAGCGAGATGAGCAAACAATGGCACGTTTCCTCAATGGCTTGAACCATCCCATCAAGCGCATCACCGAGTTCCAAAAGTACAACAACATGGTTGAGCTTGTGCACATTGCATCGAAGGCCGACGTCAAGTGCAAGAGGAAATCAAGTACAACAAGCCAAAAACGTACTTCACCTACAAGCAAGCACCAACCACTACTCCAACAACACCAAGTGGAAGCTCCTCAAGTACCACCAAGCTTCCCTTCAAGCCAACTCTCCCCCAAGGAAAACAGCCCCCAAGTGGCAAAATCTCAAGGGATGATCAACCATTCAATGGTGAATGCTACAAGTGTGGAGGCAAAGGGCACAAGTCGAATGCATGTGGAAACAAGAAAGTTTTGATCATCCATGACAACGGCGATGAAGAATACTTGAGTGAAGAAGAGTTTGATGCAAGGGTCAAGGAAGCCATGGCAAGGCAACATTTGGAAGAGGACCAAGAACTTCTCGTGTGTGAGCATGACGCAAGTCCATCGCTTGTAGTCACAAGGGTCTTGACTACCCAAGCCAATGAGAATGAAGACCAACGCTCGAACATCTTCCAAACTCGTGCCGGCATCAATGGAAAGTCCATCAAAGTTGTCATCGATGGAGGGAGTTGCCATAACCTTGCAAGCACGGAATTGTGTGAGAAACTCAACCTCACCCTTCATCCGCATAGACACCCCTACCATATCCAATGGCTAAGTGACCAAGGATCCGTCAAGATCAAGCACACCGTCTCGGTGACGTTCTCAATTGGGAACTACAAGGACACGGTGGAATGTGACGTGGTCCCAATGACGGTTTGTCACATGTTGCTCGGAAGACCGTGGCAATATGACAAGCGTGCTTTGCATGATGGTCACTCAAACACTTACACCTTCAAATGGCTTGATAAAACTTGTGTGTTGCAACCAATGACTCCTAGCCAAATAATTGCGGACAATGCAAAGGCTTTAGCGAGGGCGCAATACACAAAAACACCTTGTGAGAAGAGTGGTGAGCGAGAGAACCACACCATAGTGAGTGAGAGCTACAAGCCAAACTCGAGTGGAAAAACTAAGAGTGTTCTTCTTGCCACCAAAAGTGAGATGAGAGAAGTGCGGAACAACCCATCCATCTTGCACTATGTCCTTGTATGCAAGGGACTAGCGCAAGGAACTAACGACTTGACAAATGTTCCTCCTTCTTTGATGACTATTTTGCAGGAATTCCAAGATGTTTTTCCCGAAGAGCTTCCTCATGGCCTTCCTCCTCTTCGTGGAATCGAGCATCGCATCGACCTCATACCCGGCGCCCCACTCCCTAACTGCGCCGCGTATCGCACGAACCCGGAAGAGACGAAGGAGATCGAACGTCAAATCAACCAACTCGTCTCCAAAGGTTTGATCCAAGTAAGCACTAGCCCAAGCGCGGTCCCCGTGATCCTGGTCCCAAAAACGGATGATACGTTGCGGTTATGCATGGACTGTCGTCCAATGAATGCTATCACCGTGCGTTATCGACATCCTATACCGCGTCTTGATGACATGCTTTATGAGTTATGTGGAGCCACTATATTTTCAAAAATTGATCTTCGTAGTGGTTACCATCAAATTCGCATGGCTGAAGGTGATGAGTCGAAAACCGCCTTCAAGACCAAGCTTGGTCTCTATGAATGGTTGGTTATGCCTTTTGGCTTATCCAATGCCCCATCTACCTTCATGCGCCTCATGAACCATATTTTGAGATCTCTCATTGGGAACAGTGTAGTTGTTTACTTTGATGACATCTTTGTCTATAGCAAGTCGCTAGAGGAGCATGTTACTCATGTTAAGGAGGTCCTTCAAATCCTTCGTCATGAAAAGCTTTATGCTAATCTCCCAAAGTGCACTTTTGCAAGAGACAAGCTGATTTTCCTTGGTTTTGTTGTGTCTTCTAATGGCATTGAAGTTGATGTCTCAAAAGTTAAGGACATACGAGATTGGCCCATCCCAACAAATGTTAGTGAACTTCGTAGTTTCCATGGCTTGGCTGGCTTTTACCGTCGCTTTGTGAAAGATTTTTCTACCATTGCTTGCCCCCTCAAAGAATTGACCAAGAAAAATGTCACGTTCGTTTGGGGAAAGCACAACAAAAGGCTTTTGATGAGCTCAAAAAGAGGCTCACCGAAGCACCACTTCTTGCATTGCCGGATTTCACAAAAAACTTTGAGATTGAATGTGACGCTAGTGGTATTGGCATTGGTGGCGTCCTTATGCAAAATGGGCATCCTATTGCTTATCATAGTGAGAAACTTGATGGCGCACGCCTCAATTATCCCATTTACGACAAAGAACTTTTTGCCTTGGTTCGAGTTCTTCAAGTGTGGCAACACTATCTTTGGCCCAAAGAATTTATCATCCATTCCGACCATGATTCGTTGAAGTATCTTAAGGGCCAAGCCAACTTGAGTAAAAGGCACGCAAAATGGGTTGAGTTTATGGAGTCTTTTCCTTACATTGTCAAATACAAGAAGGGAAAAGAAAATGTGGTAGCGGACGCCTTGTCTCGCAAAAACACAAGCCTTCTTACACGACTCAAAGTCAATGTCTTGGGTCTTGATGACATCAAATCTTTGTACGCGTCCGACTCTTTCTTTGGACCAATATTTGCACAATGTTCAATAGACAAAGGGATTGATGATTTCTATTTGCATAAGGGTTTTCTTTTCAAACAAAACAAGCTTTGCATTCCGAAATCGTCTCTCCAACTTTTGCTTCTTCAAGAGTCCCATGTTGGAGGCCTTATGGGTCACTTTGGCCGTGACAAGACATATGACATGCTCTCCACTCACTACTTTTGGCCAAAGATGAAGCGCAACGTGGAGCGCCACGTTCAACGATGCACTACATGTATCCAAGCTAAGTCTAAGTCCAACCCCTTTGGTATTTATATGCCATTGCCTGTTCCTCATGCACCTTGGTCGGACATTAGCATGGACTTTGTGTTAGGCTTGCCTAGATCTAAACATGGTCATGATTCCATATTTGTAGTCGTGGATCGCTTTTATAAAATGGCACATTTCATTCCGTGCCATAAGACCGATGATGCTTCACATGTAGCCAATTTGTTTTTCAGGGAAATAATTCGGCTACACGGTGTGCCTAGAACAATCGTCTCCGACCGCAACGTAAAATTCATGAGCTACTTCTGGAACACTCTCATGGCCAAGCTCGGCATCAAGCTCCTCTTCTTGTCCGCCTCGCATCCTCAAACCGATGGACAAACCGAGGTCGTCAATCGAAGTCTTGGCACACTCCTCCGAGTGTTGATAAAGAAGAACCTTAAAGACTGGGAGGAATGCCTTCCACACGCCGAGTTCGCCTACAACCGCGCCAAGCACTCCACCACCATGAGGAGCCCGTTCATGATCGCTCACGCCGAGCCTCTCACCGCGCTCGATATCCTTCCACTACCACTTCATGAACGTGCCAATATGGACGTTGTCAAGCGCGCCCACACAATGAAGAAACTCCATGATGACACACGCGCTACTATCGAGCAACAAGTCCTTCGCCAAGCATCAAGGCTAAACAAGCACAAGAAAGAGATAATCTTCGAAGAGGGCGACCTTGTGTGGATACACTTGAGTAAAGACTGCTTCCCCATGGAACGCGACTCCAAGCTAAAGCCAAGAGGTGATGGACCATTCAAAGTGCTCAAGAGAATCAACAACAACGCTTATGTCATCGATATCCCAACATCAAAGTATCTTGTGAGCTCGACATTCAATGTCAAGGACCTCTCACCCTACCATGGAGAAGAGGAAGTTGAGACGGTTGAAGAGTCGAGGACGAATCTTTCCCAAGGGGGGGGAGCTGATGCAGCCCATCCTACGACCGCTACTACATCTACTCCCACAAGCTCCCCAAGTGGACCCATGACTCGCGCCCGAGCCAAACTCCTTCAAGCTAAGGTGAACTCACTCCTCTCCTTGTGTGACTTCGATACACCCTTGGATGGCCTGCTACTTCATACCCATACCTTGTGCATCATCAGGTACGAAGAGGAGAACCCACAGGACGGAGGAGCACCAGCAGAAGAGACCAAATGCTCTCTGTCGCCAGCGGTACTACCGGACCTGGCGACCGGTACTACCGCTTGGCGGCACTACCGCCTCCTGCTACCGCCAACAACAGAAGGTCCCAGAGTCAGCCAAATGCTCTCACATCGGCGGCACTATCGGCCGAACCGTACTACCGGGACGCAGTACCGCCTCGCCATCACACCAATGAAGGCCCCAACAAGTCCCAGATCAAGCGGTACTACCGGGCCAGGAAGCGGTACTACCGATCGAGCTGGACCGGTACTACCGGACCTGGAAGGGCCTGATCGTGTTAATTTGGCCCAGCGCCTTGTAACCCTCCCTATATTTCGCTATTTGTTCCCAAAATACCCCTGTTTAAGTGGTTGGCCTATATATAGCCCCCACCCTCTATTGTAAACCCTAGACTTGGATAATAATATATATTAAGGAAACCCTTTGAGGACTTATATCTATTGGTCTCATGCTCCTACCAAGGAGCACCGGATTATCCACCCCCCCCCCCTCTTGGATCTTGCCTAGTGCGTTCAAGTTGTACAAGGCCTTGGGTTCTCGGTTTCTCGCCCCCAAGTCGTCAAGATCTCACCAAGCACCTCATCCCCCGTTGTTGGCGTGGAGAGCGAGCTTCGCCCAACACCGATCCTAGGGATTATGTTGGACCGGTTGCCACCGGCGTGAGGGATAGGCGTGTATCGTGTTTTGGTTTGCGTGTGTTCGTGGTTTTCATCTCCTTCCTCGTTTTCATCCCTCAACCACCGCTTTCCCCCTCGTTTCTCGTGGAATTCGTGAAAGATCGGGCCAACCCTAGGGTTACCCCTTAACACGGGGTCGGGGTTACAGCGAGCTACGGGCATGGCTGAGGCTAGGGGACGGTGCACGGTCTCCTGGCGGTGCTCAACGGCTTGATGGCGCAGCAAGGGGCCGTGCGGTTTGGTCGGAACACGTGGGTGCTCTGAGCGGCACCGACGACATTTTTGACGACGCACAGATGCTCCTGGTCGCGCGGTGGCGAACGGGGATGTCTGGTGGTCTCCTAGGACGGTGGTGATCAAGTAGACGGCCAAGGCGAAAGCGGCTGCAATGCGGCGTGTTGAGCGCGAATGGCGCGCTCTAGACATGGCAGAGACAAACTGGGCGCGGGTGTTCTCGGTGGTCCACTGCTTGTCAAGGCTCGAGGTCTGGACAGAGGGTGGCGGTGGACGGTGGCATGCCTCCTGGACATGGTGGCTAGGCGCAGCGCTGGCTCGTTCTAGCTTGCCATGGTCGGCTGGCAAGGGTGTGCTCGGGCATGCATGGCATGGTGCATTGGGTAGGGTCTAGGTTGGTTTAATGCTTGTGTGCTCACTGGGGGAGACATGGATGATCAATGGGGAACAAGGTTTGGCAAAATTACTGCTCAAAACAGTGAAGTTTGGCAGAATTTGGTTTGTGTCTCCAAGTGTTTGATGAAATGGCCGCAAGGAATTCATATTTAATTTTTCGGTTGAAAATTGGTGAGTGTACTGGTCACATACTAGGGAGTATTTGGTTGATTGGAGGTGAACTGGTTTGGTTGTGTTTTGAGAAATGGTGATCTTACCATATGAACTAGATTCAATTTTTAAATGTCATTTGAATAGAGTTGCCAAATGTTTCTGTGGGTTTGCAAGGTGGGCTTGGGTTCACTTTTACTTGGTCTAGCAAGGGGTGAAAAGAATTGGATTTATTTCTGTTAGAAATCTTGGACTAGAAACACTCAAAGTGGTCTAGTGAGCAAGATTGGCAAAAGTGACCATTTGCTTATCTTGTTTGTTTTTGAATTTCTGTTGATTTGATTCTGCTTGAAAATGATTTAGATGGGGTTGTTTTCATCTTTAAACCAATCCTTGCTATTCACAACAATCAAACACGTTCATTCAAGCATTCATGCATTCATCACATACACACATGCATTCAAAATGATTTTAATTAACAGAAGTTTGTTAACCCTAAATTTGGGTGATTGGAATTGATAACCTTGATTAATAGGGATGCAGAGGTGGGACAATTGGGATAAGTGGGATATCACTTTTAGACTACTAGACTAACTCTAATTTAGGTGGGATAAGTGGGATAAGCGAGATATGTCAAATCTAGCTTATCTCACTTGTCCCACTTAGTTTTGAATTAGTCTAGTAGTCTAAAAGTGGTATCCCACTTGTCCCAATTGTTCCACTTCTGCATCCCTATTGATAAATATTTTTGGGATGTTACACTCCGGCAGGGTGCCGGGAAGAGCTTCATATCCCCCGATCTAGGGATGATGGTGGCGGCGGCTACAGACGGTTTCGTGGAATATTGATCGGGTACTTAGGGTTTCGGCATAGGGGGCTTCTTATAGGCGAAGGGGCGAGGCTAGGAGGCGGCCAGGGGGACCACACCCTTCCCAGGCGCGGGCTCACCCTAGGCCGCGCCTGGGAGGGGGGGGTGGCCACCCTGTGGCGCCCCTCCGTCTCTCCTCTGGACTCCGTGTTCTCCTCGATGAAATATTGACTTTGGCTTTTGTCCCGTCCAATTCCAAGAATATTTCATTACTAGCTTTTCTGGAACCAAAAATAGCAGAAAACAGGCAACTCACATTGTGGCAACTTGTCGACCTGGAGGCGTGTTGTCGGGACAGGGGCGGCCGTCTCCCGTCAGTCAAGGCCGGTAAGAGGAGGCAGAGGGGATCGTGTTGAGCCACCGAACCGTCCAAGTTTGACTTTGCCCAAACTACCAAGGGCAAAACCAGAAATAAAAAATCGAACTACCCTCGTTTTTCACTCAGCGGTGGCAAGACATGTAATACCACCAAACGAGCAGGGACAAAACCGTCAAATTAATGGCAAACGTCCCAATCTTTTTAATAGTATAGATAGATAGATAGATAGATAGATGTAAAATCTATAAATTCTACCTTGCTATCGCCAAACACATGAGTAGTTGTCAGTTACAACGATGGTGGAATAAATTAAATGAGATAACAAAGATACAATCTTTTTTTAGATAACTAAATGAAGAAAAATAAAGTGCAAGTAAGGTGAAGTAATGAGTGTTTAAAATGGAAGAAAAACGATATATATTTGTATATTCATCTTGTTACGTGAAAGTGCATCTAGTGCCCTCCTAATGAGTTTTGGATGATTGATAACAATACATTGAAGAGACTAGTATATTTATCTAGTGTATACAGGAACACGGTACCAAAAGTTGGTTTAACCACGTTGAAGACGACCCTAGAAAAGGATCGAAGAAAGTACGAGTTGAAGAAGCAGGACACAGACGCTCGCTCGAGGATTCATAAGCAACCAGGCGCGCTGGAAGAACTCATAAGCTAAACAAGGCCGAGTCAATAGGAAAGTTGTACTTACTATTGACGTGGTAAATCTTGAAGGAAGAACGTGAAACTTGTTGTCTGCTCAATCGTACTCAAAATAACGTTTTGCAGGTATTTGTCTAGGTGTATGCCATATTGCCATCTAATCCAGTTGAGATTGTGCAACAAAATGTCGCTGAATGCTAGCGTGGAACGCTCCAGAATGAACTATTCTTCGAAGTAAGATGATCCTCAGTTTCAGTACAATCGTTCCTCAGTGTCAAAAGAACTATAAACAACACATACCACCATTCTTACCAAAAAGAACTATAAACATGATTACAATGTCAAAAGATACAATTTAAATGGGATAATAAGGAAAAAATATATAGTGCAAACAAAAACAACCTCCGACAATGTCGGAATATAATGACAAGTTAATGGCCAATCCTCATTCACAAGGAAATTACAGGTGCACGGATCATTTGTTCGGAAGACGGCAGCCAAGATAAACACTAAGGTACAATACCTCTACTCCATACACCACTCTGAGCAACATGGTACAACCAAACTGTGCAAGCTGACATAGATTGTTCAAGAAGAACCACTGGACAACATCCTGAGGGGTTTTTCACATTATGGTGCAACGGCTCCTTTCTTCAGCTGGAGGTGCCCCATTTTGCTGATATCTGGTTCCATCTGATGGGTTGTACGTAAACTGGCTCGTGTCCAGACCATACTGCACCAGGAAGAATATTCAAAATATTGTTTTGTAATTGAAATAAACAATACATATGATCAATGCAAAAATGTATGATAATGATCAATGATGTTGAAACCGGTCTATCATGTATGTACCTTCTCTCGCATCCTTTGGCTCCATGCATCGTTTCTGCTCGCACGTTGGTCAAGTGTTGGGACAGGAACACCAGTAGCCGGAGCATTCTGGGAATGGACAAGAGGCTGACGGATGCTATTGTTTCGGGCAGTTCCAATGATTTCATCATCACTGTCATACTCAGCAGGTTTGTTCATTGCCCTAACAATCAGAGCTAACAAGAAAAGCAATACCTGCATATTGGTCAACATTAGTCTACCTGTGCTAGCCCAACTTATTGCTAAAAGAGATGTACACCTCTGCAACTGTCTACAACTAATAATCAGAAATTTCTGTAGTCGCTCATCACGTCGTCCACTAGCATGAGATTTTTCATACGAGGTATAACTTATTCACAGTAAGTAGATTACGGACAAGGACGCAATATTCAGTGTGTATGAAGATGTAGTATTGAATCGAAAAGACACAAAGAGAATATGCTTGAGTTTGCTCCTACCTCAAAAACAACAACACCAAGAGCAACCCATCTTGTAATCTCCCAGTTATGTTTCAGAAAGTCATACATTTCATCAAATT
Source organism: Avena longiglumis (assembly GCA_030063025.1). NCBI lineage: Eukaryota > Viridiplantae > Streptophyta > Magnoliopsida > Poales > Poaceae > Avena > Avena longiglumis. The sequence goes on along the minus strand of CP125974.1, from coordinate 328,066,641 downwards.
TCTGTGTCTTATCCACTGGAATTACCTGAAAATCAAGTTAGACAAATGTGTGATGACTTAATAAAAGGATGACGCTATATCTTAGTTTCCAAATTAGCACTAAACAGAAGCCTCACATCTTTCCAGCTACGGTCGAAGAATATGAATGCAGCAGCTCCAGCCTCAACAAGGATCAACAATAGGACCAAGAAAGAATACTAATAACGTCAAAGGAAATAAATTTATGGAATGGGATCACTAAACATGAGCAAGTGTCTTTTTTGAAATATCTTGGATCTCAGAAATAACTAAATCTTGCTAATTATCTAGCGTTTTCATCTTATGATCGATAAAAATGTAAGTCATTTACATATTGATAGTCTACAAGGTAGCACTTTGACCACAATTCTTTCAGAACATTTTACAGATCAACAAAATTATGCTGCCTCCTAAAACAATATATGCTATGTCCCCTACAAAAATTCTATGCTATGCAATTACATTTTGGGACCGATCTTGTAAAATAACAATTACATTATATATGCTATGCAATTAGATTTTGGGATGACTCATGTTCGTATAATAGGACATAGTATATTGCATGCGTTTAATGTCATCATAGCAGATTCAAATTCAAATCTTTTGAGCATGTTATGTGTTTAACAATGCACACCAAATTGACACCACCGATATAGCGGGGTTTTTTCTCTTGTAGTGGTCGTCTTTAAGTAAAGGAAGAACAGTGACAATTGAAAGACAGATTGTCAGGATACACAACACAAGCAACAAGTATTCCTTGTCCCTGCTCCAATGCAGCCAAATAGAGAGACGAGAAAGACAACAACACCAACACCGATGAACAAATAGATGAACCTGCCAAGCAAGAACAAATTATTTATTGATCGACAAACTAAACTGATAAATTGATACTGCAACTTGAAACCTTCCTTAAGAGAACCTATGCTGTAGTCAAACTAAAGATACTAATCCCCTGACCCAGCACTAATTCATCGCACTAGGTTTCGAGATCACGAAGTTGGCGATCATCAAATTTGCCTATGTTCAGACGAAGAGCTCTTCAAATCCTAGATATATGCCTTTATTGTTAACCAAATCTTTCAATTTCCCTCAATGTCACTCATTATCTAGTCAATGGAAACATGAATTATCGAAGGATAATAGAAGTAAACAAGGGATAGGCAAAATCGGCTCACCATGCTCTGGGTAGCTTGTCGAAGAAACTACCGCCATCGCTGAGGGCAACGGCCGTGAGCATCGGGCGGCCGAACAGAAGCAACTCAGCCGGCGGGGCCGGAGAGGGCGGTGCCCCGCTGCCGCCTCCAGAAATCTTCATCCACTCCAGCAGCAGGTAGACCCCGTAGCCAACCATGGCAAGGCCCAAGACGGTGAGGACAAAGTTGAGCAGCCTGAGCAGGCACTCGAAGAACCCCCGGCATGCCGCCATCTCGAAACAATGAAACCCCCCCAGACGCAATCTAACACAAAAAAACGCCTCGGGATTCAGGGTTACATACAAAACATTCAAAGGAATCGGATCGAATTGGAACGAATTGTCCGGTGCGATCGGAAGCGGAGGAGGAGAAGGAGATGGGGGAGAGAGACCGACCTGCCGATTGATTAATCCTTTTTTATTTTCCTTTTCCTGCGTGCGAGAAGAGAAGTTGTGGAGATTGAAGGAGGAAGATGCGAGGGGACGAGAGGCGAGCTGCTTAGGTGGACGTGTGGGGCCCAGGCCCACAGAGCGGTCGGACGGGGCGCCGTTGTCGGCTGCGATGGACGGCAGGGATTGCTTGGTGGTCCTTGCCTCAATCTTACGCCGGTCCTAGTGCTAGTATTAGGAACATTAACTTGGGAAAAATTTAATGTAACATCATAATTAATGAAAAGAGATATGGTTAGAGTATCATAGATAGATACAATATCATAGCACGTAAAACTAGAAATCATAATGATAAATAAATTTTATACACACATTTTGCATATAAATTCTACAAATCAATGAATATACCACTAATATAATACTACTACATGATACAATGCACTAGAGATGATAAGGTAAAGGTGTCTGATCTTTCGATGAGATGATGATAGTCGATTTGGTAAAGTTCGGGCTTGACGATCCGACTAACGTGCGAGCACGAGCGCCAATGCAATCGCTAGGCCAATCTCCTGGAGGTTACCGATCCTGCGGGAACACGATCAGCCTGACCAGCGAGGGTCTTAATTCCTACCTGAAATCGAGAACAAGTAAGAACCAATATTGCAATCAAGATATTGCGGATTAAGAGGAAAACTTTATTGAAAAGGTGGGATCCTGAATAGGTGCGAAGTACAAGAGGCCTCTGCGACGCTCGAGCCTTGGCGAAGTTGCTGCGATGGCTAACTTAATGTCTAAACAAATTCCGAGTCTAGGGTGACGGCTATGGGGAGTATTTAAGGATGAAAAGGTGGGGTTTCGGCCAGCCATGGAAGTGGTGGCCGAATCCAACCCTAGAAGTCCTTTTCCCCTCAAATACGGACTCTAAAAAGTGGCTAATTAAAATCCTGCGAAAATTACATGGGCCTGGCCAAAATAAAGGCGTCGCAGCACCATATTAAGCTACGGACGGATTCGTGAAGTATTGATCTTGAATATTTCGTCCAAGCCTTCTTTCTTCATTATGGTGGCCTCAAAGTTCTAAAATCTTCATCCGTGGCCTTCTCTTGGATCATCATATGCTTGCTGCCATCTCCATGCATGGCCATGCTCCAATGCTTGTCCCTCTCATCCATGCTTGGTCCATCATTCCTAAGAGTAAGAAATACATCTGATTTAGGCAGCATCATATTCTCATGTATGTGAGGAATAGTTCCAAGAAACGAAAGTACCTGATAGTTAAGTTGTTTGGCACGAGATCTTGTGATGGGTCCTTGTATGTGTGTTGCTGTAGGTACAACTGTTGTATCAATAGAAGGGATGTCCACATCAAGAGACATAATATCATACACTAGTATCATATACATGATATAGTATTATGATACTTCCACTAGGACCAGCCTTACTCGGCACACCTATATGCGCTGGAATTTTCGAAAGATGCGCTGGACAAGTTTGCTGTCGGGTTGTATCCATCATTATTGTTGTAAATATTTTTTTAAAATTTGACCGCTCTTTATTACTCAATCATAAGCTTAGGATATAGACAGCCGGAGGCTAAATAAGCCAAACCCGGTTATTAGCTGGAAGGGTGATCCACCTAATTTTATAACGCTTTGTTTGGACACAAAATTGAATCCAGGAAATAAATTAGGCAAAGGAAATGGTTGCTAATTCAAATTCTATTGTTTGGATGGTTGGAATCTGTTGTTAGAATCAGAGGGTTGTACCAATTGTAATTACTGTTTGGATGTTTAAACCATGGAATTGATGTTTTTTTTTTGCTTTTGGCTATTTTATACTTGTGTAAACTAAATGCATGCATAGTCACACATGTACATATTAGAATGTATACATATTATTTTCTAGACATAGTAACATTAACATTATCTGAACAAGATCACAAGAAGCACATATGTAATTTATGTCTCTTACACATAGTACAAACTTAGCACGAGACAATTGTTCATAATCAACCAAATACGTAGTAGTTCAGTAGCAGTTCAGTTTAACATCGACACGTCATAGCAACCATCAAGGCAAGGCCAAGATATATGTCTTCTTAAAGTTCGCGGAAAGCTCCATGAATGCATCAAACAAGCGCTCATTGATGATCAATTTTTGATAAGCCTTGATCATATCAGAATCCTCTAACTCAGATACCTTTTTTAGTATATCAAGAATTTCTGCCGGAGGAGTCACCTTTGGCGTGGTTTTCTTCAAAGCCTCATCAAATGATGTTCTCATTTGTCCCATCATGCACAAGATGGCTTCCCTAGTGAGTTTCTTATCCTGAGGCACCTGCGGAGACTCTTCATGAACTAGTGTGTTTGAACCACGTACGCGGCTTCCATAATCTTCTTCAACAAACTCAGCTGCTGTCCTAGCACCTGCACCTGTTGCATGGTCTTTTTAATAGATAGTCTGTATGGCATCCTAGTTCCTGGCGACCTTGTTTCGGTAGTAACCTTTGAATTATCATATAACCAAATACAGTATCATATCTATGTATCGACTACACAAGAATTTAACCTACAATTCAGAGTTGCAACTGTGTATAACTATTCTACCAGCATCTATGTAATGCAACAACACATATGTCTCACATAGCACATGGACACTACATTGGCTTCACACAAAACTCAAGTCGTTGGATTCAGGACACATGCATACACCACGTCTTGATAGGGGCGATATTCGATTTGGTGGAGTTCGGGCTTGACGATCCGACTACACGTGCGAGCACGAGCGCCAATGCAATCTCTAGGCCAATCTCCTGGAGGTTACCGATCCTGCGTGAACACGATCAGCCTGACCAGCGAGGGTCCTAATTCCTACCTGAAATCGAGAACAAGTAAGAACCAATATTGCAATCAAGATATTACGGATTAAGAGGAAAGCTTTATTAAAAAGGTGCGATCCTGAATAGGTGCGAAGTACAAGAGGCCTCTGCGACGCTCGAGCCTTGGCGAAGTTTGCTATGATGGCTAACTTAATGTCTAAACAAAATCCGAGTCTAGGGGGTCGGCTATGGGGAGTATTTAAGGGCGAAAAGGTGGGGTTTCGGCCAGCCTTGGAAGTGGTGGCCGAATCCAACCCTAAAAGTCCTTCCCCCCTCAAATACGGACTCTAAAAAGTGGCTAATTAAAATCCTGCAAAAATTACATGGGTCTGGCCCAAAATAAAGGTGTCACAGCACCATATTAAGCTATGGACGAATTCGTAAAGTATTGATCTTGAATATTTCGTCCAAGCCTTCTTTCTTCATTATGGTGGCTTCAAAGTTCTGAAATCTTCATCCGTGGTCTTCTCTTGGATCATCACATGCTTGCTGCCATCTCCATGCATGGCCATGCTCCAATGCTTGTCCCTCTCATCCATGCTTGGTCCATCATTCCTAAGAGTAATAAATATATCTGATTTAGGCAGCATCATATTCTCATGTATGTGAGGAATAGTTCCAAAAAACGAAAGTACCTGATAGTTAAGTTGTTTGGCACGAGATCTTGTGATGGGTCCTTGTATGTGTGTTCTTTGGTACAACGGTTGTATCAATAGTAGGGATGTCCACATCATGCTCCCCTTCTTGAATTGAAGTCGTCTCGACGCAATCTCATCTTCCTCACCAAAGTAAGGCTTCAAATCTGCAATGTTAAATGTAGGACTAACATACCAAAGTCTGCAGCAACTCAAGTTTGTATGCATTATCATTGATTTTCTAACACCTTAAAGGGACCCGGAGACGTGGCATTAACTTAGACTTGCGTAAATCAGGAAAACGATCTTTACGCAAATGTAACCAAACAAGATTGCCAACATCAAACACAACATGCTTTCTCCCTTTATCCCCAGCAAGTTTATACTTAGCATTCATGTGTTCAATGTTATCTTTAGTAGTCTTATGCAAGTTTAATATCATTTCAGCGCATTGTGTAGCATCCAAATTATGTTGCACCGAAGAAGGTAAAGGCAATAAATCAATAGGTGCACGAGGAACAAAACCATACACAATCTCAAATGGGTACATCTTTGTGGTAGAATGCAATGAACGATTATAAGCAAATTCTATATGAGGTAAACGCTCTTCCCACAATTTCAAGTTCTTCTTTAAAACAACCCGTAACATAGTAGACAAAGTTCTATTTACTACTTCAGTTTGACCATCAGTTTGGGGATGACATGTAGTACTAAAGAGCAATTTAGTCCCCAACTTAGCCCATAAACATCTCCAAAAGTGGCTAAGAAATTTAGTATCACGATCAGAGACAATAGTATTTGGCACACCATGCAAACGAACAATTTCACGAAAGAACAAATCAGCAATATGCGCAGTATCATCCATTTTATGACAAGGAATAAAGTGTGCCATCTTAGAAAACCGATCAACAACAACAAAAATACTATCCATCCCCTTCTGTGTTCGTGGCAATCCCAAAACAAAGTTCATAGAAATATCCTCCCAAGGAACACTAGGAACAGGAAGAGGCATATATAAACCATGTGGATTAAGGCGAGACTTAGCTTTTTGACAAGTAGTGCAGCGTGCCACAAATCTCTCAACATCTCGACGCATACGTGGCCAAAAGAAGTGTGCAGCAAGAACATCCTCCGACTTCTTGACACCAAAGTGTCCCATCAATCCTCCTCCATGCCTCTGTAACAACAAAAGACGATGTAACTATCTGGAATGCATAGTTTGTAAGCACGGAACACAAATCCATCATTGAAGACGAACTTTTTCCAAGTTCTACCATCTCTACAATTCTGCAACACCTCTTTAAATTCAGCATCATGCACATATTGTTCCTTAATAGTTTCCAATCCAAATATTTTGAAGTCAAGTTGAGATAACAAAGCATAACGGCGCGACAAAGCATCAGCAATAATATTATCTTTACCCTTTTTGTGTTTGATAACATAAGGAAAAGACTCAATAAATTCAACCCACTTTGCATGACGACGATTCAACTTAGCTTGATTACGAATATGCTTCAAAGATTCATGATCAGAATGAATAACAAATTCCTTAGGCCATAGATAATGTTGCCAAGTTTCTAATATCCGAACCAACGCATATAATTCTTTATCATAAGTAGAATAGTTCAGACTAGCCCCACTCAATTTCTCACTAAAATATGCAACAGGTTTTCCCTCTTGTAATAACACCCCTCCCAAACCAATTCCACTAGCATCACATTCAAGCTCAAAAGTCTTAGTAAAATCAGGAAGTTGGAGTAAGGGAGCATGTGTTAGCTTATCTTTCAATATGACGAAGGCCTGTTGTGCATTGCCCCAAACAAAGGGCACATCCTTCTTGGTAAGCTCATTCAGCGACGCGGCAATTGATCCAAAGTCTTTGACAAAGCGCCTATAAAAACTCATGAGGCCAAGAAAACTCCTCACTTGTGTGACCGTCTTGAAATGCCAATTCTCAATAGCTTCAATCTTGGCTGGATCCACTTCAATACCCTGTGATGTAACAACATAGCCAAGAAATGCAACTCGATTGGTGCAAAAGGTGCACTTCTCAAGGTTACCAAACAAACGTGCATCACGTAAAGCATTGAAAACAGCACGTAAATGGTCCAAATGATCCTCTAAAGATTTGCTATAAATCAGAATATCATGAAAGTAGACTACCACAAAACGTCCAATGAAAGCACGTAAAACTCCGTTCATTAATCTCATGAAAGTGCTAGGTGCATTAGTTAAACCAAAGGGCATTACTAACCACTCATATAAACCGAACTTAGTTTTGAATGTTGTTTTCCATTCATCTCCTAATTTCATATGAATCTGGTGGTAACCACTACGCAAATCAACTTTAGAAAACATGGTAGAGCCACTCAATTCATCAAGCATGTCATCTAAACGTGGAATAGGATGACGATATCGAATAGTAATATTATTGATAGCTCTACAATCAGTACACATGCGCGAAGAACCATCTTTCTTAGGTACCAAAATAATAGGAACAGCACAAGGGCTAAGGGACTCACGAATATGATCTATGTCGACTAATTCCTGAATTTGGCGTTGTATCTCCTTTGTCTCCTCTGGATTGGTTCTATATGGCGCGCGGTTGGGCAACGTGGCACCAGGAATTAGATCAATTTGATGCTCATATCCTCTAATAGGAGGTAATCCTGGTGGCAACTCAGCGGGAAAGACGTCCTCATATTCCTGCAAAAGGTTAGCAACAGCGGGTGGCAAAGAAGGAGGCATATCCTTAAATGAAAACAAAACCTCTTTGTAGCCAATTGCATAACATTGAGTATTGTTTACATCTAGTTCAGCAATATCAATTTTATTTGCAAGCATACATGGACTCTTCAAACGAATTTCAGTAGCATGTGTAGAATCAGATTTAGTGTTCTTTGGTGGTATAAAATCTGCATCAACAATCTGATTCTCACTTTTATTTTTCTCCTCAGTTTTAGCTCTACTAGCTCTAGCAAGATCATCTTTTAAAATTTGTTCAGGAGTCATAGGTTTTAGACCAATTTTCTTTCCATCATGCATAAGAGAATAGTGATTAGTTTTGCCATTATGAGCAGTTCTCTATCAAATTGCCATGGTCTACCAAGTAACAAAGAACAAGCTTGCATAGGTACAACATCACAATCAACAAAATCGAATATGTACCAATAGTAAAATGCAGCGTGCCGTTCTTGTTACCTTGATCTTGCGAGAACTCTCAAACCATTGGATGTAATATGAATGTGGGCATTGTCTTGTTGGAAGCGCAAGCTTCTCTACCATGTCAACACTGGCCAGATTATTACAACTCCCTCCATCGATGATGATCCGTATATCTCTTTCCTTGACAACACCACGTGTTTGGAACAGGTTGTGGCGTTGATCTTGCTCAGATTTGCTCAATTGCACACTCAACACACGTTGTGTAATTAAGCTCTTGTATTGATCAGCAACTTCAGCTCCCATTACCTCTGGCTCTTCATCAGCATCAGAATTGTCTCCATCTCGAGCAGAAATAAGTGCTAGTGTATCTTCATTGAAGTCACTCGCTGAATCGTATTGACCATCTTCTCGCACCATCATCACACGTTGTGTTGTGCACTGTCTCTCAATATGACCAAAACCCCAGCACTTGCGGCATTGGATATCCTTTGTCTTACCCGTGGAAGCCATAGAAGATGCACTACGAGCAGGAGCATTGGATGATGGTGGAGGAGCAGCTGGAAATCTTGTGGTGGCCTTGGATGTGGTAGTAGCTGGTGGCGAATCACGAGGAGGCGCTGATTGTCGGGATGTCCAAGAGGATGTGCGACCTGCAGAATTATTAGTCCTCCTCCATGGTGTTTGGCGATCCTGCACTTCACGTTCAGCTTTGCAAGCAAGATGAAACAAACGAGTGATAGAATTATATTCCTTATAATCTAATATGTGTTGAATTTCCTTGTTTAGTCCACCAAAGAAACGTGCAAGCATTTGTTAATTAGATTCAACAAGACCACACCGAACCATCCCTGTTTGCAATTCCTGATAATACTCTTCTACAGAATTTTTCCCTTGCTCTAAACGTGTCAGATTCTTTAGTAAATCACGTTGATAAGTAGGAGGTACAAAACGAACACGCATAGCAGTTTTTAAAGCAGTCCAAGTACTATGAATAGTAGTAGGATTTAAACGATAATACTCAGACCACCAAAGGAAAGCAAATTTAGTAAATTCACATGTAGCAGCACTAACACGCATATTCTCAGGATATTTTAAGCATGCAAAACGTTGTTCTACTTCCATCTCCCATGTAAGATATGCATCAGGATTATATTTACCCTCAAAAGATGGAATATTTAATTTAAGCTTTGCAACATGATCATCATCACGCATCCGATGGCGGCGTTGCGGTAGTAATGTCGGGACGGCCAGTACCGTGGAGGTTGTTCAACCTCCTCGTCAACAGATCGTCGTCGGGGGTCGTAGTAGTACCGTCGTCTCCCCAATGTCGCGGCAGCAGAAGTCTCGAGGAGCGTCGGCCAGCGGTAGCCGGGGTGCGGCGGCAATGAACCAGCATCGACCCGTGATCGGAATGCGTCAGGCGCCATGTGGTGCGGTGCGGGAAATCGGTTAAAAGCTCCTTGAACCGAACGTCAAGCTTGGCGTTGAAGGATTTCGAGTCCATCGATCTTGTCCACGGCGTTGGTGAGCTTGGTGTCAAACTCCCGAGGCGCGTATCCACATCTTTAGCGCCCCGACCAAGAGCGGAGAAGTGGGCATGTAGTTCTTCGCTCGTCATTGTGGCGGGGTTCCGAAGTATCTCATGGTTAGTCCTTAAAAAGCATGTATATAGTGCGAAATATGGTGGAAGTCACGCGTAATCCGTCAAGCAATATCTGACTCTTACAAGTTCTTACCAAACAGCAGAAAAGGCGATGTGCAACCACGAGGATCTGGGTCCAGAGATTGAACCAAGCGATTACCGAGTCGAAACACCGCGTGGAGAGTATCCGGAGCTCGGGAAGGCTTAGCAAGGGGGTTAGCAATTATCAAAACAGCAATGCAAAAGTTGATGAATGATCAACGGCATGCGTCTTTGGTCCTAGGCTGAACAGTACTAGACGCGAGCCTAGATCACCAACGATGTCACGACGCGACACAACAAGCACTGTATGATGATATGGCACCCTGAAAAGCGAACCGAGAGGTGAAAAATCACTATGATGGCGAGTGTCTAGAATTGATCTACGGGGTCTAAAAAATAGGTTAGCCCCAAAAATTTGTTTTCGAAATTTTTTATTTTGCTCCGAAAAGCGCGCTGACGCCAAAAAAATATTGCTATAACGGCCGATGGAGAAAAGTGATCCCCGGGGTCGAAAAATAGTATAGCCAGAAAAAATTTTCGGAGGCGGTTCCAGACTTTTTTTTGCTCTCTTCGGACTTACTGACCGGACTCTTAGCGACACGGACTTTAGTGAACACGGACACAACAAAGAAGGAAAGTCAAAAGAAATAACTAGGAAGCAGAACTCTACTCGGACTCGTGCACTACCAGAAAATCTGATCGGATCCGTCGCATGAGGGAAGGCGGTGGCGAGTATTAGGGTTTATGGTGGTGGGTATATGGGCGGAATATGGTGGCGGAATATGGTGGCGGTGATCGGAGTGTGGCGGTGACTAGTATGATTAGAACTCGAAACTCTAAGGGACGAGACACTAAGACCAAAGAACTCGGCCGACGATGTAGACAAAAATTCAACAATGCAAAAACTGAAAAGATAATGCGAGGCGTAGATTGGTTATGGGATGGATCTAAACTCTAACTGTGTTTTTGGCTTTTTCGTGGGTTATTGGTAAAAACAGATCTAATCTACGAAAAACAGTAAAATCTCACCGAGCAACCTGAAATCTGATACCACTTGATAGGGAAAAGATGTCCGATCTTTCGATGAGATGGCGATATTCGATTAGGTGGAGTTCGGGCTTGACGTTCCGACTACACGTGCGAGCACGAGCGCCAATGCAATCGCTAGGCCAATCTCCTGGAGGTTACCGATCCTGCGTGAACACGATCACCGACCATGAGGGTCTTAATTCCTACCTGAAATCGAGAACAAGTAAGAACCAATATTGCAATCAAGATATTGCGGATTAAGAGGAAAGCTTTATTGAAGAGGTGGGATCCTGAATAGGTGCTAAGTACAAGAGGCCTCTGCGACGCTCGAGCCTTGGCGAAGTTGCGACTATGGCTAATTTAATGTCTAAACAAAATCCGAGTCTACGGGGTCGGCTATGGGGAGTATTTAAGGGCGAAAAGGTGGGGTTTCGGCCAGCCATGGAAGTGGTGTCCGAATCCAACCCTAAAAGTCCTTTTCCCCTCAAATACGGACTCTAAAAAGTGGCTAATTAAAACCCTGCGAAAATTACATGGGCCTGGCCCAAAATAAAGGTGTCGCAGCACCATATTAAGCTATGGACGAATTCGTAAAGTATTGATCTTGAATATTTCGTCCAAGCCTTCTTTCTTCATTATGGTGGCTTCAAAGTTCTGAAATCTTCATCTGTGGCCTTCTCTTGGATCATCACATGCTTGCTGCCATCTCCATGCATGGCCATGCTCCAATGCTTGTCCCTCTCATCCATGCTTGGTCCATCATTCCTAAGAGTAAGAAATACATCTGATTTAGGCAGCATCATATTCTCATGTATGTGAGGAATAGTTCCAAGAAACGAAAGTACCTGATAGTTAAGTTGTTTGGCACGAGATCTTGTGATGGGTCCTTGTATGTGTGTTGTTGTAGGTACAACGGTTGTATCAATAGTAGGGATGTCCACATTGTTGGAGATATGCCCTAGAGGCAATAATAAATGTAGTTATTATTATATCTTTGTGTTTATGATAAATGTTTACATTCATGCTATAATAGTATTAACAAGGAAACATTGATACTTGTGTGATTTGTAAACTTAATTTGAAGTCCCTGGTATAGCCTCTATACATCACTAGCTTGTTGGTTGATAAATGATTATGGTTTCCCTATCATGAACATTGAGATGTTATCAACAACAAGATCATATCGTTAGGAGAATGATATGTTGGACATACTCCTATAGATAAGCGTAGCATAAAGATCAAGTCATTTCAATAGTTCAATTGCTATATGCTTTCTGATACATAGTAACCTAATTCCTTCGACCATGAGATCATGCATATCACCTTTACAGGATGTATGCTTTGATGACATCAAACACCACACCGTAACTGGGTGGCTATAAAGGTGGCATTGAGTGTTCGGAAAGTATTGGTTGAGACACATGGATCAAGAGTGGGATTTGTCCATCCATATGACGGATAGATATACTCGGGCCCTCTCGGTGGAATGTCATCCAATTGTCTTGCAAGCATGTGACCGCTCACAAGGGATCACATATCACGGAGCGAGAAAAGAGTACTTATCGATGAGGTTGAACTAGGTATGCAGAGATACAAGCGATCATAACCTCGGATAAGTAAACTATCGTGAGACAAAGGGAAATTGGTATCGTCGTAAGTGGTTCATTCGATCGCAAAGTAATCGTAGAAATATGTAGAGCCATATGAATTCCAGATTCCTCTATTGGTTATTGTTCGGAGAAGTGTCTCGATCATGTCCGCATAATTCACGAACCGTAGGGAGACACACTTAAGGATTCGACGTTGTTTGAGTAGTTATGGTATTATGAGAAAGATACCGAATGTTGTTCGGAGTCTCGGATGGGATCCGGGATATCACGAGGTGATCCGGAATGGTACGGAGAATAAGATTCATATAAGGAAAGTCCCGTTTCGGAGTTCGGGAATGATTCCGGTGTTTTCATCGGGAATGTTCTAGAAGGTTCCGGAATGTCCGGCACTCCGGAGGGGAAGGGGTACATGAATGTGTCATTGCATATTGGAATGATTGCATCATGTACTAAGTGTCCTCATTGTTCCAAATAAAGGATTAAATTGAATCCTAAATTGAAAAGTCAAATAGCTAGTTTGAAAAGTCAAACGGCTAAAATTGGAAAGAGGAAAAGAGGAAGGAGTGGGAAACCGAGTTGGGGAGGGAATCCCTCCTCCAACCGGCGGTACCCCCTCCAAGCCGAGTTGGGAGGGACTCCCTCCTCACTTGGCCGGCCTCCACCTATATAAGGAGGCAGGGCTCCTCCTAGGACACAAGTCCCTCACCTCAAACCCTAGAAAGCTGCAGCCCTCCATAGCCGCCGCCACCACCTAGGGTTTTGCCCTAGCCGCCTACTTGGGGGTCCCCGGAACCCTAGCCGCCGGCTCTAGCCCCTCCTCCTTGGTGTGTCTAAACCCTAGATCGCCGAGGAGCTCTCTCATACTCCACCATACTCGCTCCGGCTTAAGGCGAAGCCTTGCGGGATTTCCCCTCTACTTAGGTACCACAGTTGTCTTCGGAATCGCGAGGAGTGCTACAACCTCCGTCACTTGGAACAAGGAGAGGAAGGTCTTCGTCAGTCACCGAACGTGTGACCGATCATTGGAGCGCCGCTAACGCCTTGGCGGAAGGATCGTCTACACGATCTTGAGATCGGGAAGAGTACGACTACATCACCCACGAGAATACGCTCTCGTTAAACACTTTGGAATCTTCGAGGGTAAGTTATTCCATCGACTCGTTGTTACAATCTAGTAGATAGATCTTGGATTGTTTGTTTGTATGCGATAGAAATTTTTTGTTTTCCATGCTACGAAACCCTACAGTGGTATCAGAGCCGTGTCTATATGTATATCTGTTGCACGAGTAGAACACAATGGTCATTGTGGGCGTTGATGCTTTTATTGTCGATTGCTTCTTGTGTACTTTGCATCTTGCGGTATGTTGGGATGAAGCGGCCCGGGCTAACCTTACATGACATCGTTCATGAGACTTGCTCCACGCTTGACATGCAACTTGTATTGCATAAGTGGCTTTGCGGGTGCCTGTTTCTCCTAGCATAGTTAAGATCCAATTTACAACGGTGATCAACAATGCTAGTATCAATGTTGTGGTTCTTGTTCGTAAGTTAGAACGACACTTATTGAAAGCCCCAAACCACGTAAAATATGCAAAGAAAGCAGAGGCGTCTAGCTTTGTTTTGCGGGTGTCAAATGATGTGATATGGCCATGATTGTGATTATATTTGATGTATGCAATGTTCCTTATTGTAAGTTGGCAACGGCGAGCATGGTTGTCTTTAATTTATGTTAAGACCCGCGTGTCTATTCAAAGTAGTTGTAATAGTTGAAGACCGGTGGGCGACAACCATGGAGAAGCGTCATTGACCTTGATGCAATGCCGTGATGATGGAGATCATGTTCGTGCTTGAAGATGGAGATCGGAAGCACAAAGAAGAAAGGCCATATCATATCACATATTATTGAATTGCATGTGATGTTAATCCTTTATGCATCTTGTATTGCTTAGTAGGCAGCGGTAGCATTATAAGATGATCCCTCATGCACATGAATTTCAAGTCATAAAGTGTTCATCCTCGATTAGCACCGTTGCTAAAGCTTGTTGTTTGAAGCACCACGTGATGATCGGTGTGTTATATTCCAAGTGTATACAACGTGAGTAAGCCAGATTTGCTCATGCGAAACTAAGGTTTGATCTTGTGAGCCTAGCATGTACAGACATGGTCTCGGAACACGGATCACCGAAAGGTAAAGCATGAATCATATAGTAGATATGATGAACATGACGATTGTTCGCCATTGAAACTATATCAACTCTCGTGATGATCGGTGTTGATGTAGTGGATTTGGTTCGTGTGATCACTAAAACAATGTGAGGGATGTTGTTTTGAGTGGGAGTTCACCTAGTTTAATTTCATTATTAATTTGAACTCAATTTGTCATAAACTTAGTCTAAACTATTGCAAATATGTTGTAGATCAATGGCAGCCCCTACCATCAATTTTAATGCGTTCCTAGAGAAAGAAAAGTTGAAAAACAATGGAAGCAACCCGGATTGGTTCCGCAATTTGAGGATTGTCCTCACAGTGGTAATTTGACCTATGTCTTTGGATGCACCTGGGTGACCCACTGCGGTGATGCTTCCGATGAAGTAAAGAATGTTTACCTCGCTCGGAAGAATCGGTACTCCATAGTTCGATGTGCTATCTTGTATGGTTTGGAATCGGAGCTTGAAAAGGTTTGAGAATTCAGACCCATATGATATTGTCGAGGATCTCAAATTGATCTTTGAGACTCATGCGGCAATTGAAAGCTATGAGGCTTCGAAAAGTTCTTTAAGCGCAAGATGGAAGAGGCAGCTCCGTCGGTGAGCATGTGCTTAAGATGTCCAGGCACG
This sequence comes from Avena longiglumis, assembly GCA_030063025.1. Taxonomy (NCBI): domain Eukaryota; kingdom Viridiplantae; phylum Streptophyta; class Magnoliopsida; order Poales; family Poaceae; genus Avena; species Avena longiglumis. Next base: position 328,051,203 of record CP125974.1, on the reverse strand, counting down.
CAAACAAACTTCAAAGCTTGGGTATAGTGATTCCTAATGCTTTGGGGATTTACCGAGTCCTCAATCACTACCACCAAGTTACAAGAACTTTGTGATGAACTACAACATGCGAACATGAACAAGCAGTTGCGTAACTGTTTGCTATGTTGAAGTCTGCGAAGTGGAGATCAAAAAGAGCACCAAGTGTTGTTGGTCAATAAGACCACCAAATTCAAGAAAGGCAAGTCTAAGCGGAAGGGACACTTCAAGAAGGGTGGTAAGAAAGTTACCTGCACGCAAAGAAGACCAAGGCTGGACCCAAGCGATCTTGAGTGCTTTTACTACAAGGGAGAAGGTCACTAGAAGCGGAATTGCCCAAAGTACTTGGCGGATCAAGAAGAGCGGCAACATCAAGAAGAAAGGTATATCGATATACATGTTATTGATGTGTATCTCACTAGTACTCGTAGTAGTGCACGGGTATTTGATCTTGGTTCGGTTGCTCATATTAGTAACTCGAAACAGTCTTGTAGAATAAGCGAAGCTAGCGAAGAACGAGGTGACGATGCGTGGGAAAGCGGATCAAAGGTTGATGTGATCGCGGTTAAGACGCTACCCTTCATCTACCATCGGGATTAGTTTTATACTTAAATAATTGTTATTGGTGCTGCGTTGAGCATGAACATTATATTGGGATCTTGTTTATTGCGAGACGGTTACTTGTTTAAGTCCGAGAATAATGGTTGTTCGATTTATATGAGTAATATGTTTTATGCACATGCACCTTTGATAGATGGTCTATTCTTATTGAATCTCGATAGTGGAAATACACATATCAACAACATTGAGGCTAAACGTTTGAAATCAAGCGATAATTCGACCTATATGTGGCACTGTCGTCTTGGTCACATTGGAATGAAACGTATGAAGAAACTCCATTCCGATGGACTTCTTGAATTACTTGATTTTGAATCACTTGAAAGATGCGAAGCATGTCTGATGGGTAAAATGACTAAGACTCCATTTTCTGGTATGATGGAGCGAGCTACGGACTTATTGGAAATCATACATACCGATGTGTGTGGCCCAATGAGTGTGGCATCATGTGGTTATCGTTATGTTCTTACCTTCACGGATGACTTGAGTAGATATGGGTATATCTATTTCATAAAACATAAGTCCGAAACTTTCGAGAAGTTTAAGGAGTTTCAAAGTGAGGTAGAGAATCAACGTAACAAGAAGATTAAATTTCGTTACGATCGTGGAGGTGAATATCTAAGTTACGAGTTTGGCGAGCATTTGAAGAAATGCGGAATACTTTCACACTTGACACCGTCGGGAACACCACAGCGTAATGGTGTGTCCGAACGTCGTAATCGAACTCTCTTAGATATGGTTCGTTCTATGATGTCACTTACAGATTTACCGTTATCATTTTGGGGTTATGCATTAGAAACAGCCGCATTCACTTTAAATAGGGCACCGTCTAAATCCGTTGAAACGACACCGTATGAATTATGGTTTGGGAAGAAACCTAGATTGTCGTTCCTTAAATTTTGGGGTTGCGAAGCCTATGTAAAGAAGTTACAGCCGGACAAGCTTGAACCCAAAGCGGAAAAATGCGTCTTCATAGGATATCCGAAGGAAACTATTGGGTATACCTTCTATCATAGATCCGAAGGCAAAATCTTCGTTGCCAAGAATGGATCCTTTCTAGAGAAGGAATTTCTCTCGAAAGAAGTGACTGGAAGGAAAGTAGAACTCGACGAGGTTGTCGAACCTTCTCTCGAAATTGCGAGTAGCGCAGCACCGGAAGAAGTTCCTGTGGTGCCTGCACCAATTAGAGAGGAAGCTAATGATGATAATCATGAAACTTCGGTTGAAGTTGCTACAGAGCCTCGGAGGTCAACGAGAACTCGTACCACTCCAGATTGGTATGATCCCGTTATGAATGTCATGTTGGTGGACAACACCGATGACCCCGAGACATATGAGGAAGCGATGATGAGCCCAGATTCCAATAAATGGCAAGAAGCCATGAAATCCGAGATTGGATCCATGTACGAAAACCAAGTATGGACTTTGGTGGACTTACCGGATGGCGGAAGGTCATCGAGAACAAATGGATTTTCAAGAAGAAAACAGATGCTGATGGTAATGTTACTGTCTATAAAGCTCGACTTGTCGCAAAAGGGTTTCGACAAATTCAAGGAGTTGACTACGATGAGACTTTCTCACCGGTAGCGAAGCTAAAGTCTGTGAGGATTATGTTAGCAATCGCGCATATTATGATTATGAGATATGGCAGATGGATGTCAAAACAACATTCCTCAATGGAGATATTGATGAAGAGTTGTATATGATGCAACCCAAAGGTTTTGTCGATCCTAAAGATGCTAACAAGGTATGTAAACTTCAACGGTCCATCTATGGATTGAAGCAAGCATCTCGAAGTTGGAATCAACGTTTTGATAAGGTGATCAAAAGTTTTGGTTTTATACAAACTTATGGAGAAGCTTGTATTTACAAGAAAGTGAGTGGGAGCTCTGTAGCATTCTTAATACTATATGTGGATGACATATTGTTGATTGGGAATGATGTAGACCTTCTTAATAGTGTCAAGGAATATTTGAATAATAGTTTTTCAATGAAGGATCTTGGCGACTTACATATTAGGCATAATGATTTATAGAGATAGATCGAAACGCCAAATATCATTGTCACAGAGTACATATTTGGACAAAGTTCTAAAGAGGTTTGGAATGGAAGAAAGAAAGAAAGGGTTCTTGCCCATGTTGCCCAATACGACCTTGAGTAAAACTCAAAGTCCGACATCGGCAGAAGATAGAGAAAGGATGAGTAAGACTCCCTATGCCTCAGCCATAGGATCTCTAATGTATGCCATGCTATGTACTAGACCGACATTGCATATCTTGTTAGTTTAACTAGCAGATATCAAAGTGATCCAGGAGTGGATCATTGGACAGAGGTCAAAAACATCCTTAAGTACTTGAGAAGAACTAAGGATATGGTTCTTTCTTATGGAGGTGATGAACAACTCGTTGTTAATGGTTACCGATGCTAGTTGGAACACCGATCTGGATGATTCTAAATCAATCTGGATACGTATTTATTTTGAATGGTGCAAGGCTTAGTGGAGGTGCAAAGCAAAGCGTTGTGGAGATCTTCAACTGAATCGGAATACATGGTTGCTTCGGAGGCTTCACAAGAAGCAATATGGATGAAAGAGTTCATTACAGAGCTGGGTGTGGTTCCAAGTGCGCTGGACCCAATGTCTATCTACTGTGATAACATGGGTGCCATAGCCAATGCGCAAGAACCAAGGTCACACAAGAAGCTGAAGCATATCAAGCTACGTTTTCACGCTATTCAAGAACATATTCAAGATGGGGATATAAAGATTTGCAAAGTACACACAGATCAGATCTGAATGTGGCGGATCCGTTGACTAAACCTCTCCCGAGGGCAAAACATGACCAACACCAAACTGCCATGGGTGTTCGGTATATTACCATGTAATCTAGATTAGATGACTCTAGTGCAAGTGGGAGACTGTTGGAGATATGCCCTAGAGGCAATAATAAATGTAGTTATTATTATATCTTTGTGTTTATGATAAATGTTTACATTCATGCTATAATAGTATTAACAAGGAAACATTGATACTTGTGTGATTTGTAAACTTAATTTGAAGTCCCTGGTATAGCCTCTATACATCACTAGCTTGTTGGTTGATAAATGATTGTGGTTTCCCTATCATGAACATTGAGATGTTATCAACAACAAGATCATATCGTTAGGAGAATGATATGGTGGACATACTCCTATAGATAAGCGTAGCATAAAGATCAAGTCATTTCAATAGTTCAATTGCTATATGCTTTCTGATACATAGTAACCTAATTCCTTCGACCATGAGATCATGCATATCACCTTTACAGGATGGATGCTTTGATGACATCAAACACCACACCGTAACTGGGTGGCTATAAAGGTGGCATTGAGTGTCCGGAAAGTATTGGTTGAGACACATGGATCAAGAGTGGGATTTGTCCATCCATATGACGGATAGATATACTCTGGGCCCTCTCGGTGGAATGTCATCCAATTGGCTTGCAAGCATGTGGAGCTCACAAGGGATCACATATCACGGGAGCGAGAAAAGAGTACTTATCGGTAACGAGGTTGAACTAGGTATGCAGAGATCACGAAGCGATCATAACCTCGAATAAGTAAACTATCGTGAGACAAAGGGAAATTGGTATCGTATGTAAGTGGTTCATTCGATTGCAAAGTAATCGTAGAAATATGTAGAGCCATATGAATTTCCGATTCCTCTATTGGTTATTGTTGAGAAGTGTCTCAATCATGTCGCATAATTCACGAACCGTAGGGAGACACACTTAAGGATTCGACGTTGTTTGAGTAGTTATGGTATTATGAGAAAGAGACCGAATGTTGTTGAGTCTCGGATGGGATCCGGATATCACGGTGATCCGAATGGTCCGAGAATAAGATTCATATAAGGAAAGTCCCGTTTGAGTTCGGGAATGATTAGGTGTTTTCATCGGGAATGTTCTAGAAGGTTCCGGAATGTCTGGCACTCCGGAGGGGAAGGGGTACATGAATGTGTCATTGCATATTGGAATGATTGCATCATGTACTATGTGTCATCGCTGTTCCAAATAAAGGATTAAATTGAATCCTAAATTGAAAAGTCAAATAGCTAGTTTGAAAAGTCAAACGGCTAAAATTGGAAAGAGGAAAAGAGGAAGGTGGAAAGCGAGTTGGGAGAATCCTCCTCCAATGGCGGCGCCCCTCCAAGCCGAGTTGGGGGAGGACTCCTCCCTTGGCCGGCCCCTCCACCTATATAACGAGGCGGGGCTCCTCCTAGGACACACAAGTCCCTACTCAAACCCTAGAAAGTCTGAGCCTCCATAGCCCGCCACCACCTAGGGTTTTGCCCTAGCCGACTTGGGGTCCTCGGAACCCTAGCCAGGCTCTAGCCCCTCCTCCTTGGTGTGTCTAAACCCTAGATCGCCGAGAGCTCTCTCATACTCCACCATACTCGGCTTAAGGCGAAGCCTGCGGGATTCCCTCTACTTAGGTACCACGCCGTTGTCTTTGGGAATCGCGAGGAGAGTGCTACAACCTCCATTTTCTTTGGAACAAGGGAGAGGAAGGTCTTCGTCAATCTGAACGTGTGACCGATCATGGGAGCTGACTAGGAGCAGCCTTGGGAAGGATCGTCTACACGATCTTGAGATCGGGAAGAGTACGACTACATCACCCACGAGAATCCGCTCTCGTTAAACACTTTGGAATCTTCGAGGGTAAGTTATTCCATCGACTCGTTGCTACAATCTAGTAGATAGATCTTGGCTTATTTGTTTGTATGCGATAGAAATTTTTTGTTTTCCATGCTACGAAACCCTACACACATCACGTCTAGTATATACATCTTACTATCCATACACCACATCTGTATACAGAGGCGGAGCTGTGACCAGTTCTACTCAGGTTGTAGCACCGGTCCAGCAATTTAACCCAGCAGCGGTTCTTCTGGCTTCAAACGTAAACTCCAACGTGCAACTGACATGGTTATACCCTACGGGTACGTGACTTCAGCATACCTGGTCTAGCCCAAGGAAGGCCCACAGTAAATATACACTGGCCCATGAAGATTTTCGGGTGGCCAAGGCCCATGACGCCTTCGGATCCTTGGAGAACAAGACTAGCGGAGATAGGAAATTCAAAGGGGTAAAACCCTAGAACTTGTAACCGACTAGGATTATGCCTGGGACCTGCCTAAGTCTATATAAAGGCCAGGAGGGCACGTCCTAGATCTCTCGACTCCTACTTTCGCACACGCATCCACGCCAGATCGAATCTGCGCACCTGTAACCGGTTCGCCGTAATCAAGAGCGTACAAGCGGGAGTAGGGTTTTCCCTTGGGGACTGAACACAGGTAAATCTCGTGTCCCCTGGTTGCTTGTCTGTTAACCGTGCCACGATCTCCAGCATCCCCATCTTCTCCAAAACCCAAGTCCATAACAATGGGCATTGACGAGATTAAACCTCGTCAGCAGCCAAGTGCGAGGACAAGTTGTGCTTGTTCCTGCTGACCTAAGCGTTGCCGCCGACAGGACACGCACAAGCGCGGGAATGCTGGATTGATCGCTAGTCCTCCTGTACTACTCCCGCCCACATCACTACATAATGCGATAGTGTTCGCACCCTATCTGCGTAGTTTTTGTTCTTTCCTGTCTCCCAAACTCATTCCCCAAGGCTAAGATAGCAAAGCCACCAAGGCATCGTATGAACTTCTTTTACTATGGTGTATAGCACAGAGAGCTAGATCACAATCACACGTATGAACTCAAGAAGACACAAGATTGCAAGCACAAACAAATGGAACATGACATGTAGAGAGTGTGGACGGGATCCCGCCGCCGACATACCTTAATCCGTCGCCAACACATAGGATTAGGGTTGTCGTACATGAAGGAGCGAGGGACGGTGTAGACAGAACACTGCTGGGACCAGAGAAAGAAGGGATGGGGATGGAGGAGGGCGGGAAAGGGGCGAGGATGGGAAGGGAGGGAGGAGGGCGAGCCTTACCGGCGGCGGATGGGAAGGCGACATGGCGATGGTGTCGCGGGATGAAGCTCGGGAACCTGTCGCCAGAGATCATGTCGCGGGATGAAGTGGTACGGGGGAGTCATTTCCGTAATGATTCGGAGGGGAGAGGCTCTGAATTGGGGTTCCTAAATTGGGTCGTCGTTTCCGGAGCAAATTTCTATGACAAAACAAAAGGTAAAATTCGGAGTCCGTTTCCAATTCCTCAATTCTAGGCCCAATTGACTGCATCCAAACAGGTTGTAAGGAAAATGCTACATATCTCCTAGGGATCAATTGGTACTATGCCCGCCTCCTTCTGCGTGTGCGCACGCGTGATAAGTAGTAGTAAGACCCACCTTATCTATTCTTTCCTGGAATCTTCCCGTGTATACTCGGCAGCCAGCAACCATGCTCGGCGCTGCCCCTTGCCCATCTCCCGCACTGGCACACCGTCACTGTTCCTCTCGTCGGAGCATCGCCCGCTCCTGTCAGCGAGTGGCCTGGCTCCTCCTGGCGCGCCGCCTAGGAATCACCACCACCACGCATACCATGCTCCTCTTTGTCGTTCGTTCCTCTCGCCGGAGCATCGCCCTCTCCCATCGGCGAGTGGCCTGGCTTATCCCGGAGCGTCGTTTGGGAATCACCACCCACCACGCGCGCCCTGCTCCTCTTCCCGTCTCGCTCCTCTAGCCGGCCGCCAAGCTCGTGCCGGTCGTTTTCCTCTGCCTCGCCATCAACGTCATCAGGGGTTCCTACCACAGGACGGTGGTCGTTCTTTTGCTCCCCGGGGCAGCCGCGTCTGCTCCAAAAAGCGGCATCATTGGCTTCTGACGAAGATCTCCACCTACCTCCTATTCTATCAGGGAGGGGCATGCTGCTACCAGCAGCTGAGTCATGGTGTTACAATATCACGATGGCACTGCTACATTAGTAGGGTGACTCAGCTACATATGGCCAACCATGGTGCTACCAGCATGGTCGATCCATGGATTAGTTTACTTTTTATTCTGTACAGAAAAATCTATACAAAAATATTTGCCATAGCCTAGATTGCATCATTTTTCATGTTTTAGTTGTTGATCGTTCTATCTCATAGATCCGATCTATAGTTTTAATCCGTAGGAATCTAGGTTTCAATTTTGTTTTCGTTGATGTTTCCGTCGTGTCCACCACACATTTTTTCCACCACCACAAAGTCGGACCTGAGTCCAGCAAAAGAAAGGAGTCCTGGTTGCCCACGCTTGGCCTATCCGAGTCGGGTTTAAAAAAGTAGTGTTCAACTCTGCCGCAACACGATTTTATATCATTTTTCGGTCGCGCGTCCGACTCTGCCGCGCGATCTGTTTCCTGCCGCAACACATTTTCTGCCGCGCGTGCTGTGTTTGCCTGGCACATTACTAGCCACTTTTTTTTGCCACGACACGTATTCCTCCTCTGTGATCAATTGTATTTTCCAAACTTTAGATACAGCCAGTCAATTCAAAGATGTTAGGAACTTCTCTTAGGATTTTAGAGCTCTGCTTAATAATTTGGCCATGATCATAGTGTGATATAAAAAAAAGAAATATAGAAAAAGAAAAAGCAAAAAGATAAAGAATCATTGCAAAAGTAAATAGAAAGAAAAAGGAGAATTGTGCAAGAGGCCTAGTGATATATTTGTGCACTTGTAGATTGAGCAATCTTGTGCCTGATTACTTTGAGTTTTGCTAGTGTCTCTCGAGCGCTTTGCAACATCCTTCATAGTTGCATTGCCACGTTTTTCTCCATTGTGTGTGTCTCTTGGGTTATCACACGATCGACACTAGGACTTGTTTGTGGTGTAGTTAGGATATCATACCTACAGCTCCACCATAAATAACTTGTGTGCCATGTGATCGTTCTCTAAACCCTTGGTATTCACTTCATCATATGAGTGCATTAGTTGTTGGTTTCGAATTGGTTAAGCATCACTATTCGCTTTGGAACGATAAGATCTGCCTACACCGGAGTCTCCGGTCCTGCCACACCGGAGTCTCCGGACCGACCTCCGGACCGACCCGACCAGCAGGCAGGGGCGGTCAGATGCCACTCGGAGGACGACAGGAGTCTCGGCCTACACGATGGGCTGTGGCGCGCCGGTGGGCCATCGGCCCATGTACCCCTCTAGCTCGTCCAAACCCTAGTTTTATCCCTAAACTACCCCTGTTTATGTGGCTGGCCTATAAATAGAGACCCCACCCCTTCATGTATCCCTTAGGCATATAGATAGACTAAAGACAACCCCCTTGTATGGAATCTCTAGTTTTGCCTCATCCCCTTATCCAAGGGGACCGACTATCGTCACCAACATCGATTGGAGTTTGCATCACGCATCCATTGTTGAACAAGGCCTTGGAGTTCATTGTCTTGTGTCCAAGTTGTCAAGACCCTCCCCAAGGTGTTCTTCCCTCTCCGATGTGGATTTGAGGGAGCACGTTGACCGATATTTCCTTGCGAGGATTCTATCGGACCGGTGCATTAGTTAAACCAAATGGCATTACTAACCACTCATATAAACTGAACTTAGTTTTAAATGTTGTTTTCCATTCATCTCCTAATTTCATACGAATCTGGTGGTAACCACTACACAAATCAACTTTAGAAAACATGGTAGAGCCACTCAATTCATCAAGCATGTCATCTAAACGTGGAATAGGATGACGATATCGAATAGTAATATTATTGATAGCTCTACAATCAGTACACATGCGCGAAGAATCATCTTTCTTAGGTACCAAAATAATAGGAACAACACAGGGGCTAAGGGACTCACGAATATGATCTCTGTTGAGTAGTTCCTGAATTTGGCGTTGTATCTCCTTTGTCTCCTCTGGATTGGTTCTATATGGCGCGCGGTTGGGCAACGTAGCACTAGGAATTAGATCAATTTGGTGCTCAATTCCTCTAATAGGAGGTAGTCCTGGTGGCAGCTCAGCGGGAAAGACGTCCTCATATTCCTGCAAAAGGTTAGCAATAGCGGGTGGCAAAGAAGGATGCATATCCTCAAATAAAAACAAAATCTCTTTGCAGACAATTGCATAACATTGTGTATTGTTTACATCTAGTTCAGCAATATCAATTTTATTTGCAAGCATACATGGACTCTTCAAACGAATTTCAGTAGCATGGGTAGAATCACTATGTTCAGAACTCGAAACTCTAAGGGACGAGACACTAAGACCAACAACTCGACGCGACGATGTAGACACAAATTCAACAATGCAAAAACTGAAAATATAATGCGAGGCGTAGATTGGTTATGGGATGGATCTAAACTCTAACTTTGTTTTTGGCTTTTTCGTGGGTTATAGGTAAAATAGATCTAATCTACGAAAGCAGTAAAATCTCACCGAGCAACCTGAAATATGATACCACTTGATAGGGAAAAGGTGTCCGATCTTTCGATGAGATGATGATAGTCGATTTGGTGGAGTTCGGGCTTGACGATCCGACTACACGTGTGAACACGAGTGCCAATGCAATCGCTAGGCCAATCTCCTGGAGGTTACCGATCCTGCGGGAACACGATCAGCCTGACCAGCGAGGGTCTTAATTCCTACCTGAAATCGAGAACAAGTAAGAACTAATATTGCAATCAAGATATTGCGGATTAAGAGGAAAGCTTTATTGAAATGGTGGGATCCTGAATAGGTGCGAAGTACAAGAGGTGTCTGCGACGCTCGAGCCTTGGCGAAGTTGCTATGATGGCTAACTTAATGTCTAAACAAAATCCGAGTCTAGGGTGACGGCTATGGGGAGTATTTAAGGAGGAAAAGGTGGGGTTTCGGCCAGCCATGGAAGTGGTGGCCGAATCCAACCCTAGAAGTCCTTTTCCCCTCAAATACGAACTCTAAAAAGTGGCTATTTAAAATCCTGCGAAAATTACATGGGCCTGGCCCAAAATAAAGGTGTCACAACACCATATTAAGCTATGGACGAATTCGTGAAGTATTAATCTTGAATTTTTCGTTCAAGCCTTCTTTCTTCATTATGGTGGCCTTAAAGTTCTGAAATCTCCATCCGTGGCCTTCTCTTGGATCATCACATGCTTGCTGCCATCTCCATGCATGGCCATGCTCCAATGCTTGTCCCTCTCATCCATGCTTGGTCCATCATTCCTAGGAGTAAGAAATACATCCGATTTAGGCAGCATCATATTCTCATGTATGTGAGGAATAGTTCCAAGAAACGAAAGTACCTGATAGTTAAGTTGTTTGGCACGAGATCTTGTGATGGGTCCTTGTATGTGTGTAGCTGTAGGTACAACGATTATATCAATAGAAGGGATGTCCACATCACCCAACACCCACTAGCACTTCCATATACAACACTTGGTCTTGTGAATCATGTCTAGGGACTCCGGAATTGAGGATGATATCTATGAAGAATCCAGGATGAGCCACCATGACTACGACTCCACAAGTATAGAGGACATGATGGAGCACTACACCAACAATGGCTCCAAATGCTTGGGTGACATGGAGTGCTACAACAACAACGACTTCACAAGCATGGGCGACTTCAAGAACGACAACGACAAGCTCCTCAAGTCGCACCGACCAAGACGGAGCCTCCAACTCGAGTGCTCCAAGGTCCATCATCAAATGGACAAGCTCCAAAGCGACCTCCACAACTTCAAGAAGGACATGGAAAACGACTTCGACAAAAACATGAGGATGGTCGCCAAGACTAATGATGCTTTGCTCTCATTAGAAAAACTTACAAGGAAGAGTGCCAAGGTCAAGGGCCATTGTCACGAGCATCATATGGATGACCAAGTGCCTCACCTACATCAACCATCGGCAAGGCACGCCAATGACCTCCATCGACACCATCACAAGGCACCTTCAACTTCTAGTGCCACCACCAAAATGGCACCAAGAGCAAGCCTTCGTCCATGCCATCAAACTTCAACGACTACGCTTGCATTTGAAGACCTCATGAACGAGGAAAATGAAAACATCTACTTCGCCAAGTTGGATAGCATGAGCCTACCTCCACCACTACTACGAGATGGCCACAAGACGGTCGAGCATGGGATTTTCCCTTCGACCATGGAGGAGAGCGATGATGCCCATCTTATGGCATCCAACCTTGAAGGCGACAAGGTCAAAAATGGTGAGCATGGGATTTTCCCTTCACCAAAGGAAGCGCATGTAATTGAGGAAACCGAGCCTATCCCCATATGCTTGAGTGATGATGTGGTACAAATCCCATGTGAGTATGAGAGCCACTTAGCCCACTTGAGTGAGAACAAGAGTGAGATGAGTGACTCCACCTTAGGTGAGATTGAGTGCTTCCACTTGGAGGGCATGAGTGATACACCTAGTGCGTTGAGAGTGGTAGTTGATAGGTCAAGTGAGACCATTTCGATTTCTAACAACTTGCCCTCTACCTCTAGTGTGTCCTCTTGTGTTGTGCTAGGTTCCATGCATGACAACGCGCCAAGCCATGAAGCAATGATGCCTCAATTAGAGAAGATGTACATGGTGCACGAAGATGATGCTACGCCATGGCTACATCAAGAAACGAAGTCGTCCACAAGGAGGCCACTACTTCCACAACACCCACTTCATATGAGAGGTATGAACAAGGTAACAATAAGGGTGTTGATGATGCCATGATCCCACTAGTGGACATGATGAATTGTGAGGATATGCATGCTATGGATGATACTTGTGACATTACATATGCTTCATCCACATTCCCATGTGATGCTTTGCCTTTGCATAATATTGATCATGTGGAATTGTTTGATTGCGATATCATTGCCATAAACATGCCATGCTATACATCTTGTGTGTATCCTCCAATTGCTTCGGACTTGCCTTTTCATGCTAGTCATTCAATTTCTCCCGTTGCTTGCGATAAGATGAATGCTTGCTATTTCACTTGTTTTGCTTGCAACAATATTGATGATATGCGTTATAATGAGATGGCCCTCATAGCTTTCTCAGTTTTTGGAGATTTTGATGATTGCCATGATAAGCATGTTCCCCACTTGCATACTCACCATGCATCTATGTCATACTTGATTGACATTAATGGTGATATGCACAAGAAGAGATACGTCATGATGGATGATGTGTATATCTACCATGCACACACGTTCTTCCTTTTATATATGATGTGTGTAGGTACTCACACGAGAATGTCAACCTCGGTTGAGCACGAGTTGACAAAAAAAGCTCTAGAGAGCATCCCACAAGTGAGTTCAAGATCGAACCCAGCTCTGATACCTTTTGCAAGCTTTGCATCTTTCATGTTGGCAAATTGCTCTTTCCTATGGTTTGCTTGCAAGCATGTTGATAGTATTATCTCGCCTTGTGACATTCATGTTTCTTTGACATTGGATATTGAGTGTTGCAACAAAAATATTGAACAATTTCTCTTTCCGATGTTTTGAGTGCAACCATAATGCCATTAAGAGCATGTATTATCATGAGAGCTTCCAAGAATCTCGTCTTGTTATTGCAACAAACATAAGGACCACTTGCTCTTTCATTTGGTTTGTTTGCATACATGTCGCTTTTGATTCCGCTTGGGATACTCATATTCCCATGATATTTGTTATCGATGATTTGTGTGTGACATCCAACATGTCGAACAATTTCTCTTTCCAATGGTTGGTTGGCACACATAATGATGTTGTTTTGGATATTCTTCCTTTTGTGTTTTTGCCAAATTCTCCTAACTTTGCATAAAAGATGTTGATCAAATTTCTATTCGATTTCTTTGAGTGCCACACTAAGACATTATATGGAGTTTTTGAGTTCCCACATTTGGATGATGTTCAAACGATTTCCATGCACTTTGACCTTGCATATGCATTCCATTTTCTATACTTGTATTGTGCTAATAGTGTTGTGAACAAGAATGGACATGCCACATTTGACATGCTCCTCTATCATGCACGTAAATATTTTGCTTGGTCTTTGTTGTGTGTAGGTACAAATGCATACACGTCAACCTCTACCAACCACGTGTTGAAAAGAAGAACCGAGGAGCTTTACCTATGTCTACCCTTCATCGAGCTATCTCTACAAGATAAGGTGACTTCCTTCTACTTGAGGACTCATGCAATAATCTTCATGAATTGGCTACGCTTTGAGTGTTGCTTCGCTTTTGTTGTGAGCTTTGTAGGCTTCATAGATGGTGAAGGAACATTGAAGTGTTGTCAAGTCAATCTTCTCGAGGACGACTATATGGTGAACCCCAGGATCAAGAAGGTCTCTCGACCTCTTCTACTTTGTGATGAGCATGTAGAGTCGAGGACGACTCTTTTTGAAGGGGGGGAGCTAATGTAGCCCGACCTATGGTCGTTACCACATCATGGTCTCCAACTTACGCCAAGTCGTCATGGACTCCAAAGGTGAATCCGTTCCTCTATGTGAGCCCACTTCCTACCCTATTGAATGGTATGCTATTTCATACTCCATCACATATGCATGATAGGTTCACACCGACAAGTACGGAGGCAAGGGAGGAAGCCCGGAACATCAAGCCCGGCAAGACGGAGGCTTGGAAGAGGAGATAGAAGAAGCCACGGCTGAACCACCAGAGTCTCCGGCCTACACCGGAGTCTCCGGTCCTGCCACACAAACACAAAATGCTTAGACAAACACAAAATGCTTAGACAAACCCAAAATGAGTTGCTCTCATAGGATAGGTACACACAAACTAAGATATGGCTACAAGGGTTGACACAAGTTATACCTTAGTTGATGGTGATGATCTTGTGTCGATGGAGCGGGGAAGAGTTTGGGGTCCGTGGTGTCGAAGAGCGCGGCGATGTTATGAAGCTATCATTAGTTGGTGACACGCTACGGAACACAAACAACAAGTAGACAGTTAGCCAATGCGAAAAGAGGAAAAATGGGCAAAGCAAGGCGTCGGGCCGGAGACTCGGTCTTGGGCGAGACTCGTGTAGACCGAGACTACGGTGCACAGGGGCGAGACTCCGGTGAGGTCTGCTCGTGTTCTTGAGCGGAAATCCGCCTAGAGTCCTCAAATCCAAAATTTGGCCAAAATTGGGCTGGAAAGCAAAGTAAAGCTGAACCAACACCTTAGACAAGATTTGGTTGGATCAAAACCACCAATAACACTCCAAAACGACAGATCGATCCAAAGGCAAATTGGGGCTGTTTTTGGGAAATTTTCGAATTTATGGTGGATAGAAGAAAAAATGGGGGGAAATTCGTGATCAACCTTGCTCTTGATACCAAGATGTTATGGGGTAACCCCTTGGGGTGGCCCGATCTTTCACGAATCTCCATGGAGAACGAGGGGAAAGCGGTGGACGGGGGAAGAAGGGATGAAAACCACGAACACACGCACACAAATCACGATACACGCCGATAACTCACGCCGGTGGCAACCGGTCCAACATAATCTCTAGGATCGGTGTTGGGAGAAGCTCTCTCTCCACGACCAACAACGGGGGCGAGATGCTTGGTGAGATCTTGACGACTTGGGGGCGAGAAACCGAGAACCCAAGGCCTTGTACAACTTGAACGCACTAGGCAAGATTCAAGAGGAGGGTGGATAATAGGGTGCCCCTTGGTAGGAGCATGAGACCAATAGATTGAAAGATCCTCAAAGGGGTGTCCTTAATCTATTATTATCCAAGTCTAGGGTTTACATATGAGGGGTGGGGCTTTATATAGGCCAACCACTTAAACAGGGGTAGTTCTGGAATAAAACTAGAAGTTTGGGCGAAATTGGGGGTTACATGGGCCAGGCCCAAAAGGCTTTAACATGCCTGGTGACGATCAGTCCGGAGACTCCGGTCAATCTCCGGACCCGACTCCGGAGAGGGCTTCTGGCTGTCCCGGGCTTGGGTCTCTGGTCTGGACCGGAGGAAGGTCCGGAGACTCCGGTGTAGGAGACCCGAGACTCCGGTCTACACCGGAGACTCCGGTGTGCAGAGCTCCAGCATCTTCTTCTCCTGGTCCTGCTTTCTTGGTGGCTTGGTGTGGTGGTGTTGCTTCATATCTGAGGATACACAACGTAGATGCATGAAGTATCAAGCCATCCAAAGGTAAACCAAAATCACATGAGGAAAGGAGCGAGTTAACCTTGGCTTGTAGGAGCTTGGCTCGGGCGCGAGTCATTGGTCCACTTGGGGGACTAGGTGTTGTAGATGGAGGTGCGTCCGAAGGACGGGCTGCATCACTATGGCTTCCACGGGTAAGACAAAGGATATACAATGCCGCAAGTGCTGGGGTTTTGGTCATATTGAGAGACAGTGCACAACACAACATGTGATGATGGTGCGAGAAGATGGTCAATATGATTTAGCGAGTGACTTTGATGAAGATACACTAGCCCTTATTTCTGCTCGAGATGGAGACAACTCTGATGCTGATGAAGAGACAGAGGTAATGGGAGCTGAAGCTGCTGATCAATACAAGAGCTTAATTACACAACGTGTGTTGAGTGTGCAATTGAGTAAATCTGAGCAAGATCAACGCCACAACCTGTTCCAAACACGTGGTGTTGTCAAGGACAGAGCTATACAGATTATCATTGATGGAGGGAGTTGTAATAATCTGGCAAGTGTTGACATGGTAGAGAAGCTTGTGCTTCCAACAAGACAACGCCCACATTCATATTACATCCAATGGTTTGAGAGTTCTCGCAAGATCAAGGTAACAAGAACGGTACGCGTGCATTTTACTATTGGTACATATTCTGATTTTGTTGATTGTGATGTTGTACCTATGCAAGCTTGTTCTTTGTTACTTGGTAGACCATGGCAATTTGAAAGAGAATCTGTTCATAATGGCAAAACTAATCACTATTCTCTTATGCATGATGGAAAGAAAATTGGTCTAAAACCTATGACTCCCGAACAGATTTTAAAAGATGATCTTGCTAGAGCTAGTAGAGTTAAAACTGAGGAGAAAAATATAAGTGAGAATCAGATTGTTGCTGCAGATTTTATACCACCAAAGAACACTAAATCTGATTCTACACATGCTACTGAAATTCGTTTGAAGAGTCCATGTATGCTTGCAAATAAAATTGATATTGCTGAACTAGATGTAAACAATACTCAATGTTATGCAATTGTCTTCAAAGAGGTTATGTTTTCATTTGAGGATATGCCTCCTTCTTTGCCACCCGCTATTGCTAACCTTTTGCAGGAATATGAGGACGTCTTTCCCGCTGAGTTGCCACCAGGACTACCTCCTATTAGAGGAATTGAGCACCAAATTGATCTAATTCCTGGTGCTACGTTGCCCAACCGCGCGCCATATAGAACCAATCCAGAGGAGACAAAGGAGATACAACGCCAAATTCAGGAACTACTCGACAGAGATCATATTCGTGAGTCCCTTAGCCCTTGTGCTGTTTCTATTATTTTGGTACCTAAGAAAGATGGTTCTTCGCGCATGTGTACTGATTGTAGAGCTATCAATAATATTACTATTCGATATCGTCATCCTATTCCATGTTTAGATGACATGTGTGGCATCCCGCAAAACCACTAATAGAAAATCGCGTTGATTTTGTGCATTGCATCATCATGACAGCATGCTCATGTCATCATGCCACATTGCATTTGAGCATAGTCATCGTCTTGCATCTGCTTGCATCAAACTATTTTCGGAAAAACCTAATTTGTTTTCCAAACGCCCCGTCTTAATTCAAATGCAAAACCCGGGTCCCCGGATTAATTTGTTTTGTCTGCTATCGGTTTGCAAAAGTCCTGTTGGAAATAAATAAAATATTAAATTATTTTAGAGGGGGCAGTCGAACGGGCCGATTCGACCCGAACGACCACCCCCAGGATTTTAAAACGGTCCACCAAACCCTTTTCTACCAACCTATCTACCCACACCCTCCGGCCACCTCACCCGGACCAGTCCCACGCCGCCACCTCACCCCAACTCTCTCCCTCACCCAATCCCCATCTGCCACCTAATCCTACCCCTCCCCCACCTCTCCTCTCACCCCACCAGTCCCACACACCAAAGACACAAGCACACACCGCCACACACACCCACCCACACCCGATCGCCCCACCCCGACCCCACGGGCCCCTCTTCTCTCTCTTCCCGGCCCTCCCTCACCCGTCTTCCTCCTCCTCCTCTCACGCGCCTCCTCTCCCTCCCTTCTCCCTCGCCCGCCTCTCTCCTTCTCCTCCGCCTGCTTGCGCCCCTTGCGTCGCGCCACCTCCTGCTCCTCCACCCTCCGACCCTCCCCCCGCTCTGCTCGCCCTCCGCCCGGCCAGCGCCCGCCCTTGCGCTCCCCTCTCGCGGCGACCCACCTCTCCACCTCGCTTGCCTCCGTCGCCTCGCGCCCCTGCGCGCCTCGTTCCGCCGCTTCGCTCCTCCTCCCGGCCAGCCTCGGCCGCTCCTCCCAGTCCCGCCCAGGTGCCATGAGCCCCACGCCTTCCTCGGCCGCGCCCAGGCTCGCCGCTGTGCCTCCCCTGGCGCCTTGTGCCGCCGCTCGGGCATGGTCTGCCTCCGCTTTTCCTCTCGTCGCCCTCCCTCCATCCTCGTCGTCGTCCGGCCTTCTCCGTTGTGGGTCCCCTCGCGCCCGTCCTCGGCAGGCCCATCTCGGTTCGCGACCGCTGCCATGGTCGACTTCTCCTCAAGCGTCGGTCGTCGCCTCTCCCGCGGCCGCGTCTTGCAGCACCCTCGCCGTCGCGGCAAGCCGCTGCGTCGCCATCGTCCTTCCCGCCACTCACCACTCTGTCCTCTACCACTCGCCATCTCACGTGGCCTCGAGCTCGGGCCCCTACATCGCCATGGCGGACCGCGAGTGGTGCGCCTCTTCGTCGACCCTCGGCGGTTGGTCGAGCCCGTCTACCCATGCCTTTTATCGGGCTCTGCGCCTTGCGGCACCGCATGTACCCCGTGCCCTTTTCTCCCTGTCAAGCTGGTGCTAGTGGTGTTACGGATGGTGTACACATGTCGCTTTGGATGTGAAGTGCTCGTGGTGGCGGTTTGGAGTTGTATCGGTGAAGGTCATATGAACTATGAAGATGGTGATGCCACCCAAACAATACCAAAACCCCGTGAGATATCTATTCCTTGCTTTGTCAAGATCTTCTGAAGATCGCTCCCCGAAAACCCGCGGAACCACAGGCCGTCGACACGGGCCCGAGTTCGCCATCACGGGCATGCGGCGCCACCCCCAAGATCTCCAATAAGGAACAACAAGACCCTCGGAACACCAAGATCTCCGCCGTGAAACGGCAAGACCGACTCGATGACACGGAACCGACAAGATCCACGCGACGACAAGATCTACTTCACGGATCCGAAGACCCCGATACCCGACCCACTCAAGTTCGCCATCGACGACAAGATCGGCACCGACCCGGAAGAATCCGATGCGCCCCCGGCGCCGAACCAAGTCCTGCTTCCCGGATGCCGAGGTCACCGACACAGAACAACGAGATCCACCCGATGTCTGAGAACGATCCCGCCGAGGGGCCGAACCCGAACCGAAACCCAAGATCGCGAACCCTAATGTGTGATCCCCTTCCGAAACCCTATTTTACAATATAATACAACTTGTTGCATATTAAATTGTCATTCTTGCATGCATACATTGTGTGGTTTGGGGCCTTATGCGATTCACCTTATAATTAAATATGGGGCCCATATGCGGGCAAATCTAGCCTTATATTGGCCTCATTTAAACTTGTGTAGCGAACCGGTGCCATCTTTTGTCTTGCTAATGCAACATTTAAATTGCGGGGGTTCTAAATAACTTGAACCATTTAATCAATTGACGGGACCCCGGTTCCGCTTAATATTGCCCAATTGCATCGCACCTTTGCCATGTCATGCATCATACATGCATCATGCCCGATCTTTTGCCGTAGCATTAAATAGTGCATCCGGTGTTTCTTCTAGTGTTTTGCTTCTTCGCGGATAAGGCCGTTGAGTTGATGCGAGTGTCGACCCGTTCTTCGGATGAACCTTCGACAATGTTTTTCAGGCGAGCATCTCCCCCTTTCTACCTATCTTACTTTTATAGTATTTTATTCCTTCCTGTTGCTCTATTGCTATACGTATTTGCGATGCTCTAGTTTTTCGCATTGCGTGATATCTCTCGCAGCCTTATATTGCCTTGGACACATCCTATTACATTGTTTGGTAGATAGTTGGACTTGCGCGTCGTGATCGCTTGCTCAAGTCTTTGTGCGTGTCGTCAAGTGCCACGATTGTTGGAGTATGCCGCATGTTTGTTGTTGGAGATGATCATAGTTTTACTTATCGTTCACTTTAATTCTGTTTAACAACTAAAATTGGAATAAGCGAGAGGCATCGGTGGGTGATAGATAATATTTGGTTTCGAACGCCCACTTGTGTCCGAGGACCCAAAGTGCTTGATACCTGTTCCTTGATTTATTCGCGCTATCCACATCCGGGAGGCTTATGGGAACCCCCTGAGCCAGAGCTTGATTCAGTCTTATTTCTTGGGGCCACAAACTAGTTTGAGGTTTTATTTACTATCCTGTACTTATGCCATGCTACTTACGTATTACGATTGTGCGAGCACCTTTGTCTTGTTAGGATCGTGGCACGATTCCGCTGTGTCGACAAGCCCAGCCACACTTTAGGGTTCCCGATCGTTCACAGTCCCCACAACCTTAAGTCCGTCTCGAGCCGGCCGTTCTATGGTCTACTTTAAGGGTGGCCCCAAATAATTCAATCCTGTGATTGCTTTGTCGTGAAGGCCTCGTTGGGTTTTGATTTGGTTTTTCCGAGGTTGATCGAGTGTGTGTTGCTATTGGTGCACCGGTAGGGTAAAATTCTAAAGCCGTGTCCGCGGATATGGACGACTTGGAGCACAGTATCTCGATCATAGACAACTATAACTAAAGTTTATTGCTATCAATTTGACTTTATAATGACTAGTAATTAGCTTCACTATAATGGAATGGCTAAATAATACTGCCCATAATTGCTTGTTTGGATTGTCGCTTGCGACCATTGTACCCGACTAGTAAGTATTGCAACTACAACGGAATGGCTAAATAAAAGTACCAACAACTGCTGGGTTTTGGGTTTATCTCATGTTACCTGTATCTGATTAGTAATTGATGCAACTATAACGGAATGGTTAACTAAAAGTGCCCAATGCTTACTTTATCAGAACGATTATCTAAACCTGACTAGTAATTGCTACAACGATAACTGAATAAGTAAAACTGCCAACCGTGTGAGTTCCTCGGTTGACTTCCTCGTTTGGTCTCGAGGGGGCAACGCCAGGATGGGTTTGTTTGGTGTTAGATTCAGGTTGGATCCGAATAGGTCTTTCTTACCCCTCTCCGATAGTCGCCAGTTACATCGAGTCTCTATAGGTTGTTTAGTGCATGCTGCCGCTGCCGCTTCAGTCCACCATACCTATGTAGGCGAGGACCGCCGAATTCTAGTCTCGCTGTCTTGGCCTCGATCGACGCTCCTCTTTTCCTTTGCCCTTTGTCGGCACCCTTTTGTTTAAGCAGGTTTTGAGATCGGCCGTTAGCGGGGTTACCCTTCCCGCTTGGGCAGGGTTATGGACGCCATAGGTTATTCTTGTGGCTCTTAGCCCCATTTGCATCTTGTCCGTAGCTGGACGCCTATCGCTTCAAGGTGATTTGGATCTTTGTATATAATATCAATTCTTGACTCATGGAGTCGTGTTGTATATATATACGTTCGTGGGTCCCATCGAGGACTGTTGTGTAATGTTATTACTTTGTTTTCCACCCGCACGAAAGTGCCTGGTGGGCACCTTTGAATCGTTTCTATGCGGGTTTGGCGGGAATCGCTGAAACTTGCATAGGTCCGATTCTGAGGGTGTTACAGAGTGGTATCAGAGCTCAGCAGTTGCGATACCCCACAAGTCCAGCTTGTAGGATAACCTAGCTAACGGCCGAAGTAGAGTGTCAAAACTATTTTTGAAAAATCGGTTGGATAGTTCTGATTAGGTCTGATTTTATTCCTTACCCCTCTGCTATTCTCCTCTTACCTCTACGTGTTTTGAATCCGCTCTCTTATCTCTCTTCGAGTCCAGGAATTCTCGTGGTTGGGTTCTCGTCGTACCTTCAGGGTTTCGCTTCCTCCTCTGATAACGGTGTTCTACCACCCGGTGTTCATGCTGCCTGAGGAATCCGTCTACTGTGGTACCATTCTTTGTTCCTTGTTTGTGCCTTCCGGTGTTTTCCGACGCGACGACATCATCTACGCCAGATCCGATGCATAGTCTGCATCACCCCTTTGTTTCCGAACCTCGATTGTCGAGATCTTCAGTCTGATTCCGAGAATGGTTGCACGCTTTTCCACTGATTGTGCGGAGTAATAGTTTGGGTGCGTGATGGATTGGCCCCCATGTCGACTACCCCTTCTATTTGCTTTTGTACATTGAAGTGGATGAGAATGCATCGGTTCCATTTTTCCATCGAAGCTAGAGGTGGCTTTATTTGTTGATATCTCTACCTTCGCCCTCTTGTACCGGAGAGTTCTCTCGACGATCACGGACAACGACCTCTTGTTAGTGGTGTCGCGAGGATCTACACGAAGCGAGAAGACGCAGATCGCCGACCTTCCTTCCGGTACCATGAGGCGGATCTCGAGGGCGAGATCCATTGTTAGTGGTGTCGAATTGTGGCATCCCGCAAAACCACTACTATAAAATAGCGTTGATTTTGTGCATTGCATCATCATGACAGCATGCTCATGTCATCATGCCACATTGCATTTGAGCATAGTCATCGTCTTGCATCTGCTTGCATCAAACTATTTTCGGAAAAACCTAATTTGTTTTCCAAACGCCCCGTCTTAATTCAAATGCAAAACCCGGGTCCCCGGATTAATTTGTTTTGTCTGCTATCGGTTTGCAAAAGTCCTGTTGGAAATGAATAAAATATTAAATTATTTTAGAGGGGGCAGTCGAACGGGCCGATTCGACCCGAACGACCACCCCCAGGATTTTAAAACGGTCCACCTGTAACTACCTCGGTGAATTACGCTCCTAGATACAAGCCTGGATGAGTGGTAGTGGTTGAAATAGTACGGTGGGGCCCCAAAAGCCACTCACTGGTAGTCCTTTCGGACGTCCCAACCACTACCCTCTCAACGGGACCCGTGCAGGCGTGTCGGCGAAGGGATCAACTACGTACACAAGTGGGTATGTACGCAAGCCACCATACAAGAGTACATCAGAGCCATACCATCTAGAAAGAAAGGAAATATAGCAACGCCATACGGCAAGATTCAAATGACCTAGATAGATCTATATTTTAGGATACTTCCTCATACAACACACATCAGAGTATCATGCGGAAGCGGTAAACAAAATCCGAGTACGGATAAGAAGCAAATCGGCATAAGATGCCATAGAAATAAGCACATCCCAACTACAGTCTCACGGATCCCGTTCCGGAATCTCTACACCGAGCGATCGTTGCCCATGTCCTCGGCTTCTTCCACCCAAGATCCGTCTCCTGCGAGGTACATCCATCCGAACCAAATAATTTATCGTGTGAGACCCTAAGGGTACTCGGCAAGTCTTAATGCCTCTAAAGGGGACACAACACAGGGTGACGCAATTGCGAAAGATAAACCCTAGCAGTTCTCTGAGATAACGCTAACCATCCATCTAACCAATGATAGCGGATGTCCGTGAATTAAGAACAGCAGTTATAATGGTAATCTCATCGATCCATCCTCCTCCCCGCTACCAACAAGGAAGCGGATTAACAACCCCCATCCGTTGGCAATTTTATTAACCATTCCATGAGTGTTGCACTATTTACTAGTCAAGTTACTTAGTCGATTAAAGCGGTACTTTAGTTATGCTTGTCTATGATCAAGCGTGCTCCAAGTCGTCCATATCCGGACACGGCTTTGAAAGTTTTACCCGGCCGGGTGCACCAATAGCAACACGCTCGATCAACCTCGGAAAAACCAAATCAAAACCCAACGAGGCTTTCACGATGAACAATCACAGATTGAGAAATATTTCAGGCCACCCATTGAGTAGACACATAGCGAAGTAAGCAAGCTTCGAGACGGACTCAAGGTTAGCGCCAATGGTCAGAAGCGGTGGGAACCCGAAAACTCGGGTGTCGATACAGTAATCACTCCGCCTTCCTAAACAGTACAGTGTGCTATCTGTCGCACAATTTAAATACATAAGTAGCATGGCATAAGTACAGGATCGTAAATAAAACCTCAAACTAGTTTGTGGCCCCAAGAAATAAGACGGAATCAAGCTCTGGCTCAGGGGGGGTCCCATATACCTCCCGGATGTGGATAGCGCGATAAAACAAGGAACAGGAATCAAGTACTCGGGGTCTTACGGGAAACAAGTGAGCAGGAAAAACCAAATAGCAGAAGTTGCTCACCGGTGCCACTTTCTTTAGTTATCCCACTACTACTCAGGTTAAGTTGTTTAGGTACCTCATTATCCAACAGACTCTCACATACCCTACGCATGCTGTTCTACGACTCGCATGGCTCAAACAACTCCTATAGTAGTGGCTCATGGGATGGAGGAACAAGCTTGGTGGGGTTTAAAAGTAAAGGCTATGCATACTTGGGATTCAAATTAATGCAATTCGCGACTCAATGATGCAAGAATAAGATAGAGGAAATAGGTACTGTATGTATGCAAGCATGTGGAAGTGCTTGCCTGACAACTCAGTTGAAGCGAGGGACGGATCTGGGTAGTGCTCCTGGTTCTCTTGATATAACCCCCTTTCGGTGTCATCAGAAAAACCAAACAAACAAGGCCAACATGAATATAGAGCACAAGCATATGAATAAGATGCGTCAAGCAAACAATCATGCCATGATGAATGATGCACAATTTACATGGCAATAAGGTAGCATGGCATGGTGAGGTGTGGAAGACAAGTAATAACATTTTAATGGGGTTTTGGATCACATTTGGTTGTCATAACAATTGCTGTACCCTATATTTTTATATGATGCATGCTGCAATTGAAGTCATGGATATCATAAACAGAAAGGTCTCGTCGAGCTGATCATTTTAGACATAACATTTGCTAAATTTGGAATTATAAAACAAAAGTTATTAATTATTTAAGTTCTAGTGGCAATTGGTGTAATTTAAATAAACTTGGGATTTTAAATGTGCAAAAGGCAATTTGAATGTCATATTTGAAATCCTGGCATTTTTCTGATCTCCATACATATATCATTTGTGTTATTTGGGATTATAAAGGAAAAGTTATTTATAACTGAATTAGATTTGAATTTGAAATATTTTAAACAAAATTTGAATTTTAAACAGACTCTGGAAAGTTTTTATACCCAGCCTACTCTAGCCCGGGTCGCAGACATGTGGGGCCAGGTGCTTGCTGACCCACACGCCAGCGTCTGAGAGAGTGAGGGACCGCGGGTTGATTAAACCAAACCAGAGGACTCTTTTTAGAAAACTTTCACCGACGCTGCCAGTGGGCCTGGGCTGGACCGCGGGTTGGCAAAACAAAAGGTGGGGGGGTTATTCGCAAAGTGACCAACGTGTACTATTTTTCTTCCTCACGAACACAGACGCGACAGCGCTGGCTGCGCGGCCGCGTGATGGGGCTCGAGCAGGATCTGGGACGCCAGCAGCTTCTGCTATGTGGGCTGGGGCTATGTGGCGGAAAGGGTGCGTGGCCTAGGTAAAGCGGACGCGACAAGGGTTAGCTGCAGACGCCGACGAGCTCGCAGCGCTGAGCCGTTCGGCGTGGGCGTCGCATCGAAACTTGACCGGGAGCAGGAGGATGTCTGGAGGCGTGGCTCACCGCGGTGTCTTTGGTGCAGATGGTTCGGCGGGCGCTTGATCGGCGGCGAGGCGGTGGCGGTGCTAGGGTTCCGCGGCGGCAGCGTGCAGGCTCTTGGGGCGTCTCCTCCTCGCGTCCAGGTCAGGCGACGCAGAGGTTCCACGCGACCACGCCGACACTCTCTCCCGCTGCGCCTCTGGATCGATGACGAACGGGACCCGGCGGTGGCGGCGTTCGGAGGTAGCAGTGGCGAGTGAGGGAGGCGAGGCCTCGGGGATGGATCTGAGGGGCGGTAGGTTGAGAGAGGGTAGATAAAGCGGAGAGGGAAGGGGTGCCGTGGCCGCCGTGTGGGGGAGCTGGCGATAAGGATGGCCTCGGCCACCTTTTCTCCACCTCTTCACGTGCTTGGTACGGCCAGGCAGGCAGGGTGGCTTCCAGGTGGGACCAGGGCGAGGCCAAGGAGGCAGGGTAGCTCGGTGGGGCTTCTAGGCAGAGAGAAAAGAGAGGGGAGGGAGGAGCTCGAGTTTAGCCAGGTTAGGAGCTAGGCTCGGCCAGGGTTTGCCTTAGGGCTGGTTTGGTGGTAGCTAGATGGGGCAGGGCGGCCAGGTGGGTCCAGCAGGTAGAGAGAGGGGGTGGTGAGCTGGGAACATGGCATGGTGACCATGCTAGGTAGCTAGAAAAGAGAGGAGATAGAACAACTTAGGTTTTGGTTTGAATAGATGGGTTTAGGTGTAGATTAGAGGGGAAAGGTGAGAGGGGAGTGGCTCTTACTTGGTCATGCATGCTTAGACAAAATCACACAAAAACAAGACAAGGAGAAGGGAGAGAGAGAGGGAGAGATGATTATGTGGTGGTAGGGTTTATAGCAAGGTTAAACAAGCTCAAGCAAAGAAGTAGAGAGAGAAAGCAAAAAGGTGGTGAGGGTGTTAGCAAGATACAAACACAAGATCAAAAATGATGGGGATTTGAAAGAGAGAGAAAAGAAAGCCCACACAAGAAAGGCTCCACTCTACACCAAAAGAGAAACAGATGAAAAGGAATGGTGGTGCTTTGCATGGCCCATGCAATACATTAAATGCCCCGATTAAATTCTTGTGAAGTCGAGAGAATATCAGGGTCTTAGTATTTTGCATCTCCAAAATTGGAATAAGGCCAAGCAATACATTATGGTGGAAATCCAACCAACCAACATGAGCTAGAGGTAACCTCAATTAAAAATGCCAAGCTCATATTAATTGGATGGTGGAATTAAAAAGGTGGTGAAGAAAGGTGGTGGAGTTTTAAAGAGATATGCCCCCAACTCAACTTGGGCATTTAACAACATATCAAGAGCCAAATACAATATCAAGAGGCAAATACATTTACTAGTGCACATGAGATAAGAACCAAACAAAAATAGGTTTTATATGATGCTCAAATGCAAGGTGACATGATGACATGAGCATGATATGATGATGATGCAACAATTATATGTTGGAAGTGACCTTTTTTATTATTATAACAAGTAGCATTACAGGTGTTAGACAACTGAGATGCTACAACTCTCCCCCACTAAACAGGAATCTCGCCCCGAGATTCTAGGAAGAAGAAGAAGATACAAAGAGAGAAGGATGGTTGGCACGGAGTTCATCTTCATGCTCCCATGTGGCTTCATCAACAGAATGGTGTGACCACTGCACCTTGCAGAACTTGATGGACTTGTTGCGAGTCCTTCGTTCTGCGGTCTCAATGATTTTGGTGGGGTGTTCTTGATAAGACAAGTCTTCTTGGAGATCGATTAGCTCATGATCCACGGTCCTGCCGGGATCTTTGAAGCACTTCTTGAGCTGAGAGATGTGGAAAACATCATGGACTTTGAGTTTTCCGGAGCTCCAGTGCATAAGCAACTTCTCCTCTTCTACCACGTATCTTGAAAGGACCGATGTATCTAGGAGCCAACTTTCCTTTGATACCGAAACGGTGTGTTCCTCTCATGGGAGTGACACGAAGGTACACGAGATCACCAGGGGCATATACCATATCCGTGTGTTTCCTGTCATAGTTGCTCTTCTGACGACTTTGAGCAATCTTCGGGTTCTCCAGAATGATATGCACCTTCTCCTCTGCCTGAGTTACAATGTCAGGGCCAAACCAGATTCTTTCTCTCACCGACCAACCAATCGAGTTCGCACTTGCGTCCATAGAGAGCCTCGAATGGTGCCATCTTCGACTCTTGGAAGCTGTTGTTGTAGGAGAATTCAGCATATGGAAGGCATTCCTCCCACTTCATGCCAAAAGAGATGACGCAAGCTCTAAGCATATCCTCGAATCTGATTGATCCTCCACTTGTCCTTGCGATCGAGGGTGGTAAGCGATCTTGAGTTCGACTTTGTTCCCAAAGCTTTTGGAAACTTTCCCGAACTTTGAGGTGAAGATGCTCCACGTCCGAACTGATTTCAAGTGGAACCCCATACAGAGAGACAATTCTGATATAGAGCTCACCAACTGAATTCAAAATTGTTTCTTTGATCGGGAAGAAATGAGCCCAGTAGAAAGCCCGCCGATGACAACAAAATTGCATTGTTGCCCTTCTGCGACCTTGGAAAGCCGTGATGAAGTCCATCTCTACTTTCTCCCATTTCCATTCCGGAGGTTTCAGCGGTTGTAGAAGACCAAATGGTTTCGATGGACAGCCTTCACCTGCGATGCACATCACATTCTCGAGACATACTTGGCGCAATACCGTTTCAACCTGTGCCACCAGTATTGTGTTTTCAAGTCCATGTACATCTTTGTGCCGCCAGATGGATAGAAAGAACCGAATCATGTGCCTCCTTGAGAACTTGGTCTCTCGGACCGGGTAGTTTGGAACAAACATCCGTGTTCAAAGAAGAGCGTGCCTTGATCATCAACATGGAAGGACTCATACTGAAGGTCAAGCTTAGAGATGAGCTTTTGGTGCGGATCACCAAGTCGACGAGCGAATCTGTTCTTCCAAGAGAGGAGTAGCGGAAGGTTCATGAGATGCCCTTGTTCCACAATTTCCGTGTTGAGTGACGGAATTCCTCGCACAAGAGAGGTTGCTCTTCCACCATGAGGTTGTTGACATAAGCTTTACGGCTAAGCGCATCTGCCATGACGTTTGCTTTGCCCGGGGTGTAGTTGATGGTCACATCAAAGTCATTGATTGCTTCAATCCATCTCCTCTGCCGAAGGTTGAGATCAGGCTGAGTGAAGATATACTTCAAACTCTTGTGGTCCGAGAAGATCTCACAACGGTTACCAAGCAAGTAGTGCCTCCATAGCTTCAAAGCAAAGACAACTGCTGCTAGCTCGAGGTCATGTGTGGGATAGTTGATCTCATGCGTCTTCAACTGACGAGAGGCATAAGCAACCACCTGTTTCTCTTGCATCAGGACCGCACCCAATCCTTGCAAAGAGGCGTCACAGAATATCTGGAAAGGCTTAGATGTATCTGGAGGAACCAAGACTGGTGTGGAAGTGAGCTTCTCTTTGAGTGTCTCAAAACTTTCTTGACATGCAGGAGTCCACAGGTACTTCTTGCCTTTCTTGAGGAGGTCGGTAAGAGGCTTCGCTATCTTCGAGAAGTTCTGAACAAAGCGTCGGCAATAGCTAGCCAAACCAAGAAAACTCCGCACTTCCTTGACATTAGCAGGAGGAAGCCATTCAACTATTGTCTTCACGGTTTCCGGGTTGACTGCAATGCCCTTGGCAGAGATAACATGACCCAGGTATGTTACTTCAGGCAGCCAAAACTCACACTTAGAGAACTTTGCATACAAGCGGTTCTCACGAAGCTTGTTTAAAACACACCGCAGGTGTTCTTCATGCTCCTCCTTAGACTTGGAATAGACCAGAATGTCATCCAGATATACCACCACGAACTTATCAAGGTACTCCATGAAAACGGAGTTCATCAGCCTCGAGAAGGTAGCAGGTGCGTTGGTGAGACCGAAAGACATGACCGTGTACTCATACAGGCCATAGAGGGTGGTGAAAGCTGTTTTGGGCACATCTTCTTTGCGAATCTTGATTTGGTGATAACCACTTCTCAAGTCCAGCTTAGAGAACACCACAGCCTCGCTAGGCGATCAAAAGATCATTTATCCGTGGGAGAGGATATTTGTTCTTGATGGTTTTAGCATTGAGAGCCCGGTAGTCAACACATAGCCTATCGGTTCTGTCACGCTTCTTCACAAAGATTGTTGGGCTACCCCAAGAAGAAGTGATGTGTTGAATGAAACCCAACTTCTCTTGTTCATCAAGTTGTCGTTTGAGTTCAGCCAACTCAGAAGGACCCATTTTATATGGCCTCTTGGAGATAGGAGCCGTTCCAGGTTCAAGCTCAATCAAGAATTCAATCTCGCGATCCGGAGGCATACCCGGCAACTCTTCAGGAAAGACATCTGGGAACTCACAGACCACTGGTACACTCTAAATAGCTTGCATAACATCATCATTCAGAGCCGCCAAGGAAAAGAGCTGGACAGCAGGAGTCAGACTTGGAGAAAAGACTATATGGCCTTCAGGAATCTTCAGAGACACTGAGCGTTCAGCACAATCAATCACATCTTCAGAGACACTGAGCGTTCATCACAATCAATCACAGACTTGGAGAAAAGACTATATGGCCGGTGCTAGGGTTCCGAGGCGGCGACGACGTGCAGGGCTACTGGGGGGGCGTCTCCTCCTCGCGTCTGGGTCCAGGGGCGACGCAGAGGTTCCACGCGACCACGCCGACACACTCTCTCCCGCCTGCGCCTCCTGGATCGATGACGACGAACGGGACCCGACGATGGCCGGCGTTCGGAGGTAGACGGTGGCGAGGTGAGGGAAGAGGGGAGGCAAGGCCTCAGGGATGGATCTGGGGGCAGGGTAGGTTGAGAGAGGGGTAGATAAAGCCAGAGGGGGGGAAGGGGGTGCCGTGGCCGCCGTGTGGGGGAGCTGGCGATAAGGATGGCCTCGGCCACCTTTTCTCCACCTCTTCACGTGCTTGGTACGGCCAGGCAGGCAGGGTGGCTTCCAGGTGGGACCAGGGCGAGGCCAAGGAGGCAGGGTAGCTCGGTGGGGCTTCTAGGCAGAGAGAAAAGAGAGGGGAGGGAGGAGCTCGAGTTTAGCCAGGTTAGGAGCTAGGCTCGGCCAGGGTTTGCCTTAGGGCTGGTTTGGTGGTAGCTAGATGGGGCAGGGCGGCCAGGTGGGTCCAGCAGGTAGAGAGAGGGGGGTGGTGAGCTGGGAACATGGCATGGTGACCATGCTAGGTAGCTAGAAAAGAGAGGAGATAGAACAACTTAGGTTTTGGTTTGAATAGATGGGTTTAGGTGTAGATTAGAGGGGAAAGGTGAGAGGGGAGTGGCTCTTACTTGGTCATGCATGCTTAGACAAAATCACACAAAAACAAGACAAGGAGAAGGGAGAGAGAGAGGGAGAGATGATTATGTGGTGGTAGGGTTTATAGCAAGGTTAAACAAGCTCAAGCAAAGAAGTAGAGAGAGAAAGCAAAAAGGTGGTGAGGGTGTTAGCAAGATACAAACACAAGATCAAAAATGATGGGGATTTGAAAGAGAGAGAAAAGAAAGCCCACACAAGAAAGGCTCCACTCTACACCAAAAGAGAAAACAGATGAAAAGGAATGGTGGTGCTTTGCATGGCCCATGCAATACATTAAATGCCCTGATTAAATTCTTGTGAAGTCAGAGAGAATATCAGGGTCTTAGTATTTTGCATCTCCAAAATTGGAATAAGGCCAAGCAATACATTATGGTGGAAATCCAACCAACCAACATGAGCTAGAGGTAACCTCAATTAAAAATGCCAAGCTCATATTAATTGGATGGTGGAATTAAAAAGGTGGTGAAGAAAGGTGGTGGAGTTTTAAAGAGATATGCCGCCAACTCAACTTGGGCATTTAACAACATATCAAGAGCCAAATACAATATCAAGAGGCAAATACATTTACTAGTGCACATGAGATAAGAACCAAACAAAAATAGGTTTTATATGATGCTCAAATGCAAGGTGACATGATGACATGAGCATGATATGATGATGATGCAACAATTATATGTTGGAAGTGACCTTTTTTATTATTATAACAAGTAGCATTACAGGTGTTAGACAACTGGGATGCTACACCACCAAACCCTTTTCTACCAACCTATCTACCCACACCCTCCGGCCACCTCACCCGGACCAGTCCCACGCCGCCACCTCACCCCAACTCTCTCCCTCACCCAATACCCATCTGCCACCTAATCCTACCCCTCCCCCCACCTCTCCCTCTCACCCCACACGCCGTCCCACACACACCAAAGGCAAAGACCCACGCACACACCGGCCACACACCCACCCACACCCGATCTGGCCCCACCCTGACCCCACGGCCCCGCTCTTCTCTCTCTTCCCGGCCCTTCCCTCACGTGTCTTCCTCCTCCTCTCCTCCGCGCCTCCTCCTTCTTCTCCCTCGCCTCTCTCCTTCTCCTCCTCGCCGCCGCCTTCACCAAGACTACCCGCGTCACGCCACCTCCCTCCTCCACCCTCTCGACCCTCCCCACTCTGCTCCTCCGCCTCCAAGGCCCGTGCGCCGCGCCCGCCACCAAGGCCCCCTCTCGCCCGACCCGCACCTCTCCACCTCGCTCGCCTCCGTCGCCTCACCCCACCCGCCTGCTCCCCGCAGCTCACGCCTCCGCCCTCCTCGGCCAGCCCCGCCCGCCTTCCAGTGTCCCGCGGGCAGCGCGAGCCCCACGTCTTCCTCCGCCGCCGCCAGCGCCAGGCTGCCTCCTCCTCAGCGACCGGCCGCCGCCGCCGCATGGTCCGCCGCCCGCTTTTCCTCTCCGTCAGCGCCTCCCTCCATCCTCGTCGCTGCCCGGCCTTCTCCGTTGGGTCCCTCGCTTCGCCCCTCGGCAGGCCCATCCTCGGTTCGCGACCGCCGCCACGCCATGGTCGACTTCTCCTCAGCGTCGGTCGTCGCCTCTCCATGGCTGCGTCGGCACCTCGCCGCGGCAAGCCGCCGCCGCCATCGCCCTTCCCCGCCACCACTCCATCCTCTACCACCTCGCCATCTCTCACGTGGCCTCGAGCCCGCCCCTACATCGCCATGGCCGGACCGCGAGTGGCCGCCGCTTCGTCAACCCTCGGCGGTTGGTCGAGCCCGTCTCCCATGCCTTTTATCGGGCTCTGCCGCTTTGCGGCACCCGCATGTACCACAGTGCCCTTTTCTCCTGTCAGTGGTGCTAGTGGTGTTACCGGATGGTGTACACATGTGCTGCTTTGGATGTGAAGTGCTCGTGGTGGCGGTTTGGAGTTGTATCGGTGAAGGTCGTATGAACTATGAAGATGGTGATGCCACCCAAACAATACCAAAACCCCGTGAGATATCTATTCCCTTGCTTTGTCAAGATCTTCCGAAGACCGCTCCCCGAAAACCCGCGGAACCCTGAAGCCATCGACACGGAGCCCCGAGTTCGCCCTCACGGGCATGCGGCGCCACCCCCAAGATCTCCAATAAGGAACAACAAGACCCTCGGAACACCAAGATCTCCGCCGTGAAACGGCAAGACCGACTCGATGACACGGAACCGACAAGATCCACGCGACGACAAGATCTACTTCACGGATCCGAAGACCCCGGTACCCGACCCACTCAAGTTCGCCATCGACAACAAGATCGGCACCGACCCGGAAGAATCCGATGCGCCCCCGGCGCCGAACCAAGTCCTGCTTCCCGGATGCCGAGGTCACCGACACAGATAAACGAGATCTACCCAGTAATCCGAGAACGATCCCGCCGAGGCCGTCGAACCCCGAACCCCGGAAACCCAAGATCGCCGAACCCTAATGTGTGAACCCCTTCCCGAAACCCTATTTTACAATATAATACAACTTGTTGCATATTAAATTGTCATTCTTGCATGCATACACTGTGTGGTTTGGGGGCCTTATGCCGATTCACCTTATAATTAAATATGGGGCCCATATGCGGGCAAATCTAGCCTTATATTGGCCTCATTTAAACTTGTGTAGCGAACCGGTGCCATCTTTTGTCTTGCTAATGCAACATTTAAATTATGGGGTTCTAAATAACTTGAACCATTTAATCAATTGACGGGACCCCGGTTCCGCTTAATATTGCCCAATTGCATCGCACCTTTGCCATGTCATGCATCATACATGCATTATGCCCGATCTTTTGCCGTAGCATTAAATAGTGCATCCGGTGTTTCTTCTAGTGTTTTGCTTCTTCGCGGATAAGGCCGTTGAGTTGATGCGAGTGTCGACCCGTTCTTCGGATGAACCTTCGACAATGTTTTTCAGGCGAGCATCTCCCCTTTCTACCTATCTTACTTTTATAGTATTTTATTCCTTCCTGTTGCTCTATTGCTATCTGTGTTGCGATGCTCTAGTTTTTCGTACCCGTGATATCCCTCGCAGCCTTATATTGCCTTGGACACATCCTATTACCTGTTGTTTGGTAGATAGTTGGACTTGCGCGTCGTAGTCGCTTGCTCAAGTGCTGTTGCGTGTCGTCAAGTGCCACAGTTGTTGGAGTATGCCGCATGTTTGTTGTTGGAGATGATCATAGTTTTACTTATCGTTCACTTTAATTCCTGTTTAACAACTAAAATTGGAATAAGCAGAGGCATCGGTGGGTGATAGATAATATTTGGTTTCCGAACGCCCACTTGTGTCCCGTAGGACCCCGAGTGCTTGATACCTGTTCCTTGATTTATCGCGCTATCCACATCCGGGAGGATTATGGGACCCCTGAGCGAGCTTGATTCGATCTTATTTCTTGGGGCCAGACTAGTTTGAGGTTTTATTTAATATCCTGTACTTATGCCATGCTACTTAGATTTACGATTGCGAGGAGCACACTATCTTTATTTAGGATCGTGGCACGATTCCGGTGTCGACAAGCCCAACCACACTTCGGGTTCCCATGTCACTGACCGTCCCCACAACCTTAAGTCCGTCTCGAGCCGCCGTTGCGGGTCTACTTTAAGGGTGGCCCCTGAAATAATTCAATCTGTGATTGCTTTGTCGTGAAGGCCTCGTTGGGTTTTGATTTGGTTTTTCCGAGGTTGATCGAGCGTGTGTTTCTATTGGTGCACCCCGGCCGGGTAAAACTTTCTGAAAGCCGTGTCCGCGGATATGGACGACTTGGAGCACAGTATCTCGATCATAGACAACTATAACTAAAGTTTATTGCTATCAATTTGACTTTATAATGACTAGTAATCAGCTTCACTATAATGGAATGGCTAAATAATACTGCCCACAATTGCTTGTTTGGATTGTCGCTTGCGACCATTGTACCCGACTAGTAAGTATTGCAACTACAACGGAATGGCTAAATAAAAGTACCAACAACTGCTGGGTTTTGGGTTTATCTCATGTTACCTGTATCTGATTAGTAATTGATGCAACTATAACGGAATGGTTAACTAAAAGTGCCCAATGCTTACTTTATCAGAACGATTATCTAAACCTGACTAGTAATTGCTACAACGATAACTGAATAAGTAAAACTGCCAACCGTGTGAGTTCCTCGGTTGACTTCCTCGTTTGGTCTCGAGGGGGCAACGCCAGGATGGGTTTGTTTGGTGTTAGATTCAGGTTGGATCCGAATAGGTCTTTCTTACCCCTCTCCGATAGTCGCCAGTTACATCGAGTCTCTATAGGTTGTTTAGTGCATGCTGCCGCTGCCGCTTCAGTCCACCATACCTATGTAGGCGAGGACCGCCGAATTCTAGTCTCGCCGTGTACTGGCTTCAGTGCTGACGCTCCTCTTTTTCCTTTGCCCTTTGTCGGCACCCCTTTTGTTTAAGCAGGTTTTGAGATCAACGCCGTTAGCAGGGTTACCCTTCCGGCTTGGCCTGGGCAGGGTTATGGACGCCATAGGTTATTCTTCAGGGCTCTTAGCCCCATTTGCATCTTGTCCGTAGGTGGACGCTCTATCATTTCAAGGTGATTTGGATCTTTGTATATAATATCTGAATTCTTGACTCATGGAGTCGTGTTGTATATATATCTGTTCTGTGGGTCCCATCGAGGACTGTTGTGTAATGTTATTACTTTGTTTTCCACCCGCACGAAAGTGCCTGGTGGGCACCTTTGAATCGTTTCTATGCGGGTTTGGCGGGGATCGCTGAAACTTGCATAGGTCCGATTCTGAGGGTGTTACAACATGCTTGATGAATTGAGTGGCTCTACCATGTTTTCTAAAGTTGATTTGCGTAGTGGTTACCACCAGATTCGTATGAAATTAGGAGATGAATGAAAAACAACATTTAAAACTAAGTTCGGTTTATATGAGTGGTTAGTAATGCCGTTTGGTTTAACTAATGCACCTAGCACTTTCATGAGATTAATTAACGAAGTTTTACGTGCTTTCATTGGATGTTTTGTGGTAGTCTACATTGATGATATTCTGATTTATAGCAAATCTTTAGAGGATCATTTGGACCATTTACGTGCTGTTTTCAATGCTTTACGTGATGCACATTTGTTTGGTAACCTTGAGAAGTGCACCTTTTGCACCAATCAGGTTGCGTTTCTTGGCTATGTTGTTACATCACAGGGTATTGAAGTGGATCCAGCCAAGATTGAAGCTATTGAGAATTGGCCGCAGCCCAAGACGGTCACACAAGTGAGGAGTTTTCTTGGCCTCGCTGGTTTTTATAGGCGCTTTGTCAAAGACTTTGGATCAATTGCCGCGTCGCTGAATGAGCTTTCCAAGAAGGATGTGCCCTTTGTTTGGGGCGATGCACAACAATAGGCCTTCGTCATATTGAAAGATAAGCTAACACATGCTCCCTTACTCCAACTTCCTGATTTTACTAAGACTTTTGAGCTTGAATGTGATGCTAGTGGAATTGGTTTGGGAGGGGTGTTATTACAAGAGGGAAAACACATTGCATATTTTAGTGAGAAATTGAGGGGCTAGTCTGAACTATTCTACTTATGATAAAGAATTATATGCATTGGTTGGACATTAGAAACTTGGCAACATTATCTATGGCCTAAAGAATTTGTTATACATTCGATCATGAATCTTTGAAGCATATTCGTAGTCAAGCTAAGTTGAATCGTCATGCAAAGTGGGTTGAATTTATTGAGTCTTTTCCTTATGTTATCAAACACAAAAGGGTAAAGATAATATTATTGCTGATGCTTTGTCACGTTACACTTTGTTATCTCAACTTGACTTCAAAATATTTGGATTAGAAACTATTAAGGAACAATATGTGCATGATGTGAATTTAAAGATGTGTTGCGGAATTGTAGAGATGGTAGAACATGGAACAAGTTCGTCTTCAATGATGTATTTGTGTTCGTGCTAACAAACTATGCATTCCGGATAGTTACGTGCCTTTTTGTTGTTACAGGAGGCATGGAGGAGGATTGATGGGACACTTTGGTGTCAAGAAGACGAAGGATGTTCTTGCACACTTCTTTTGGCCACGTGCGTCGAGATGTTGAGAGATTTGTGGCACGCTGCACTACTTCTCAAAAAGCTAAGTCTCGCCTTAATCCACATGGTTTATATATGCCTCTTCCTGTTCCTAGTGTTCCTTGGGAGGATATTTCTATGGACTTTGTTTTGGGATTGCCACGAACACGTAGGAGGGATAGTATTTTTGTTGTTGTGGATCGGTTTTCTAAGATGGCACACTTTCTTCCTTATCATAAAACGGATGATGCTGCGCATATTGCTGATTTGTTCTTTCGTGAAATTGTTCGTTTGCATGGTGTGCCAAATACTATTGTCTCTGATCGTGATACTAAATTTCTTAGCCACTTTTGGAGATGTTTATGGGCTAAGTTGGGGACTAAATTGCTCTTTAGTACTACATGTCATCCCCAAACTGATGGTCAAACTGAAGTAGTAAATAGAACTTTGTCTACTATGTTGCGGGCTGCTTTAAAGAAGAACTTAAAATTGTGGGAAGAGTGTTTACCTCATATAGAATTTGCTTATAATCGTTCGCTGCATTCTACCACAAAGATGTGCCCATTTGATATTGTGTATGGTTTTGTTCCTCGTGCACCAATTGATTTATTGCCTTTACCTTTTTCGGTGCAACATAATTTGGATGCTACACAACACGCTAAAATGATATTAAACTTGCATAAGACTACTAAAGATAACATTGAACACATGAATGCTAAGTATAAACTTGCTGGGGATAAAGGGAGAAAGCATGTTGTGTTTGATGTTGGCGATCTTGTTTGGTTACATTTGCGTAAAGATCGTTTTCCTGATTTACGCAAGTCTAAGTTAATGCCACGTGCTGCTGGTCCCTTTAAGGTGTTAGAGAAAATCAATGATAATGCATATAAACTTGAGTTGCCTGCAGAATTTGGTACGGTTAGTCCTACGTTTAACATTGCAGATTTGAAGCCTTACTTTGGTGAGGAAGATGAGATTGCGTCGAGGACGACTTCAATTCAAGAAAGGGAGCATGATGTGGACATCCCTACTATTGATACAACCGTTGTACCTACAACAACACACATACAAGGACCCATCACAAGATCTCGTGCCAAACAACTTAACTATCAGGTACTTTCGTTTCTTGGAACTATTCCTCACATACATGAGAATATGATGCTGCCTAAATCAGATATATTTCTTACTCTTAGGAATGATGGACCAAGCATGGATGAGAGGGACAAGCATTGGAGCATGGCCATGCATGGAGATGGCAGCAAGCATGTGATGATCAAAGAGAAGGCCACGGATGAAGATTTCAGAACTTTGAGGCCACCATAATGAAGAGAAGGCTTGTACGAAATATTCAAGATCAATACTTTACGAATTCGTCCATAGCTTAATATGGTGCTGCGACACCTTTATTTTGGGCCAGGCCCATGTAATTTCCGCAGGATTTTAATTAGCCACTTTTTAGAGTCCGTATTTGAGGGGAAAAGGACTTCTAGGGTTGGATTCGGCCACCACTTCCATGGCTGGCCGAAACCCCACCTTTTCGTCCTTAAGTACTCCCCATAGCCGTTACTCTAGACTCGGATTTTGTTTAGACATTAAGTTAGCCATAGTCGCAACTTCGCCAAGGCTCGAGCGTCGCAGAGGCCTCTTGTACTTCGCACCTATTCAGGATCCTACTTCTTCAATAAAGCTTTTGTTATGGGGTAACCCTGGGGTTGGCCCGATATTTCACGAATTCCACGAGAAACGAGGGGAAAGCGGTGGTCGGGGGATGAAATCGAGGACGGATATGAAAACCACGAACACACGCAAACCAAAACACGATACACGCCTATCTCTCACGCTGGTGGCAACCGGTCCAACATAATCCCTAGGATCGGTATTGGGCGAAGCTCGCTCTCCACGCCAACAACGGGGGATGAGGTGCTTGGTGAGATCTTGACGACTTGGGGCGGCGAGAACCCAAGGCCTTGTACAACTTGAACGCACTAGGCAAGATCCAAGAGGGGGGTGGATAATCCGGTGCTCCTTGGTAGGAGCATGAGACCAATAGATATAAGTCCTCAAAGGGTTTCCTTAATATCTATTATTATCCAAGTCTAGGGTTTACAATGGAGGATGGGGCTATATATAGTCCAGCCACAAAGCGGTAGTTTGAACGAAAAGGTACATTATAGGAAGGGTTACAAGGCAGGGCCGAACTCAGGTTCAGATCGGGCCGGTAGTACGGTCCGGCAATGCAGTACCGGTGAACCGATAGTACCGCTGGGAGCGGTAGTACCTTGAGGGCCTGGAGCTTCCGGAGGCGCCTGTGGCGGTGAGAGGGGGCGGTACTGCTATCCAGAGTACCTGCTGTCTTGCGGTAGTACCGCTTCATGCGTCGGGCGTGGAGTGGTGCTTCTGGGCGTCCGGTATTGGGTCAGTGGACCCGCTGAGCGGTAGTACGGTCGGCTCAACCGTAGTACCGCTGCGTCTGCACATGGTTGCTTTCCTCCGCCTTGGGTCCTTCTCTTCGTACCTGATGATGCACAGTGTATGCGTATGAAGTAG
Source organism: Avena longiglumis (assembly GCA_030063025.1). Lineage (NCBI taxonomy): Eukaryota > Viridiplantae > Streptophyta > Magnoliopsida > Poales > Poaceae > Avena > Avena longiglumis. The sequence goes on along the minus strand of CP125974.1, from coordinate 328,011,826 downwards.
CAAGCCATCCAAGGGTGTGTCGAAGTCACACAAGGAGAGGAGCGAGTTCACCTTAGCTTGAAGGAGTTTGGCTCGGGCGCGAGTCATGGGTCCGCTTGGGGAGCTCGTGGGAGTAGATGTAGTAGCGGTCGTAGGATGGGCTGCATCAGCTCCCCCCCCCTTGGGAAAGAGTCGTCCTTGACTCTTCAACCGTCACAACTTCCTCTTCGCCATGGTAGGGTGAGAGGTCCTTGACATTGAATGTCGAGCTCACAAGATACTTCAATGTTGGTATATCAATGACGTAGGCGTTGTTGTTGATCCACTTTAGCACCTTGAATGGTCCATCGCCTCTTGGCTTTAGCTTGGAGTCGCGTTCCTTGGGGAAGCGGTCTTTACTCAAGTGTATCCACACAAGGTCGCCCTCATCAAAGATCATTTCTTTCTTGGTCTTGTTTAGCCTTGATGCTTGGCGAAGGACTTGTTGCTCGATAGTAGCTCGTGTGTCTTCAAGGAGTTTCTTCATTGTTTGGGTACGCTTGACAACGTCCATATTGGCGCGTTCATGAAGTGGAAGTGGAAGGATATCGAGCGCGGTGAGAGGCTCGAAGCCATAGACGATCATGAACGGGCTCCTCATGGTGGTGGAGTGCTTGGCGCGGTTGTAGGCGAACTCGGCGTGTGGAATAAATTCCTCCCAGTCTTTAAGGTTCTTCTTTATCAACACCCAGAGGAGTGTGCCAAGACTTCGATTGACGACCTCGGTTTGTCCATCGGTTTGAGGGTGCGAGGCGGACGAGAAGAGGAGCTTGATGCCGAGCTTGGCCATGAGAGTCTTCCAGAAGTAGCTCATGAATTTTACGTCGCGGTTGGAGACGATTGTTCGAGGCACACCGTGTAGCCGAATTATTTCCCTGAAAAACAAATTGGCTACATGTGAAGCATCATCGGTCTTATGGCACGGAATGAAATGTGCCATTTTAGAAAAGCGATCCACGACTACAAATATGGAATCATGACCATGTTTAGATCTAGGCAAGCCTAACACAAAGTCCATGCTAATGTCCGACCAAGGTGCATGAGGAATAGGCAATGGCATATAAAGACCAAAGGGGTTGGACTTAGACTTAGCTTGGATACATGTAGTGCATCGTTGAACGTGGCGCCCACGTCAAGGCTTCATCTTTGGCCAAAAGTAGTGAGTGGAGAGCATGTCATATGTCTTGTCACGGCCAAAGTGACCCATAAGGCCTCCACCATGGGATTCTTGAAGAAGCAAAAGTTGGAGAGACGATTTCGGAATGCAAAGCTTGTTTTGTTTGAAAAGAAAACCCTTATGCAAATAGAAATCATCAATCCCTTTGTCTATTGAACAGTGTGCAAATATTGGTCCAAAGAAAGAGTCGGACATGTACAAAGATTTGATGTCATCAAGACCCAAGACATTGACTTCGAGTCGTGTAAGAAGGCTTGTGTTTTTGCGAGACAAGGCGTCCGCTACCACATTTTCTTTGCCCTTCTTGTATTTGACAATGTAAGGAAAAGACTCCATGAACTCAACCCATTTTGCGTGCCTTTTACTCAAGTTGGCTTGGCCCTTAAGATACTTCAACGAATCATGGTCGGAATGGATGATAAATTCTTTGGGCCAAAGATAGTGTTGCCACACTTGAAGAACTCGAACCAAGGCAAAAAGTTCTTTGTCATAAATGGGATAATTGAGGCGTGCGCCATCAAGTTTCTCACTATGGTAAGCAATAGGACGCCCATTTTGCATAAGGACGCCACCAATGCCAATACCGCTAGCGTCACACTCAATCTCAAAGGTTTTTGTGAAATCCTGCAATGCAAGAAGTGGTGCTTCGGTGAGCCTATTTTTGAGCTCATCAAAAGCTTTTTGTTGTGCTTTTCCCCAAACGAACGTGACATTTTTCTTGGTAGATTCGTTGAGGGGGCAAGCAATTGTAGAAAAATCTTTGACAAAACGACGGTAAAAGCCAGCCAACCCATGAAAACTACGAAGTTCACTAACATTTGTAGGGATGGGCCAATCTCGTATATCCTTGACTTTTGAGTCATCAACTTCAATGCCATTAGAAGACACGACAAAACCAAGGAAAATCAGCTTGTCTCTTGCAAAAGTGCACTTTGGGAGATTAGCATAAAGCTTTTCATGACGAAGGATTTGAAGTACCTCCTTAACATGAGTAACATGCTCCTCTAGTGACTTCCTATAGACAAGAATGTCATCAAAGTAAACAACTACACTCTTCCCAATGAGAGATCTCAAAATATGGTTCATTAGACGCATGAAGGTAGATGGGGCGTTAGATAAGCCAAAAGGCATAACCAACCATTCATAGAGACCAAGCTTGGTCTTGAAGGCTTTTCCACTCATCCCTTCGCCATGCGAATTTGATGGTAACCACTACGAAGATCAATTTTCGAAAATATAGTGGCTCCACATAACTCATCAAGCATGTCATCAAGACGCGGTATAGGATGTCGATAACGCACGGTGATAGCATTGATTGACGGCATCCATGCATAACCGCAACGTATCATCCGCTTTTGGGACTAGAATCACGGGGACCGCGCTTGGGCTAGTGCTTACTTGGATCAAACCTTTGGAGACGAGTTGGTTGATTTGACGTTCGATCTCCTTCGTCTCTTCCGGGTTCGTGCGATACGCGGCGCGGTTTGGGAGTGGTGCGCCGGGTATGAGGTCGCTGCGGTGCTCAATCCCACGAAGAGGAGGAAGGCCATGAGGAAGCTCTTCGGGAAATACATCTTGGAATTCCTGCAAAATAGCCATCAAAGAAGGGGGAACATTTGTCAAGTCGTTAGTTCCTTGCGCTAGTCCCTTGCATACAAGGACATAGTGCAAGATGGATGGGTTGTTCCGCACTTCTCTCATCTCACTTTTGCTGGCAAGAAGAACACTCTTAGTTTTTGCACTCGAGTTTGGCTTGTAGCTCTCACTCACTATGGTGTGGTTCTCTCGCTCACCACTCTTCTCACAAGGTGTTTTTGCGTATTGCGCCCTGGCTAAAGCCTTTGCATTGTCCGCAATTATTTGGCTAGGAGTCATTGGTTGCAACACACAAGTTTTATCAAGCCATTTGAAGGTGTAAGTGTTTGAGTGACCATTATGCAAAGAACGCTTGTCATATTTCCACGGACTTCCGAGCAACATGTGATAAACCGTCATTGGGACCACGTCACATTCCACCGTGTCCTTGTAGTGCCCAATGGAGAACGTCACCGAGACGGTGTGCTTGATCTTGACGGATCCTTGGTCACTTAGCCATTGGATATGGTAGGGGTGTCTATGCGGATGAAGGGTGAGATTGAGTTTCTCACACAATTCCGTGCTTGCAAGGTTGTGGCAACTCCCTCCATCGATGACAACTTTAATGGACTTCCCATTGATTCCGACACGAGTTTGGAAGATGTTCGAGCGTTGGTCTTCATTTTCATTGGCTTGGGTAGTCAAGACCCTTGTGACCACAAACGATGGACTTGAGTCATGCTCACACACAAGTAGTTCTTGGTCCTCTTCCAAATGTTGCGTTGCCATGGCTTCCTTGACTCTTGCATCAAACTCTTCTTCACTCAAGTATTCTTCATCGCCGTTGTCATGGATGAACAAAACTTTCTTGTTCCCACATGCATTCGACTTGTGCCCTTTGCCTCCACACTTGTAGCATTCACCATTGAATGGTTGATCATCCCTTGTGTGTTTGCCACTTGGGGGCTGTTTTCCTTGAGGGAGAGTTGGCTTGAAGGGAAGCTTGGTGGTACTTGAGGAGCTTCCACTTGGTGTTGTTGGAGTAGTGGTTGACGCTTGATTGTAGGTGAAGTACGTCTTTGGCTTGTTGTACTTTATGTCCTCTTGCACTTGATGCTCGACCTTCGATGCGATGTGCACAAGCTCAACCATGTTGTTGTACTTTTGGAACTCGGTGATGCGCTTGATGGGATGGTTCAAGCCATTGAGGAAGCGTGCCATTCTTTGTTCATCTCGCTCTTCAATGTTGGCACGGATCATGTTGAGCTCCATTTGCTTGAAGTACTCTTCCACGGTCTTTGTTCCTTGACTAAGCGTTTGAAGCTTGTTGAAGAGGTCACGCGTGTAGTGTGAAGGAACAAAGCGGGATCTCATATGAGCCTTCATATCTTGCCAAGTTGCGATTGGAGGCTCTTCTTTTGCTTCGCGAGCGAGTTGGACTTGTTCCCACCAAAGGTTCGCATACTCATAGAACTCGAGGGATGCCATGGCCATCATCTTCTCATTGCTATAGTTGTGCATGCGGAAGATCTTGTCGACCTTGAGTTCCCAAGAGAGATATTCCTCGGGCTCATTGGAACCGGTGAACTTTGGCATGGTGAACTTGAGCTTGCCAAAAGTTTCTTCTCCATTGCGGTTCTGGTTGCGATGGTTGCCATGATTTGGGCAGTCATCATCATCATCCGAGCTCTCATGTCTTGCTTGGTGATTGTTGCGTTGCTCTTGCGGTTGTTGAGGTGCCGCGTTTTGTGGTGGAACTTGGTTTTGACGACGAGCTTGGGGAGCTTGCTCGTTTTGTTGACGCGGTTGAGGACGAGGAGGAGGTTGATGGTCCTCACGACGAGCTTTGGGAGCTTTCTCTTGTTCTTGTCGTGGTTGATGCCGAGGAGCATTATCTTGTGCCCTGTGGCGAGGAGGACGTCGAGCCGCATGCGCAATGGGCTGCTCTTCTTCTTCTTGATGTAGAGGAGGCTCGTCATGACCATCATGTTGCCGACGTGGACGCTCATGTCGATGATGACGCCTTGGGGGATCTTCGAGTGCTTCACGTTGACGGTGATCTTGTTCGTCCTCTTCGGATGCTTCACTTGGAGTGGAAGGGACATGTCGACGACGATGGCCTTGGTGGTCCATGTGAGGTTGCTCTTGTTGAATCACAAGTGCCCTTGGTTGTGGCCGGTTCGCTTCGCTCCTTGGAGGTCTTGCGGAGAGGTCACCATCATAGCTTGACGTTGCGGCGTGACGCGGAGATGGTACCGCTTGCGAAGAGCTCATGGATTGAAGAACGGGTCCATCCTGGTGCCTTGAAGCGTGATGGCGAGGTGCACTTGATTCGCTTGAGGAGTGCTGAGATGAGCTTGATTCGCGCGAGCGTGGCCTTGCGAGTCCATCAATGAGGCGTTGAAGCTTCTCATCCGTTGAGGCGAGTGCACAACCAAGAGCTTCATTTTGATGACCGAGGTTGTTTTGCATGGCATGCATTTGGCCACGGACTTCTTCGAAGCGGTTGTTGATGTTCTTGAATTCCACACGGGCCTCGCTAAATTGTTCATCTTGGCGCCGCTCGAGAGCTTCACAACGATAGTTGAATTCTCCTCGGACCTTCCAATGGTCCCATCTTGTCATGAATTGTGTGTCATCCTCCGGAGGTGGTGGTGGTTGTGATGGCTCTCCGTGCCTATCCATGATGCAAAGCCAACAAGGGTTGCATATGGACAGAAAGGGTGCGGAGAGTTAGCCTTTTACCTCACCTTGGAGATTATATCAAACCAATTGCCACACAAATGAGCGAAAAGCGTGCAAAGTGAAATGGGCAAGAAACTCACACACAAATATGCTACAACTCTCAAAAGCTTTTGGTGGAAGGTTAGGATTGTGGAAAACCAAGCGAAACGATCCAAGCAAAAGGTTATTGTCCTACGTGGTAAAGAACCAAAGATCAAAAGAAAAAAGGATACGATCTACGAAAACACGGCAAACACACACGTGGAGAAAAACGGGGTTAGCACGACTATGAAAATGAGCACAAAAGGGCCTAACGAAGACTACTCTCGGTTGTCGTGCCAACGCAAGGAGAGACCACAACTCGTTTGCCAAAAGAGGATAAGCAATAGATTTGTGCACTTGCCTCGGTGCGCTCTTTCTTCTCTCTTGTTGGCTTACAAGCTTGGTATTCTCTTTGTATTGGGAGACTATGTATCTTTCTATTCTATCTTTTTTTTTTGATTCTTTTTCTTTTTCTTTTTTTTCTCCCTTGCTATGCTACTATGTTAGCTTTTGTATTTGGCCTCACACTCTCACTTTCCGAAGGCAAGTGCACAATGCTTAGACAAACACAAAATGAGTTGCTCTCATAGGCTAGATACACACAAAGGAAGATATGGGGCTGTCAAGGTGGTGCAAGTTATACCTTTGGTATTGTTGACGACTTGCAACCGTTGGTGGGGGGTGTTGTTCGAGTGTCGCGGTGTCGTTGAGCGCGGGATGACTTTGATGCGGAAGCTGTTGTGAAAATTGGCGACAAACACACGAAACACGAACAAGCGAGGTGGAAAAAGTCAGTAAACGAAATTGAGGCGTCAAAGGGCAGGAAACACAGTCAGAGTCGAGCGGTAGTACCGCTTGCAACAACCGGTAGTACCGGCGAGTGGTAGTACCGCTTGCACGGCCGGTAGTACCGCTTGGCACAGAACTGGAACGGGATGAACTTGCCAAAAACCTCAAATTCGTGAAGATCCGACCGAAGGGCTGGGCTAGGAACAACAGGGGCTATAGATCGACTCCCAAAGCAACAGATCTATGGACCAAAACCACGAAAAACGCACCAAATCCAGAGATCGATCCGAAGGCAAATTGGGGCTCTTTTTGGTGAGATTTTCGATTTTAAGGTGGACAAAAGAAAAATTGGGGGGGGGGAATTCGTGATCAACCGTGCTCTTGATACCAATATGTTATGGGGTAACCCTGGGGTTGGCCCGATCTTTCACGAATTCCACGAGAAACGAGGGGAAAGCGGTGGTCGGGGGATGAAATCAAGGACGGAGATGAAAACCACGAACACATGCAAACCAAAACACGATACACGCCTATCTCTCACGCCGGTGGCAACCGGTCCAACATAATCCCTAGGATCAGTATTGGGAGAAGCTCGCTCTCCACGCCAAGAATGGGGGATGAGGTGCTTGGTGAGATCTTGACGACTTGGGGGCGAGAAACCGAGAACCCAAGGCCTTGTACAACTTGAACGCACTAGGCAAGATCCAAGAGGGGGGTGGACAATCCGGTGCTCCTTGGTAGGAGCATGAGACCAATAGATATAAGTCCTCAAAGGGTTTCCTTAATATCTATTATTATCCAAGTCTAGGGTTTACAATGGAGGATGGGGGCTATATATAGTCCAGCCACAAAGCAGGGGTAGTTTCGGAACGAAAAGGTACATTATAGGAAGGGTTACAAGGCATGTACGAACTCAGCGTTCAGATCGGTCAGGCTTAGTACTGGTCCCAAGAACCGGTCACAACCGGTAGTACCGCTTCGGGAGCGGTAGTACCGCTTGAGGGCCTGGAGCTTCTGTCGGAGGCGCCTGTGGCGAGCAGAGAGGGGGTTGTCTGTACGTCCGGTAGTGCCGTTCTTTGGGGCCTAGTACCGCTTGCGTCTGGGGCGTGAGTGGTGCTTCTGGAGCGTCCGGTGGGAGGGGTGGGACCGCTGAGCGTAGTACGGTCGGCTCAACCGGTAGTACCGCTTAATGCCCGCGGACGGTTGCTTTCCTCCGCTCCTTGGTTCCTTCTTCGCACTGATGATGCAGGTATGCGTATGAAGTAGCAAGCCATCCAAGGGTGTGTCGAAGTCACACAAGGAGAGGAGCGAGTTCACCTTAGCTTGAAGGAGTTTGGCTCGGGCGCGAGTCATGGGTCCGCTTGGGGAGCTCGTGGGAGTAGATGTAGTAGCGGTCGTAGGACGGGCTGCATCAGCTTTCCTCTTAATCCGCAATATCTTGATTGCGATATTGGTTCTTACTTGGTCTCGATTTCAGGTAGGAATTTAGACCCTCGCTGGTCAGGCTGATCGTGTTCACGCAGGATCGGTAACCTCCAGGAGATTGGCCTAGCGATTGCATTGGCGCTCGTGCTCGCACGTGTAGTCGGATCGTCAAGCCCGAACTCCACCAAATCGATTATCGCCATCTCATCGAAAGATCGGACACCTTTGCCCTATCAACTTTGCATCACGCATCCATCGTTAAACAAGGCCTTGGAGTTCATTGTCTTGTCTCCAAGTTGTCAAGACCCTCCCCAAGGTGTTCTTCCCTCTCCGATGTGGATTTGACGGAGCACGTTGACCGATCTTTCCTTGCGAGGATTCTATCGGACAGGTGGCCGCCGTTCGGGAGCAATCGGCCTTGTATCGTGTGAGTTTTGCATGTGTTCATCGTGTTCTTCGCGAGGTGTGTGTTCGCTTCCGCTACCTTCTCCCTTTCCCCTCGCTTTCCCATCGATTTGACCACGAGATCCGTGAAGATCGGGCCACCCAAGAGGTAATCCCTCCATCACAAAGACTAAGCTCGGTTGTCATGCCAATGCAAGAAGAGATGGTGGCTCGTTTGCAAAGAGGGAAAATGAGCAGCGGATTTGTGCACTTGCCTTGGTCGCTCTTTTTTTCTCTCTTGCTACAAGCTTGAGACTCTCTTTAGCTATGGGCGACTATTTTTCTTTTCCTTTTGTATCTTTTTATTTGTTTTTATTTTTGTTTCTTTTTTTGGCTCTCCCTTGATGCTACCAAGTCACTCTTGCTATTGCTTTTGCACTCTCACTATCCAAGGACAAATGCACAATGCTCAAGCAAACACAAGATGAGCCACTCGAGGGATAGGTACACACATAGGAAGATAGGGGTTAACAAGGTGACACAAGTTATACCTTCATTATTGATGATGAACTTGTGGTCGGTGGTGTGGGGTGATGGTCGTGTGCCAGGGTGTCGAGGAGCGCTGATGATGATGCGGAAGCTTCTGTTAGTGGATGTCACGCACACGGAAGACAAACCAAAAAGAAGAAGATTAGCCAATGCGAGATAAGAGGCAAATATCAAAACATGCTTCAGGGACAGAGACTCTGGTGTGGGCCGGAGACTCCAGGCTTCTGGGCCAGAGACTCCGGTGTGGGGATACAACTCGAACTGCTCGTGTTCTTGAGTATAAATCCACGCCTGGGGTCCTCAAATTTACTAAAAATTGGCAAAAATTGGGCTGGGAAACGCAGGCAATAGATGGACCAACACCTTAGACAGGATTTGGTCGGATCAAAACCACAAATAACACTACAAAACGAGAGACTGATCCAAAATAAAATTGGGGCTCTTGTTTGGGAATTTTTCGAATTTATGGTGGATAAGAATTTTTTTTTTGATGAGGATACAATCATGGATCATGCTGATTTCAACTGTTTGAACTGGAAAGATATATTGAGCCTCATTGAAAAATATCACAAGGTGAATTCATTCCTAGTTGGACATTATACTTTGATTTATAAGAACTTCATACTACCTAAATTATTCTGTTATTGTTTGACTAGATTTGGCATCTATCAGACTAGCGCCAGCGGGAGGAGAGGGAGGAAGGCGACCGAGATATGGAAGACGCACTAGGAGGCAATAAGGAGACAAGGCATGATAAAGAGAGATATGTGGCACGCCAGGACACGTTTGAGGTGCACCACGACATATGGCCTGCGCGCCAAGTAGACCGAACCCATCTATGGGTCGGTATGTATCAGTTTGAGTCGAACCGAGTCAGTTTGGGCCAAGTTATGGCTGTTTTTACGGTTGTTACCACATCATGGTCTCCAACTTACGCCAAGTCGTCATGGACTCCAATGGTGAATCCGTTCCTCTATGCGAGCCCACTTCCTACCCTATTAAATGGTATGCTACTTCATACTCCGTCACATATGCATGATAGGTTCACACCGACAAGTACGGAGGCAAGGGAGGAAGCCCGGAACATCAAGCCCGACAAGACGGAGGCTTGGAAGAGGAGGCGGAAGAAGCCATGGCTGAACCACCGGAGTCTCCGGCCTACACCGGAGTCTCCGGTCTACACTGCAGTCTCCGCACACTGCAGTCTTCGGACCGACCTCCGGACCCCAAGATCCGACCCGGGACAACAAGACGCCATTCCGACACGACACCGAGTCTTGGCCTAGACCGGAGTCTCCGGACCCACACCGAGTCTCCGCCTACACGATGGGCTGCACACCACCGGTGAGCCTTCGGCCCATGTACCCCTCTAGCTCATCCAAACCCTAGTTTTATCCGTAAACTACCCCTGTTTATGTGGCTGGCCTATAAATAGAGCCCCCACCCCTTCATGTATCCCTTAGGCATAGATGATAGACTAAAGACAACTCCCTTGTGTGGAATCTCTAGTTTTGCCTCATCCGCTTATCCAAGGGGACCGACTATCGTCACCAACCTCGATTGGACTTTGCATCAGGCATCCATCATTGAACAAGGCCTTGGAGTTCGATGTCTCGTCTCCAAGTTGTCAAGACCCTCCCCAAGGTGTTCTTCCCTCTCCGATGTGGATTTGAGGGAGCACGTTGACCGATCTTTCCTTGCGAGGATTCTATCGGACCGGTGGCCGCCGTTCGGGAGCAATCGGCCTTGTATCGTGTGAGTTTTGCGTGTGTTCATCGTGTTCTTCGCGAGGTGTGTCTTCGCTTCCGCTACCTTCTCCCTTTCCCCTCGCTTTCCCATCGATTTGACCACGATATCCGTGAAGATCGGGCCACCCAAGAGGTTAACCCCTCCATCATCTGGTATCAGCAGCTTTTGGTTGCCACGGATTTTTCTTCGATTTGGTCTTTTCCCCATAAATTCGAAAATTCCACCAAAAACAGCCCCAATTCGTGTTTTGGATCGATCTGTGATTTGAGTGAGTTTTGGTAGGTTTTGATCCGTGGATTACTTCCTAAACTTGTTGATCTACCTTCCCCTGCGTTCCCATGGCCTAATTCCTTGATTTCCCCATCAATCTGAGGTTTTGGTTCGAGTTTTTCCGCCCAAAACGCGTCTCGTTCGAGTTCTGGACGTCCTGGAATCTCCCGGATCGGAGTCTTCGGCCTAGACCGGAGTCTCCGGCCTAGACCGGAGTCTCCGGACATTTTGAGCTCCAGACCGGAGTCTCCGGACGCCCAGACCGGAGTCTCCGCCCCTCTCTGCAGACAGAAAAACTGCAGCACGGTTTTGAACATAACTTTTGCATTTGAACTCGGATTTTGGTGTTCTTTATGATATGGGGTGGCCCGATCTTCTCAGCAAGCACTTGTCGATGATGATGGTGGATGATAGATAACTAGCCTGTAGCTATGAACTATCCCGCTCGAACCCTGATGCCAACGCAATAGCTCTCGAACCCTGTGGGATATTCACAACACCACGCTCTTGCGCACGTAGCCGTCAACCACGAACGGTAGTTTGCAATCTACTAATTCCCAATGGAACAACAGATCACACTCAATTGCAGTAGTATAACTCGATCACAGGGTAATTCCAGAGGTTCTTGATAAGAAACAACTCCAAAATAGTTTTAACGTGGTCTAACCCTAACTATGGGGGGCGTCCCGGAGCTTATAAGGGCGGCGGCGGCCAAAAAAAAAAAAAAAAAAAAAATGTCATACAATGATCTCCGATCCGTATCTCTGGTAACGGTTCTTCTTTTTCCTAAGTCCATGAATTATCCCCCCCCACCCTATCCCCCAGCCGGATTATTATCCATCCGCCTCTTGCCGCTTAGAATAGAAGAGAAGTCAGAAGAAGCGGATTACGGGGCGGGGGGGGCTATTGGGCGGATTATCCTCCCCTAGGGATGAGTACTCGTTGGAAAGCTCTCTTGATGTTTCCAACAAGTACTTATTTGCTTGGAGTTCGTATGAAGAATCCACTTCTTCAATTTCAATTTGTGGCTTACATGCGTCCGAACCTTCCTTCTTGATGATCTCCTCTGCGCCTTCCTCCCGCTCCTCCCTCGCGCATCCTTGGCGATCATCATGCTAGGCTCCTCTTGTAACCCTTCTCCTCCTCGTGTCAAGCTTGTTTCCTCAACGAACCTGATCATATACAAGTGCATAGATTTAGGCAGTATAAAGTTCTCATTATCATAAACATCAGATTCATTTAGGAGTGAATTCACCTGTTGTTCAAGTAGCTTTGCACGAGCCCGTGTAATGGGTCCAATTCTAATCTCATTGGACTGATCCTTCTTAGCATTGGCTGGAACATCTTCAGTAGTAATTGGGGTAGGTGTAAATATAGGGATGTCCTCATCATCTCCCCCCTTCAAAAGGCGTCGACCGCGACGCTCCAAGGTCTTCTCCATTATATGGTGACAAATCAGCAACGTTGAAACTGTTGCTAACTCCACCAAACTCAGGAATAGGAATATCAATCGAGTAGGCATTATCATTGATCTTGGCTAACACCTTGTAAGGACCAACACCACGGGGCTTCAATTTGGATTGTCGAAGCTTGGGGAACCTATCCTTGCGCAGATGCACCCATACCATGTCTCCAGGCTTGAACAAAACCTCCTTTCTTGCTTGATTCCTTGCAGCAACAATGTTCTTGCCTTTCTTCTCAATAGCCTCTCGAGTCTTCTCATGAATTTTCTTCACATATTCAAAGACGTTTGATGCCTCCATATCAACTCTCTCATGCAATGGTAGAGGCAACAAATCAAGTGGCGTCAATGGCTTGAATCTATACACCACCTCAAAAGGACAAAGCTGAGTAGTAGAATGCACAGCCCTATTGTAAGCAAATTCTACATGTGGCAAACACTCTTCCCACTCCCGCAGATTCTTCTTGATCATAGTCCTCAATAACTGTGACAATGTTCTATTCACCACCTCCGTCTGACCATCTGTTTGGGGATGACAAGTAGTACTGAACAGCAACTTTGTTCCAAGCTTCCCCCATAAAGTCTTCCAAAAGTAGCTCATGAACTTCACATCACGGTCAGAAACAATCGTCTTGGGTACTCCATGTAGTCTCACGATGTCCCTGAAAAACAGGTTAGCAATATGCGACTCATCGTCGCTTTTGTGGCAGGCAATAAAATGAGCCATCTTAGAGAATCTATCCACTACCAAAAATATAGAATCATGACCTCTCTGAGTTTTGGGTAAACCTATCACAAAGTCCATGCTAATATCTTCCCAAGGTGTAGTAGGTGCAGATAGAGGTGTATACAAACCATGAGGCTTCAACTTTGATTTGGACTTGTTGCATGTAATGCAGCGACTCACAAATCGATAGACATCACGCCTCATCTTGGGCCAATAAAAGTGATCAGCGAGCATGAGCAAAGTCTTCTCACACCCAAAGTGACCCATCAAATCTCCAACATGTGATTCCTGCACTAAAAACAAACGCAAAGACGATTCTGGAATGCATAGTTTGTTAGCTCTAAACAAATAGCCATCATGTATATGATACTTATCCCAAGCATGTTTCAAAGCACACAAACGATATGGTTCAGCAAAATCATGATCAGTTGCATAAAGTGCAGAAATACTCTCTAATCCAGGAATTTTAACATCAAGATGTGTCAATAACATATTCTTCCTAGACAAAGCATCAGCAACCACATTTTCTTTTCCTTTCTTATATTTTATAATGTAAGGAAATGATTCAATAAACTCAACCCATTTAGCTAAGCGTCTATGCAAGTTTGATTGAGCTTTAAGATACTTCAATGCTTCATGATCAGAATGTATGATAAATTCTTTTAGCCACAAATAATGTTGCCAAACCTCAAGAACTCTAACAAGTGCATACAATTCTTTATCATAAACAGGATAATTCAGTCTAACACCAGCAAGTTTCTCAGAAAAATATGCTATTGGACGACCCTCTTGCATCAAAACGCCACCAATTCCTATACCACTAGCATCACATTCAACTTCAAATTGCTTTGAAAAATCAGGTAATGCAAGCAAAGGTGCAGTAGTAAGCAAACATTTTAATGTATCAAATGCAATATCTTGGGCTGCGCCCCATACAAATGGCACACCTTTCTTAGTCAATTCATTCAATGAAAAGAATAGTGCTAAAATCCTTCACAAGGCGCCTATAGAAACCAGCTAAACCATGGAAACTACGCACTTGACTCACATTCATGGGAATAGGCCAATTTTGAATTGCTTCAATTTTAGATTGATCTACTTGTTATGGGGTAACCCGGGGGTTGGCCCGATCTTTCACGAATTCCACGAGGAACGAGGGGAAGAGAGGTGGTCGGGTATGAAATCGGGGAAGGCGATGAAAACCACGAACACACGCACACCAAAACACGATACACGCCTTCTCCTCACGCCGGTGGCAACCGGTCCAACATAATCCCTAGGATCGGTGTTGGGCGAAGCTCGCTCTCCACGCCAACAACGGGGGATGAGGTGCTTGGTGAGACCTTGACGACTTGGGGGCGAGGAACCGAGAACCCAAGGCCTTGTACAACTTGAACGCACTAGGCAAGATCCAAGAGGGGGGTGGATAATCCGGTGCTCCTTGGTAGGAGCATGAGACCAATAGATATAAGTCCTCAAAGGGGTTTCCTTAATATCTATTATTATCCAAGTCTCAACGTTTACAATAGAGGTGGGGCTATATATAGTCCAGCCGAAAATGTGGGTAATTTGAATGGAGAGATAAATGATAGGTTGGGTTACAAGGCACGTGGCCGAACTTAGGTGATCGTGGTCGAGCAGACCGGTCGTCCGGTCCAGATAGTACCGGTGGTAACCGTAGTACCGCTTCCGAGCGGTAGTACCGCTGAGGGCCTGGAGCTTCCGTCGAGGCGTCGATGGCGAGCGGAGGGGGCTAGTTGCCACCAGTAGTACCACCGATTCTGGGACCGTAGTACCGCTGCCTGGGGCATGGGGCAAGGCTTCCTGTGGGCGGTAGGAGGAGGCGGTAGGTCCGCTTGAGCGGTAGTACGGCCGTCCCAACCGGAGTACCGCTTGCTCTGGCAATGATCGGTGGCTTCTTCTGCACTGATGATGCACAGAGTTTGCGTGTGAAGTAGCAAGCCATCCAAGGGGTGTCAAGTCACACAAGGAGAGGAGAGTTCACCTTAGTTTGAAGGAGCTTGGCTCGAGCACGAGTCATGGGTCCATTTGGGTAGCTCGTGGGAGTAGATGTAGTAGCGGGGAGGACGGGTGCATCAGCCCCCTTGGGAAAGAGTCGCCTCGACTCTTCAACCGTCACAACTTCCTCTTCGCCATGGTAGGGTGAGAGGTCCTTGACATTGAATGTCGAGCTCACAAGATACTTGATGTTGGTATATCGATCACATAGGCGTTGTTGTTTATCCTTTTAGCACCTTGAATGGTCCGTCGCCTCGTGGCTTTAGCTTGGAGTCGCGTTCCTTGGGAAGCGGTCTTTACTCAAGTTTATCCATACAAGGTCGCCTCATCAAAGATCATCTCTTTCTTGGTCTTGTTTAGCCTTGATGCTTGGCGAAGGACTTGTTGCTCGATAGTAGCTCGTGTGTCTTCATGGAGTTTCATCATTGCTTGGGCACGCTTGACAACGTCCATATTGGCACGTTCATGAAGTGGAAGTGGAAGGATATCGGTAGCGTGAGAGGCTCGAATCCAGACGATCATGAACGGCTCCTCATGGTGGTGGAGTGCTTGGCGGTTGTAGGCGAACTTCGGCGTGTGGAATGCATTCCTCCCGCCTTTTAAGGTTCTTCTTTATCAACACCCGGAGAAGTGTGCCAAGACTTCGATTGACTACCTCGGTTTGTCCATCGGTTTGAGGATGCGAGGCGGACGAGAATAGGAGCTTGATGCCGAGCTTGGCCATGAGGGTCTTCCAGAAGTAGCTCATGAATTTTACGTCACTACGGAGACGATTGTTCGTGGCACGCCGTAGCCAATTATTTCCTAAAAACAAATTTGCGACATGTGAAGCATCATCGGTCTTATGGCACGGAATGAAATGTGCCATTTTGAAAAGCGATCCACGACTACAAATATGGAATCGTGACCATGTTTAGATCTAGGCAAGCCTAATACAAAGTCCATGCTAATGTCCCACCAAGGTGCATGAGGAATAGGCAATGGCATATAAAGACCAAAGGGTTGGACTTAGACTTAGCTTGGATACATGTAGTGCATCGTTGGACGTGGCGCCCACGTCAAGGCTTCATCTTTGGCCAAAAGTAGTGAGTGGAGAGCATGTTATATGTCTTGTCACGGCCAAAGTGACCCATAAGGCCTCCACCATGGGACTCTTGAAGAAGCAAAGTTGGAGAGAGGATTTGAATGCAAAGCTTGTTTTGTTTGAAAAGAAAACCCTTGTGCAAATAGAAATCGTCAATCCTTTGTCTATTGAACATTGTGCAAATATTGGTCCAAAGAAAGAATCGGACGCATAAAGATTTGATGTCCTCAAGACCCAAAACATTGACTTGAGTCGTAAGAAGGCTTGTGGTTTTATGAGATAAGGCGTCTGCCACCACATTTTCTTTGCCCTTCTTGTATTTTACAATGTAAGGAAAAGACTCCATAAACTCAACCCACTTTATGCCTTTTACTCAAGTTGGCTTGGCCCTTAAGGTACTTCAACGACTCATGGTCGGAATGGATTACAAATTCTTTGGGCCAAAGATAGTGTTGCCACACTTGAAGAACACGAACCAAGGCAAAAGTTCTTTGTCATAAATGGGATAATTGAGGCGTCGCCATCAAGTTTCTCACTATGGTAAGCAATAGGACGCCCATTTTGCATAAGGACGCCACCAATGCCAATACCACTAGCGTCACATTCAATCTCAAAGGTTTTTGTGAAATCAGTCAATGCAAGAAGTGGTGCTTGGTGAGCCTCCTTTGAGCTCATCAAAGCCTTTTGTTGTGCTTTTCCCCAAACGAACGTGACATTCTTCTTGGTCAATTCGTTGAGGGGCAAGCAATTGTGGAAAAATCTTTCACAAAGCGGTAAAAGCCAGCCAACCCATGAAAACTACGAAGTTCACTAACATTTGTAGGGTGGGCCAATCTCGTATGTCCTTGAATTTTGATACATCAACTTCAATGCCATTAGAAGACACGACAAAACCAAGGAAAATCAGCTTGTCTCTTGCAAAAGTGCACTTGGGAGGTTAGCATAAAGCTTTTCATGACGAAGGATTTGTAAGACCTCCTTAACATGAGTAACATGCTCCTCTAGTGACTTGCTATAGACAAGAATGTCATCAAAGTAAACAACTACACTCTTTCCAATGAGTGACCGCAAAATATGGTTCATGAGGCACATGAAGGTAGATGGGGCATTGGATAAGCCAAAAGGCATAACCAACCATTCATATAGACCAAGCTTGGTCTTGAAGGCGGTTTTCCACTCATCACCTTCAGCCATGCGAATTTGATGGTAGCCACTACGAAGATCAATTTTCGAAAATATAGTGGCTCCACATAACTCATCAAGCATGTCATCAAGACGCGGTATAGGATGTCGATAACGCACGGTGATAGCATTGATTGGACGGCAGTCCATGCATAACCGCAACGTATCATCCGTTTTTGGACTAGGATCACGGAACCGCGCTTGGGCTAGTGCTTACTTGGATCAAACCTTGGAGACGAGTTGGTTGATTTGACGCCGATCTCCTTTGTATCTTCCGGTTTGTGCGATACGCAGCGATTTGGTAGTGGTGCCGGGTATGAGGTCGACACGGTGCTCGATTCCACGAAGAGGAGGAAGGCCATGAGGAAGCTCTTCGAAATACATCTTGGAATTCTGCAAAACAGCCATCAAAGAAGGAGGAATATTTGTCAAGTCATTAGTTCCTTGCGCTAGTCCCTTGCATACGAGGACGTAGTGCAAGATGGATGGGTTGTTCCTCACTTCTCTCATCTCACTTTTGGTGGCAAGAAGAACACTCTTAGTTTTTCCGCTCGAGTTTGGCTTGTAGCTCTCACTCACTATGGTGTGGTTCTCTCGCCACCACTCTTCTCACAAGGTGTTTTTAGATTGCGCCTCGCTAAAGCCTTTGCATTGTCCGCAATTATTTGGCTAGGAGTCATTGGTTGCAACACACAAGTTTTATCAAGCCATTTGAAAGTGTAGGTGTTTGAGTGACCATTATGCAAAGCACACTTGTCATATTGCCACGGCCTTCCGAGCAACATGTGACAAACCGTCATTGGAACCACGCCACATTCCACCGTGTCCTTGTAGTGTCCAATGGAGAACGCCACCGAGACGGTGTGCTTGATCTTGACGGATCCTTGGTCACTTAGCCATTGGATATGGTAGGGTGTCTATGTGGGTGAAGGGTGAGGTTGAGTTTCTCACACAATTCGCGTTTGCGAGGTTGTGGCAACTTCCTCCATCGATGACAACTTTGATGGACTTCCCATTGATGCCGCACGAGTTTGGAAGATGTTCGCGTTGGTCTTCATTTTCATTGGCTTGGGTAGTCAAGACCCTTGTGACCACAAGCGATGGACTTGTGTCATGCTCACACAAGAAGTTCTTGGTCCTCTTCCAAGTGTTGCCTTGCCATGGCTTGCTTGACCCTTGCATCAAACTCTTCTTCACTCAAGTATTCTTCATCGCCGTTGTCATGGATGAACAAAACTTTTTTGTTTCCACATGCATTGGACTTGTGCCCTTTGCCTCCACTTGTAGCATTCACCATTGAATGGTTGATCATCCCGTGTTTGTTTGCCACTTGGGGGCTGTTTTCCTTGGGGAATAGTTGGCTTGAAGGGAAGCTTGGTTGTACTTGGGGAGCTTCCACTTGGTGTTGTTGGAGTAGTGGTGGGCGCTTGCTTGTAGGTGAAGTACGCCTTGGCTTGTTGTACTTGATGTCCTCTTGCACTTGGCGCTCGGCCTTGGATGCGATGTGCACAAGCTCAACAATGTTGTTGTACTTCTGGAACTCGGTGATGCGCTTGATGGGATGGTTCAAGCCATTGAGGAAGCGTGCCATTGTTTGCTCATCTCGCTCTTCAATGTTGGCACGGATCATGTTGAGCTCAATTTGCTTGAAGTACTCTTCCACGGTCTTTGTCCCTTGACTAAGCGTTTGAAGCTTGTTGAAGAGGTCACGCTGTAGTGTGACGGAACAAAGCGGGATCTCATATGAGCCTTCATATCTTGCCAAGTGGCGATTGAGGCTCTTCTTTGCTTCAGCGAGCGAGTTGGACTTGTTCCCACCAAAGGTTGGCATACTCATCAAACTCGAGGGATGCCATGGCCATCATCTTCTCATTGCTATAATTGTGCATGCGGAAGATCTTGTCGACCTTGAGTTCCCAGGAGAGATATTCCTCGGGCTCATTGGAACCGGTGAACTTGGGCATGGTGAATTTGAGCTTGCCGAAAGTTTCTTCTCCATTGCGGTTCCGGTTGCGTCGGTTGCCATTATTTGGACGGTCATCATTATCATCCGAGCTCTCATGTCTTGCTTGGTGATTGTTGCGATGCTCGCGTGGTTGTTGAGGTGCCGCGTTTGGTGGAGGAACTTGTTGTTGACGACGAGCTTGGGGAGCGTGCTCGTTTTCTTGTCGCGGATGCGGACGAGGAGGAGGTTGGTGGTCCTCACGACGAGCTTGGGGAGCTTGCTCTTGCTCTTGTCGTGGTTGATGGCGAGGAGCATTAGCTTGCGCCATGTGGCGAGGAGGACGTCGAGCCGTATGCGCCATGGGCTGCTCTTCTTCTTGGTGTAGGGGAGGCTCGTCATGACCATTATGTTGGCGACGAGGACGCTCATGTCTATGATGACGCCTTGGAGGATCTTCGAGTGCTTCACGTCGACGATGATCTTGTTCGTCCTCTTCGGAAGTTGCACTTGTTGTTGAAGGAGCGTGTCGACGTTGATGGCCGTGGTGGTCTATGCGAGGTTGCTCTTGTTGAATCACCAGTGCCCTTGGTTGTGGTCGGTTTGCTTCACGTCTTGGAGGTCTTGCGGAGAGGTCACCATCATAGCTTGATGTCGCGGCGTGACGCGGAGATGGTACCACTTGCGAAGAGCTTATGGATTGAAGAACGGGTCCATCCTGGTGCCTTGAAGCGTGACGACGAGGTGCAGTTGTTTCACTTGATGAGTGCCGAGATGAGCTTGATTCGCGCGAGCGTGTCCTTGCGAGTCCATCGATGATGTGTTGGAGCTTCTCATCCGTTGAGGCGAGTGCACGACCAAGAGCTTCATTTTGATGCCCGAGGTTGTGTTGCATGGCATGCATTTGGCCACGGACTTCTTCGAAGCGGTTGTCGATGTTCTTGAATTCCACACGGGCCTCGCTAAATTGTTCATCTTGGCGCCGCTCGAGAGCTTCACAACGATAGTTGAATTCTCCTCGGATCTTCCAATGGTCCCATCTTGTCATGAATTGGTTATCATCCTCCGAGGTGGTGGTGGTTGGGATGGCTCTCCATGCCCATGATGCAAAGCCAACAATGGTTGTATATGGAGAGAAAGGGTGTGGAGAGTTAGCCTGTTACCTCACCTTGGAGATTATATCAAACCAATTGCCACACAAATGAGCAAAAAGCGTGCAAAGTGAAATGGCAAGAAACTCTCAAAGGCTTTTGGTGGAAGGTAAGGGTTGTGGAAAACCAAACGAAACGATCCAAGCAAAGGTTATTGTCCTACGTGGTAAAGAACCAAAGATCAAAAGCAAAAAGGATACGATCTACCAAAAACACGGAAACACACACGTGGAGAAAAACGGGTTAGCACGACTATGAAAATGAGCACAAAAGGTCCTAACGAAGACTACGCCGGTCGTGTCGTGCCAACACAAGGAGAGACCACAACTCGTTTGCCAAAAGAGGGTAAGCAATAGATTTGTGCACTTGCTCGAGCGCTTTTCTTCTCTCTTCTTGGCTTACAAGCTTGGTATTCTCTTTGTATTGGGGACTATGTATCTTTTTCTTTTTTTTGATTCTTTTCCTTTTTCTCCTTGCTATGCTACTATGGTGGCTTTTGTATTTGGCGTCAAACTCTCACTTTCCAAGGCAAGTGCACAATGCTTAGACAAACACAAAATGAGTTGCTCTCATAGGATAGATACACAAAGGAAGATATGTCATTAAGATGGTGCAAGTTATACCTTTGGTATTGTTGACGACTTGCAACCGCTGGTGGGAAAATGTTCGAGTGTCGCGGTGTCGTTGGAGCGGGATGACGTTGATGCGAAGCTGTTGTGAAAATGGCGACAAACACGCCAAACACGAACAAGCGAGGTGGAAAAGGTCGAACGAAAACGAGGCCAAAGGGCGGGGAGCACGACAGTGGGCGAAGAGTACCGGTAATCGGCAGTAACGGTGTGAGTACCGCCAGAGTAATCTTGGTAACTAGCGGTAGTACTGCAGACTACCGGTAATCATGGTAACTAGCGGTAGTACACCGCTTGCATGTACCGCAGATGGCACAGCCTCGAACGAGGTGAACTTGCCAAAACCTCAAATTCGTGGAAAACTGACGAAGGGTGAGCTAGAAACAAGAGGGCTATAGATCGACTCCCAAAGCAATGATCTATGGACCAAAACCACGAAAAACTCACCAAATCCGTAGATCGATCCGAAGGCAAATTGGGCTCTTTTTGGTAGGATTTTCGTTTTTAAGGTGGAGAAAAGAAAAAATTGGAGGAAATTCGTGATCAACCGTGCTCTTGATACCAATATGGGGTAACCCTGGGGTTGGCCCGATCTTTCACGAATTCCACGAGGAACGAGGGAAGAGGTGGTCGGGTATGAAATCGGGGAAGGCGATGAAAACCACGAACACGCACACCAAAACACGATACACGCCTTCTCCTCACGCCGGTGGCAACCGTCCAACATAATCCCTAGGATCGGTGTTGGGCGGCTCGCTCCACGCCAACAACGGGGGATGAGGTGCTTGGTGAGACCGTGACGACTGGGGGGCGAGAAACCGGGAAGCCAAGGCCTTGTACAACTTGAACGCACGAGGCAAGATCCAAGAGGGGGGTGGATAATCCGGTGCTCCTTGGTAGGAGCATGAGACCAATAGATATAAGTCCTCAAAGGGTTTCCTTAATATCTATTATTATCCAAGTCTCAACGTTTACAATAGAGGTGGTGGGGCTATATATAGTCCAGCCACAAACAGGGTAATTTCGAATGGAGAGATAAATGATAGGTTGGGTTACAAGGCACAGGCGAACTTAGGTGATCGGGGTCGAGACCGGTCGTATCGGTCCCAGAATCGAGTACCGGTGGTAACGGTAGTACCGCTTCCGAGCTGATAGTACCGCTCGAGCTGAGTACCGCTGAGGGCCCGGAGCTTCCGTCGGAGGCATCGATGCAAGCGGTGGAGGAGGCGGTAGTACTGCCACTGAGGACCGATAGTACCGCTATGCCCGGGGCATGGGGCAAGGCTTCTGTGGCGGTAGGAGGAGGCGGTAGGTCCGCTTGGAGCGGTAGTACCGGTCGTCCCAACCGGTAGTACCGCTTGCGTCTGGCAGCGACTGGTGGCTTCTTCGTACCTGATGATGCACAGAGTTTGCGTGTGAAGTAGCAAGCCATCCAAGGGGGTGTCGAAGTCACACAAGGAGAGGAGCGAGTTCACCTTAGTTTGAAGGAGCTTGGCTCGGGCACGAGTCATGGGTCCATTTGGGTAGCTCGTGGGAGTAGATGTAGTAGCGGTCGGAGGACGGGCTGCATCACTACTTCTACCCCATGCTTAGATACAACATATCCTAGAAATATGACCTTATCTTTTGCAAATGTGCACTTCTCAAGATTAGCATATAATTGATTATCACGCAACACTTGCAAAACTTGTCTAATATGATCAGAGTGTTCAGATTCATTGCGGCTGTATATGAGTATATCATCGAAATAAACAACCACAAAACGACCAATATATTCTCTCAAAACATGATTCATTAATCTCATGAATGTACTAGGTGCATTAGTAAGACCAAAAGGCATAACTAACCATTCATACAAACCAAATTTTGTTTTGAAAGCAGTTTTCCATTCATCCCCTTCTTTCATCCTAATTTGATGGTATCCACTACGCAAATCAATTTTAGAGAAAATAGCAGCACCACTCAATTCATCTAACATATCCTCTAAGCGTGGAATAGGATGACGATATCGAATAGTGATGTTATTAATAGCTCTACAATCTACACACATGCGCCATGTACCATCTTTCTTAGGTACTAAAATAACAGGAACAACACAAGGGCTAAGAGAAACACGAATGTACCCTTTGTCGAGCAACGCTTGTACCTGTTTACATCTCCTTAGTTTCTTCGGATTGGTTCTAGGTATGGTGCCGGTTTGGTAATGTAGCGCCAGGGATCAAATCTATTTGATGCTCAATGCCGCGCAATGGAGGCAATCCAGCTGGCACATCTTCTGGAAACACATCACCAAAATCCTGCAAAACAGTAGATACACCAAGAGAAATAGGGGTCATGTCGTTAGAAACCAAAACCTCGCCCTTATACATGAGCAAAAGTGGCATGGCTGTAGGATCCTCACTAAATTCTCTCATATCCTCTTTGGTGGCTAGTATTACTAGATTAGGCACTCGCTCACTTTTCGTTATATCATTCTTTTGGGGCTCATTTACAACAATCACAGTTTCAACACTCTCTCGCCTAGGTGCATCTTGCAAGTTCACTTCAATCTTCTAACGAGATTCATTCACAATCTGCTGTGGTGTCATAGGCTGCAAATTGATTTTCTTGCCCTTGAACTCCAAATGATATGTATTAGCTCGGCCATTATGTTGCACATGGCGATCATAAAGCCAAGGCCGACCCAATAGTAAATGGCACACAGTCATAGGAACCACATCAAAATCAATAGAATCCTTGTATGGCCCTATTTCAAAGTTCACACGCATATATGGTTTACCTTCATCTCACCACGCCACTCAACCATTGTATGTAGTGTGGCTTGGGATGAGGTAAATATGTCAAATTCAGCTTGGCACACAACTCCTTGCTTGCAAGATTTCTCAGCCTACCTCCATCAATGATTACTTTGCAAGCTTTGTTTGGGCCAACTAGAGCTTTTGTTTGGAACAAGTTACAGCGAGAGTAAACAACAGTCACACTAAGGATACGTGGAGAGACCACTATGGTAGGCGCATGCTCAGGAAAGGCATCCATACCTTCCTCCTCATAATCAGCGCCATGATCATCAGGATCAACATCATCTCCACTCTCATACTCTCCTTGATCATTAACAAACATCACCTTGCGGTTTGGACAATCTCGCTTGAAATGTCCCCTTCCTCCACAAGTATGGCACTCCACATCACGAGTACGAGCTGTTGACATATTGGAACCTATGCTAGCAACAGGAGCAACAGGTTTCCTAGCTTGAGAACCATAGGATGACTGAGGTGTTGGCTTGGAAGATGGTGTAGTAGTGTGGCCAGCAGCCGCATGAGGTGTAGAAACCTGTGGCGGCGGTGTAGACCTTGCTGAAAGCGGCCTGTGGAAGGGAATCTTGCACGCGCCTTCGCCTCTTCAGCAAGCTGTGATTCGGCCTCCCTTGCATGATGCAACAATTCATTCATAGTCTCATACCTATGATGACGAAGAATGCTCTTGATTGGTAGCTTCAAATTATTGAGAAATCGTTGCATGGTCATCTCAAGCGATTCACGAACTCTAGCACGCTGCATAAGCATCTCCATCTCCATGTAGTACTCATCAACCGACATGGTTCCTTGTCTCAAGTTTGTCAACTTATCAAAAACTGAGCGCAGGTAGTTGGTGGGTACAAAGCGTTCCTTCATGATACGCTTCATCTCTCGCCAAGTCATCACCGAAAGGTCATTGTCATCCCTTCTATTCTGCACAAGGGCATCCCACCAACGCAAAGCATAACCATCAAATTCTGACGCTGCAAGCTTGACCTTCTTTTCTTCAGTGTACTCATACAAGCACCAGAGCTTCTCAATCTTCAACTCCCATGTGAGGTAATCTTCAGGATCAATGGAGCCATCAAACTTGGGAATTGAAAACTTGGGCTTGCCCAATCCATCATCAACCGGTTGGTGAGGTATACGCTGAGCACGCCCAATTGGAGCAAAGCCACGTCCATGAACAGGTTGAGGAGCACAGCCACGGCCAACTTGTGGTTGTTGACCATCCCCTGCATTACTTGCTTCTTCATCGTCATGGGCATCATCATATTGCTGCCTTTGTCCAATTGCTATTGTGAGAGCATCAAGAGAACGTTGCAAAGCTGTGACATTGTTGTTGATAGCTGTTACTTGTGTCTGTATGGTAGCGACTGCATCAACATTTTCTCCCAAAGTCACTTGCACGTCCTGAATATTCTTGTCAATGGCATCTGTTGTATGGTTGAATACACGTGTCAAATGGGACTTCAATGCTTCATATTCCCGCCAGTTGACAAGCTCATCGTCCTTCTTTTTCTGTGACACCACATCATCACTAGTCGACATGATTAGTAGATTAGTGCAAAAAGCAAAATCGATATGGTGGAACACTCACAACTCACTCCAACTGACAAGAAAGTAGATCTTACCGTTCCAAAGTGAATAGAGGTGCTTTACAATTTCGAAATCAACAACTAATGCACTGATGTGATGAAGTGAATATCAAGGGTATGGAGAACGATCGCAGGGCACACAGGTTATTTATGGTGGAGCTGTAGGTATGGTATCCTAACTACACCGCAAACAAGTCCTAGTGCTGATCGTTATGATAACCCAAGAAACACACAGTGGAGATAAGTGTGGCAAAGCAACTTATGAACAGGAATATTGCAATGCACAAGAGAGACGCTAGTAATAGCTCAAAATAAACAGGCACAAGATTGCTCAATCTACAAGTGCTATGATCAACTAGGCCTCCAATAATGCACACTTTGATATCTCTTTTTGTCATGCTTGTAGCTCTTTTCTCTTTGTTTTTATACTGGATCTCTTTTCCTTTTCTGTTTTTCTTTTTTTTTGATTTTTTTAACTATATGACTCAATGCAAAACGAATGCAAACTAGAGGGGGCCGGATAATCCGGTTTGTCGGAGGACGGATAATCCGGTCTGGTGAGGCAAAAATTTTGCACTTTCAAAACCCTAATGAGCAGCCTGTCAGAGCAAAGCAACTAGTCTCGTGGGTACGTTCCTAGGCACGGATGCAGTAGATAGGCTGTAGCTAGGTTTGAAACACAAAAGTACGCTAAGGACTCGGAAAAGTAGATGGAAACTTGCGGAAAACGGTGATGGTAAACTCGGCGGAAGACAAGATGAAAACCCTAAACTTAAACACAAACGAAAACTAGACTCCTACGATAAAAACCTGCAGATCGGATCTACGAGAAGACACGACCAGCAACTAAAACTCGAAAAACGATGCAATCTAGGATAGGGCAAATCTTTTTGTATGGCTTTTTCTGTATAGGACGAAAAAAGAACTAATCTATGGATGGATTTGTGGATGCTCACCGAGTAAACGAGGAAATCTGATACCAAGATGATATGGGGTGGCCCGATCTTCTCAGCAAGCACTTGTCGATTATGATGGTGGATGATAGATAACTAGCCTGTAGCTATGAACTCTCCCGCCGAACCTCGATGCCAATGCAATGCTCTCGAACCCCGTGGGATATTCACAACACCACGCTCTTGACGCAAATTGCCGACCGCGAACGGTAGTTTGCAATCTACTAATTCCCAATGGAACAACAGATCACACTCAATTGCAGTAGTATAACTCGACCACAGGGTAATTCCAGAGGTTCTTGATAAGAAATAACTCCAAAATAGTTTTAACGTGGTCTAACATTAACTATGGGGACGTCCCAGGGCTTATAAGGGCGGCTGAGGCGGCCAAATCACGAAACAAAACGTGTCCGATACAGTCAGATCCGTCCAGATCTGTTGGTAACTTTCAGGGCCAGACTTTCCGCCCTAAGTAGTGGCGGATTATCCGACCCCCCGGATTATCCTCCCCTGGGGCGGATTATCCGCCCCCTTACTAAGCCTTGCGCCTGAAGTCCTTAGAAGAATTCCTGGAGCAGGGCCGGATTATCCGCCCCCTAGGGACGTGTAAGTACTCGTTGGAAAGCTCTTGGAGTGATGTTTCCAACAAGTACTTATTTGCTTGATTTGGAGTTCGTATGAAGAATCCACGTCCGTTTCAATTTCAGGGCTTCTGTCTGTCCGAACTGAACCTTCCTTCTTGATGATCTCCTCTTGCGCCTTCCTCCTGCTCCTCCCTCGCGCATCCTTGGCGATCATCATGCTAGGATCCTCTTGTAACCCTTCTCCTCCTCGTGTCAAGCTTGTTTCCTCAACGAACCTGATCATACACAAGTGCATAGATTTAGGCAGTATAAAGTTCTCATTATCATAAAAATCATATTCATTTAGGAGTGAATTCACCTGTTGTTCAAGTAGCTTTGCACGAGCCCGTGTAATGGGTCCAATTCTAATCTCATTGGACTGATCCTTCTTAGCATTGGCTGGAACATCTTCAGTAGTAATTGGGGTAGGTGTAAACATAGGGATGTTATGGGGTAACCCTTGGGTTGGCCCGATCTTTCACGAATTCCACGAGAAACGAGGGGGAGGAAGCGGTGGTCGGGGGAAGAAGGGATGAAAACCACGAACACACGCAGACAAAAAACGATACATGCCGATCTCTCACGCCGGTGGCAACCGGTCCAACATAATCCCTAGGATCGGTGTCGGGCGAAGCTCGCTCTCCACGCCAACAACGGGGGACGAGGTGCTTGGTGAGCTCTTGATGACTTGGGGGCGAGAAACCGAGAACCCAAGGCCTTGTACAACTTGAACGCACTAGGAAAGTGTTGGAGATATGCCCAAGAGGCAATAATAAAGTGGTTATTATCATATCTTCACACTTATTATAAATGTTTACATACCATGCTATAATTGTATTAACCGGAAACATTAATACTTGTGTGATTTGTAAACTAAAATAAGAGTCCCTAGTAAAGCCTCTTGTTAAACTAGCTTGTTGGTTAATATATGATCATGGTTTCCTGATCATGAACATAGAGATGTTATTAACAACAGGATCATATCATTAGGAGAATGATGTGATGGACATACTCCTATAAATAAGCGTAGCATAAAGATCAAGTCATTTCAATAGTTCAATTGCTATATGCTTTCTGATACATAGTAACCTAATTCCTTCGACCATGAGATCATGCATATCACCTTTTCCGGATGGATGCTTTGATGTCATCAAACACCACACCGTAACAGGGTGGCTATCAAGGTGGCATTGAGTGTTCAGAAAGTATTGGTTGAAACACATGGATCAAGAGTGGGATTTGTCCATCCATATGACGGATAGATATACTCTGGGCCCTCTCGGTGAAATGTCATCAAATTAGCTTGCAAGCATGTGACTGGCTCACAAGGGATCACATATCACGGGAACGAGAAAGAGTACTTATCGAACGAGGTTGAACTAGGTATGCAGAGATACCGACGATCATAACCTCGGATAAGTAAACTATCGTGAGACAAAGGGAAATTGGTATCGTATGTAAGTGGTTCATTCGATCGCAAAGTAATTGTATAAATATGTGGGAGCCATATGAATTTCCAGATTCCTCTATTGGTTATTGTTCGTAGAAGTGTCTCGATCATGTCCGCATAATTCACGAACCGTAGGGAGACACACTTAAGGATTCGACGTTGTTTGAGTAGTTATGGTATTATGAGAAAGAGACCGAATGTTGTTCGGAGTCTCAGATGGGATCCGGGATATCACGAGGTGATCCGGAATGGTCCGGATAATAAGATTCATATAAGGAAAGTCCCGTTTCGGAGTTCGGGAATGATTCCGGTGTTTTCATCGGTAATGTTCTAGAAGGTTCGGAATGTCCCAAGACTCAGGGGAGGGTACATGAATGTGTCATTACATATTGGAATGATTGCATCATGTACTAAGTGTTCTCATTGTTCCAAATGAAGGATTAAATTGAATCCTAAACTGAAAAGTTAAATAGCAAGTTTGAAAAGTCAAACGGCTAAAACAGAAAGAGAGGAAAGAGGAAAGAGGGCAAACCGAGTTGGGGAGGGAATCCCTCCTCCAACCGGCGGCGCCTCCACCAAGCCGAGTTGGGGAGGGACTCCCCTCCCTCCCCTTGGCCCCCGGCCCCCTCCACCTATAAAAGGAGGGGCAGGGCCCCCTCCTCTAGACACACAAGTTCCTATCCTCTAATATAAACCCTAGCCAAAGCCTCCGGTTTAGAGCTGTTTTGGTTTAGAGCTTCTAATTGCCCTAGCCTTCGGGTTAGAGCCTTCTAATTGGTGTGTCTAAACCCTAGACCACTAATAGCTCTCCCATACTCCACCATACTCGCTTAAGGCTTAGCCTCATGAGATCTCCTCTACTCCTGCAGACCACGCCAGCCGCCGGAATCACGAGAGAGTGCTACAACCTCCGCTCACTTGGAACAAGGAGAGGAAGGTCTTCGTCGAGTACCGAACGCAGACCGATCATGAAGCGCGTTTAACGCAGCTACCGAAAGGATCATCTACGCGATCTTGAGATCGGCAAGTGTAGGACTACATCACCCACGAGAATCGCTCTCGTAACCGCTTTGGAATCTTCGAGGTGAGTTCCTCTATCGACTCGTTGCTACAATCTAGTAGATAGATCTTGGCTTGTTTTGTTTGTATGCGATAGAAATTTTTGTTTTCCATGCTACGAACCCCTACAAAGGGTATCGAGCCGTGTCTATATGTAGATCTGTTGCACGAGTAGAACACAATGGTCATTGTGGGCGTTGATGCTTTTATTGTCGATTGCTTCTTGTGTACTTTGCATCTTGCGGTATGTTGGGATGAAGCGGCCCGGGCTAACCTTACATGACATCGTTCATGAGACTTGCTCCACGCTTGACATGCAACTTGTATTGCATAAGTGGCTTTATGGTGCTTTCTCCTAGCATAGTTAAGATCCAATTTACAACGGTGATTAACAATACTAGTATCAATGTTGTGGTTCTTGTTCGTAAGTTAGAACGACACTTATTGAAAGCCCCAAACCACGTAAAATATGCAAAGAAAGTAGAGGTGTCTAACTTTGTTTTGCAGGGGTGTGCTGTGATGTGATATGGCCATGATTGTGATTATATATGATGTATGCAATGTTCCTTATTGAAAGTAGGCAACCGGCAGGAGCCATATGGTTGTCTTTAAATTTCTGTTAAGACCCGCGTGTCTATTCAAAGAGGTTGTAATAGTTGAAGCCGGTGGACGACAACCATGGAGAAGCATCATTGACCTTGATGCAATGTCGGTGATGATGGAGATCATGTTCGTGCTAGAAGATGGAGATCGGAAGCACAAAGAAGAAAGGCCATATCATATCACATATTATGAATTGCATGTGATGTTAATCATTTATGCATCTTGTATTGCTTAGTAGACGACGGTAGCATTATAAGATGATCCCTCATGCACATGAATTTCAAGTCATAAAGTGTTCACCCTTAGTTAGCACCGCTAAAGCTTGTTGTTTCAAGCACCACGTGATGATCGGTGTGTTAGATTCGAAAGTGTATACAACGTAAGCAAGCCAAATTTGCTTATGCGGAAGCTAAGGTTGATCTTGACGAGCCTAGCATGTACAGACATGGTCTCGAACACGGATCACCGAAAGGTAAAGCATGAGTCATATAGTAGATATGATGAACATGTTGATTGTTCGCCATTGAAGTTGCATCAACTCTCGTGATGATCGGTTTTGATGTGGTGGATTTGGTTCGTGTGATCACTAAAACAATGTGAGGGATATTGTTTTGAGTGGGAGTTCACCTAGATTAATTTAATTATTAATTAGAACTCAATTTATCATAAACTAAATCAAAGTGAATTTGCATAGTTGTTGAAGTCATTGGCATCCGTTTACCACCTTGCGCTTAGTTATAATTGAGATGATAGAACTATAGAATTCTGGTTAAGTTACTTTACGAACTGGTATCATATTGTTTTGAAGTGTTAATCTAAAGTTTAAAAGTCCCATTGCAAACTTTCAGTAAGTTTTGATTACTCCATGAAGTTTAATAGTTGGTATTAAATCAAGAGTAACAATTCCAATGTTAGTATATAAGTATCATGTTTGTCTCCATGATTCTTGATATTCAAAGGATTGTCTTAATATCAAGGTTATCTAGGATCTGAAAGAGTTGTTTCAGAAACCATGATGTGTGGAAGATATTGTGATATCTGAAACGAAGTATTGGTTACAACATGATAGAGTATAATATGGCAAAAGTCATGTTCTCATATTTGATGAGAATTTGCAAAAGGTTGGAGACACTAGTTGTCCTAAACCTCCAAAAGTTTTTGGGAGAGCAACATTATACTCACGATTCACCGTTACAAGCTAAAAGTAGCTTGATCATGGATAATTCCATGATAAGGGTAAATATTTGATGTAGGTAAAATGTTTACTACACCAAGAGATTACTAAAGAAAGGAATTTGAAAGAACACCAAACATTTGATAATGGTGATCTACTTCAAAGTGCAAGTCCAAAGACATTGGTATTTAACTATACACGCTTTGGACTATGTGTCATATGTATGACTCCACTATTGATGTTGATAGATTCTTTCAAATAGAAAAGGAAATACTGAAAGAGAATCTCATAAATATATGACAGAAAGGAAAAGACTAGAATTGTTCAGTTTAAGTATATAGATGATATACATGTTATGGCTGTATTCTTTGCTTATTAAACAATGTGGTTCTTAAGTATTTAATACTGAATTTGTTGGTATGAATCGTCATACGAAACAACAGAATTCATGAACTACATTGGCCTAAGTAATTAGCAAAAGAATATGTGATGATGTTCATCGAGAACAAATAAAGGGTTATTATGTTGCTCGTTAAACATCAAAGCTTGCCTTCAAGATTTGTTTTATCAGGTATTATGAGAACAAAAGGGTTGTTCAAATAATTGCCGTAATCCATAAAAGATGGATGATTCACAAATCTCGTTGGAAAAATCACATCCATAAAACTAGTGCTAAAAATGTCGAAAGACAAATTGATTGAAAGATCACTTAGGAAGTGACATCGCCGTTTAAATTATATTGGAAAGAAAACATGAAGAAACTCCATGTGGATGGAATTTTGGAGTCTTTTGATTTTTGATCACATGACGCTTGTGAAACTTTCCTAGAGATAATTGAAACTTCGTTCATAGGCCAAAAGGGAACGGATGACTAGCTTATTGGAACTTGTACATATTGTTGTACGAAGTCCATTATGTGTAGTCAAGAGCGATGGATTTCAACTTCATATGCTTTCTCCGAAAATTTGAGTGAATATATGAATATTTACTTAATAAGGATGAAGTGTGAAATATTTGAAAAGTTCAAAGACTTTCAAGATGAAGTGCAAAATCATTGTAACAAGAATATAAATAGTTTATGATAAGATCATAAAGGAAGATATTTGAGTTACAATTTTAGCATAATACCTAAGATTTAAGGAATCGTTCCGGTGATTTGCATTTTCCCGAAACACCATAAGAGTATGGAGCGTTCGAGGTATGTAATTAAACCTTGTTTGACATGGTAAGATCAAAGGTATAATTCATAAAACTGCCATTATATTTTAAAGATTAAAAGCTTTAGAGACTACCGTTTTTCCACTGAAAAGAGCTCCATCATAATCCGTTGAAATGACACCATATAAAGTTATGGTTTGGGATAAAACCCAAGTTGTCCTTTCTTAAACATTGGTATGCTATGCATAAGAAAGTTGTTTGCAACCAAAGTCGGATGAACCTGTCTTTGTATGTTATTTCGAATAACTGTTCCTCCATAACATCGGAGACAAAAATGTTTGTCGCTTAAAACGTCAAGTTTCTTAGAGAAGGAATTTTTCGTGAAAAGTTAAGTGGGAGAACAAAAGAACTTTGATAAGGTTAAAAGAACCTTAGCTATATGTGCAAAGTTGCGCAGCACCGAAAAGTGTTCCGGAGGCAGCAACAATGCTCATGGCTCACGTGCCTCCAAGGTTGTGGTCACGGATATCTAAGTTCCTATTGAAACAAGTAGGTCGGATGAACAATCAAATACCAAGATTTGAGAGTTAAATCATTATTTGACAATAATGATCCGACTACGTGCAAAGAAGCAATGATGAAGCCCTGACTCCGTCAAATGGCTTGAAGCCATAAAATCCGTGATAGTTCCATACACGAAAAATAAAGTTTTGAACTTGAAGGACCCTCGAGAAAGGTGTAAGACCTTACAGTTGTGTCTGGATCTATAAAGAAATAGACATGGATGTTTTACATCTATGAAATAGTCGACATGTTGGGAAAGAGTTCACAAAATGTTCAAAGGTTGACTATGACAAGATTTGATCTTTCATAGTGATATTTAGTCTAGACGGATTAATGTAGCAACCACTACATATAATTTGTTATATGGTAGTTGAATAAAAAAACAAGTTCTTCTAATAGAATCGTTACCTAGGACATGTGCATAACACGGTCCATAGGGTTTTGTTAATTCAAAGGATGCTAAAAGCATATGCAAACTTCAATGGTTAAAGCGAGCATCGCGGAGTTGGAATCTTCACTGTGATGAAACTGTTAAAGGAGTTTAAAAGTTCATTAGAGACGATGAAGATGCTTGCATTTGCAAGAAATTAAGTGGGAGCGCTAAGACATGTTTTTAATACATTATGTGGAAGACATATTGTTGATTGGAAATAATGTATCTTTTATTAACACATATTAAGAATTTCATCCCGATGAAAGACTTAGGCAAAACCAAATATTTGGCATCAATAGACGCTAATATGGTTGTGGCGAAGTACATAGGCGAGATATTGAATGAGTTCAATATAGAAACTACAAGAAAGGTTCTTGTCGCATAAAGGATTGAATGAGTTCAATATTGATGATATATTCAAGTGTATTGACATTTGGTAAGTGAAACAAAGATTCAAGTATAGATTGATACTTGATGTATGAAATCACAAAGAATATTTATATCAATCAAACCGTGATATGTACAACCAGATATGTCCTATGCTCTAAATGTTATGAGCATATACCGAATAATTCATAAGATGATCATTGGACAATAGTAAGGATATTCTTATGATCTTTGGAAGAACTAAGAGTATAATATTTGTAGAAGTGACAAATAGATGGTTAGTTCATTATAAAAGTACTACATTGATACTAGTTTTGTCACAAAGTACAAATTAAGTTTATCTCAATCTAAACTAAGGGTGGCACAATATAATGGAAAGTGAGTTCCATAATGTATTTGGATGAGTTCCAAAGTTAAGACATTATGACAGATACTACAAAAAGGCTAAGTATATGATCGCTATTTTAGCAAAGAAAAGAGGGCATTTGTGTCAAGTAGTTTGTTATCAAACTAGGTGTAGTTCACAGTGGGATAGTACTATGAAGATATATTGTACGACAATATTATCAACATGTTTTAACCCCAAAGAACTAAAGGTCACACCAAAGGACCAAATTAGTACGAAGCCATCTCATTAGAGAATGAGTGATGCGTGAGACGCAAAGACATGCAATTACACATGGACTGGAAGTGTCGATCCGAGATCGGTGACCACTAGCAATTGTGTACATACAACAATTGAAAGCCATAGGTGTTGAATACACAAAGGTTTGAAACTAGATTATTGACTCTAGTGCAAGTGGGAGATCATGGAGATATGCCCAAGAGGCAATAATAAAGTGGTTATTATCATATCTTCACACTTATGATAAATGTTTACATACCATGCTATAATTGTATTAACCGGAAACATTAATACTTGTGTGATTTGTAAACTAAAATAAGAGTCCCTAGTAAAGCCTCTTGTTAAACTAGCTTGTTGGTTAATATATGATCATGGTTTCACGATCATGAACATAGAGATGTTATTAACAAGGATCATATCATTAGGAGAATGATGTGATGGACATACTCCTATAAATAAGCGTAGCATAAAGATCAAGTCATTTCAATAGTTCAATTGCTATATGCTTTCTGATACATAGTAACCTAATTCCTTCGACCATGAGATCATGCATATCACCTTTCCGGATGGATGCTTTGATGTCATCAAACACCACACCGTAACGTGGTGGCTATAAAGGTGGCATTGAGTGTTCGTAAAGTATTGGTTGAAACACGTGGATCAAGAGTGGATTTGTCCATCCATATGACGGATAGATATACTCTGGGCCCTCTCGGTGAAATGTCATCCAATTAGCTTGCAAGCATGTGACCGCTCACAAGGGATCACATATCACGAGAAAAGAGTACTTATCAAGAACGAGGTTGAACTAGGTATGCGAGATACCGACGATCATAACCTCGGATAAGTAAACTATCGTGAGACAAAGGGAAATTGGTATCGTATGTAAGTGGTTCATTCGATCGCAAAGTAATCGAGAAATATGTAGAGCCATATGAATTTCCATTCCTCTATTGGTTATTGTTCGAGAAGTGTCTCGATCATGTCCGCATAATTCACGAACCGTAGGGAGACACACTTAAGGATTCGACGTTGTTTGAGTAGTTATGGTATTATGAGAAAGATACCGAATGTTGTTCGAGTCTCGGATGGGATCCGGATATCACGAGGTGATCCGGAATGGTCCGAGAATAAGATTCATATAAGGAAAGTCCGCTTGAGTTCGGGAATGATTCCGGTGTTTTCATCGGGAATGTTCTAGAAGGTTCCGGAATGTCCGGCACTCCGGGGGGGGGGGAGGGGTACATGAATGTGTCATTACATATTGGAATGATTGCATCATGTACTAAGTGTTCTCGCTGTTCCAAATGAAGGATTAAATTGAATCCTAAACTGAAAAGTCAAATAGCAAGTTTGAAAAGTCAAACGGCTAAAACAGGAAAGAGAGGGAAAGAGGAAAGAGGGGGCAAACCGATTTGGGGAGGAATCCTCCTCCAACCGTGAGCCTCCACTGCCGAGTTGGGGAGGGACTCCCTCCCTTGGCCGGCCGCCCTCCACCTATAAAAGGAGGGCCCCTCCTCTAGACACACAAGTTCCTATCCTCTAATCTAAACCCTAGCCAAAGCCACGGTTTAGATCCGCTTTGGTTTAGAGCTTCTAATTGCCCTAGCCTTCTTTAGAGCCTTCTAATTGGTGTGTCTAAACCTAGACCACTAATAGCTCTCTCATACTGCTCGCTTAAGGCGAAGCCTGCGAGATCTCCCTCTACTTCCGGTACCACGCCAGTTGTCTTGAATCACGAGGAGAGTGCTACAACCTCCGCCGTCAGGAACAAGGAGAGGAAGGTCTTCGTCGAGTACGAACGTGTGACCGATCATGAAGCTACTTAGAACGCAATGGGAAGGATCGTCTACGCGATCTTGAGATCGGCAAGTGTACGACTACATCACCCACGAGAATCTGCTCTCGTTAACCACTTTGGAATCTTCGAGGGTGAGTTCCTCTATCGACTCGTTGCTACAATCTAGTAGATAGATCTTGGCTTGTTTTGTTTGTATGCGATAGAAAATTTTTGTTTTCCATGCTACGAACCCCTACAGCAAGATCCAAGAGGGGGGTGGATAATCCGGTGCTCCTTGGAAGGAGCATGAGACCAATAGATACAAGTTCCTCAAAGGGTTTCCTTAATATCTATTATTTTCCAAGTCTAGGGTTTACAATAGAGGGTGGGGGCTATATATAGGCCAACCACATAAACAGGGGTATTTTGGGAACAAATAGCGAAATATAGAGAGGGTTACAAGGCGCTGGGCCGACTTAACACGATCAGGTCTTTCAGTCCTAGAGTACGGTCCAGCCGACCGTAGTACGGTCATGCGGAGTACCGCTTCTGGTCCAAGAGTACCGCTTGTCGTCCGGACTTGCGCCTGGGCCTTCTGGTGGCGGTAGCAGGCGGTAGTGGTGGGTCTGGTAGTACCGGATCCGGCAGAGTACCGCCAAGGATGAGAGCATTTGGCTAGCGCTGGGTCTTCTGTTGTTGGCGGTGGCGGTGATAGCCGCCGAGCTGAGTAATGGCCGCCAGCCCGTAGTACCATGGCGACAGAGCGTTGGTCTCTTCTGGTGCTCCTCCGTCTGTGGGTCCTTCTTCGCACTGATGATGCACAAGGTATGGGTATGAAGTAGCAGCCATCCAAGGGTGTATCAAGTCACACAAGGAGAGGAGCGAGTTCACCTTAGCTTGAAGGAGTTTGGCTCATGCGCGAGTCATGGGTCCACTTGGGGAGCTCGTGGAAGTAGATGTAGTAGCGGTCGATGGGCTGCATCGCTCCCCTTGGGAAAGAGTCGCCCTCGACTCTTCAACTTCAGAATTTCATCTTCTCCATGGTAGGGTGAGAGGTCCTTGACATTGAATGTCGAGCTCACAAGATACTTTGATGTTGGGATATCGATGACATAAGCGTTGTTGATTCTCCGAGCACTTTGAATGGTCCATCACCTCTTGGCTTTAGCTTGAGTCGTTCCTTGGGGAAGCGGTCTTTACTCAAGTGTATCCACATAAGGTCGCCCTCTTCGAAGATTATCTCTTTCTTGTTCTTGTTTAGCCTTGATGCTTGGCGAAGGACTTGTTGCTCGATAGTAGCTCGTGTGTCTTCATGGAGTTTCTTCATTGTGTGGGCGCGCTTGACAATGTCCATATTGGCACGTTCATGAAGTGGTAGTGGAAGGATATCGAGCGCGGTGAGAGGCTCGAAGCCGTAGACGATCATGAACGGGCTCCTCATGGTGGTGGAGTGCTTGGCGCGGTTGTAGGCGAACTCGGCGTGTGGAATACATTCCTCCCAGTCTTTAAGGTTCTTCTTTATCAACACCCAGAGGAGTGTGCCAAGAGTTCGATTGACGACCTCGGTTTGTCCATCGGTTTGAGGATGCGAGGCGGACGAGAAGAGGAGCTTGATGCCGAGCTTGGCCATGAGGGTCTTCCAGAAGTAGCTCATGAATTTTACGTCGCGGTCGGAGACAATTGTTCTTGGTACACCGTGTAGCCGAATTATTTCCCTGAAAAACAAATTTGCTACATGTGAAGCATCATCGATCTTATGGCACGGAATGAAATGTGCCATTTTGGAAAAGCGATCCACTACGACAAATATAGAATCATGTCCATGTGTAGATCTAGGCAAGCCTAACACAAAGTCCATGCTAATGTCCGACCAAGGTGCATGAGGAATAGGCAATGGCATATAAAGACCAAAGGGGTTGGACTTAGACTTATCTTGGATACATGTAGTGCATCGTTGGACGTGGCGCTCCACGTCGCGCTTCATCTTTGGCCAAAAGTAGTGAGTGGAGAGCATGTCATATGTCTTGTCACGGCCAAAGTGACCCATAAGGCCTCCACCATGGGACTCTTGAAGAAGCAAAAGTTGGAGAGACGATTTCGGAATGCAAAGCTTGTTTTGTTTGAAAAGAAAACCCTTATGCAAATAGAAATCATGATGCAGCCCGTCCTACGACCGCTACTACATCTACTCCCACAAGCTCCCCAAGTGGACCCATGACTCGCGCCCGAGCCAAACTCCTTCAAGCTAAGGTACGAAGAGAAGGACCCACAGAACGGAGGAGCACCAGCAGAAGAGACCAAACGCTCTGTCGCCATGCAGATTATCGGACTGGCGACCGTACTACCGCTTCGCGACACTACCGCCTCGCTACCGCCACCAACAAGACCCAGCGCTAGCCAAATGCTCTGTCATCAAGGGTACTATCGCCAGAACCCAGTATTACCGGACGACCAGACTACCGCCTCGCTACTGCTACCAATGAAGGCTCAAGAAGTCCCAGGACGACAAGCGGTACTACCGGGCCAGGAAGCGGTACTACCGCCTGACCGGTTCTACCGGTCGAGCTGGACCGGTACTACCGGATGCCACAGGACCTGATCGTGATAAGTCGGCCCGGTGCCTTGTAACCCTCTCTATATTTCGCTATTTGTTTCGAAAATACGCCTGTTTATGTGGTTTGCCTATATAGCCCCACCTCTATTGTAAACCCTAGACTTGGATAATAATAGATATTAAGGAAACCCTTTGAGGAACTAATATCTATTGGTCTCATGCTCCTACCAAGGAGCACCGGATTATCCACCCCCTCTTGGATCTTGCCTAGTGCGTTCAAGTTGTACAAGGCCTTGGGTTCTCGATTTCTCGCCCCCAAGTCCTCAAGATCTCACCAAGCACCTCGTCCCCCGTTGTTGGCGTGGAGAGCGAGCTTCGCCCAACACCGATCCTAGGGATTATGTTGGGCCGGTTGCCACCGGCGTGAGGGATAGGCGTGTATCGTGTTTTGTGTGCGTGTGTTCGTGGTTTTCATCCCTTCTTCCCCCGACCACCGCTTTATCCCCCTCGTTTCCAGTGGAATTCGTGAAAGATCGCGCCAACCCAAGGGTTACCCCTTAACATATTGGTATCAAGAGCACGGTTGATCACGAATTTCCCCCCAATTTTTCTTTTATCCACCTTAAAATCGAAAATCCCACCAAAAAGAACCCCAATTTGCCTTCGGATCAATCTCTGGATTTGGTGAGTTTTTCGTGGTTTTGGTCCATAGATATGTTGCTTTTGGAGTCGATCTATAGCCCCTTTTGTTCCTAGCCCAGCCTTTCGGTCAGATTTCTCACGGATTTGAGGTTTGTGTCAAGTGGATCTCGTTTTCGTTCTTGTTCTGTGACCAGGGGTACTACCGCCCGTACCAAACGGTACTACCGCCGTCCGGTACTACCGCCAGCAACAGAAACATTTTTCTTCTTCTTGACGCCTCATTTTCGTTTGCTGACTTTTACTCTTTAGCTTGTTCGTGTTTCGCGTGTTTGTCGCCATCTTAAAACAAGCTTCCGCATCAGAGTCTCCCGCGCTCATCGACACCGTGACACTCGAACATCATCCACCACCAACGGTTGCAAGTCCTCAACAATACCAAAGGTATAACTTGCACCACTTTGACAACCCCCATATCTTCCTTTGTGTGTATCTATCCTATGAGAGCAACTCATTTTGTGTTTGTCTAAGCATTGTGCACTTGCCTTCGGAAAGTGAGAGTGTGAGGCCAAATACAAAAGCTAACATAGTAGCATAGAAAGGGAGAAAAAGGAAAAGGAATCAAAAAAAAAGAGGAAAAAGAGAAAAAGATACATAGTCTCCCAATAAAAAGAGAATACCAAGCTTGTAAGCCAAGAAAGAGAGAAGAAAGAGCGCACCGAGGCAAGTGCACAAATCTATCGCTTATCCTCTTTTGGCAAACGAGTTGTGGTCTCTCCTTGAGTTGGCATGACAAACGAGCGTAGTCTTCGTTAGGACCTTTTGTGCTCATTTTCATAGTCGTGCTAACCCCGTTTTTCTCCACGTGTGTGTTTTCCGTGTTTTGTAGATCGTATCCTTTTGCTTTTGATCTTTGGTTCTTTACCACGTAGGACAACAACCTTTTGCTTGGATAGTTTCGTTTGGTTTTCCACAATCCTAACCTTCCACCAAAAGCTTTTGAGAGTTGTACCATATTTGTGTGTGAGTTTCTTGCCCATTTCACTTTGCACGCTTTTTGCTCATTTGTGTGGCAATTGGTTTGATATAATCTCCAAGGTGAGGTAAAAGGCTAACTCTCTGCACCCTTATTCTCCATATACAACCCTTGGTTGCTTTTCATCATGGACAGGCATGGAGAGCCATCCCAACCACCACAACCTCCGGAGGATGACACACAATTCATGACAAGATGGGACCATTGGAAGGTCCGAGGAGAATTCAACTACCGTTGTGAAGCTCTCGAGCGGCGCCAAGATGAACAATTTAGCGAGGCCCGTGTGGAATTCAAGAACATCGAGAACCGCTTCGAAGAAGTCCGTGGCGAAATGCATGCCATGCAACACAACCTCGGTCATCAAAATGAGGCTCTTGGTCGTGCACTCGCCTCAACGGATGAGAAGCTTCAATGCCTCATTGATGGACTAGCAAGGCCACGCTCGCGCGAATCAAGCTCATCTCGGCACTCCTCAAGTGAATCAAGTGCACATCGCCGTCACGCTTCAAGGCACCAGGATGGACCCGTTCTTCAATCCATGAGCTCTTCGCAAGCGGTACCATCTCCGCGTCGCGCCGCAACGTCAAGCTATGATGGTGACCTCTCCACAAGACCTCCAAGACGTGAAGCGAACCGACCACAACCAAGGGCACTTTTGATTCAACAAGAGCAACCTCA
The DNA here is from genome assembly GCA_030063025.1 of Avena longiglumis. Lineage (NCBI taxonomy): Eukaryota > Viridiplantae > Streptophyta > Magnoliopsida > Poales > Poaceae > Avena > Avena longiglumis. The sequence continues at coordinate 327,970,819 of CP125974.1, read as the reverse complement.
TATGGACCACCAAGGCCATCGTCGTCGACATGTCCCTTCCACACCAAGTGAAGCATCCGAAGAGGTCGAACAAGGTCACCGTCGACGTGAAGCACTCGAAGATCCTCCAAGGCGTCATCATCGACATGATCGTCCACGTCGGCAACATGATGGTCATGACGAGCCTCCGCCACATCAAGAAGAAGAAGAGCATCCCATTGCGCATGCGGCTCGACGTCCTCCTCGCCACAGGGCGCAAGACCATGCTCCTCGGCACCACCCACGACAAGAACAAGAGCAAGCTCCCCAAGCTCGTCGTGAGGACCATCAACCTCCTCCTCGTCCTCAACCGCGACAACAAAACGAGCAAGCTCCCCAAGCTCGTCGTCAAAACCAAGTTCCACCACCAAACGCGGCACCTCAACAACCGCAAGAGCAACGCAATAATCACCAAGCAAGACATGAGAGATCGGGTGATGATGATGACCGTCCAAATCATGGCAACAGAAGCAACCGAAACCGCAAAGGAGAAGAAACTTTTGGCAAGCTCAAATTCACCATGCCCAAGTTCACCGGTTCCAATGAGCCCGAGGAATATCTCTCTTGGGAACTCAAGGTCGACAAGATCTTCCGCATGCACAACTATAGCAATGAGAAGATGATGGCCATGGCATCCCTCGAGTTTGATGAGTATGCCAACCTTTGGTGGGAACAAGTCCAACTTCGCTCATGAAGCAAAAGAAGAGCCTCCAATCGCAACTTGGCAAGACATGAAGGCTCATATGAGATCCCGCTTTGTTCCTTCACACTACACGCGTGACCTTTTCAACAAGCTTCAAACGCTTAGTCAAGGGACAAAGACCGTGGAAGAGTACTTCAAGCAAATGGAGCTCAACATGATACGTGCCAACATTGAAGAGCGAGATGAACAAACAATGGCACGCTTCCTCAATGGCTTGAACCATCCCATCAAGCGCATCACCGAGTTCCAAAAGTACAACAACATGGTTGAGCTTGTGCACATCGCCTCAAAGGCCGAGAGTCAAGTGCAAGAGGACATCAAGTACAACAAGCCAAAGACGTACTTCACCTACAATCAAGCATCAACCACTACTCCAACAACACCAAGTGTAAGCTCCTCAAGTACCACCAAGCTTCCCTTCAAGCCAACTCTCCCTCAAGGAAAACAGCCCCCAAGTGGGAAACACACAAGGGATGATCAACCATTCAATGGTGAATGCTACAAGTGTGGAGGCAAAGGGCACAAGTCGAACGCATGTGGGAACAAGAAAGTTTTGTTCATGCATGACAACGGCGATGAAGAATACTTGAGTGAGGAAGAGTTTGATGCAAGAGTCAAGGAAGCCATGGCAAGGCAACATTTGGAAGAGGACCAAGAACTTATTGTGTGTGAGCATGACGCAAGTCCATCGCTTGTGGTCACAAGGGTCTTGACTACCCAAGTCAATGTAATGAAGACCAACGCTCGAACATCTTCCAAACTCGTGCCGGCATCAATGGAAAGTCCATGAAAGTTGTCATCGATGGAGGGAGTTGCCACAACCTTGGAAGCACGGAATTGTGTGAGAAACTCAACCTCACCCTCCATCTGCATAAACACCCCTACCATATCCAATGGCTTAGTGACCAAGGATCCGTCAAGATCAAGCACACCGTCTCGGTGACGTTCTCAATTAGGCACTACAAGGACACGGTGGAATGTGACGTGGTCCCAATGACGGTTTGTCATATGTTGCTCGGACGACCGTGGCAATATGACAAGCGTGCTTTGCATAATGGTCACTCAAACACTTACACCTTCAAATGGCTTGATAAAACTTGTGTGTTGCAACCAATGACTCCTAGCCAAATAATTGCGGACAATGCAAAGGCTTTAGCGAGGGCGCAATACACAAAAACAACTTGTGAGAAGAGTAGTGAGCGAGAGAAGCACACCATAGTGAGTGAGAGCTACAAGCCAAACTCGAGTGGAAAAACTAAGAGTGTTCTTCTTGCCACCAAAAGTGAGATGAGAGAAGTGAGGAACAACCCATCCATCTTGCACTATGTCCTTGTATGCAAGGGACTAGCGCAAGGAACTAACGACTTGACAAATGTTCCTCCTTCTTTGATGGCTATTTTGCAGGAATTCCAAGATGTATTCCCCGAAGAGCTTCCTCATGGCCTTCCTCCTCTTCGTGGAATCGAGCACCGCATCGACCTCATACCCGACGCCCCACTCCCAAACCGCGCCGCGTATCTGATGGAGGGGTTAACCTCTTGGGTGCCCGATCTTCACGGATCTCGTGGTCAAATCGATGGGAAAGCGAGGGGAAAGGGAGAAGGTAGCGGAAGCGAACACACACCTCGCGAAGAACACGATGAACACACGCAAAACTCACACGATACAAGGCCGATTGCTCCGGACGGCCACCGGTCCGATAGAATCCTCTCAAGGAAAGATCGGTCAACGTGCTCCCTCAAATCCACATCGGAGAGGGAAGAACACCTTGAGGAGGGTCTTGACGACTTGGGGGCGAGAAACCGAGAACCCAAGGCCTTGTTCAACGATGGATGCGTGATGCAAAGTCCATTCGAGGTTGGTGACGATAGTCGGTCCCCTTGGTAAAGGGGATGAGGCAAAACTAGAGATTCCACAATGGGGGTTTTCTTTAGTCTATCATCTATGCCTAAGGGATACATGAGGGGTGGGGGCTCTATTTATAGGCCAACCACAAAACAAGGGTAGTTTGGGGATAAAACTAGGGTTTGGTAATTAAAGGGGGATACATGGGTTGTGGCCCAACTAGTGCTGTAGCACCGCCAGATCGTAATCTGGGACTTGAGACCGTAGTACCGCTGTCCCAATGTACCGCTCGGGGACCGGTAGTACCGCTTGATCTGGAGCTTCACCGAGCCGTCGATGGGAGTAGTAAGGCGGTAGTATCACGACCAGTAATGGGTCCAGATCCGGAGTACCGCCGGAGACAGTATTTGGCTTCACATTCTTTGGCAGATGGCGAGCTAGTCAGCTTTGTAGTACCGGTGTGTCCGTAGTACCACATGCGAGAGAGCATTTGGCGATCTGTCTTCCGCCTCCTCTTCCAAGCCTCCGCCTTGTCGGGCTTGATGCTCCGGCCTTCCTCCCTTGCCTCCGTACTTGTCAATGTGAACCTATCATGCATATGTGACGGAGTATGAAGTAGCATACCATTCAATAGGGTAGGAAGGGGGCTCGCATAGAGGAACGGATTCACCTTTGGAGTCCATGACGACTTGGCATAAGTTGGAGACCAAGATGTAGTAACGACCGTAGGTCGGGCTGCATCAGCTCCCCCCTCCCTTCAAAAAGAGTCGTCCTCGACTCTACATGCTCATCACAAAGTAGAAGCAGTCGAAGGACATCCTTGATCCTGGGGTTCACCATATAGTCGTCCTCGGGAAGAGTGACTTGACAACACTTCAATGTTCCTTCACCTTCCTTGAAGCCTACAAAGCTCACAACAAAAGCAAAGCAACACTCAAAGCATAGCCAATTCACGAAGATTATAGCATGAGTCCTCAAGTAGAAGGAAGTCACCTTAGCTTGTAGAGATAGCTCGATGAAGGGTGGCCATAGGTAACTCTCTTCGATTCTTCTTGTCAACATATGGTCCATAGAGGTTGACGTGTATGCATTTGTACCTTCATACAACAAAGACCAAGCAACATATGTTTGTGTGTGATAGAGGAGCATGTCATTTGTGGCATGTCCATTCTTGTTCACAACACAATTAGCACAACTCAAGTATAGCAAACGGGATGCATATGCAAGGTTAGTGTGCATGGAAATCGTTTGAACATCATCCAAATGTGGAAACTCAAAAACTCCATATAACATCTTATTGTGGCACTCAAAGCAATCGAATAGAAATTTTATCAACATCTTTGATGCAAAGCTTGGAGAATTTGGCAAAAACACAAAAGGAAGAATGTCCAAAACAACATCATTATGTGTACAACCAACCATTGGAAAGAGAAATTGTTCGACATGTTGGATGTCACACACAAATCATTGATAGCCAATATCATGGGAATATGAGTATCCCAAGCGGAAGCAAAAACAATATATTTGCAAACAAACCAAATGAAAGAGCAAGTGGTCCTTATGTTTGTTGCAACAACAAGATGAGATTCTTGGAAGCTCTCATGACAATTCATGCTCTTAATGGAATTGTGGTTGCACCCAAAACATCGGAAAGAGAAAATGTTCAACATTTTTGTTGCAACACACAAAACATCATTATCTAGATGCGAAGAAACATGAATGTCACAAGGGGAGATAATACCATTAACATGCTTGCAATCAAACCATATGAAAGAGCAATTTGCCAACATGAAAGATGCAAAGCATGCAAAAGGTATCAGAGTTGAGTTCGATCTTGAACTCACTTGTGGGATGCTCTCTAGAGCTCTTTTTGTCAACTCGTGCTCAACCGAGGTTGACATTCTTGTGCGGGTACCTACACACATCATATGTAAAAGGAAGAACGTGTGTGCATGGTAGAGATACACATCATCCATCATGACGTATCTCTTTTTGTGCACATCACCATTAATGTCAATCAAGTACGACATAGATGCATGGTGAGTATGCAAGTGGGGAACATGCTTATCATGGCAATCATCAAAATCTCCAAAAATTGAGAAAGCTATGGGGGCCATCTCATTATAACGCATATAATCAATATTGTTGCAAGCAAAGCGAGTGAAATAGCAAGCCTTCATCTTATTGCAAGCAACGGGAGAAATTGAATGACTAGCATGACAAAGCATGTTCATAGCAATTGGAGGATACACACAAGATGCATAGCATGGCATGTTTATGGCAATGATATCGCACTCAAACAATTCCACATGATCAATATTATGCAAAGGCAAATCATCACATGGGAAAGTGGATGAAGCATATGTAATGGCACAAGTATCATCCATAGCATGCATATCCTCACAATTCATCATGTCCACTAGTGGGATCATGGCATCATCAACACCCTTATTGGTACCTTGGTCATAACTCTCATATGAAGTGGGTGTTGTGGAAGTAGTGGTCTCCTTGTGGACGACTTCGTCTTCTTGATGTAGCCATGGCATAGCATCATCTCCGTGCACCAAGTACATATTCTCCAATTGAGGCATCATTGCTTCATGGCTTGGGGAGTCGTCCTCCATGGAACCTAGCATAACACAAGAGAACACACTAGAGGTAGAGGGTAAGTTGTTAGAAATCGAAATGGTCTCACTTGACCTATCAACTACCACTCTCAACTCACTAGGAGTATCACTCATTCCCTCCAAGTGGAAGCACTCAATCTCACATAAGGTGGAGTCACTCATCTCACTCTTGTTCTCACTCAAGTGGGCTAAGTGGCTCTCATGCTCACATGGGATTGGTACCACATCATCACTCAAGCATATGGGGGTAGGCTCGGTTTCCTCAACTCCATGCGCCTCCTTTGGTGAAGGGAAAATCCCATGCTCACCATTCTTGACCTTGTCGCCTTCAAAGTTGGATGCCATAAGATGGGCATCATCACTCTCCTCCATGGTCGAAGGGAAAATCCCATGCTCGACCGTGTTGTGGCCATCTCGTAGTAGTGTTGGAGGTAGGCTCATGCTATCCATCTTGGCGAAGTAGGCGTCTAGATTTTCCTCGTTGGCGAGGTTGTGGAAGTCAAGCATAGGCATTGAAGCTTGATCGTGTGGAGGAAGGCTTGCTCTTGGTGCCATTGTGGTGGTGGCACGAGTAGTTGAAGGTGCCCTATGATGGTGTCGACGGAGGTCATTGGCGTGCCTTGCCGATGGTTGATGTAGGTGGCGCACTTGGTCGTCCACATGACACTCGCGACGGTGATCGTTTGCCTTGGCACTCTTCTTGTGCTTGTGGTGCCTTCTTGAGCTTGCTTGAGCATTATGGTTGGTGCTCATCATGAATTCTTCGTCTTTATGGCGAAGATGCCTTTGACGATGTCTTGTATCCTCTTTATGGTGGAGATGCTCATGGGAGGATGTTTGTCGATGAAGAGTCTTGTTTCTTGGCGCCTCTTGATGCATATGATGTTTGGACGCCACTCTTGTTTGGATAGGAGTTGGAGCTTGGCGCCTTGGCGGTGGTAGAGCTTGACGCCTTGGAGGTGATGGAGCTTGGTGCCTTGGAGATGGTGGCGCTTGACGCCATCTAGGTGGTGGCACATGTCGCCTTGGAGGTGAATCATCGAAGTAGGTGGTGCCCTTTGGTGTGGCACGCTTGGCCTTGAAGGTCATGGAATCTTGATGATGCGCCTCCTCTTGCTTGGCGTAGTAGGCTTCCATCTCCACACGGTGGAGGAATTCTTCATGGCTCATGGAGGAGCCATCAAAGTCGATGAAGTTCGCCGTGTCCTCCATGCTTGGCGGCGTCATCGATGTCGCACTCAAGTCGCCCATGCTTGGGGAGTAGTTGGTGGTGTAGTACTCCATATCACCCAAGCATGTGGAGCCATTGTCGGTGTAGTGCTCTAGGCTCCATGCATGAGGAGCCATTGTCGACGAGAGCTCCATGTCTTCCATGCATGTGGAGTCGTCAGGTGTAGTGCTCCGGTCCTCAAAGCATGCGAGCCATTGTCGGTGTTGTGCTCCGTCATGTCCTCTATACTTGTGGAGTCGTAGTCATGGTGGCTCATCATGGATTCTTCATAGATATCATCCTCCTGTCGAGTCCCTAGACATGATGCACAAGACCAAGTGGTGTATATGGAAGTGGTAGTGGGAGTTAGGGATACAACGTCAAACCTTACTTTACCTTGGAAGATCATATCGTGCAAGTGGCCACACTTGAGAGCAATAAACCAAGCAAAGTGAAGTTCACGCGGAACACCAAAACCAACTACTAACCAAAAAACACACACACACAAGGCCTATGGTGGATAGGTATGGAAAGTGGTATGTCAAGAACCAATCCGAAATCAAGATGTTGTAATGGCAAGTAAAGAACCACAATGATCACAAAGCAAACAAGTTAATCCACAAGATAGGAAATATATACAAGGAAACACACACGGTGGGATAAATGGGACTTGTGCGACGGAGAAAGTGAGCTAAGAACCAAATGATTACCTAGCGAAGACTATAAGCTCGTGTCACACAAGTACAAGGAGAGACGCTAGTTCGATTGCATAAGATTGGTGGGCTACAAGATATGCACAATAAGTACTACCTATATGATGTTCATCGATCTTGCGCTTCCTATTCTATGAGGCACATGTATACTTCTTTCTTTTTCTCTTTTCCTTTTTTCTATTTTTTTTCTTTTTGTATCACTCTTTTCTTTTTATTTCTTTTTCACTTGCCTCTTCCTTGTGCCAACAACTATACAAGATAACTATATGAGATAGCGCTCACAATGTTTGCTCGGAATCTACAAGGTATCAAATGTGCATAGCCCAAGCAATCATAAGAGGAACTAGTCTCAATAGGTGTTTGTTGCTCGCAAAGATAGTGGGGTTCACAAAGGAATGCAAGTGGGGAAAAGTCGCGGAATGTTTATACCTTTCGTCGACGATCTTCACCCTTTATTGTTGGATTCCGCCTTGCTCACAGAATTTGGATAGAGTATATAGCATGAACAACGTGGATGATGATGTAGAGCTCCTTCTCCTCTTCGAAACGAGCTAAAGAACACCAAAATCCGAGTTCGAATGCAAAAGTTATGCTCAAAACGGTGAGGTCAAATCGAACTGTTGTTTTCTTTAGACGGGCGGTAGTACGGATTTTGGGCCAGTAGTACCGGGGCGGTAGTATCAGAGATTTGGAGCGGTAGTACCGCCGGGACAGAGAAAACCAGATCCGACGCGATTTCGAGTTTAAGCGATTTGGGCGGAAAATCTTCAAGAAAACACCAAATCGACGGGGAAAACAAGGAATTAGGCTATGGGAGCAAAGGAAGGTAGATCAACAAGTTTAGCAAGTAATCCACGGATCAAAACCTACCAAAACGCACTCAAATCACAGATCGATCCAAAACACGAATTGGGGCTATTTTGGTGGAATTTTCGAATTTATGGGGAAAAGACCAAATCGATGAGAAATCGTGGCAACCAAAAGCTGCGATACCAGATGATGGAGGGTTAACCTCTTGGGTTCCGATCTTCACGGATCTCGTGGTCAAATCGATGGGAAAGCGAGGAAAGGGAGAAGGTAGCGAAGCGAACACACGTCGCGAAGAACACAATGAACACACGCAAAACTCACGCGATACAAGGCCGATTGCTCCCGAACGGCGGCCACCGGTCCGATAGAATCCTCGCAAGGAAAGATAGGTCCAAGGGATCCCTCAAATCCACATCGGAGAGGGAAGAACACCTTGAGGAGGGTCTTGACGACTTGGGGGCGAGAAACCGAGAACCCAAGGCCTTGTTCAACGATGGATGCGTGATGCAAAGTCCATTCGAGGTTGGTGACGATAGTCGGTCCCCTTGGTAAAGGGGATGAGGCAAAACTAGAGATTCCACAATGGGGTTTTTCTTTAGTCTATCATCTATGCCTAAGGGATACATGATGGGTGGGGGCTCTATTTATAGGCCAACCACAAAACAAGGATAGTTTGGGGATAAAACTAGGGTTTGGTAAGTAAAGGGGATACATGGGCTGTGGCCCAACTAGTGCTGCAGCACTACCAGAGCGGTAATCTGGGACTTGGGACGGTAGTACCGCTGGTCCCAGAGTACCGCTTGGTCCAGTACCGCCAGGACCAGTAGTACCGCTTGCGATCTGGAGCTTCAGCTAGAGCGTCAGTGGGGAGCGGTAGTAGGCTCAGTGACCCAGACCGGTAATCTGGTCAGATCCGTAGTACCACCGGAGACAGAGTATTTGGCTCATTGGCGTCATGTTCATGGCGGTAGCAAGCGATAGTGTCGCTGGCGGTAGTACTGCCGCCAGTCCTAGATAGTACCTGGCGACAGAGAGCATTGGCGATCTTCTTCCGCCTCCTCTTCCAAGCCTCCGTCTTGTCGGGCTTGATGCTCCGGCCTTCCTCCCTTGCCTCTGTACTTGTCAATGTGAACCTATCATGCATATGTGACGGAGTATGAAGTAGCATACCATTCAATAGGGTAGGAAGGGGGCTCGCATAGAGGAACGGATTCACCTTTGGAGTCCATGACGACTTGGCGTAAGTTGGAGACCAAGATGTAGTAACGACCGTAGGTCGGGCTGCATCAGTATCGAACGAACCCGGAAGAGACGAAGAAGATTGAACGTCAAATTAACCAACTCATCTCCAAAGGTTTGATCCAAGTAAGCACTAGCCCAAGCGCGGTCCCCGTGATCCTAGTCCCAAAAACGGATGATACATTGCGGTTATGCATGGACTGCCGTCCAATCAATGCTATCACTATGCGTTATCGACATCCTATAGCGCGTCTTGATGACATGCTTTATGAGTTATGTGGAGCCACTATATTTTCGAAAATTGATCTTCGTAGTGGTTACCATCAAATTCGCATGGCTGAAGGTGATGAGTGGAAAACCGCCTTCAAGACCAAGCTTGGTCTCTATGAATGGTTGGTTATGCCTTTTGGCTTATCCAATGCCCCATCAACCTTCATGCGCCTCATGAACCATATTTTGAGATCTCTCATTGGGAAGAGTGTAGTTGTTTACTTTGATGACATTCTTGTCTATAGCAAATCACTAGAGGAGCATGTTACTCATGTTAAGGAGGTTCTTCAAATCCTTTGTCATGAAAAGCTTTGCTAATATCCCAAAGTGCACTTTTGCAAGAGACAAGTTGATTTTCCTTGGTTTTGTCGTGTCTTCTAATGGCATTGAAGTTGATGTCTCAAAAGTCAAGGACATACGAGATTGGCCCATCCCTACAAATGTTAGTGAACTTCGTAGTTTTCATGGGTTGGCTGGCTTTTACCGTCGTTTTGTCAAAGACTTTTCTACAATTGCTTGTCCCCTCAACGAATTGACCAAGAAAAATGTCACGTTCGTTTGGGGAAAAGCACAACAAAAAGCTTTTGATGAGCTCAAAAAGAGGCTCACCGAAGCACCACTTCTTGCATTGTCGGATTTCACAAAAACCTTTGAGATTGAATGTGGCCTTCATGTATTGGCATTGGTGGCGTCCTTATGCAAAATGGCGCCCTATTGCCTACCATAGTGAGAAACTTGATGGCGCGCCTAAACTATCCCATTTATGACAAATAACTGTTTGCCTTGGTTCGAGTTCTTCAAGTGTGGCAACACTATCTTTGGCCCAAAGAATTTATCATCCATTCCGACCATGAGTCGTTGAAGTATCTTAAGGGCCAAGCCAACTTGAGTAAAAGGCACGCAAAATGGGTTGAGTTCATGGAGTCTTTGTCAAATACAAGAAGGGCAAAGAAAATGTGGTAGCGGACGCCTTGTCTCGCAAAAACACAAGCCTTCTTACACGACTCGAAGTCAATGTCTTGGGTCTTGATGACATCAAATCTTTGTACGCATCCGACTCTTTCTTTGGACCAATATTTGCACAATGTTCAATAGACAAAGGGATTGATGATTTCTATTTGCATAAGGGTTTTCTTTTCAAACAAAATAAGCTTTGCATTCCGAAATCGTCTCTCCAACTTTTGCTTCTTCAAGAGTCCCATGGTGGAGGCCTTATGGGTCACTTTGGCCGTGACAAGACATATGACATGCTCTCCACTCACTACTTTTGGCCAAAGATGAAGCGCGACGTGGAGCGCCACGTCCAACGATGCACTACATGTATCCAAGGTAAGTCTAAGTCCAACCCCTTTGGTCTTTATATGCCATCGCCCATTCCTCATACACCTTGGCCGGACATTAGCATGGACTTTGTATTAGGCTTTCCTAGATCTAAACATAGCCATGATTCTATATTTGTGGTAGTGGATCGCTTTTCGAAAATGGCACACTTTATTCCGTGCCATAAGACCGATGATGCTTCACATGTAGCCAATTTGTTTTTCAGGGAAATAATTAGGCTGCACGGTGTACCAAGAACAATCGTCTCCGACCGCGACGTAAAATTCATGAGCTACTTCTGGAAGACTCTCATGGCCAAGCTCGGCATCAAGCTCCTCTTCTCGTCCGCCTCACATCCTCAAACCGATGGACAAACCGAGGTCGTCAATCGAAGTCTTGGCACACTCCTTAGGGTGTTGATAAAGAAGAACCTTAAAGACTGGGAGGAATGTATTCCACACGCCGAGTTCGCCTACAACCGCGCCAAGCACTCCACCACCATGAGGAGCCCGTTCATGATCGTCTACGGCTTCGAGCCTCTCACCGCGCTCGATATCCTTCCACTTCCACTTCATGAACGTGCCAATATGGACGTTGTCAAGCGTTTCCAAACAATGAAGAAACTCCATGAAGACACACGAGCTACGATCGAGCAACAAGTCCCTCGCCAAGAATCAAGGCTAAACAAGACCAAGAAAGAGATGATCTTTGATGAGGGCGACCTTGTGTGGATCCACTTGAGTAAAGACCGCTTCCCCAAGTGATATGGTAAAGGTGTCCGATCTTTCGATGAGATGATGATAGTCGATTTGGTGGAGTTCGGGCTTGACGATCCGACTACACGTGCGAGCACGAGCGCCAATGCAATCGCTAGGCCAATCTCCTGGAGGTTACCGATCCTGCGGGAACACGATCAGCCAATGAGGGTCTTAATTCCTACCAAATCGAGAACAAGTAAGAACCAATATTGCAATCAAGATATTGCGGATTAAGAGGAAAGCTTTATTGAAGAGGTGGGATCCTGAATAGGTGCGGTACAAGAGGCCTCTGCGACGCCGAGCCTTGGCGAAGTTGCGACTATGGCTAACTTAATGTCTAAACAAAATCCGAGTCTAGGGTGGCTATGGGGAGTATTTAAGGGCGAAAAGGTGGGGTTTCGCCAGCCATGGAAGTGGTGGCGAATCCAACCCTAAAGTCCTTTTCCCTCAAATACGGACTCTAAAAGTGGCTAATTAAAATCTGCGAAAATTACGGGCCTGGCCCAAAATAAAGGTGTCATGACACCATATTAAGCTATGGACGAATTGTAAAGTATTGATCTTGAATATTTCGTCCAAGCCTTCTTTCTTCATTATGGTGGCCTCAAAGTTCTGAAATCTTCATCCGTGGCCTTCTCTTGGATCATCACATGCTTGTCGCCATCTCCATGCATGGCCATGCTCCAATGCTTGTCCCTCTCATCCATGCTTGGTCCATCATTCCTAAGAGTAAGAAACATATCTGATTTAGGCAAGATCATATTCTCATATATGTAAGGAATAGTTCCAAGAAACGAAAGTACCGATAGTTCAGTTGTTTGTACGAGATCTTGTGATGGGTCCTTGTATGTGTGTTCTTTAGGTACAACGGTTGTATCAATAGTAGGGATGTCCACATCATGCTCCCCTACTTGAATTGAAGTCGCCTCGACGCAATCTCATCTTCCTCACCAAAGTAAGGCTTCAAATCGCAATGTTAAATGTAGGACTAACTGTACCAAAGTCTGCAGCAACTCAAGTTTTATATGCATTATCATTGATTTTCTCTAACACCTTAAAGGGACCAAAGAAGACGTGGCATTAACTTAGACTTGCGTAAATCGGAAAAGCGATCTTTTACGCAAATGTAACCAAACAAGATCGCCAACATCAAACACAACATGCTTTCTCCCATTATCCCCAAAGAAGTTTATACTTAGCATTCATGTGTTCAATGTTATCTTTAGTAGTCTTATGCAAGTTTAATATCATTTCAGCGTTGTGTAGCATCCAAATTATGTTGCAATCAAGAAGGTAAAGGCAATAAATCAATAGGTGCACGAGGAACAAAACCATACACAATCTCAAATGGGCACATCTTTGTGGTAGAATGCAATGAGAACGATTATAAGCAAATTCTATATGAGGTAAACACTCTTCCCACAATTTTAAGTTCTTCTTTAAAACAGCCCGTAACATAGTAGACAAAGTTCTATTTACTACTTGGTTTGACCATCGGTTTGGGGATGACATGTAGTACTAAAGAGCAATTTAGTCCCCAACTTAGCCCATAAACATCTCAAAAGTGGCTAAGAAATTTAGTATCACGATCGAGACAATAGTATTTGGCACACCATGCAAACGAACAATTTCACGAAAGAACAAATCAACAATATGCAACATCATCCGTTTTATGACAAGGAATAAAGTGTGCCATCTTAGAAAACCGATCCACAACAACAAAATACTATCCCTCATACGTGTTCGTGGCAATCCCAAAACAAAGTCCATAGAAATATCCTCCCAAGGAACACTAGGAACATGAAGAGGCATATATAAACCATGGGGATTAAGGAGACTTAGCTTTTTGACAAGTAGTGCGTGCCACAAATCTCTCAACATCTCGGCGATACGTGGCCAAAAGAAGTGTGCGAAGAACATCCTCATCTTCTTGACACCAAAGTGTCCCATCAATCCTCCTCCATGCGCCTCCTGTAACAACAAAAAGAGCAGAGCTATACGAATGCATAGTTTGTTAGCACGAACACAAATCCATCATTGAAGACGAACTTGTTCCAAGTTCTACCATCTCTACAATTCGCAACACATCTTTAAATTCAGCATCATGCACATATTGTTCCTTAATAGTTTCCAATCCAAATATTTTGAAGTCAAGTTGAGATAACAAAGCATAACGGCGTGACAAAGCATCAGCAATAATATTATCTTTACCCTTTTGTGTTTGATAACATAAGGAAAAGACTCAATAAATTCAACCCACTTTGCATGACGATTCAACTTAGCTTGACTACGAATATGCTTCAAAGATTCATGATCGTAATGAATAACAAACTCTTTAGGCCATAGATAATGTTGCCAAGTTTCTAGTGTCCGAACCAACGATATAATTCTTTATCATAAGTAGAATAGTTCAGACTAGCCCCACTCAATTTCTCACTAAAATATGCAATAGGTTTTCCTCTTGTAATAACACCCTCCCAAACCAATTCCACTAGCATCACATTCAAGCTCAAAAGTCTTAGTAAAATCGGAAGTTGGAGTAAGGAGCATGTGTTAGCTTATCTTTTAATATGACGAAGGCATGTTGTTGTGCATCGCCCCAAACAAAGGGCACATCCTTCTTGGTAAGCTCATTCAATAGCGGCAATTGATCCAAAGTCTTTGACAAAGCGCCTATAAAAACAATGAGGCCAAGAAAACTCCTCACTTGTGACCGTCTTGAACTGCCAATTCTCAATAGCTTCAATCTTGGCTGGATCCACTTCAATACCCTGTGATGTAACAACATAGCCAAGAAACACAACTCGATTGGTGCAAAAGGTGCACTTCTCAAGGTTACCAAACAAACGTGCATCAGGATTATATTTACCCTCAAAAGATGGAATATTTAATTTAAGCTTTGCAACATGATCATCATCACGTACCGGTGGTCGAGCGTTGCGGTAGTAATGTCGGGGACGACCAGCAGGTACCTGTGGAGGTTGTTTAACCTCCTCGTCAAACAGATCGTCGTCGTCGGGGTCGTAGTAGTACCCGTCGTCTGTCCCCAATGTTGCGTGGCGGCCATGGAAGTCGAGGCGTCGGCATGGCGGCAGCCGAAGTGCGGCGGGCCAAACCAGCAGTCCACCGTGATCGAATGCGCCGTCGCCATGTGTGGGTGCGGTCTTGGCAATCGGTTCAAAAGCTCCTTGAACCGAACGTCAAGCTTGGCTTTGAAGGATTTCTCGAGTCCATCGATCTTGTCCTGGCGTTGGTGAGTTTGGTGTCAAACTCCCTAGGCGCGTATCCACGTCTTCGCGGATGACCAAGAGCGGAGAAGTGGGCATGTAGTTCTTCATTCGTCATGGTGGCGGGGTTCCGCCAAGTATCTCATGGTTAGTCCTTAAAAGCGGTATATACTACGGGAATATGGTGGAAGTCACGCGTAATCCGTCAAGCAATATACAAAGCTCTTACAAGTTCTTACCAAACAGCGGGGAAAAAAGGCGATGTGCAATGCGAGGATCGATGGGTCCAGAGATTGAACCAAGCGATTACCGTGAGTCGAGACACCGCACGTGGAGAATATCTGTGGAGCTCGGGAAGGCTTAGCAAGGGGTTAGTAATTATCAAACAAGAATGCAAAAGTTGAAAGAATGCTCAACGACAGTCTTGTCTTGGTCCTAGGCTAGACCGTACTAGAGACGCGAGCCTAGAGCACCAACGATGTCACGACGCGACACAACAAGCACTGTATGATGATATGGCACCCTGAAAAGCGAACCGAGATGCAGAAAATCACTATGATGGCGAGTGGCTAGAACTGATCTACGGGGTCTAAAAAGAGGTTAGCCCCAAAATTTTTTTTGAAATTTTTTATTTTGCTCCGGAAAGCGCGCAGGCGCCAAAAAAATATCGCTATAACGGCCGATGGAGAAAAGTGATCCCCAAAGCCGAAAACTAGTATAGCCAAAAAAAATTTCGGAGGCGGTTCCAGACTTTTTTTTTTGTTTTTGCTCTCCTTCTGGACTTACGACCGGACTCTTAGCACGACACGGACTTTAGCTGAACACGGAAACAACAAAGAAGGAAAGTCAAAAGAAATAACTAGGAAACAGTAACTCTACTCGGACTGCATGGCGGGAAAAAGCGACGGATCAGGGTAGCCGGTAGGAAGGCGGAGTATTAGGGTTTATGGTGGCGTGGATGAGTGTGGCGGTGACTATTATGATGACTTCGAAACTCTAAGGGACGAGACACTAAGACCAGCAACTCGACGCGACGATGTAGACACAAATTCAACAATGCAAAACCCGAAAACATAATGCGAGGCGTAGATTGGTTATGGGATGGATCTAAACTATAACCTGTTTTTGGCTTTTTCGTGGGTTATAGGTAAAAGCAGATCTAATCTCGAAAACAGTAAAATCTCACCGAGCAACGAAATCGATACCACTTGGTAGGGCAAAGGTGTCCGATCTTTCGATGAGATGGCGATGATCGATTTGGTGGAGTTCGGCTTGACGATCCGACTACGTGCGAGCACGAGCGCCAATGCAATCGCTAGGCCAATCTCACGGAGGTTACCGATCCTGCGTGAACACGATCGGCTGACCAACGAGGGTCTTAATTCCTACGAAATCGAGAACAAGTAAGAACCAATATTGCAATCAAGATATTGCGGATTAAGAGGAAATTGTTATTGAGGTGGGATCCCGAATAGGTGCAAGTACAAGAGGCCTCTCGACGCCGAGCCTTGGCGAAGTTGCGACTATGGCTAACTTAATGTCTAAACAAAATCCGAGTCTAGAGGTTCGACTATGGGCGTATTTAAGGGCGAAAAGGTGGGATTTCGCCAGCCATGGAAGTGGTGGCGAATCCAACCCTAAAAGTCCTTTTCTCAAATCTGGACTCTAAAAGTGGCTAATTAAAATCCTGCGAAAATTACAGGCCTAGCCCAAAATAAAGGTGTCGCACACCATATTAAGCTATGGAATTCGTAAAGTATTGATCTTGAATATTTCGTCCAAGCCTTCTTTCTTCATTATGGTGGCCTCAAAGTTCTGAAATCTTCATCCGTGGCCTTCTCTTGGATCATCACATGCTTGCTGCCATCTCCATGCATGGCCATGCTCCAATGCTTGTCCCTCTCATCCATGCTTGGTCCATCATTCCTAAGAGTAAGAAACATATCTGATTTAGGCAGCATCATATTCTCATGTATGTAAGGAATAGTTCCAAGAAACGAAAGTACTTGATAGTTTAGTTGTTTGGCACGAGATCTTGTGATGGGTCCTTGTATGTGTGTTGCTGTAGGTACAACGGTTGTATCAATAGTAGGGATGTCCACATCACTTTTCCTTACATTGTCAAATACAAGAAGGGCAAAGAAAATGTGGTCTCGCAAAAACACAAGCCTTCTTACACGACTCCAAGTCAATGTCTTGGGTCTTGATGACATCAAATCTTTGTACGCATCCGACCCTTTCTTCGGACCAATATTTTCACAATGTTCAATAGACAAAGGGATTGATGATTTCTATTTGCATAAGGGTTTTCTTTTCAAAAAAAACAAGCTTTGCATTCCGAAATCGTCTCTCCAACTTTTGCTTCTTCAAGAGTCCCATGGAGGAGGCCTTATGGGTCACTTTGGTCGTGACAAGACATATGACATGCTCTACACTCACTACTTTTGGCCAAAGATGAAGCGCGACGTGGAGCGCCACGTCCAACGATGCACTACATGTATCCAAGCTAAGTCTAAGTCCAACCCCTTTGGTCTTTATATGCCATTGCCTATTCCTCATGCACCTTGGTCGGACATTAGCATGGACTTTGTGCTAGGCTTGCCTAGATCTAAACATGGACATGATTCTATATTTGTAGTAGTGGATCGCTTTTCCAAAATGGCACATTTCATTCCGTGCCATAAGACCGATGATGCTTCACATGTAGCAAATTTGTTTTTCAGGGAAATAATTCGGCTACACGGTGTGCCAAGAACAATCGTCTCCGACCGCGACGTAAAATTCATGAGCTACTTCTGGAAGACCCTCATGGCCAAGCTCGGCATCAAGCTCCTCTTCTCGTCCGCCTCGCATCCTTAAACCGATGGAAAAACCGAGGTCGTCAATCGAAGTCTTGGCACACTCCTTCGGGTGTTGATAAAGAAGAACCTTAAAGACTGGGAGGAATGTATTCCACACGCCGAGTTCGCCTACAACCGCGCCAAGCACTCCACCACCATGAGGAGCCCGTTCATTATCGTCTACGGCTTCGAGCCTCTCACCGCGCTCGATATCCTTCCGCTACCACTTCATGAACGTTCCAATATGGACGTTGTCAAGTGTGCCCAAACAATGAAGAAACTCCATGAAGACACATGAGCTACTATCGAGCAACAAGTCCTTCGCCAAGCCTCAAGGCTAAACAAGAACAAGAAAGAGATAATCTTCGACGAGGGCGACCTTGTGTGGATACACTTGAGTAAAGACCGCTTCCCCAAGGAACGCGCCTCCAAGCTAAAGCCAAGAGGTGATGGACCATTCAAAGTGCTCAAGAGGATCAACAACAACGCTTATATCATCGATATCCCAACATCAAAGTACCTTGTAAGCTCGACATTCAATGTCAAGGACCTCTCACCCTACCATGGAGAAGATGAAGTTGAGAAGGTTGAAGAGTCGAGGACGACTCTTTCCCAAGGGGGGGGAGCTGATGCAGCCCGTCCTACGACCGCTACTACATCTACTCCCACAAGCTCCCCAAGTGGACCCATGACTCGCGCCCGAGCCAAACTCCTTCAAGCTAAGGTACGAAGAGACGAACCCACAGGACGGAGGAGCACCAGCCGAAGAGACCAAACGCTCTCTGTCGCCACAGATTACCTCGGCCACTGGCTTTCACTACGCCACTACCGCCACCAGTGAAGACCCAGTAGCTAGACAAATGCTCTCTGTCACTAGCGGTACTACCAGCCAGAACCTGTACTCTGGACGACGGCACTCGCTACCGCTACTGTGAAGGCTCCAGCGCAAGTCCCAGGACGACAAGCGGTACTAACAGGCCAGGAAGCGGTACTACCGCCTGACCGGTACTACCGGTCGAGCTGGACCGGTACTACCGGATGCCACAGGACCTGATCGTGATAAGTCGGCCCAGTGCCTTGTAACCCTCTCTATATTTCGCTATTTGTTCCGAAAATACCCCTGTTTATGTGGTTGGCCTATATATATCCCCCACCCTCTATTGTAAACCCTAGACTTGGATAATAATAGATATTAAGGAAACCCTTTGAGGAACTTATATCTATTGGTCTCATGCTCTTACCAAGGAGCACCGGATTATCCACCCCCTCTTGGATCTTGCCTAGTGCGTTCAAGTTGTACAAGGCCTTGGGTTCTCGGTTTCTCGCCCCCAAGTCGTCAAGATCTCACCAAGCACCTCGTCCCCCGTTGTTGGCGTGGAGAGCGAGCTTCGCCCAACACCGATCCTAGGGATTATGTTGGACCGGTTGCCATCGGCGTGAGGGATAGGCGTGTATCGTGTTTTGTGTGCGTGTGTTCGTGGTTTTCATCCCTTCTTCCCCCGACCACCGCTTTCTCCCCCTCGTTTCTAGTGGAATTCGTGAAAGATCGGGCCAACCCAAGGGTTACCCCTTAACAAATCATCAATCCCTTTGTCTATTGAACATTGTGCAAATATTGGTCCAAAGAAAGGGTCGGACGCGTACAAAGATTTGATGTCATCAAGACCCAAGACATTTACTTCGAGTCGTGTAAGAAGGCTTGTGTTTTTGCGAGACAAGGCGTTCACTACCACATTTTCTTTGCCCTTCTTGTATTTGACAATGTAAGGAAAAGACTCCATGAAATCAACCCATTTTGCGTGCCTTTTACTCAAATTGGCTTGGCCCTTAAGGTACTTCAACGACTCATGGTCGGAATGTATGATAAATTCTTTGGGCCAAAGATAGTGTTGCCACACTTGAAGAACTCGAACCAACGACTTGCGCTGGGGCCTTCTGTTGGTGGCGGTAGTGCCGTGGCCCGGTAATACCAGATCCGGGGCCGGTAGTACCGCCAGTGACAGAGAGCATTTGTCTAGCGCTGGGGTCTTCTGTTGTTGGCGGTAGCGAGTGATAGTGCCACGAAGGTAGTACCGGTCACCAGGCCCGGTAGTACCGCTGGCGACAGAGAGCGTTTGGTCTCTTCTGCTGGTGCTCCTCCGTCCTGTGGGTCCTTCTCTTCGTACCTGATGATGCACAAGGTATGGGTATGAAGTAGCAGGCCATCCAAGGGTGTATCGAAGTCACACAAGGAGAGGAGCGAGTTCACCTTAGCTTGAAGGAGTTTGGCTCGGGCGCGAGTCATGGGTCCACTTGGGGAGCTCGTGGAAGTAGATGTAGTAGCGGTCGTAGGACGGGCTGCATCAAGGGATGTCCTCATCACTTTAGCTCGTTTCGAAGAGGAGAAGGAGCACTACATCATCATCCTTGTTGTTCATGCTATCTACTATATCAAAATTCCGTGAGAAAGGCGGAATCCAACAATAAAGGGTGAAGATCGTCGATGAAAGGTATCAACATTCTGCGACTTTTCCCCACTTGCATTCCTTTGTGAACCCCACTATCTTTGTGAGCAACAAACACCTATGGATACTAGTTCCTCTTATGATTGCTTGGGCTATGCACATTTGATACCTTGTAGAATTCCGAGCAAACGTGTGAGCGCTATCTCATATAGTTATCTTGTATAGTTGTTGGCACAAGGAAGAGGCAAGTGAAAATGAAAAAGAAAAATAAAAAGAAAAAGTGATGTAGCCCGACATATGGTCGTTACTACATCTTGGTCTCCAACTTACGCCAAGTCGTCATGGACTCTAAAGGTGAATCCGTTCCTCTATGCGAGCCCCCTTCCTACCCTATTGAATGGTATGCTACTTCATACTCCGTCACATATGCATGATAGGTTCACATTGACAAGTGCGGAGGCAAGGAGGCTTGGAGCATCAAGCCCGACAAGATGGAGGCTTGGAAGAGGAGGCGAAGAAGGCAGATCGCCAAATGCTCTCTGTCCGCAGTACTACTGGACTGGCGACGGTACTACCGCTTAGGCACTCACTGCTACCGCCTGTGACGCCAGCATGTGAAGCCAAATACTCTGTCTCCGTGGTACTCGGATCTGGACCGGTACTACCGGTCAGTGATCTAGCCCCTTACTACCGCTCCTCTTCGACGGCTCCAGTGAAGCTCGGGACCCATGGCGGTACTACCGGTCCAGAGCGGCACTACGGGACAAGCGGTACTACGGTCCCAAGTCCCAGATTACTCAGCTCATGGCGATACTGCAGCACTAGTTGGGCCACAACCCATGTATCCCCCTTACCTACCTATTCGCCTAGTTTATCCCCAAACTACCCTTGTTTATGTGGTTGGCCTATAAATAGAGCCCCCACCCCTCATGTATCCCTTAGGCATAGATGATAGAATAAAGACAACCCCCATTGTGGAATCTCTAGTTTTGCCTCATCCCCTTTACCAAGGGGACCGACTATCGTCACCAACCTCGATTGGACTTTGCATCACGCATCCATCGTTGAACAAGGCCTTGGAGTTCGATGTCTCGTCTCCAAGTTTTCAAGACCCTCCCCAAGGTGTTCTTCCCTCTCCGATGTGGATTTGAGGGAGCACGTTGACCGATCTTTCCTTGCGAGGATTCTATCGGACCGGTGGCCGCCGTTCGGGAGCAATCGGCCTTGTATCGTGTGAGTTTGCGTGTGTTCATCGTGTTCTTCGCGAGGTGTGTGTTCGCTTCCGCTACCTTCTCCCTTTCCCCTCGCTTTCCCATTGATTTGACCACGAGATCCGTGAAGATCGGGCCACCCAAGAGGTTAACCCCTCCATCAAAAAGAAAAAGAGAAAAAAAATTGAAAAAATAAAAATAAAAATAAAAGAAAGAGTTATACATGTGCCTCATAGAATAGGAAGCGCAAGCTCGATGAACATCATATAGGTGGTACTTATTGTGCATATCTTGTAGCCCACCAATTTATTGCAATCGAACTTGCGTCTCTCCTTGTACTTGTGTGACACGAGCTTATAGTCTTCGCTAGGTAATCATTTGGTTCTTAGCTCACTTTCTCTGTCGCAGAAGTCCTATTTATCGCACCGTGTGTGTTTCCTTGTACATATTTCCTATCTTGTGGATTGACTTGTTTGCTTTGTGATCATTGTGGTTCTTTACTTGCCAATACAACATCTTGATTTAGGATTGGTTCTTGACATGCCACTTTCCATACCTATCCACCATAGGCCTTGTGTGTGTGTGTTTTTTGGTTAGTAGTTGGTTTTGGTGTCCCACGTGAACTTCACTTTGCTTGGTTTATTGCTCTCAAGTGTGGCCACTTGCACAATACGATCTTCCAAGGTAAAGTAAGGTTTGACGTTGCATCTCCAACAGCCACTACCACTTCCATATACAACACTTGGTCTTGTGAATCATGTCTAGGGACTCCGGAACCGGGGATGATGTCTATGAAGAATCCATGATGAGCCACCATGACTACGACTCCACAAGTATAGAGGACATGATGGAGCACAACATCGACAATGGCTCCTCATGCATGGAGAATATGGAGCACTACACCGACAATCGCTCCACATGCTTGGGTGATATGGAGTACTACACCAACAATTACTCCCCAAGCATGGACGACTTCAAGTGCGACATCGACGAAGCGTCGCCAAGCATGGAGGACACGGAGAACTTCATCGAGTTTGATGGATCCTCCACGAGCCATGAAGAATTCCTCCACCGCGTGGAGATGGAAGCCTACTACGCCAAGCAAGAGGAGGCGCATCATCAAGATTCTATGACCTTCAAGCCAAGCGTTCCACACCAAAGGGAACCACCTACTTCGATGATCCACCTCCAAGGAGACAAGCGCTACCACCTCCAAGGCGTCAAGCGCCACCATCGACAAGGCATCAAGCGCCACCACCTAGATGGCGTCAAGCTCCACCATCTCCAAGGCGCCAAGCTCCATCACCTCCAAGGCGCCAAGTTCCACCTCCTATCCAAGCAAGAGTGGCGTCCAAACATCATATGCATCAAGAGGCGTCAAGAAACAAGACTCTTCATCGACAAACATCCTCTCATGAGCATCGCCACCATAAAGAGGATACAAGACATCATCAAAGGCATCTTCGCCACCAAGACGTAGAATTCTTGATGAGCACCAACCATAATGCTCAAGCAAGCTCAAGAAGGCACCACAAGCACAAGAAGAGTGCCAAGGAAAATGATCACCGTCGTGAGCGTCATGTGGATGACCAAGTGCTTCACCAACATCAACCATCGGCAAGGCACGCCAATGACCTCCGTCGACACCATCATAGGGCACCTTCAACTACTCGTGGCACCAACACAATGGCACCAAGAGCAAGCCTTCCTCCACGCCATCAAGCTTCAACGCCTACGCTTGACTTCCACGACCTTGAGAACGAGGAAAATGTAAACCTCTACTTCGCCAAGTTGGATAGCATGAGCCTACCTCCACCACTACTACGAGATGGACACAAGACGGTCGAGCATGGGATTTTCCCTTCGACCATGGAGGAGAGCGATGATGCCCATCTTATGGCATCCAACCTTGAAGGCGACAAGGTCAAGAATGGTGAGCATGGGATTTTCCCTTCACCAAAGGAAGTGCATGGAATTGAGGAAACTGAGCCTATCCCCATATGCTTGAGTGATGATGTGGTACTAATCCCATGTGATTATGAGAGCCACTTAGCCTACTTGAGTGAGAACAAGAGTGAGATGAGTGACTCCACCTTATGTGAGATTGAGTGCTTCCACTTGGAGGGCATGAGCGATACTCCTAGTGAGTTGAGAGTGGTAGTTGATAGGTCAAGTGAGACCATTTTGATTTCTAACAACTTACCCTCTACCTCTAGTGTGTTCTCTTGTGTTGTGCTAGGTTCCATGGAGGAAGACGCGCCAAGCCATGGAGCAATGATGCCTCAATTGGAGAAGATGTACATGGTGCACGAAGATGATGATATGCCATGGCTACATCAAGAAGACGAATTCGTCCACAAGGAGACCACTACTTCCACAACACCCACTTCATATGAGAGGTATGACCAAGGTAACAATAAGGGTGTTGATGATGCCATGATCCCACTAGTGGACATGATGAATTGTGAGGATATGCATGCTATGGATGATACTTGTGACATTACATATGCTTCATCCACATTCCCATGTGATGCTTTGCCTTTGCATAATATTGATCATGTGGAATTGTTTGATTGCGATATCATTGCCATAAACATGCCATGCTATGCATCTTGTGTGTATCCTCCAATTGCTTCGGACTTGCCTTGTCATGCTAGTCATTCAATTTCTCCTGTTGCTTGCGATAAGATGAATGCTTGCTATTTCACTTGTTTTGCTTGCAACGATATTGATCATATGCGTTATAATGAGATGGCTCCCATAGCTTTCTCATTTTTTGGAGATTTTGATGATTGCCATGATAAGCATGTTCCCCACTTGCATACTCACCATGCATCTATTTCATACTTGATTGACATTCATGATGATGTGCACAAGAAGAGATACGTCATGATGGATGATGTGTATCTCTACCATGCACACACATTCTTCCTTTTGTGTATGATGTGTGTAGGTACCCGCACTATCATGTTAACCTCGGTTGAGCACGAGTTGACAAAAAGAGCTCTTGAGAGCATTCCACAAGTGAGTTCAAGATTGAACCCAGCTCTGATACCTTTTGCATGCTTTGCATCTTTCATGTTGGCAAATTGCTCTTTCCTATGGTTTGCTTGCAAACATGTTAATGGTATTATCTCCCCTTATGACAATCATGTTTCTTTGCTTTTGGATAATGATTATTTGTGTGTTGCAACAAAAATGTTGAACAATTTCCCTTACCGATGTTTTGTGTGCAACCATAATGCCATTAAGAGCATGTATTGTCATGAGAGCTTCCAAGAATCTCGTCTTGTTGTTGCAACAAACATAAGGACCACTTGCTCTTTCATTTGGTTTGTTTGCAAACATGTCGCTTTTGCTTCCACTTGGGATACTCATATTCCCATGATACTTGATGTTGATGATATGTGTATGTCATCCAACATATTGAGCAATTTCTCTTTCCAATGGTTGGTTTGCACACGTAATGCTTTTGTTTTGGATATGCTTCCTCGTGTGTTTTTGCCAAATTCTCCTATTCTTGCATCAAAGATGTTGATATATTTAGTCAATTGCTTTGCGTGCCACCATACTACATTATATGGAGTTTTTGAGTTCCCACATTTGGAGGATGTTCGAACGATTTCCATGCACTTTGACCTTGCATATGCATTCCATTTGCTATACTTGTATTGTGCTAATAGTGTTGTGAACAAGAATGTACATGCCACAAATGACATGCTCCTCTATCACACACAAACATATGTTGCTTGGTCTTTGTTGTATGAAGGTACAAATGCATATACGTCAACCTCTACTGATGTGGACATCCCTACTATTGATACAACCATTGTACCTACAACAACACACATACAAGGACCCATCACAAGATCTCGTGCCAAACAAATTAACTATCAGGTACTTTCGTTTCTTGGAACTATTCCTCACATACATGAGAATATGATGCTGCCTAAATCAGATATATTTCTTACTCTTAGGAATGATGGACCAAGCATGGATGAGAGGGACAAGCATTGGAGCATGGTCATGCATGGAGATGGCAGCAAGCATGTGATGATCCAAGAGAAGGCCACGGATGAAGATTTCAGAACTTTGAGGCCACCATAATGAAGAAAGAAGGCTTGGACGAAATATTCAAGATCAATACTTTCTTAATTCGTCCATAGCTTAATATGGTGTTGCGACACCTTTATTTTGGGCCAGCCCATGTAATTTTCGCAGGATTTTAATTACTTTTTAGAGTCCGTATTTGAGGGAAAAGGACTTTTAGGGTTGGATTCGCCACCACTTCCATGGTGGCGAAACCCCACCTTTCCCTTAAATACGCCCCATAGCCGAACCTCTAGACTCGGATTTTGTTTAGACATTAAGTTAGCCATAGTCGCAACCGCCAAGGCTCGGCGTCATGAAGGCCTCTTGTACTTCGCACCTATTCAGGATCCCACCTCTTCAATAAAGCTTTCCTCTTAATCCGCAATATCTTGATTGTAATATTGGTTCTTACTTGTTCTCGATTTCAGGTAGGAATTAAGACCCTCGCTGGTCAGGCTGATCGTGTTCACGCAGGATCGGTAACCTCCAGGATATTGGCCTAGCGATTGCATTGGCGCTCGTGTTCGCACGTGTAGTCGGATCGTCAAGCCCGAACTCCACCAAATCGATTATCGCCATCTCATCGAAAGATCGGACACCTTTGCCCTATCAAGTGGTATCATATTTCAGGTTGCTCGGTGAGATTTTACTGTTTTTCATAGATTAGATCTGTTTTTACCTATAACCCACGAAAAAGCCAAAAACACAGTTAGAGTTTAGATCCATCCCATAACCAATCTACGCCTCGCATTATCTTTTCAGTTTTTGCATTGTTGAATTTGTGTCTACATCGTCGTGTCGAGTTGATGATCTTAGTGTCTCGTCCCTTAGAGTTTCGAGTTCTGATCATACTAGTCACCGCCACACTCGCCGATCACCGCCACCATATTCCTCCACCATATACCCAGCCACCATAAACCCTAATACTCCGCCACCGCCTTCCTACCGCGACCACGATCCGATCGGTTTTCTGCCATGATGCGAGTCCGAGTAGAGTTACTGTTTCCTAGTTATTTCTTTTGACTTTCCTTCTTTGTTGTTTCCGTGTTCAGCTAAAAGTCTCTGTCGCGCTAAGAGTCCGGTCGTAAGTCCAGAAGGAGAGCAAAAAAAAAGTCTAGAACCGCCTCCGAATTTTTTTTCTGGCTATACTATTTTTCGACCCCGGGGATCACTTTTCTCCATCGGCCGTTATAGCAATATTTTTTGGCGTCTGCGCGCTTTCCGGAGCAAAATAAAAAATTTAGAAATTTTTTTTTGGGGCTAACCTATTTTTAGACCCCGTAGATCAATTCTAGACACTCGCCATCATAGTGATTTTGGTTCGCTTTTCAGGGTGCCATATCATCATACAGTGCTTGTTGTGTCGCGTCGTGACATCGTTGGTGATCTAGGCTCGCGTCTCTAGTACGGTCTAGCCTAGGACCAGCACAGTACCGTCGTTGAGCATTCTTTCAACTTTTGCATTGCTGTTTTGATAATTGCTAACCCCCTTTGCTAAGCCTTCCCAGAGCTCCACAGATACTCTCCACGTGCGGTGTTTCGACTCCTGGTTATCGCTTGGTTCAATCTCTGGACCCACTGATCCTCGTGGTTGCACATCGCCTTTTCCTGCTGTTTGGTAAGAACTTGTAAGAGCTTTGTATATTGCTTGACGGATTACGTGATTTCCACCATATTTCCGCACTATATACCTGTGCTTTTTAAGGACTAACCATGATGATACTTCGCGGACCCTGCCACATTGACGACGAAGAACTACATGCCCACTTCTCCGCTCTTGGTCGGTCACCGAAGACGTGGATACGTGCCTCGGGAGTTTGACACCAAGCTCACCAACGCCGTGGACAAGATCGATGGACTCGAGAAATCCTTCAAACGCGTTCGGTTCAAGGAGCTTTTGAACCGATTGCCCGCACCGACACCCACACATGGCGCACGACGCATTCCGATCACGCCTGGACTGCTGGTTGCCGCCGCCGCACCGGCGGACTCTTCTGCGGTCGCTCCTCGGACTTCATGGCTGCTGCGACATTGGGGATGACGGCGGGTACTACTACGACCCGACGACGATCTTTGACGAGGAGGTTGAACAACCTCCACGTGTACTGCTGGTCGTCCCCGACATTACTCGCAACGCCGCCCACGATGCGTGATGATGATCATGTTGCAAAGCTTAAATTAAATATTCCATCTTTTGAGGGTAAATATAATCTGATGCATATCTTACATGGGAGATGGAAGTAGAACAACTTTTGCCATCTTAAAATATCCCGAGAATATGCGTGTTAGTCTTTACATGTGAATTTACTAAATTTGCTTCCCTTTGGTGTGCGAGTATTGTCGTTTAAATCCTACTACTATTCCTAGTACTTGGACTGCTTTAAAAACTGCTATGCGTGTTCGCTTTGTACCTCCCACTTATCAACGTGATTTACTAAAGAATCGACACGCTTAGAGCAAGGAAAAATTTGTGAAGAGTATTATCGAATTGCAAACTGGGATGGTTAGGTGTGGTCTTGTTGAATCTAATGAACAAATGCTTGCACGTTTCTTTGGTGGATTAAACAAGGACATTCAACACATATTAGATTATAAGGAATATAATTCTATCACTCGTTTGTTTCATCTTGCTTGCAAAGTGACGTGAAGTGCGGATCGCCAAACACCATGGAGGAGGACTAATAATTCTGCAGATCGCACATCCACTTGGACATCCGACAATCAGCGCCTCCGTGATTCGCCTCCGGCTACTACCACATCCAAGGCCACCACAAGATTTCCAACCGCTTCTCCACCATCATCCAATGCTCCTTTCGTAGTGCATCTTCTATGGCTTCCACGGGTAAGACAAAGGATATACAATGCCGCAAGTCTTTGGGGTTTTGGTCATATCGAGATCTGATGCACAACACAACGTGTGATGATGGTCTTGTGAAGATGGTCAATACGATTCAGCGAGTGACTTTGATGAAGATACACTAGCCCTTATTTCTGCTCGAGATGGAGACAATTCTGATGCTGATGAAGAGCCATAGGTAATGGGAGCTGAAGCTGCTGATCAATACAAGAGCTTAATTACACAACGTGTGTTGAGTGTGCAATTGAGCAAATCTGAGCAAGATCAACGCCACAACCTGTTCCAAACACGTGGTGTTGTCAAGGAAAGAGTTATACGGATCATCATCGATGGAGGGAGTTGTAATAATCAGGCCAGTGTTGACATGGTAGAGAAGCTTGCGCTTCCAACAAGACAACGCCCACATTCATATTACATCCAATGGTCGCAAGATCAAGGTAACAAGAACGGTACGCGTGCATTTTACTATTGGTACATATTCTGATTTTGTTGATTGTGATGTTGTACCTATGCAAGCTTGTTCTTTGTTACTTGGTAGACCATGGCAATTTGATAGAGAATTTGTTCATAATGGTAAAACTAATCACTATTCTCTTATGCATGATGGAAAGAAAATTGGTCTAAAACCTATGACTCCCGAACAAATTTTAAAAGATGATCTTGCTAGAGCTAGTAGAGCTAAAACTGAGGAGAAAAATAAAAGTGATAATCAGATTGTTGCTGCAGATTTTATACCACCAAAGAACACTAAATCTGATTCTACACATGCTACTGAAATTCGCTTGAAGAGTCCATGTATGCTTGCAAATAAAATTGATATTGCTGAACTAGATGTAAACAATACTCAATGTTATGCAATTGTCTGCAAAGAGGTTTTGTTTTGATTTGAGGATATGCCTCCTTCTTTGCCACCCACTGTTGCTAACCTTTTGCAGGAATATGAGGACGTTTTTCCCGCTGAGTTGCCACCAGGACTACCTCCTATTAGAGGAATTGAGCATCAAATTGATCTAATTCCTGGTGCCACGTTGCCCAACCGCGCGCCATATAGAACCAATCCAGAGGAGACAAAGGAGATACAACGCCAAATTCAGGAACTACTCGACAGAGATCATATTCGTGAGTCCCTTAGCCCTTGTGCTGTTCCTATTATTTTGGTACCTAAGAAAGATGGTTCTTCGCGCATGTGTACTGATTGTAGAGCTATCAATAATATTACTATTCGATATCGTCATCCCATTCCACGTTTAGATGACATGCTTGATGAATTGAGTGGCTCCACCATGTTTTCTAAAGTTGATTTGCGTAGTGGTTACCACCAGATTCGTATGAAATTAGGAGATGAATGGAAAACAGCTTTTAAAACTAAGTTCGGTTTATATGAGTGGTTAGTAATGCCGTTTGGTTTAACTAATGCACCTAGCACTTTCATGAGATTAATGAACGAAGTTTTACGTGCTTTCATTGGACGTTTTGTGGTAGTCTACTTTGATGATATTCTGATTTATAGCAAATCTTTAGAGGATCATTAGGACCATTTACGTGCTGTTTTCAATGCTTTACGAGATGCACGTTTGTTTGGTAACCTTGAGAAGTGCACCTTTTACACCAATCGAGTTGCGTTTCTTGGCTATGTTGTTACATCACAGGGTATTAAAGTGGATCCAGCCAAGATTGAAGCTATTGAGAATTGGCCGCAGCCCAAGACGGTCACACAAGTGAGGAGTTTTCTTGGCCTCGCTGGTTTTTATAGGCGCTTTGTCAAAGACTTTGGATCAATTGCCGCGCCGCTGAATGAGCTTACCAAGAAGGATGTGCCCTTTGTTTGGGGCGATGCACAACAACAGGCCTTCATATTAAAAGATAAGCTAACACATGCTCCCTTACTCCAACTTCCCGATTTTACTAAGACTTTTGAGCTTGAATGTGATGCTAGTGGAATTGGTTTGGGAGGTGTTATTACAAGAGGAAAACCTTGCATATTTTAGTGAGAAATTGAGTGGGGCTAGTCGAACTATTCTACTTATGATAAAGAATTATATGCGTTGGTTCGACACTAGAAACTTGGCAACATTATCTATGGCCTAAAGAGTTTGTTATTCATTCGATCATGAATCTTTGAAGCATATTCGTAGTCAAGCTAAGTTGAATCGTCATGCAAAGTGGGTTGAATTTATTGAGTCTTTTCCTTATGTTATCAAACACAAAAAGGGTAAAGATAATATTATTGCCGATGCTTTGTCACGCCGTTATGCTTTGTTATCTCAACTTGACTTCAAAATATTTGGATTGGAAACTATTAAGGAACAATATGTGCATGATGCTGAATTTAAAGATGTGTTGCAGAATTGTAGAGATGGTAGAACTTGGAACAAGTTCATCTTCAATGATGGATTTGTGTTCCGTGCTAACAAACTATGCATTCCAGATAGCTCTGTTCGTCTTTTGTTGTTACAGGAGGCTCATGGAGGAGGATTGATGGGACACTTTGGTGTCAAGAAGACGGAGGATGTTCTTGCTGCACACTTCTTTTGGCCACGTATGCGTCGAGATGTTGAGAGATTTGTGGCACGCTGCACTATTTGTAAAAAATCTAAGTCTCGCCTTAATCCACATGGTTTATATATGCCTCTTCCTGTTCCTAGTGTTCCTTGGGAGGATATTTCTATGGACTTTGTTTTGGGATTGCCACGAACACAGAAGGGGAGGGATAGTATTTTTGTTGTTGTGGATCGGTTTTCTAAGACGGCACACTTTATTCCTTGTCATAAAACGGATGATGCTGCCCATATTGCTGATTTGTTCTTTCGTGAAATTGTTCGTTTGCATGGTGTGCCAAATACTATTGTCTCTGATCGTGATACTAAATTTCTTAGCCACTTTTGGAGATGTTTATGGGCTAAGTTGGGGACTAAATTGCTCTTTAGTACTACATGTCATCCCCAAACTGATGGTCAAACTGAAGTAGTAAATAGAACTTTGTCTACTATGTTACGGGCTGTTTTAAAGAAGAACTTAAAATTGTGGGAAGAGTGTTTACCTCATATAGAATTTGCTTATAATCGTTCATTGCATTGTACCACAAAGATGTGCCCATTTGAGATTGTGTATGGTTTTGTTCCTCGTGCACCTATTGATTTATTGCCTTTACCTTCTTGATTGCAACATAATTTGGATGCTCCACAACGCCTTGAAATGATATTAAACTTGCATAAGACTACTAAAGATAACATTGAACACATGAATGCTAAGTATAAACTTGTTGGGGATAAAGGGAGAAAGCATGTTGTGTTTGATGTTGGCGATCTTGTTTGGTTACATTTGCGTAAAGATCGTTTTCTGATTTACGTAAGTCTAAGTTAATGCCACGTCTTCTGGTCCCTTTAAGGTGTTAGAGAAAATCAATGATAATGCATATAAACTTGAGTTGCTGCAGACTTTGGTACAGTTAGTCCTACATTTAACATTGCAGATTTGAAGCCTTACTTTGGTGAGGAAGATGAGATTGCGTCGAGGCGACTTCAATTCAAGAAGGGGAGCATGATGTGGACATCCCTACTATTGATACAACCATTGTACCTACAAAGAACACACATACAAGGACCCATCACAAGATCTCGTGCCAAACAAATTAACTATCGTGTACTTTCTTGGAACTATTCCTCACATACATGAGAATATGATGTTGCCTAAATCAGATATATTTCTTACTCTTAGGAATGATGGACCAAGCATGGATGAGAGGGACAAGCATTGGAGCATGGTCATGCATGGAGATGGCGAGAAGCATGTGATGATCCAAGAGAAGGCCACGGATGAAGATTTCGAATTTTGAGGCCACCATAATGAAGAAAGAAGGCTTGGACGAAATATTCAAGATCAATACTTTACTAATTCGTCCATAGCTTAATATGGTGTCACGACACCTTTATTTTGGGCAGCCCATGTAATTTTCGCAGGATTTTAATTAGCCACTTTTAGAGTCTCAGATTTGAGGAAAAGGACTTTTAGGGTTGGATTCGCCACCACTTCCATGGCTGGCGAAACCCCACCTTTTCATAAAATACCCATAGCCGAACCTCTAGACTCGGATTTTGTTTAGACATTAAGTTAGCCATAGTCGCAACTTCGCCAAGACTCGAGCGTCGCAGAGGCCTCTTGTACTTCGCACCTATTCAGGATCCCACCTCTTAAATAAAGCTTTCCTCTTAATCCGCAATATCTTGATTGCAATATTGGTTCTTACTTGTTCTCGATTTCAGGTAGGAATTAAGACCCTCGCTGGTCAGGCTGATCGTGTTCACGCAGGATCGGTAACCTACAGGAGATTGGCCTAGCGATTGCATTGGCGCTCGTGCTCGCACGTGTAGTCGGATCCTCAAGCCCGAACTCCACCAAATCGATTATCGCCATCTCATCGAAAGATCGGACACCTTTGCCCTATCATCTACCAACCA
Source organism: Avena longiglumis (assembly GCA_030063025.1). Taxonomy (NCBI): domain Eukaryota; kingdom Viridiplantae; phylum Streptophyta; class Magnoliopsida; order Poales; family Poaceae; genus Avena; species Avena longiglumis. The sequence goes on along the minus strand of CP125974.1, from coordinate 327,938,178 downwards.
TGGGTTGACAAGAAGAACCGAAGAAAGTTACCTATGGCTACCGTTCATCGAGCTATCTCTACAAGCTAAGGTGACTTCCTTCTACTTGAGGACTCATGCAATAATCTTCATGAATTGGCTATGCTTTGAGTGTTGCTTTGCTTTTGTTGTGAGCTTTGTAGGCTTCATTGAAGGTGAAGGAACATTGAAGTGTTGTCAAGTCAATCTTCCCGAGGACGACTATATGGTGAACCCCAGGATCAAGGATGTCCTTCGACCTCTTCTACTTCGTGATGAACATGGAGAGTCGAGGACGACTCTTTTTGAAGGGGGGGAGAGATGATGCAGCCCGACCTACGGTTGTTACCACATCATGGTCTTCAACTTACGCCAAGTCGTCATGGACTCCAAAGGTGAATCTGTTCCTCTATGCGAGCCCACTTCCTACACTATTGAATGGTATGCTATTTCATACTCCGTCACATATGTATGATAGGTTCACACCGACAAGTACGGAGGCAAGGGAGGAAGCCCAGAACATCAAGCCCGACAAGACGGAGGCTTGGAAGAGGAGGCGGAAGAAGCCACGGCTGAACCACCGGAGTCTCCGGCACTGCGAGTCTCGTCTGCTACACCAGAGTTTTTGGTCCTGCTCACCGGAGTCTCCGGACCGACCTCCGGACCGACCCAAAAGGACAACAAGACGCCACTCCGGAGACGACACCGGAGTCTCCAGCCACACCGAGTCTTGGACCACACCGGAGTCTCGGCCTACCACACGATGGGCTGCATACACAATGGGCTTCGCCCATGTACCCCTCTAGCTCGTCCAAACCCTAGTTTTATCCCTAAACTACCCCTATTTATGTGGCTGGCCTATAAGTAGAGCCCCCAGCCCTTCATGTATCCCTTAGGCATAGTTGATAGACTAAAGGCAACCCCCTTGTGTGGAATCTCTAGTTTTGCCTCATCCCCTTTTCCAAGGGGACCGACTATCATCACCAACCTCGATTAGACTTTGCATCACGCATCCATCGTTAAACAAGGCCTTGGAGTTCGATGTCTCGTCTCCAAGTTGTCAAGACCCTCCCCAAGGTGTTCTTCCCTCTCCGATGTGGATTTGAGGGAGCACGTTGACTGATCTTTCCTTGCGAGGATTCTATCGGACCGGTGGCCGCCGTTCGGGAGCAATCGGCCTTGTATCGTGTGAGTTTTGCGTGTGTTCATCGTGTTCTTCGCGAGGTGTGTGTTTGCTTTCGCTACCTTCTCCCTTTCCCCTCGCTTTCCCATCGATTTGACCACGAGATCCGTGAAGATCGGGCCACCCAAGAGGTTAACCCCTCCATCAGAGGACGCCCCAGCCATCATATATACCCCAGCAGCCGTCACAATTAGGGTTAGACCATGTTTAGATTAAACTAATACTTGTTTCGTTGAAATGCTACAAGCATTCATCTGAAATTTAGGTAGTATAAAGTTCTTATAAATCAAAGTATCATGTCCAACTAGGAATGAATTCACCTTGTGATATTTTTCAATGAGGCTCAATATTTCTTTCCAGTTCAAACAGTTGAAATCAGCCTGATCCATGATTGTATCCTCATCATCCTCCCTTTCTTCAAGAAAAGCCGTCCTCGGCTTTGGGTAAGCTGAAAGTAGAAGGAACAAAAAGAACAACGTATACACAAAGTATATGTATACATAACCTGTTGTATCATTTTTGTTCACGTGAATAATATGTCTACTATTCATCAAGCAACTTAAAGTGCAGGTATAAGTGAAGTAGAAAGAATCATGATCATGTTGAAAAACAAATAGATATATAGTCTTGTTGTTCAATATTAAATTCAGTTTTCTCAAAGAAGATCTATGATCAAATTTGTGATGAACAAGATCAAACCAATTCAAACTATGTGAAAACCAAATTGATTCAGGCCATGCTTCAACTGCGCTACTCCGATTATTATGAACATATTCATTTTGTTCAGTATGTAACATGCAACTTAATTTGCAAATATCAGTGAAGTATATAGTAGTAGCACACTTATGCAACACGTTGTGGGACAAACACAAGGCGTATGAAAAATCTGATTCAAATCTAGAAAGATTGGAATAATCCAACATAGGTAAAGTTACTTGTGTTGGGTGGACTATATCAACTAGATGAGAATTTACTTTCATATTATCATAAATTATAGTATCTATCCCACCACAAAGATATCTTGGCACATAGCATGTATGGCTAAACACAGCAAATTTCAATTCAGCAATTCTATCACATGTAATGCATATGTGATCCACAAGAAAACTTTCACCCATGCTATATTCACCTATTAGATTAAAGATGAAATAAGGAGAATATGTGCTAGAATTCAGACATGGAATTTAAGAAATCCTATCCATAGCACAACTCATATTCATAGGTTCATTTAGCATGATGGAATACACAATATCAGTAGGTGGTATTCGAGCAAGTCTTTCCTCATGTGTAATCAGTACTACATGTTTAAAATTCAGATTTTGCAAAGCATCACTCGGTGCTGAAATTTTTGTGCTTGTAAAGTTACAAGAATCAACCAGCAAAGTAATAGACTCACTGAATGCCTATTGGTTGGTTGTAGCCCCAAATCAGTGTCATTATCAATGTCATCCTCCATGTATGTAGTAGGTACTGGAACATCTTTCTCAAGTGATGATACCCGATCATGTGATACAGGTTGTAAAATAGGCGTCTCCCTTTCTTCAAAAGAAACCTGCATATCACAAGGTACAACACTAGAAGTAGACATGATTATGTTAGTAGACACCTCACATGTCTCATTGACGTCCACTCTCAAAATTTCTGGAATAGGCCATGTGTAGTTGTACAAAAACCTAGAACGCAGAAATTGCTTGAAATCCTCCCAAAGGAATGTTTTACCCATGACACCATACACAGTCCTAGCATCCTTCCACCAACGAGTTACCTTTGCATCGACACGTCGGCGAGCGAGAATATATTCTGTATGGCCATTAAACTTGCTATCGAAGGTACGACATCTCGCAAAACCACTGAGCATGTGAGATTCCCAAGACGTATATTCTGTGGATGATGCAGAACTGTCCAATCTCCACTTGACTTTAGTTGCATCATATGTCATGCCGACCACAATACCTAAATAGTCATGGTAAACATCGTTTGATTTCTGCATCACATCAACACTAGTAGAAGTCATGATCAGTATATTAGTACAGAAAAGAAAATCTGACGGTGGAACTCTCACAACTCACTCGAAACTGAAAGAAAACATGTATCTTACCGTTTCAAAGTGAATTAGGATAGCTTACCAATTTGTATGAGCAGAACGTGCACGGATGTGACGAAGTGAATACCGAGGGAAAGATTATCACACGACAACTAGGGATATATAGTGGAGCTTGGTATGGATACCTAACAACACCAATTCATAAATCCTAGTGCTGACCGTATGACAAAGACCCACGGAAATACACACAGTGGAGATAAATGGAGAAATTGCAACTCTAAAAAGGAGCTCAAAATTGAGGTATATCGGAGTAATGCTCGTTGCAATGCACAAGAAGAGACGCAAGCAATGACTCAACAAAACGGGCACCAGATTGCTAACGAAGCAGCCCGAAGAGCACTAAGCATGCTAGTCTCGTAGGATAGTTCTAGACACTAAGAAAGGCTTACTGAGGCTTACAAAGATAGGAACGCTATGTGGACTCAGTAAAAAAAATAACAAAAAAATTGACCTGAAAAATGGTCTCAGTCACGGCAAAAAAAAACTAAATCCTGCCGTGACAGGACTGGGAAACTCACATAAGACCACGGACCGGTCTGTGCTCTGGCGAGTCACAGCGATCGGTTTTTTTTTCTCTCAGACTGCATGTTAAATCTCAGAGATGTCTGTGGTGGAGCGAGTCACACGCGGCGATATTTTTTTTTTGGCTTTCACGCGAGAGGCGCACGTACAGGTTGAGGATCTACACTCTGATAAAACAACATTATATGTCCAGAAACAGTTTAATAGGACAAATCTAATAAATCTAAGATGATAGAAATCTAATAAAATATGACGAACGGTTTAGAAACAGTCTAAAACTCTAATTATGAGACAAATTTAGGTGAAAACTAGAAAAAAACTACGACTCAGATTTAGAAGGAAGGCTACACAAAAGGACTACGATCAGCAACTAGAACTCACGAACAGTGTTATCTAGGCTATGACAATAAACTATCAACCCTAATATTTTTTGTGTGGCTTTTTCTGTATAGAACTAAAACAACTAATCTATGGGGATGAATTGCTCACCGAGTAAACCTAAGAATCTGATACCAAGATGATAAGGGGTGGCCCGATCTTCTCGTTGAGCACGTCGTAGATGATAGTGGATGTAATGGAGATAACTTGTGGGATGCTGTGAATCACCGGCTGTTCCCCCGCTGCCAATGCATTAGATCTCAACCCAGATGGTATTCGCAACTTCACACTTGCGCACGTAGCCGCTGACCACGAAGCGGTTTACAATCTACCAATTCCCAATAAAACAGCAGAAAACACGAAAACTTTCAGTAGCAAACTGCAGATCGAATCAAAGTGGAGATATGGTAGATATTCCTGATCGAATCAAAGAGGAACATATAATTTTAGATGAATGCTTGCAGCAGTTCAACGAAACAAGTATTGGTTTAATATAAACGTGGTCTAACCCCAATTGCAATGGCTGCTGGGGTATATATGATGTCTGGGGCGTCCTCCCCCTAAACGGGCCTCAAAACAGCCATAACTTGGCCCAAACTGACTCGGTTCGACTCAAACTGATACATACCGACCCATAAATGGGTTCGGTCTACTTGGCGCGCAGGCCATATGTCGTGGTGCACCTTTTTTTTGAACAGGGTGAGGGTGCGAAGCACCCAAATTTTCATTCAGATTTGATGTGGCTTACAACCACTTTTGTGGCCTGATCTTCATAGATTCGAGGGGAATTGGGGGGGGGGGGCGGAGCGAAGAACACGATGAACACGAGAGGAAAATCGAAGATACAAACGCACACCACACCCAAATCGGTTTACTCTCGTTGGCCCGAACCACCAACCCAATAGAATCACAAAGGGAGAGACCAAAGGTTGAATCCCTTGCGAGAGATTGGCAAGCTCTTGATAGAATCACACGTAGAGAGAGAGTAGCAACCAAGTAGAATCCCAAAGGGGAGAGACCTAGCACTACTAGAATCCATACATGGGAGAGATCAAGAACTAGAAGAGCGCCTTGACGACTTCAATTAAGAAGGCCTTGATACAACTCATAGATAATCTAATGAGAGGGGGTTCCCATCCAGGGTTTGGCCTAAGCCATGAGTCTCAACTCATCATCTATTCCATCCTAGGGTTTCCATATGGGGGTGGGGGGCATATATATAGGCCAGCCACGAGCTAGGGGCAAAATAGACATAAACAGGGAGTTCTGGGCGTTACATGGGCCAGGCCCAAAAGGACTTAACATGCCTGGCGTCGAGCAGGCCGGAGACTCCGGTGTTGGGTCCGGAGACTCCGGTCTGGTCCGGAGACTCCGGTCTTGATAGGGCAAAGGTGTCTGATCTTTCGATGAGATGGCGATAATCGATTTGGTGGAGTTCGGGCTTGACGATCCGACTACACGTGCGAGCACGAGCGCCAATGCAATCGCTAGGCCAATCTCCTGGAGGTTACCGATCCTGTGTGAACACGATCACCGACCATGAGGGTCTTAATTCCTACCAAATCGAGAACAAGTAAGAACCAATATTGCAATCAAGATATTGCGGATTAAGAGGAAAGCTTTATTGAAGAGGTGGGATCCTGAATAGCGCTGGTACAAGAGGCCTCATGACGCCGAGCCTTGGGCGGTTGCTATGATGGCTAACTTAATGTCTAAACAAAATCCGAGTCTAGAGGGTCGGCTATGGGGCGTTAAGGGCAAAAGGTGGGGTTTCGCCAGCCATGGAAGTGGTGGCGAATCCAACCCTAAAATTCCTTTTCCCTCAAATACGGACTCTAAAAGTTGCTAATTAAAATCATGAAAATTACATGGCCTGGCCCAAAATAAAGGTGTCGCAAGACCATATTAAGCTATGGACGAATTCAGAAAGTATTGATCTTGAATATTTCGTCCAAGCCTTCTTTCTTCATTATGGTGGCCTCAAAGTTCAAATCTTCATCCGTGGCCTTCTCTTGGATCATCACATGCTTGTCGCCGTCTCCATGCATGGCCATGCTCCAATGCTTGTCCCTCTCATCCATGCTTGGTCCATCATTCCTAAGAGTAAGAAATATATCTGATTTAGGCAGATCATATTCTCATGTATGTGAGGAATAGTTCCAAGAAACGAAAGTACCGATAGTTAAGTTGTTTGGCACGAGATCTTGTGATGGGTCCTTGTATGTGTGTTCAGTAGGTACAATGGTTGTATCAATAGTAGGGATGTCCACATCATGCTCCCCTTCTTGAATTGAAGTCGCCCTCGACGCAATCTCATCTTTCTCACCAAAGTAAGGCTTCAAATCTGCAATGTTAAATGTAGGACTAACTGCACAAAGTCTGCAGGTAACTCAAGTTTATATGCATTATCATTGATTTTCTCTAACACCTTAAAGGGACCAGCAGCACGTGGCATTAACTTAGACTTGCGTAAATCAGGAAAACGATCTTTACGCAAATGTAACCAAACAAGATCACCAACATCAAACACAACATGCTTTCTCCCTTTATCCCCAGCAAGTTTATACTTAGCATTCATGTGTTCAATGTTATCTTTAGTAGTCTTATGCAAGTTTAATATCATTTCAGCGCGTTGTGTAGCATCCAAATTATGTTGCACCGAAGAAGGTAGAGGCAATAAATCAATAGGTGCACGAGGAACAAAACCATACACAATCTCAAATGGGCACATCTTTGTGGTACAATGCAATGAACGATTATAAGCAAATTCTATATGAGGTAAACAATCTTCCCACAATTTTAAGTTTTTCTTTAAAACAGCCCGTAACATAGTAGACAAAGTTCTATTTACTACTTCAGTTTGACCATCAGTTTGGGGATGACATGTAGTACTAAAGAGCAATTTAGTCCCCAACTTAGCCCATAAACATCTCCAAAAGTGGCTAAGAAATTTAGTATCACGATCAGAGACAATAGTATTTGGCACACCATGCAAACGAAAAATTTCACGAAAGAACAAATCAGCAATATGCGCAACATCATCCGTTTTATGACAAGGAATAAAGTGTGCCATCTTAGAAAACCGATCCACAACAACAAAAATACTATCCTCCCTTCGTGTTCGTGGCAATCCCAAAACAAAGTCCATAGAAATATCCTCCCAAGGAACACTAGGAACAGGAAGAGGCATATATAAACCATGTGGATTAAGGCGAGACTTAGCTTTTTGACAAGTAGTGCAGCGTGCCACAAATCTCTCAACATCTCGACGACACGTGGCCAAAAGAAGTGTGCAAGAAGAACATCCTCCGCTTCTTGACACCAAAGTGTCCCATCAATCCTCCTCCATGCGCCTCATGTAACAACAAAAGATGAACAGAGCTATCCGAATGCATAGTTTGTTAGCACGGAACACAATCCATCATTGAAGACGAACTTGTTTCAAGTTCTACCATCTCTACAATTTCGCAACACATCTTTAAATTCAGCATCATGCACATATTGTTCCTTAATAGTTTCCAATCCAAATATTTTGAAGTCAAGTTGAGATAACAAAGCATAACGCGTGACAAAGCATCAAGAATAATATTATCTTTACCCTTTTGTGTTTGATAACATAAGGAAAAGACTCAATAAATTCAATCCACTTTGCATGACGACGATTCAACTTAGCTTGACGCGAATATGCTTCAAAGATTCATGATCGAATGAATAACAAACTCTTTAGGCCATAGATAATGTTGCCAAGTTTCTAATGTCCGAACCAACGCATATAATTCTTTATCATAAGTAGAATAGTTCAGACTAGCCCCACTCAATTTCTCACTGAAATATGCAACAGGTTTTCCCTCTTGTAATAACACCCCTCCCAAACCAATTCCACTAGCATCACATTCAAGCTCAAAAGTCTTAGTAAAATCAGGAAGTTGGAGTAAGGGAGCATGTGTTAGCTTATCTTTCAATATGACGAAGGCCTGTTGTTGTGCATCGCCCCAAACAAAGGGCACATCCTTCTTGGTAAGCTCATTCAGTGGTGCGGCAATTGATCCAAAGTCTTTGACAAAGCGCCTATAAAAACCAGCGAGGCCAAGAAAACTCCTCACTTGTGTGACCGTCTTGGGCTGCGGCCAATTCTCAATAGATTCAATCTTGGCTGGATCCACTTCAATACCCTGTGATGTAACAACATAGCCAAGAAACGCAACTCGATTGGTGCAAAAGGTGCACTTATCAAGGTTACCAAACAAACGTGCATCACGTAAAGCATTAAAAACAGCACGTAAATGGTCCAAATGATCGTCTAAAGATTTGTTATAAATCAGAATATCATCAAAGTAGACTACCACAAAACGTCCAATGAAAGCACGTAAAACTTCGTTCATTAATCTCATGAAAGTGCTAGGTGCATTAGTTAAATCAAACGGCATTACTAACCACTCATATAAACCGAACTTAGTTTTAAATGTTGTTTTCCATTCATCTCCTAATTTCATACGAATCTGGTGGTAACCACTACGAAAATCAACTTTAGAAAACATGGTAGAGCCACTCAATTCATCAAGCATGTCATCTAAACGTGAAATAGGATAACGATATCGAATAGTAATATTATTGATAGCTCTACAACAAGATCTTGCGAAGAACCATCTTTCTTAGGTACCAAAATAATAGGAACAACACAGGGCTAAGGGACTCACGAATATGATCTCTGCGAGTAGTTCTGAATTTGGCTGTATCTCCTTTGTCTCCTCTGGATTGGTTCTATATGGCGCGGTTGGGCAACGTGGCACCGGAATGAGATCAATTTGGTGCTTAATTCCTCTAATAGGAGGTAGTCCTGTGGCATTTCAATGAAAGATGTCCTCATATTCACGCAAAAGGTTAGCAACAATGGTGGCAAAGAAGCGTGCATATCCTCAAATGAAAACAAAACCTCTTTGCGCACAATTGCATAACAATGAGTATTGGTTACATCTAGTTCAAGAATATCAATTTTATGTGCAAGCATACATGGACTCTTCAAACGAATTTCTAGCATGTGTAGAATCAGATTTAGTGTTCTTTGGTGGTATAAAATCTGCAGCAACAATCTGATTCTCACTTTTATGTTTCTCCTCAGTTTTAGCTCTACTAGCTCTAGCAAGATCATCTTTTAAAATCTGTTCGGGAGTCATAGGTTTTAGACCAATTTTCTTGCCATCATGCATAAGAGAATAATGATTAGTTTTGCCATTATGAACAGATTCTCTATCAAATTGCCATGGTCTACCAAGTAACAAAGAACAAGCTTGCATAGGTACAACATCACAGTCAACAAAATCAGAATATGTACCAATAGTAAAATGCACGCGTACCATTCTTGTTACCTTGATCTTGCGAGAACTCTCAAACCATTGGATGTAATATGAATGTGGGTGTTGTCTTGTTGGAAGCGCAAGCTTCTCTACCATGTCAACACTGGCCAGATTATTACAACTCCCTCCATCAATGATGATCCGTATAGCTCTTTCCTTGACAACACCACGTGTTTGGAACATGTTGTGGCATTGATCTTGCTCAGATTTGCTCAACTGCACACTCAACACACGTTGTGTAATTAAGCTCATGTATTGATCAGCAGCTTCAGCTCCCATTACCTCTGTCTCTTCATCAGCATCAGAATTGTCTCCATCCCGAGCAGAAATAAGGGCTAGCGTATCTTCATCAAAGTCACTTGCTGAATCATACTGACCATCTTCTTGCACCATCATCAAACGTGCAAGCATTTGTTCATTAGATTCAACAAGACCACACCGAACCATTCCCGTTTGCAATTCCTGATAATACTCTTCTACAGAACTTTTCCCTTGCTCTAAACGTGTCAGATTCTTTAGTAAATCACGTTGATAAGTAGGAGGTACAAAACGAACACGCATAGCAGTTTTTAAAGCAGTCCAAGTACTAGGAATAGTAGTAGGATTTAAGCGACAATACTCAGACCACCAAAGGGAAGCAAATTTAGTAAATTCACATGTAGCAGCACTAACACGCATATTCTCAGGATATTTTAAGCATGCAAAACGTTGTTCTACTTCCATCTCCCATGTAAAATATGCATCAGGATTATATTTACCCTCAAAAGATGGAATATTTAATTTAAGCTTTGCAACATGATCATCATCACGCATCGTGGTCGAGCGTTATGTAGTAATGTCGGGACGGCCAGCAGTACCGTGCGGTTGTTCAACCTCCTCACAAATAGATCATCGCCGCCGGGTCGTAGTAGTACCCGCCGTCTGTCCCCAATGTCGCAGCAGCACCGCGGAAGTCCGAGGAGCGTCAACCGCAGCGTAGCCGCTGGCGGCAATGAACCAGCATCCGACCGTGATCGGAATGCGTCGGCGCCATGTGGGTGCCAATGCGGTGCGTGCAATCAGTTCAAAAGCTCCTTGAACCGAACGTCAAGCTTGGCGTTGAAGGATTTCTCGAGTCCATCGATCTTGTCCACGGCGTTGGTGAGCTTGGTGTCAAACTCCCGAGGCGTATCCACGTCTTCGCCACCGACCAAGAGCGGAGAAGTGGGCATGTAGTTCTTCGTTTGTCATTGTGGGGTTCCGAAGTATCTCGCATGGTTAGTCCTTAAAAAGCACAGGTATATAGTACAGAAATATGGTGGAAGTCACGCGTAATCCGTCAAGCAATATACGAAGCTCTTACAAGTTCTTACCAAACAGCAGGAAAAAGGCGATGTGCAACCGCGAGGATCAGTGGGTCCAGAGATTGAACCAAGCGATTACCAGGAGTCGAGACACCGCACGTGGAGAGTATCTGTGGAGCTCTAGGAAGGCTTAGCAAGGGGGGTTAGCAATTATCAAAACAGCAATGCAAAAGTTTAAAGAATGCTCAACGACGGTACTGTGCTGGTCCTAGGCTAGACCCTACTAGAGACGCAAGCCTAGATCACCAACGATGTCACGACGCGACACAAAAAGCACTGTATGATGATATGGCACCCTGAAAAGCGAACCGAGATGCAGAAAATCACTATGATGGCGATTGTCTAGAACTGATCTACGGGGTCTAAAAATAGGTTAGCCCCCAATTTTTTTTTTGAAATTTTTTATTTTGCTCCGGAAAGCGCGCAGGCGCCAAAAAAATATCTCTATAACGGCCGATGGAGAAAAGTGATCCCCGGGGTCGAAATACAGTATAGCCAGAAAATTTTTTCGAAGGCGGTTCTAGACTTTTTTTTTTTGCTCTCCTTCTGGACTTACGACCGGACTCTTAGCTCGACACGGACTTTAGATTAATACGGAAACAACAAAGAAGGAAAGTAAAAAAGAAATAACTAGGAAACAATAACTCTACTCGGACTCGTACCACGGCAGGAAACTGATCGGATCTGTGTCACGGTAGGAAGGCGGTGGCGGAGTATTAGGGTTTATGGTGGCAGAATATGGCGGCGGAATATGGTAGAGGAATATGGTGGCGATGATCGACGAGTGTGGCGGTGACTACTATGATCAGAACTCGAAACTCTAAGGGACGAGACACTAAGACTAGCAACTCGACGCGATGATGTAGACAGAAATTCAACAATGCAAAAACTGAAAAGATAATGCGAGGCGTAGATTGGTTATGGGATGGATCTAAACTCTAACTGTGTTTTTGGCTTTTTCGTGGGTTATAGGTAAAAATCAGATCTAATCTACGAAAACAGTAAAATCTCACCGAGCAACCTGAAATCTGATACCACTTGATAGGGCAAAGGTGTCTAATCTTTCGATGAGATGGCGATAATCGATTTGGTGGAGTTCGGACTTGACGATCCGACTACACGTGCGAGCACGAGCGCCAATGCAATCGCTAGGCCAATCTCCTGGAGGTTACCGATCCTGCGTGAACACGATCAGCCTGACCAGCGAGGGTCTTAATTCCTACCTGAAATCGAGAACAAGTAAGAACCAATATTGCAATCAAGATATTGCGGATTAAGAGGAAAGCTTTATTGAAGAGGTGGGATCCTGAACAGGCGCGAAGTACAAGAGGCCTCTGCGACGCTCGAGCCTTGGCGAAGTTGCTATGATGGCTAACTTAATGTCTAAACAAAATCCGAGTCTAGAGGGTCGGCTACGGGGCGTATTTAAGGGCGAAAAGGTGGGGTTTTGGCCAGCCATGGAAGTGGTGGCCAAATCCAACCCTAAAAGTCCTTTTCCCCTCAAATACGGACTCTAAAAAGTGGATAATTAAAATACTGCGAAAATTACATGGGCCTGGCCCAAAATAAAGGTGTCGCAGCACCATATTAAGCTATGGACGAATTCATAAAGTATTGATCTTGAATATTTTGTCCAAGCCTTCTTTCTTCATTATGGTGGCTTCAATGTTCTGAAATCTTCATCCGTGGCCTTCTCTTGGATCATCACATGCTTGCTGCCGTCTCCATGCATGGCCATGCTCCAATGCTTGTCCCTCTCATCCATGCTTGGTCCATCATTCCTAGGAGTAAGAAATATATCTGATTTAGGCAGCATCATATTCTCATGTATGTGAGGAATAGTTCCAAGAAACGAAAGTACCTGATAGTTAAGTTGTTTGGCACGAGATCTTGTGATGGGTCCTTGTATGTGTGTTGCTGTAGGTACAACGGTTGTATCAATAGTAGGGATGTCCACATCAGGTCTAGACCGGAGACTCCGGTCAGTCTCCGGTGTTGTCTCTGAAGGGGGCTTCTGGCTGTCCCGGGATTGGTTCCTGGGTTCGGACCGGAGGACGGTCCGGAAACTCCGGTGTGGTCCAGAGAATCCGGTGTGATGGCTGGAGACTCCGGTCTGGCGTCCGCAACTTCTTGCGTCTTCTCTTCCAGGCCTCATGCTTGGGGGTCTTGGCTCCCGGTTCATACTTGTCGCATCCGCTTGGCATCACGGTCATGGACCTAGTCATACAATTGATAGTTGGCTCAAGTAGGATCCCATTCAAGTAATGACCAAGGGAAGGCAAAAAATGGAAGGAGTTCACCTTGATTGGGATGTTTGGCATATCATGATGTGGACCAATGGTGAACGCCATGTGTTGGGCGGCATCAAGCTTAGACTTAAAAACATTGTACATCAGTGATTACAACTCCAGGTATTTGCAGACGGTGATGAACTGCAAGCACTGGACAATCCAAGCTCGAATGACAAGTGTTCCTGCAAGAACTAGTCGGCTCAGATCCTGAGGACCGTTTTGCCCGTTGAGCACAGCAATGGGCAACCCCATTGATTGATCTGTTTATGTGGTATATTGTAGCCCTCAATGGTTTGATGAGATTCTGACAGTGTATGGCATGTCTTCTTATCTTCCATAGTACGTTTTGGTTTTTTCCTCCCTCATCTGCCACTGATTTGGCAAGGTTGATTGAGTCTGTGAAAAACACTGTCTCCTACAATTTTAGCTCCTTTGCTAGTGTTGCTGCAAGTATCAGAGCATTAGCTTCAGTTTCCAGAGCCGAGTTAGATTTAGCCATGTTTCCCATAATGAAAACATCCGTGAAGGTTGCTGCATGTTGTTCTTTGAAATGTAAGTAAACTCCTAGTCCTGCTTTTGCATCCGAACCTGGGTTTCGTTTTGTCCAAGCAGCGTCTGCATACAGCTTTGGTCCTGCAAAAGGCAAGTCAGAGGAAACTGTTTCTCCTTGAGGTGTGCTGAGCAGCCTCATGCTACCAGGAGGTTTTACAGCTTCGGTGGTTGTGAGGGCAGGCATCTCCTGGTTTTAGTAGCGCATTCATTCTAATTGCTACTTGATGTGGCCAGTTCTCCTTATGATTGAAAAGTTTCTCGTTCCTGCATTTCCAAAGACACCAAAGGAAAGTTGCAATATTTACAATATTAGCATTAGGATTTTCCATTTTACCAAGATTGATTATTGTTGTCGTTAAAGTGCTGTCATCTGTAGTGAAAATGTCAGGGAGAATGCCCCAGGGCAGGTTAACTCTCAAAGATAGTGGGGTTCACAAAGGAATGCAAGTGGGGAGAAGTGGCGGAATGTTTATACCTTTCGTCGACGATCTTCACCCTTTATTATTGGATTCCGCCTTGCTCACAGAATTTGGATGGAGTAGATAGCATGAACAACGTGGATGATGATGTAGAGCTCCTTCTCCTCTTCGAAACGAGCTAAAGAACACCAAAATCCGAGTTCGAATGCAAAAGTTATGCTCAAACAAAGGAGAGGTCAAACTGAAATCTGCTTTTTCTGCTCAAGATCTTGGGGGTAGTACCGGTTGCCTGAGAGGTAGTACCGGTTAAGTGCGGTAGTACCGGATTTTGGGCCCGGTAGTACCGGTTGGTCCAGGGATGCCCAGATTTGACGCGTTTTTCGCGATTTTGGGGCGATTTGGGCGGAAAATCTTCAAGAAAAACACCAAATCGAAGGGGCAAATCAAGGAATTAGGCTATGGGAACGCAAAGGAAGGTAGATCAACAAGTTTTGCAAGTAATCCACGGATCAAAACCTACCAAAACGCACTCAAATGACAGATTGATCCAAAACAAGAATTGGGGCTATTTTTGGTGGAATTTTCGAATTTATGGGGAAAAGACCAAATCGATGAGAAATTCGTGGCAACCAAAAGCTGCTGATACCAGATGATGGAGGGGTTACCTCTTCGGTGCCTGATCTTCACGGATCTCGTGGTCAATCGATGGGAAAGCGAGGGGAAAGGGAGAAGGTAGTGGAAGCGAACACACACCTCGCGAAGAACACGATGAACACACGCAAAACTCACACGATACAAGGCAGATTGCTCCCGAACGGTGGCCACCGGTCCGATAGAATCCTCGCAAGGAAAGATCGGTCAACGTGCTCCCTCAAATCCACATCGGAGAGGGAAGAACACCTTGGGGAGGGTCTTGACAACTTGGAGACGAGACATCGAACTCCAAGGCCTTGTTCAACGATGGATGCGTGATGCAAAGTCCAATCGAGGTTGGTGACGATAGTCGGTCCCCTTGGGTAAGGGGATGAGGCAAAACTAGAGATTCCATACAAGGGGGTTGTCTTTAGTCTATCATCTATGCCTAAGGGATACATGAGGGGTGGGGGATCTATTTATAGGCCAACCACTAAACAAGGGTAGTTTTGGGATAAACTAGGCGAATAGGTAAGTAAAGGGGAATACATGGGCTGTGGCCCAACTGGTGCGCGCAGGCACAGACATGACCGGTAGTATCGGACTTAGGACCGGTAGTACCGGTGATCACCGGTAGTACGGCTTTGGGACCGGTAGTACCGCTTGCGGTCTTGGAGCGACGGTTAGAGCCGTCAGTAGCGAGCGGAAGTAGGGGCGGTAGTATCGCTGACCGGGTGTACCGGTTCCGACGACCGGTAGTACCGCTTGGACCTGGCAGCTGCCAATCCGTCTTCTTCCGCCTCCTCTTTCAAGCCTTCGTCTTGTCGGGCTTGATGTTCCGAGCTTCCTCCCTTGCCTCCGTACTGGTCGGTGTGAACCTATCATGCATATGTGACGGAGTATAAAGTAGCATACCATTCCATAGGTGATAGGGCAAAGGTGTCCGATCTTTCGATGAGATGGCGATAATCGATTTGGTGGAGTTCGGGCTTGACGATCCGACTACACGTGCGAGCACGAGCGCCAATGCAATCGCTAGGCCAATCTCCTGGAGGTTACCGATCCTGCGTGAACACGATCAGCCTGACCAACGAGGGTCTTAATTCCTACCTGAAATCGAGAACAAGTAAGAACCAATATTGCAATCAAGATATTCCGGATTAAGAAGAAAGCTTTATTGAAAAGGTGGGATCCTGAATAGGTGCGAAGTACAAGAGGCCTCTGTGACGCTCGAGCCTTGGCGAAGTTGCTATGATGGCTAACTTAATGTCTAAACAAAATCCGAGTCTAGGGTGACGGCTATGGGGAGTATTTAAGGGCGAAAAGGTGGGGTTTCGGCCAGCCATGGAAGTGGTGGCCGAATCCAACCCTAGAAGTCCTTTTCCCCTCAAATACGGACTCTAAAAAGTGGCTAATTAAAATCCTGCGAAAATTACATGGGCCTGGCCCAAAATAAAGGTGTCGCAACACCATATTAAGCTATGGACGATTTCGTGAAGTATTGATCTTGAATATTTCGTCCAAGCCTTCTTTCTTCATTATGGTGGCCTCAAAGTTCTGAAATCTTCATCCGTGGCCTTCTCTTGGATCATCACATGCTTGCTGCCATCTCCATGCATGGCCATGCTCCAATGTTTGTCCCTCTCATCCATGCTTGGTCCATCATTCCTAAGAGTAAGAAATACATCTGATTTAGGCAGCATCATATTCTCATATATATTCTTAGAAATATATCTGTAGCATGTGTAGAATCAGATTTAGTGTTCTTTGGTGGTATAAAATCTGCAGCAACAATCTGGTTCTCACTTTTATTTTTCTCCTCAGTTTTAGCTCTACTAGCTCTAGCAAGATCATCTTTTAAAATATGTTCGGGAGTCATAGGTTTTAGACCAATTTTCTTTCCATCATGCATAAGAGAATAGTGATTAGTTTTGCCATTATGAACAGGTTCTCTATCAAATTTCCATGGTCTACCAAGTAACAAAGAACAAGCTTGCATAGGTACAACATCACAATCAACAAAATCAGAGTATGTACCAATAGTAAAATGCACGCGTACCGTTCTTGTACCTTGATCTTGCGAGAACTCTCAAACCATTGGATGTAATATGAATGTGGGCTCTGTCTTGTTGGAAGCGCAAGCTTCTCTACCATGTCAACACTAGCCAGATTATTACAACTCCCTCCATCAATGATGATAGGGCAAAGGTGTCCGATCTTTCGATGAGATGATGATAGTCGATTTGGTGGAGTTCGGGCTTGACGATCCGACTACACGTGCGAGCACGAGCGCCAATGCAATCGCTAGGCCAATCTCCTGGAGGTTACCGATCCTGCGGGAACACGATCAGCCTGACCAGCAAGGGTCTTAATTCCAACCTGAAATCGAGAACAAGTAAGAACCAATATTGTAATCAAGATATTGCGGATTAAGAGGAAAGCTTTATTGAAGAGGTGGGATCCTGAATAGGTGCGAAGTACAAGAGGCCTCTACGACGCTCGAGCCTTGGCAAAGTTGCGACTATGGCTAACTTAATGTCTAAATCAGATATATTTCTGAGAATATATATGAGAATATGATGCTGCCTAAATCAGATATATTTCTTACTCTTAGGAATGATGGACCAAGCATGGATGAGAGGGACAAGCATTGGAGCATGGCCATGCATGGAATTGGCAGCAACCATGTGATGATCCAAGAGAAGGCCACGGATGAAGATTTCAGAACTTTGAGGCCACCATAATGAAGAAAGAAGGCTTGGACGAAATATTCAAGATCAATACTTTACGAATTCGTCCATAGCTTAATATGGTGCATGACACCTTTATTTTGGGCCAGCCCATGTAATTTTCGCAGATTTTAATTAGCTACTTTTTAGAGTCCAGATTTGAGGAAAAGGACTTTTAGGGTTGGATTCGGCCACCACTTCCATGGCTGGCCGAAACCCCACCTTTTCGCCCTTAAATACTCCCCATAGCCGACCCCCTAGACTCGGGTTTTGTTTAGACATTAAGTTAGCCATAGTCGCAACTTCGCCAAGGCTCGGCGTCGCAGAGGCCTCTTACTGCACCTATTCGTGATCCCACCTCTTCAATAAAGCTTTCCTCTTAATCCGCAATATCTTGATTGCAATATTGGTTCTTACTTGTTCTCCATTTCGTAGGAATTAAGACCTCGCCGGTCGATCGTGTTCATGCAGGATCAAGAACCTCCGTGAGATTGGCCTAGCGATTGCATTGGCGCCGTCACGTAGTCGGATCGCCCGAACTCCACCAAATCGATTATCGCCATCTCATCGAAAGATCGGACACCTTTGCCCTATCAAGTGGTATCGATTTCGTGTTGCTCGGTGAGATTTTACTGCTTTCATAGATTATATCTGTTTACCTATAACCCATGAAAAGCCAAAACACATTAGAGTTTAGATCCATCCCATAACCAATCTCGCCTCGCATTATCTTTTCAAGATTTGCATTGTTGAATTTGTGTCTACATCATCGCGTCGAGTTCTTTGGTCTTAGTGTCTCGCCTTTCGAGTTCTGATCATAGTAGTCACCGCCACACTCGCCGATCACCACCACCATATTCCGCCGCCATATACCCAGCCATAAACCCTAAAAACTCCGCCACCGCCTTCCTACCGCGACACGGATCCGATCACCTATCCTGCCGCGGCACTAGTCCGAGTTCAGTTATTGTTTCCTAGCTATTTCTTTTTTACTTTCCTTCTTTGTTGTTTCTGTGTTTAGCTAAAGTCTGTATCGAGTTCAGAGTTCGGTCGTAAGTCCAGAGTTCGGTCTGGAACCGCCTCCGAAATTTTTTTCTGGCTATACTATTTTTCGACCCCTGGGATCACTTTTCTCCATCAGCCGTTATAGCAATTTTTTTTGGCATCAGCGCGCTTTCCGGAGCAAAATAAAAAATTTCGAATTTTTTTTTTTGGGGCTAACCTATTTTTAGACCCCGTAGATCAATTCTAGACACTCGCCATCATAGTGATTTTTCACCTCTCGGTTCGCTTTTCAGGGTGCCATATCATCATACAGTGCTTGTTGTGTCGCATCGTGACATCGTTGGTGATCTAGCCTCGCGTCTCTAGTACGGTCTAGCCTAGGACCAGCACCGTACCGTCATTGAGCATTCTTTCAACTTTTGCATTGTTGTTTTGATAATTGCTAACCCTCCTTGCTAAGCCTTCCCAGAGCTCCACAGATACTCTCCACGTGCGGTGTCTCGACTCCTGGTAATCGCTTGGTTTAATCTCTGGACCCACTGATCCTCGCGGTTGCACATCGCCTTTTCCTGCTGTTTGGTAAGAACTTGTAAGAGCTTCGTATATTGCTTGACGGATTACGCGTGACTTCCACCACATTTCCGTACTATATACCTGTGCTTTTTAAGGACTAACCATGATGATACTCATGAACCCCGCCACAATGACGAAGAACTACATGCCCACTTCTCCGCTCTTGGTCACCGAAGACGTGGATACGCGCCTCGGGAGTTTGACACCAAGCTCACCAACGCCGTGGACAAGATCGATGGACTCGAAATCCTTCAACGCCAAGCTTGACGCTCGTTCAAGGAGCTTTTGAACCGATTTCCCTTACCCGCACCGCACACACATGGCGCACGGCGCATTCTCGATCACGGGTCTGATCGCTGGTTGGTTGCCGCCGCACTGCTGCACTCTCCTCGCCTCGCATGCACTTCATGCGACATTGGGGACAGACGACGGGTACTAGTACGACCCCGACGACGACGATCTGTTTGACGAGGAGGTTGAACAACCTCCACAGGTACCTGCTGGTCGTCCCCGACATTACTACCGCAACGCTCGACCACCGGTACGTGATGATGATCATCTTGCAAAGCTTAAATTAAATATTCCATCTTTTGAGGGTAAATATTATCCTAATGCATATCTTACATGGGAGATGGAAGTAGAACAACGTTTTGCATGCTTAAAATATCCTGAGAATATGCGTGTTAGTGCTGCTACATGTGAATTTACTAAATTTGCTTCCCTTTGGTGGTCTGAGTATTGTCGTTTAAATCCTACTACTATTCCTAGTACTTGGACTGCTTTAAAAACTGCTATGTGTGTTCATTTTCTACCTCCTACTTATCAACGTGATTTACTAAAGAATCTGACACGTTTAGAGCAAGGGAAAAATTCTGTAGAAGAGTATTATCAGGAATTGCAAACGGGGATGGTTCGGTATGGTCTTGTTGAATCTAATGAACAAATGCTTGCACATTTCTTTGGTGGATTAAACAAGGACATTCAGCACATATTAGATTATAAGGAATATAATTCTATCACTCGTTTGTTTCATCTTGCTTGCAAAGCTGAACGTGAAGTGCAGGATCGCCAAACACCATGGAGGAGGAATAATAATTCTGCAGGTCGTACATCCACTTGGACATCCCGACAATCAGCGCCTCCTCGTGATTCGCCACCAGCTACTACCACATCCAAGGCCACCACAAGATTTCCAGCTGCTCCTCCACCATCATCCAATGCTCCTGCTCGTAGTGCATCTTCTATGGCTTTCACGGGTAAGACAAAGGATATACAATGCCGCAAGTGCTGGGGTTTTGGTCATATTGAGAGACAGTGCACAACACAACGTGTGATGATGGTGCAAGAAGATGGTCAGTACGATTCAGCAAGTGACTTTGATGAAGATACGCTAGCCCTTATTTCTGCTCGAGATGGAGACAATTCTGATGCTGATGAAGAGACAGAGGTAATAGGAGCTGAAGCTGCTAATCAATACAGGAGCTTAATTACACAACATGTGTTGAGTGTGCAATTGAGAAAATCTGAGCAAGATCAACGCCACAACCTGTTCCAAACACGTGGTGTTGTCAAGGAAAGAGCTATACGGATCATCATTGATGGAGGGAGTTGTAATAATCTGGCCAGTGTTGACATGGTAGAGAAGCTTGCGCTTCCAACAAGACAACGCCCACATTCATATTACATCCAATGGTTTGAGAGTTCTCGCAAGATCAAGGTAACAAGAACGATACGCGTGCATTTTACTATTGGTACATATTCTGATTTTGTTGATTGTGATGTTGTACCTATGCAAGCTTGTTCTTTGTTACTTGGTAGACCATGGCAATTTGATAGAGAATCTGTTCATAATGGCAAAACTAATCACTATTCTCTTATGCATGATGGAAAGAAAATTGGTCTAAAACCTATGACTCCCGAACAAATTTTAAAAGATGATCTTGCTAGAGCTAGTAGAGCTAAAACTGAGGAGAAAATAAAAGTGAGAATCAGATTGTTGCTGCAGATTTTATACCACCAAAGAACACTAAATCTGATTCTACACATGCTACTGAAATTTGTTTGAAGAGTCCATGTATGCTTGCAAATAAAATTGATATTGCTGAACTAGATGTAAACAATACTCAATGTTATGCAATTGTCTGCAAAGAGGTTTTGTTTTCATTTGAGGATATGCCTCCTTCTTTGCCACCCGCTGTTGGTAACCTTTGCGTGAATATGAGGACGTCTTTCATTGAGTTGCCACCAGGACTACCTCCTATTAGAGGAATTGAGCATCAAATTGACCTAATTCCTGGTGCCACGTTGCCCAACCGCGCGCCATATAGAACCAATCCAGAGGAGACAAAGGAGATACAACGCCAAATTCAGGAACTACTCGACAGAGATCATATTCATGAGTCCCTTAGCCCTTGTGCTGTTCCTATTATTTTGGTACCTAAGAAAGATGGTTCTTCGCGCATGTGTACTGATTGTAGAGCTATCAATAATATTATTATTCGATATCGTCATCCCATTCCACGTTTAGATGACATGCTTGATGAATTGAGTGGCTCCACCATGTTTTCTAAAGTTGATTTGCGTAGTGGTTACCACCAGATTCGTATGAAATTAGGAGATGAATGGAAAACAACATTTAAAACTAAGTTCGGTTTATATGAGTGGTTAGTAATGCCGTTTGGTTTAACTAATGCACCTAGCACTTTCATGAGATTAATGAACAAAGTTTTACGTGCTTTCATTGGACGTTTTGTGGTAGTCTACTTTGATGATATTCTGATTTATAGCAAATCTTTAGAGGATCATTTGGACCATTTACGTGCTGTTTTCAATGATTTACGAGATGCACGTTTGTTTGGTAACCTTGAGAAGTGCACCTTTTGCACCAATCGAGTTGCGTTTCTTGGCTATGTTGTTACATCACAGGGTATTGAAGTGGATCCAGCCAAGATTGAAGCTATTGAGAATTGGCCGCAGCCCAAGACGGTCACACAAGTAAGGAGTTTTCTTGGCCTCATTGGTTTTTATAGGCGCTTTGTCAAAGACTTTGGATCAATTGTCGCTACCGAATGAGCTTACCAAGAAGGATGTGCCCTTTGTTTGGGGCGATGCACAACAAGGCCTTCGTCATATTAAAAGATAAGCTAACACATGCTCCCTTACTCCAACTTCCTGATTTTACTAAGACTTTTGAGCTTGAATGTGATGCTAGTGGAATTGGTTTGGGAGGGGTGTTATTACAAGAGGGAAAACCTGTTGCATATTTTAGTGAGAAATTGAGTGGGGCGAGTCTGAACTATTCTACTTATGATAAAGAATTATATGCGTTGGTTCGGACATTAGAAACTTGGCAACATTATCTATGGCCTAAAGAGTTTGTTATTCATTCTGATCATGAATCTTTGAAGCATATTCGTAGTCAAGCTAAGTTGAATCGTCGTCATGCAAAGTGAGTTGAATTTATTGAGTCTTTTCCTTACGTTATCAAACACAAAAAGGGTAAAGATAATGTTATTGCTGATGCTTTGTCACGCCGTTATGCTTTGTTATCTCAACTTGACTTCAAAATATTTGGATTGGAAACTATTAAGGAACAATATGTGCATGATGCTGAATTTAAAGATGTGTTGCAGAATTGTAGAGATGGTAGAACTTGGAACAAGTTCGTCTTCAATGATGGATTTGTGTTCCGTGCTATCAAACTATGCATTCCAGATAGCTCTGTTCGTCTTTTGTTGTTACAGGAGGCGCATGGAGGAGGATTGATGGGACACTTTGGTGTCAAGAAAACGGAGGATGTTCTTGCTGCACACTTCTTTTGGCCACGTATGCGTCGAGATGTTGAGAGATTTGTGGCACGCTGCACTACTTGTCAAAAAGCTAAGTCTCGCCTTAATCCACATGGTTTATATATGCCTCTTCCTGTTCCTAGTGTTCCTTGGTAGGATATTTATATGGACTTTGTTTTGGGATTGCCACGAACCTGAAGGGAGGGATAGTATTTTGTTGTTGTGGATCGGTTTTCTAAGATGGCACACTTTATTCCTTGTCATAAACGGATGATGCGCATATTGCATTGCTGATTGTTCTTTCGAAATTGTTCGTTTGCATGGTGTGCCAAATACTATTGTCTCTGATCGTGATACTAAATTTCTTAGCCACTTTTGGAGATGTTTATGGGCTAAGTTGGGGACTAAATTGCTCTTTAGTACTACATGTCATCCCCAAACCGATGGTCAAACCAAGTAGTAAATAGAACTTTGTCTACTATGTTACGAGCTGTTTTAAAGAAGAACTTAAAATTGTGGGAAGAGTGTTTACCTCATATAGAATTTGCTTATAATCGTTCATTGCATTCTACCACAAAGATGTGCCCATTTGAGATTGTGTATGGTTTTGTTCCTCGTGCACCTATTGATTTATTGCCTTTACCTTCTTGATTGCAACATAATTTGGATGCTACATAACGCTGAAATGATATTAAACTTGCATAAGACTACTAAAGATAACATTGAACACATGAATGCTAAGTATAAACTTGCCGGGATAAAGGGAGAAAGCATGTTGTGTTTGATGTTGGCGATCTTGTTTGGTTACATTTGCGTAAAGATCGCTTTTCTGATTTACGCAAGTCTAAGTTAATGCCACGTCTTCTGGTCCCTTTAAGGTGTTAGAGAAAATCAATGATAATGCATATAAACTTGAGTTGCTGCAGACTTTGGTAGTTAGTCCTACATTTAACATTGCAGATTTGAAGCCTTACTTTGGTGAGGAAGATGAGATTGCCGAGGACGACTTCAATTCAAGAAGGGAGCATGATGTGGACATCCCTACTATTGATACAACCGTTGTACCTACAAAGAACACACATACAAGGACCCATCACAAGATCTCGTGCCAAACAACTTAACTATCGTGTACTTTCGTTTCTTGGAACTATTCCTCACATACATGAGAATATGATGCTGCCTAAATCGGATATATTTCTTACTCTTAGGAATGATGGACCAAGCATGGATGAGAGGGACAAGCATTGGAGCATGGTCATGCATGGAGATGGCGAGAAGCATGTGATGATCCCAGAGAAGGCCACAAGAAGATTTGAACTTTGAGGCCACCATAATGAAGAAAGAAGGCTTGGACGAAATATTCAAGATCAATACTTTACGAATTCGTCCATAGCTTAATATGGTGTCATGACACCTTTATTTTGGGCCAGCCCATGTAATTTTCGCAGGATTTTAATTAGCCACTTTTAGAGTCCAGATTTGAGGAAAAGGACTTTAGGGTTGGATTCGGCCACCACTTCCATGGCTGGCCGAAACCCCACCTTTTCGCCCTTAAATACGCCCCATAGCCGAACCTCTAGACTCGGATTTTGTTTAGACATTAAGTTAGCCATAGTCGCAACTTCGCCAAGGCTCGAGCGTTGCAGAGGCCTCTTGTACTTCGCACCTATTCAGGATCCCACCTCTTCAATAAAGCTTTCCTCTTAATCCGCAATATCTTGATTGCAATATTGGTTCTTACTTGTTCTCGATTTCAGGTAGGAATTAAGACCCTCATTGGTCAGCCGATCGTGTTCACGCAGGATCGGTAACCTCCAGGAGATTGGCCTAGCGATTGCATTGGCGCTCGTGCTCGCACGTGTAGTCGGATCGTCAAGCCCGAACTCCACCAAATCGAATATCGCCATCTCATCGAAAGATCGGACACCTTTGCCCTATCACCTTTCTTCATGTGATTTTGGCTTACCTTTGGATGGTTTGCTACTTCATGCATCTACGTTGTGTATCCTCATATATGAAGCAACACCACCACACCAAGCCACCAAGGAAGCAGGACCAGGAGAAGAAGCCGCTGGAGCTCTGCACACCGGAGTCTCCGGTGTAGACCGGAGTCTCCGGACCTTCCCCCGGTCCAGACCGGAGACTCGAGCCCGGGACAGCCAGAAGCCCCCTCCGGAGACGGGTCCGGAGATTGACCGGAGTCTCCGGACCCCAGACCGGAGTCTCCGGACCGACCGACGCCAGGCATGTTAAAGCCTTTTGGTCCTGGCCCATGTAACCCCCAATTTCGCCCAAACTTCCAGTTTTATTCCAGAACTACCCCTGTTTATGTGGTTGGCCTATATATAGCCCCACCCCTCATATGTAAACCCTAGACTTGGATAATGATAGATTAAGACACCCCTTTGTGGATCTTTTAATCTATTGGTCTCATGCTCCTACCAAGGAGCACCTATAATCCAGCCTCCTCTTCGATCTTGCCTAGTGCGTTCAAGTTGTACTAGGCCTTGGGTTCTCGGTTTCTCGCCCCCAAGTCGTCAAGGTCTCACCAAGCACCTCGTCCCCTGTTGTTGGCGTGGAGAGAGAGCTTCGCCCAACACCGATCCTAGAGATTATGTTGGACCGGTTGCCACCGACGTGAGATATCGGCGTGTATCGTGATTTGCGTGTGTGTGTTCGTGGTTTTCATCCCTTCTTCCCCCGTCCACCGCTTTCCCCTCGTTTCCCGTGGAATTCGTGAAAGATCGGGCCACCCTAAGGGGTTACCCCTCAACAGTTAGCCTTTTACCTCACCTTGGAGATTATATCAAACCAATTGCCACACAAAGGAGCGAACAGCGTGCAAAGTGAAATGGCAAAGAAACTCACACACAAAGGAGCGACAACTCTCAAAAGCTTTTGGTGGATGGGTAGGATTGTGGGAAAGTCAAAGAACCAACCGAACGCAAAGGATAGTCAAAAGTGAAGAAAATCCAAAAACTCAAGTCAAAAGGAAATGGTCAACTCAAAAGGTGACGAGAACCTACGACTACACACACGCGTGGAGAAAAATGGGGTTAGCACGACTATGAAAGTGAGCACGAAATGGCCTAACGAAGACTACACTCGGGTGTCGTGCCAACGCAAGGAGAGACCACAACTCGTTTGCCAAAAGAGGGTAAGAAACGAATTTGTGCACTTGCCTTGGCGCGCTTCTTCCTCTCTCTTTTGCTTACAAGCTTGATTCTCTCTTTGTATTGGGAGACTATGTATCTTTCTATTTTTTTTTTATTCTTTTTCTTTTTCTCCCTTGCTATGCTACTATGTTAACTTTTGTATTTGCCCTCACACTCTCACTTTCCAATGGCAAGTGCACAATGCTTAGACAAACACAAAATGAGTTGCTCTCATAGGATAGGTACACACAAAGGAAGATATGGCTACCAGGGTTGACACAAGTTATACCTTAGTTGATGGTGATGATCTTGTGTCGATGGAGCGGGGAAGAGTTTGGGGTTCGTGGTGTCGAAGAGCGCGGCGATGTTGCGGAAGCTATATGTTAGTTGGTGACACGCACACGGAACATAAACAACAAGTGGATAGATTAGCCAATGCAGAAAAGCGGAAAAATGGCAAAACTGGCGTCCAGGGCCGGAGACTCCGGTCTCGGGCCGGAGACTCCGGTGTAGACCGGAGACTCCGGTGTGCAGGCTGGAGACTCCGGTGTGGGGGGTCTGCTCGTGTTCTTGAGCGGAAATCCACGCCTAGAGTCCTCAAATCTGCGAAAATTTGTCCAAAATTGTGCTGGGAAACGCAGGCAAAAGCTGAACCAACACCTTAGACAAGATTTGGTCGGATCAAAACCACAAATAACACTCCAAAACGACAGATCGATCGAAAGGCAAATTGGGTCTGTTTTTTGGGAAATTTTCGAATTTATGATGGATAGAAGAAAAATTGGGGGAAAATTCGTGATCAACCTTGCTCTTGATACCAAGATGTTATGGGGTAACCCCTTGAGGTGGCCCGATCTTTCACGAATCTCCGCGGGATCGAGGGGGAAGCAGTGGAAGAGGAAGAGGGGACGAAATCCACGAACACACGCACGCAAAGATCCCGATGAATTCACGCACACAAAACACGATACACGCCGATAACTCACGCCGGTGGCAACCGGTCCAACATAATCTCTAGGATCGGTGTTGGGCGAAGCTCTCTCTCCACGCCAACAACGGGGGACGAGGTGCTTGGTGAGACCTTGATGACTTGGGGGCGAGAAACCGAGAACCCAAGGCCTTGTACAACTTGAACGCACTAGGCAAGATCCAAGAGGAGGGTGGACAATAGGTGCTCCTTGGTAGGAGCATGAGACCAATAGATTAAAATATACTCAAAGGGGTGTCTTAATCTATCATTATCCAAGTCTAGGGTTTACATATGAGGGGTGGGGCTTTATATAGGCCAACCACATAAACAGGGGTAGTTCTGGAATAAAACTGGAAGTTTGTGGCGAAATTGGGGGTTACATGGGCCAGGCCCAAAAGTCTTTAACATTCCTGGCGACGGTCGGTCCGGAGACTCCGGTCTGGGCCGGAGACTCCGACCAATCTTCGGACCCGTCTCCGGAGGGGGCTTCTGGCTGTCCCGGGCTTGGGTCTCCGGTCTGACGGGAAGGTCCGAGACTCGGTGTAGGAGACCGGAGACTCCGGTACACCGGAGACTCCGGTGTGCAGAGCTCAATGACTTCTTCTCCGGGTCTGCTTCCTTGGTGGCTTGGTGTGGTGGTGTTGCTTCATATCTGAGGATACACAACGTAGATGCATGAAGTAGCAAGCCATCCAAAGATAGACCAAAATCACATGAGGAAAGGAGCGAGTTAACCTTGGCTTGTAGGAGCTTGGAACGGGCGCGAGTCATTGGACCACTTGGGGGACTAGGTGTTGTAGATGGAGGTGCGTCCGTAGGACGGGCTGCATCACTGTAGTTGTGCATGCGGAAGATCTTGTCAACCTTGAGTTCCCACGAGAGATATTCTTCGGGTTCATTGGAACCGGTGAACTTGGGCATGGTGATTTTGAGCTTGCCGAAAGTTTCTTCTCCATTGCAGTTCCGGTTGCGGCGGTTGCTATGATTTGGGCGGTCATCATCATCATCATCCGAGCTCTCATGTCTTGCTTGGTGATGGTTGCGTTGCTCTTGCGGTTGTTGAGGTGCCGCGTTTGGTGGTGGAACTTGGTTTTGACGACGAGCTTGGGGAGCTTGCTCGTGTTGTTGGCGCGGTTGAGGACGAGGAGGAGGTTGATGGTCCTCACGACGAGCTTGGGGAGCTTGCTCTTGTTCTTGTTATGGGTGGTGCCGAGGAGCATTGACTTGCGCCCTGTGGCGAGGAGGACGTCGAACCGCATGCGCAATGGGCTGCTCTTCTTCTACTTGATGTGGAGGAGGCTCGTCATGACCATCATGTTGCCGACGTGGACGATCATGTCGATGATGACGCCTTGGTGGATCTTCGAGTGCTTCATGTCGACGGTGATCTTGTTCGTCCTCTACGGATGCTTCACTTGTTGTTGAAAGGACATGTCGACGGCGATGGGCTTGGTGGTCCATGTGAGGTTGCTCTTGCTGAATCACAAGTGCCCTTGGTTGTGGCCTGTTCGCTTCACGTCATGGAGGTCTTGCGGAGAGGTCACCATCATAGCTTGACGTTGTGGCGTGTCGCGGAGATGGTACCGCTTGAGAAGAGCTCATGGATTGAAGAATGGGTCCATCCCGGTGCCTTGAAGCGTGACAGCGAGGTGCACTTGATTCACTTAAGGAGTGCCGAGATGAGCTTGAGTCGCACGAGCGTGGCCTTGCTAGTCCATCAATGAGGCGTTGAAGCTTCTCATCCGTTGAGGCGAGGGCGCGACCAAGAGCTTCATTTTGATGTCCGAGGTTGTGTTGCATGGCATGCATTTGGCCTCGGACTTCTTCGAAGCGGTTGTCGATGTTCTTGAACTCCACGCGGGCTTCGCTAAATTGTTCATCTTGGCGCCGCTCAAGAGCTTCACAACGGTAGTTGAATTCTCCTCGGACCTTCCAATGGTCCCATCTTGTCATGAATTGTGTGTCATCCTCCGGAGGTTGTGGTGGTTGGGACGGCTCTCCATTCCTGTCCATGATGCAAAACCAACAAGGGTTGTATATGGAGAATAAGGGTGCGTAGAGTTAGCCTTTTACCTCACCTTGGAGATTATATCAAACCAATTGCCACACAAATGAGCGAACAGCGTGCAAAGTGAAATGGCCAAGAAACTCACACACAAATATGCTACAACTCTCAAAAGCTTTTGGTGGAAGGTTAGGATTGTGGAAAACCAAACAAGACGATCCAAGCAAAAGGTTATTGTTCTAAGTGGTAAAGAACCAAAGATCAAAAGCAAAAGGATACGATCTACAAAAAAAACACGGAAAAACGCACACGTGGAGAAAAACGGTAGTACCGCAGGTCACAGAACAGGAACGAGATCCACTTGACACAAACCTCAAATTCGTGGGAAACTGACCGAAAAGCTGGGCTAGGAACAACAGGGGCTATAGATCGACTCCAAAAGCAACAGATCTATGGACCAAAACCACGAAAACTCACCAAATCCAAATTGTAGAGATGGTAGAACTTGGAACAAGTTCGTCTTCAATGATGGATTTGTGTTCCGTGCTAACAAACTATGCATTCCAGATAGCATTGTTCGTCTTTTGTTGTTACAGGAGGCGCATGGAGGAGGATTGATGGGACACTTTGGTGTCAAGAAGACGGAGGATGTTCTTGCTGTACACTTCTTTTGGCCACGTATGCTTCGAGATGTTGAGAGATTTGTGGCACGCTGCACTACTTGTCAAAAAGCTAAGTCTCGCCTTAATCCACATGGTTTATATATGCCTCTTCCTGTTCCTAGTGTTCCTTGGGAGGATATTTCTATGGACTTTGTTTTGGGATTACCACGAACACAGAAGGGGAGGGATAGTATTTTTGTTGTTGTGGTTCGGTTTTCTAAGATGGCACACTTTATTCCTTGTCATAAAACGGATGATGTCAGCATATTTCGATTTGTTCTTCGTGAAATTGTTCGTTTGCATGGTGTGCCAAATACTATTGTCTCGATCGTGATACTAAATTTCTTAGCCACTTTTGGAGATGTTTATGGGCTAAGTTGGGGACTAAATTGCTCTTTAGTACTACATGTCATCCCCAAACTGATGGTCAAACTGAAGTAGTAAATAGAACTTTGTCTACTATGTTACGGGCTGTTTTAAAGAAGAACTTAAAATTGTGGGAAGAGTGTTTACCTCATATAGAATTTGCTTATAATCGTTCATTGCATTCTACCACAAAGATGTGCCCATTTGAGATTGTGTATGGTTTTGTTCCTCGTGCACCTATTGATTTATTGCCTTTACCTTCTTCGGTGCAACATAATTTGGATGCCACACAACACGCTGAAATGATATTAAACTTGCATAAGACTACTAAAGATAACATTGAACACATGAATGCTAAGTATAAACTTGCTGGGGATAAAGGGAGAAAGCATGTTGTGTTTGATGTTGGCGATCTTGTTTGGTTACATTTGTGTAAAGATCGTTTTCCTGATTTACGCAAGTCTAAGTTAATGCCACGTGCTGCTGGTCCCTTTAAGGTGTTAGAGAAAATCAATGATAATGCATATAAACTAGAGTTGCCTGCAGACTTTGGCAGTTAGTCCTACATTTAACATTGCATTTGAAGCCTTACTTTGGTGAGGAAGATGAGATTGCGTCGAGGACGAGTTCAATTCAAGAAGGGAGCATGATGTGGACATCCCTACTATTGATACAACCGTTGTACCTATAGCAACACATACAAGGACCCATCACAAGATCTCGTGCCAAACAACTTAACTATCGTGTACTTTCGTTTCTTGGAACTATTCCTCACATACATGAGAATATGATGCTGCCTAAATCGGATATATTTCTTACTCTTAGGAATGATGGACCAAGCATGGATGAGAGGGACAAGCATTGGAGCATGGCCATGCATGGAGATGGCGACAAGCATGTGATGATCCAAGAGAAGTCCATGATGAAGATTTCGAACTTTGAGGCCACCATAATGAAGAAAGAAGGCTTGGACGAAATATTCAAGATCAATACTTTACAATTCCCATAGCTTAATATGGTGTCTGACACCTTTTATTTTGGGCCAGGCCCATGTAATTTTCAGGATTTTAATTAGCCACTTTTAGAGTCCGTATTTGAGGAAAAGGACTTTTAGGGTTGGATTCGCCACCACTTCCATGGCTGGCGAAACCCCACCTTCGCCTTAAATACGCCCATAGCAACCTCTAGACTTGGATTTTGTTTAGACATTAAGTTAGCCATAGTCAACTTCGCCAAGGCTCGGCGTCCAGAGGCCTCTTGTACTTCGCACCTATTCGTGATCCCACCTCTTCAATAAAGCTTTCCTCTTAATCCGCAATATCTTGATTGCAATATTGGTTCTTACTTGTTCTCGATTTGGTAGGAATTAAGACCCTCGGGTCGGTGATCGTGTTCACGCAGGATCGGTAACCTCCAGGAGATTGGCCTAGCGATTGCATTGGCGCTCGTGCTCGCACGTGTAGTCGGATCGTCAAGCCCGAACTCCACCAAATCGAATATCGCCATCTTATCGAAAGATCGGACAACTTTGCCCTATCAACACGTCCGGTAGTACCGGTCCAGCACGACCGGTAGTACCGGTCAGCCGGTAGTACCGCGTCCAGGCCCGGTAGTGCCGCTTGCCATCCTGGGACTTGCACTGGCGTCGTATGTTGGTGGCGGTAGCAGGGGCGGTAGTGCCGTGGTCCGGTAGTACCGGTCTGGTAGTACCGCCAAAGGATGAGTATTTGGCTTGCGCCGCATCGTCATGGTGGCGATAGCGAGGCGATAGTGCCTGGCGTTAGTACCGCCGTGTCCAGTAGTACCGCCGACGACAGAGGGCATTTGGTTCCCTACGCTGGTGCTCCTCCGTTCTCTGGGTCATTCTCTTCGTACCTGATGATGCACAAGGTATGCGTATGAAGTAGCAGGCCATCCAAGGGTGTATCGAAGTCACACAAGGAGAGGAGCGAGTTCACCTTAGCTTGAAGGAGTTTGGCTCGGGCTCGAGTCATGGGTCCACTTGGGGAGCTTGTGGAAGTAGATGTAGTAGCGTTCGTAGGACGGGCTGCATCAGTACCGGACTTAGGACCGGTAGTACCGGTCACCACCGGTAGTACCGCTCTGGGACCAGTAGTACCGCTTGCGGTCCTGGAGCGTTAGTTGGAGGCGTCAGTAGCGAGCGGTAGAAGGGGGCGGTAGTACCGGTTCCAACAACCGGTAGTACCGCTTGGACCTGGCAGCCTCCGTCTCCTCTTCCAAGCCTCCGTCTTGTCGGGCTTGATGTTCCGGGTTTCCTCCCTTGCCTCTGTACTGGTCGGTGTGAACCTATCATGCATATGTGACGGAGTATGAAGTAGCATACCATTCAATAGGGTAGGAAGTGGGCTTGCATAGAGGAACGAATTCACCTTTGGAGTCCATGGCGACTTGGCGTAAGTTGGAGACCTTGATGTAGTAACGACCGTAGGTCGGGCTGCATCATCTCCCCCCCTTCAAAAAGAGTCATCCTCGACTCTCCATGCTCATCACGAAGTAGAAGAGGTCGAAGGACATCCTTGATCCTGGGGTTCACCATATAGTCGTCCTTGGGAAGATTGACTTGACAACACTTCAATGTCCCTTCACCTTCCATGTAGCCTACAAAGCTCACGACAAAAGCGAAGAAACACTCAAAGCGTAGCCAATTCATGAAGATTATAGCATGAGTCCTCAAGTATAAGGAAGTCACCTTAGCTTGTAGATATAGCTCGAAGAAGTGTAGCCATAGGTAACTCTCTTCGGTTCTTCTTGTCAACACGTAGTTGGTAGAGGTTGACGTGTATGCACTTGTACCTTCACACAACAAAGACCAAGCAACATATGTTTGTGTGTGATAGAGGAGCATGTCATTTGTGGCATGTCCATTCTTGTTCACAACACAATTAGCACAACTCAAGTATAGCAAACAGGATGCATATGCAAGGTCAAAGTGCATGGAAATCGTTTGAGCATCATCCAAATGTGGGAACTCAAAAACTCCATATAACATAGTAGGGTGGCACGCAAAGCAATTCACTAAATATATCAACATCTTTGATGCAAGAATAGGAGAATTTGGCAAAAACACACAAGGAAGAATGTCCAAAGCAACATCATTATGTGTGCAACCCAACCATTGGAAGGAGAAATTGTTCGACATGTTGGATGTCACACACAAATCATCGAAAGCAAATAGCATGGGAATATGAGTATCCCAAGCGGAAGCAAAAACAACATGTTTGCAAACAAACCAAATGAAAGAGCAAGTGGTCCTTATGTTTGTTGCAACAACAAGATGAGATTTTTTGAAGCTCTCATGACAATACATGCTCTTAATGGCATTATGGTTGCACACAAAACATCGGAGAGATAAATTGTTCAACATTTTTGTTGCAACACACAAAGCATCAACATCCAATAGCAAATAAACATGATTGTCATAAGTGGAGATAATACCATTAACATGCTTGCAATCAAACCATAGGAAAGAGAAATTTGCCAACATGAAAGATGCAAAGCATGCAAAAGGTATTAGAGCTGGGTTCGATCTTGAACTCACTTGTGGGATGCTCTCTAGAGCTCTTTTTGTCAACTCGTGCTCAACCGAGGTTGACATTATCGTGCGGGTACCTACACACATCATACACAAAAGGAAGAACGTGTGTGCATGGTAGAGATACACATCATCCATCATGACGTATCTCTTCTGGTGCACATCACCATTAATGTCAATCAAGTATGAAATAGGTGAATGGTGAGTATGCAAGTGGGGAACATGCTTATCATGGCAATCATCAAAATCTCCAAAAATTGAGAAAGCTATGGGGGCTATTTCGTTATAATCCATGTGAAAAGTATTGTTGCAAGCAAAACAATTGATAGACAAATTATTCAACTTATTGCAAGAAACAGGAGAAATTGAATGACTAACATGACAAAGCATGTCCGAAGCAATTGGAGGATACACACAAGATGTATAGCATGGCATGTTTATGGCAATAATATCGCAATCAAACAAATCCACATGATCAATATTATGCAAAGGCAAAGCATCACATGGGAAAATGAGTGAAGCATATGTAATGTCACAAGTATCATCCATAACATGCATATCCTCACAATTCATCATGTCCACTAGTGGGATGATGGCATCATCAACACCCTTAATATTTCCTTGGTCATACCTCTCATATGCAGTGGGTGTTGTGGAAGTAGTGGCCTCCTTGTGGACGACTTCGTTTTCTTGATGTAGCCATGGCGTAGCATCATCTTCGTGCACCATGTACATCTTCTCCAATTGAGGCATCATTGCTTCATGGCTTGGCGCGACTTCATCCATGGAACCTAGCACAACACAAGAGAACACACTAGAGGTAGAGGGTAAGTTGTTAGAAATCGAAATGGTCTCACTTGACCTATCAACTACCACTCTCAACTCACTAGGTGTATCACTCATGCCCTCAAAGTGGAAGCACCCAATCTCATATAAGGTGGAGTCACTCATTTCACTCTTGTTCTCACTCAAGTGGGCTAAGTGGCTCTCATACTCACATGGGATTAGTACCACATCATCACTCAAGCATATGGGGATAGGCTCGGTTTCCTCAACTCCATGCGCCTTCTTTGGTGAAGGGAAAATCCCATGCTCACCATTCTTGACCTTGTCGCCTCCAAGGTTGGATGCCATAAGATGGGCATCATTGCTCGCCTCCATGGTCGAAGGGAAAATCCCATGCTCGACCGTCTTGTGGCCATCTTGTAGTAGTGGTGGAGGTAGGCTCATGCTATCCAACTTGGCGAAGTAGAGGTCTTCATTTTCCTCGTTCATGAGGTCTTCGAATGCAAGCGTAGTCGTTGAAGCTTGAGGGCGTGGACGAAGTGTTATGGGGTAACCCCTTGGGTTGGCCCGATCTTTCACGAATCTCAGCGGGAATCGAGGGTAAAGCGGTGGAAGGGGAAAGGGGATGGAATCGACGAACACACGCCATGAAGAACCCGACGAACTCATGCACACAAAACACGATACCCACCGATAACTCACGCCGGTGGCAACCGGTCCAACATAATCCCTAGGATCGGTGTTGGGCGAAGCTCGCTCTCCACGCCAACAACGGGGGATGAGGTGCTTGGTGAGATCTTGACGACTTGGGGGCGAGAAACCGAGAACCCAAGGCCTTGTACAACTTGAACGCACTAGGCAAGATCCAAGAGGGGGTGGATAATCCGGTGCTCCTTGGTAGGAGCATGAGACCAATCGATATAAGTTCCTTAAAGGGTTTCCTTAATCTATTATTATCCAAGTCTAGGGTTTACAATAAAGGGTGGGGGCTATATATAGGCCAACCACATAAACAGGGGTAGTTTCGGAACGAAATGGGAAAATATTGAAAGGGGTACAGGGCACTAGGCCGAGCTGAGGCGTTCTGGTTCAGTCAGGACCGGTAGTACCGGTCGGGCAACCGGTAGTACCGCTCCGGGAGCGGTAGTACCGCAGGCGGGCCTGGAGCTTCCGTCGCTTCAGAAGCCGGTAGGAGGCGGTAGTCTGCCACCGGTAGTACCGTTCTGGGCGATGAGTACTGGCGTCTGGGGCGTGAGCGGTTCTTCTGGAGCGTCCGTGGCGGGGTCCGGAGTAATCTTGATTGTACCGGTCGCCAGATCCGTGAGTACCGCATGACGTCTGGCGACTGGTTGCTTCCGCTCCGGTTCCTCCGTCCCTTGGGTCCTTCTCTTCGTACCTGATGATGCACAGTGTATGCGTATGAAGTAGCAAACCATCCAAGGGTGTGTCGAAGTCACACAAGGAAAGGAGCGAGTTAACCTTGGCTTGGAGGAGCTTAGCTCGGGCGCGAGTCATGGGTCCACTTGGGGAGATCGTGGGTGTAGATGTAGTAGCGGTCGTAGGACTTGTTTAGCCTTGATGCTTGGCGAAGGACTTGTTGCTCGAGAGTAGCTCGTGTGTCTTCATGGAGTTTCTTCATTGTTTGGGCACGCTTGACAACGTCCATATTGGCACGTTCATGAAGTGGTAGTGGAAGGATATCTAGCGCGGTGAGAGGCTCGAAGCCGTAGACGATCATGAACGGGCTCCTCATGGTGGTGGAGTGCTTGGCGCGGTTGTAGGCGAACTCGGCGTGTGGAATACATTCCTCCCAGTCTTTAAGGTTCTTCTTTATCAACACCCGTAGGAGTGTGCCAAAACTTCGATTGACGACCTCGGTTTGTCCACGGTTTGAGGATGCGAGGCGGACGAGAAGAGGAGCTTGATGCCGAGCTTGGCCATGAGAGTCTTCCAGAAGTAGCTCATGAATTTGACGTCGCGGTCGGAGACGATTGTTCTTGGCACACCGTGCAGCCTAAATATTTCCCTGAAAAACAAATTGGCTGCATGTGAAGCATCATCGGTCTTATGGCACGGAATGAAATGTGCCATTTTTGAAAAACGATCCACTATTACAAATATAGAGTCATGTCCATGTTTAGATCTAGGCAAGCCTAACACAAAGTCCATGCTAATGTCCGACCAAGGTGCATGAGGAATAGGCAATGGCATATAAAGACCAAAGGGGTTGGACTTAGACTTAGCTTGGATACATGTAGTGCATCGTTGGACGTGGCGTTCCACGTCGCGCTTCATCTTTGGCCAAAAGTAGTGAGTGGAGAGCATGTCATATGTCTTGTCACGGCCAAAGTGACCCATAAGGCCTCCACCATGGGACTCTTGAAGAAGCAAAAGTTGGAGAGACGATTTCGGAATGCAAAGCTTGTTTTGTTTGAAAAGAAAACCCTTATGCAAATAGAAATCATCAATCCCTTTGTCTATTGAACATTGTGCAAATATTGGTCCAAAGAAAGGGTCGTACGCGTACAAAGATTTTACGTCATCAAGACCCAAGACATTTACTTCGAGTCGTGTAAGAAGACTTGTGTTTTTGCGAGACAAGGCGTCCGCTACCACATTTTCTTTGCCCTTCTTGTATTTGAAAATGTAAGGAAAAGACTCCATGAACTCAACCCATTTTGCGTGCCTTTTACTCAAATTGGCTTGGCCCTTAAGATATTTCAACGACTCATGGTCGGAATGGATGATAAATTCTTTGGGCCAAAGATAGTGTTGCCACACTTGAAGGACACGAACCAAGGCAAAAAGTTCTTTGTCATAAATAGGATAGTTGAGGCGTGCGCCATCAAGTTTCTCACTATGGTAAGCAATAGGACGCCCATTTTGCATAAGGACGCCACCAATGCCAATACCACTAGCGTCACATTCAATCTCAAAAGGTTTTTGTGAAATCCGGTAATGCAAGAAGTGGTGCTTCGGTGAGCCTCTTTTTGAGCTCATCAAAAGCCTTTTGTTGTGCTTTTCCCCAAACGAACGTGACATTTTTCTTGGTCAATTCGTTGAGGGGGCAAGCAATGGTAGAAAAGTCTTTCACAAAGCGGCCAAAAAGCCAGCCAACCCATGAAAACTACGAAGTTCACTAACATTTGTAGGTATGGGCCAATCTCGTATGTCCTTGACTTTTGAGACATCAACTTCAATGCCATTAGAAGACACAACAAATCCAAGGAAAATCATCTTGTCTTTTGCAAAAGTGCACTTTGGGAGATTAGCATAAAGCTTTTCATGACGAAGGATTTGAAGGACCTCCTTAACATGAGTAACATGCTCCTCTAGTGACTTGCTATAGACAAGGATGTCATCAAAGTAAACAACCACACTCTTCCCAATGAGAGATCTCAAAATATGGTTCATGAGGCGCATGAAGGTAGATGGGGTGTTAGATAAGCCAAAAGGCATAACCAACCATTCATAGAGACCAAGCTTGGTCTTGAAGGCGGTTTTCCACTCATCACCTTCGGCCATGCGAATTTGATGGTAACCACTACGAAGATCAATTTTCGAAAATATAGTGGCTCCACATAACTTATCAAGCATGTCATCAAGATGCGGTATAGGATGTCGATAACGCACGGTGATAGCATTGATTGGACGACAGTCCATGCATAACTGCAACGTATCATCCGTTTTTGGAACTAGAATCACGGGGACCGCGATTGGGCTAGTGCTTACTTGGATCAAACCTTTGGAGACGAGTTGGTTGATTTGACATTCGATCTCCTTCGTCTCTTCCGGGGTTCGTGCGATAGGAGGCACGGTTTGGGAGTGGGGTGCCGGGTATGAGGTCGATGTGGTGCTCGATTCCACGAAGAGGAGGAAGGCCATGAGGAAGCTCTTCGGGGAATACATCTTGGAATTCCTGCAAAATAGCCATCAAAGAAGGAGGAACATTTGTCAAGTCGTTAGTTCCTTGCGCTAGTCCCTTGAATACAAGGACATAGTACAAGATGGATGGGTTGTTCCGCACTTCTCTCATCTCACTTTTGGTGGCAAGAAGAACACTCTTAGTTTTTTCACTCGAGTTTGGCTTGTAGCTCTCACTCACTATGGTGTGGTTCTCTCGCTCACCACTCTTCTCAAAAGGTGTTTTTGTGTATTGCGCCCTCGCTAAAGTCTTTGCATTGTCCGCAATTATTTGGCTAGGAGTCATTGGTTGCAACACACAAGTTTTATCAAACCATTTGAAGGTGTAAGTGTTTGAGTGACCATTATGCAAAGCACGCTTGTCATATTGCCACGGACTTCCGAGCAACATATGGCAAACCGTCATTGGGACCACGTCACATTCCACCGTGTCCTTGTAGTGCCCAATTGAGAACATCACCGAGACGGTGTGCTTGATCTTGATGGATCCTTGGTCACTTAGCCATTGGATATGGTAGGGGTGTTTATGCGGATGGAGGGTGAGATTGATTTTCTCACACAATTCCGTACTTGCAAGGTTGTGGCAACTCCCTCCATCGATGACAACTTTGATGGACTTCCCATTGTTGCCGACACGAGTTTGGAAGATGTTCGAGCGTTGGTCTTCATTCTCATTGACTTGGGTAGTCAAGACCCTTGTGACTACAAGCGATGGCCTTGCGTCATGCTCACACACAATAAGTTCTTGGTCCTCTTCCAAATGTTGCCTTGCCAAGGCTTCCTTGACCCTTGCATCAAACTCTTCCTCACTCAAGTATTCTTCATTGCCGTTGTCATGAATGAACAAAACTTTCTTGTTCCCACATGCGTTCGACTTGTGCCCTTTGCCTCCACACTTGTAGCATTCACCATTGAATGGTTGATCATCCCTTGTGTGTTTGCCACTTGGGGGCTGTTTTCCTTGAGGGAGAGTTGGCTTGAAGGGAAGCTTGGTGGTACTTGAGGAGCTTCCACTTGGTGTTGTTGGAGTAGTGGTTAGCGCTTGCTTGAAGGTGAAGTACGTCTTTGGATTGTTGTACTTGATGTCCTCTTGCACTTGGCGCTCGTCCTTGGATGCGATGTGCACAAGCTCAACCATGTTGTTGTACTTTTGGAACTCGGTGATGCGCTTGATGGGATGGTTCAAGCCATTGAGGAAGCGTGCCATTGTTTGCTCATCTCGCTCTTCAATGTTGGCACGGATCATGTTGAGCTCCATTTGCTTGAAGTACTCTTCCACGGTCTTTGTCCCTTGACTAAGCGTTTGAAGCTTGTTGAAGAGGTCACGCGTGTAGTGTGAAGGAACAAAGCGGGATCTCATATGAGCCTTCATATCTTGCCAAGTTGCGAATGGAG
The DNA here is from genome assembly GCA_030063025.1 of Avena longiglumis. Classification (NCBI taxonomy): domain Eukaryota; kingdom Viridiplantae; phylum Streptophyta; class Magnoliopsida; order Poales; family Poaceae; genus Avena; species Avena longiglumis. The sequence goes on along the minus strand of CP125974.1, from coordinate 327,898,491 downwards.
GCTCTTATTTTGCTTCGCGAGCGAGTTGGACTTGTTCCCACCAAAGGTTGGCATACTCATCAAACTCGAGGGATGCCATGGCCATCATCTTCTCATTTCTATAATTGTGCATTTGGAAGATCTTGTCGACCTTGAGTTCCCAAGAGAGATATTCCTCGGGCTCATTGGAACCGGTGAACTTGGGCATGGTGAATTTGAGCTTGCCGAAAGTTTCTTCTCCATTGCGGTTCCGGTTGCGGCGGTTGCCATGATTTGGGCGGTCATCATCATCATCCGAGCTCTCGTGTCTTGCTTGGTGATTGTTGCGTTGCTCTTGCGGTTGTTGAGGTGCCGCGTTTGGTGGTGGAACTTGTTGTTGACGACGAGCTTGGGGAGCCTGCTCGTTTTCTTGTCGCGGATGAGGACGAGGAGGAGGTTGATGGTCCTCACGACGAGCTTGGGGAGCTTGCTCTTGCTCTTGTCGTGGTTGATGGCGAGGAGCATTAGCTTGCGCCATGTGGCGAGGAGGACGTCGAGCCGTATGCGCAATGGGCGACTCTTCTTCTTGGTGTAGGGGAGGCTCGTCATGACCATCATGTTGCCGACATGGGCGATCATGTCGATGATGACGTCTTGGGGGATCTTCGAGTGCTTCCCGTCGACGGTGATCTTGGTCGTCCTCTTCGGAAGCTTCACTTGTTGTTAAAGGGGAATGTCGACGTCGATGGCCTTGGTGGTCCATGCGAGGTTGCTCTTGTTGAATCACAAGTGCCCTTGGTTGTGGCCGGTTCGCTTCGCGCCTGGGAGGTCTTGCGGAGAGGTCACCATCGTAGCTTGACGTTGCGGCGTGACGCGGAGATGGTACCGCTTACGAAGATCTCATGGATTGAAGAACGGGTCCATCCCGGTGCCTTGAAGCATGACGGCGAGGTGCACTTGATTCACTTGAGGAGTGTCGAGATGAGCTTGATTCGCGCGAGCGTGGCCTTGCGAGTCCATCAATGATGCGTTGAAGCTTCTCATCCGTTGAGGCGAGTGCACGACCAAGATCTTCATTTTGATGACCGAGGTTGTGTTGCATGGCATGCATTTGGCCACGGACTTCTTCGAAGCGGTTGTTGATGTTCTTGAATTCCACACGGGCCTCGCTAAATTGTTCATCTTGGCGCCGCTCGAGAGCTTCACAACGATAGTTGAATTCTCCTCGGACCTTCCAATGGTCCCATCTTGTCATGAATTGGTTATCATCCTCCGGAGGTGGTGGTGGTTGGGATGGCTCTCCATGCCTGTCCATGATGCAAAGCCACAAGGGTTGTATATGGAGAGAAAGGGTGCGTAGAGTTAGCCTTTTACCTCACCTTGGAGATTATATCAAACCAATTGCCACACAAAAGAGCGAAGAGCGTGCAAAGTGAAATGGCAAGAAACTCACACCGAAATATGCTACAACTCTCAAAAGGCTTTTGGTGGAAGGTTAGGATTGTGGAAAACCAAACGAAACGATCCAAGCAAAAGGTTATTGTTCTACGTGGTAAAGAACCAAAGATCAAAAGCAAAAAGATACGATCTACGAAAAACACGGAAAACACACACGTGGAGATAAACGGGGTTAGCACGACTATGAAAATGAACACAAAAGGTCCCAACGAAGACTACGCTCGGTTGACGTGCCAACTCAAGGAGAGACCACAACTCGTTTGCCAAAAGAGGATAAGCAATAGATTTGTGCACTTGCCTCGGTGCGCTCTTTCTTCTCTCTTTCTTTGACTTACAAGCTTGTTATTCTCTATGTATTGGGGAGACTATGTATCTTGCTATTCTATCTTTTTCTTTTCCTTGTTTTTTTTATTCCTTTTCTTTTCTTTTTCTCCCTTGCTATGATACTATGTTAGCTTTTGTATTTGGCCTCACACTCTCACTTTTCCGAAGGCAAGTGCACAATGCTTAGACAAACACAAAATGAGTTGCTCTCATAGGATAGATACACACAAAGGAAGATATGGGGCTGTCAAGGTGGTGCAAGTTATACCTTTGGTATTGTTGACGACTTGCAACCGTTGGTGGGGGAAGATGGTCGAGTGTCGCGGTGTCGATGAGCGTGGTATGACGTTGATGCGGAAGCTGTTGTGAAAATGGCGGCAAACACGCGAAACACGAACAAGCAAAGTGGGAAGGTCAGCGAACGAAATCGAGGCGTCAAAGGGCAGGAAGCACGGTCAGTGGCGAGCGGTAGTACCGCTTGTGACAACAGAGTAATCTTGTGACTACCGGTAATCTACATTATGTAGTACCGCTTGCACGGTCGGTAGTACCGCTGGCAATGTAATCGAACGAGATGAACTTGCCAAAACCTCAAATTGGGAAATCGAATCAAAGGTGGGCTAGAAACAATAGGGGCTATATATCGACTCAAAGCAATAGATCTATGGACCAAAACCACGAAAAACTCACCAAATCCGAGATCGATCCAAGGCAAATTGGGGCTCTTTTGGTAGGATTTTCGTTTTAAGGCGGATAAAAGAAAAATTGGGGAAAATTCGTGATCAACCGTGCTCTTGATACCAATATGTTATGGGGTAACCCTGGGGTTGGCCTGATCTTTCACGAATTCCACGAGAAACGAGGGGGAAAGAGGTGGTCGGGTATGAAATCGGGGAAGGCGATGAAAACCACGAACACACACACCAAAACACGATACACGCCTACTCCTCACGCCGGTGGCAACCGGTCCAACATAATCCCTAGGATCGGTGTTGGGCGAAGCTCGCTCTCCACGCCAACAACGGGGGATGAGGTGCTTGGTGAGACCTTGACGACTTGGGGGCGAGAAACCGAGAACCCAAGGCCTTGTACAACTTGAACGCACTAGGCAAGATCCAAGAGGGGGGTGGATAATCCGGTGCTCCTTGGTAGGAGCATGAGACCAATAGATATAAGTCCTCAAAGGGTTTCCTTAATATCTATTATCATCCAAGTCTGCCCGTTTACAATAGAGGGTGGGGGCTATATATAGTTCAGCCACAAAACAAGTGTAGTTTCGGAACGAACAGGTAAATTATAGGTAGGTTTACAAGGCACAGGGCCGCACTTTAGGTATTCAGAGTCAGTCGGGCCCGGTAGTACCGGTCCTGCAACCGGTAGTACCGGTGGTGACCGGTAGTACCGCTCCGGGAGCGGTAGTACCGCTTGAGGGCCTGGAGCTGTCGTCGAAGGCGCCTGTGGCGAGCGGTAGGAGGGAGCGGTCGTGCCGCTGTCCGGTAGTACCGGTCATTGGACCGGTAGTACCGCTTGGACCGGTAGTACCGGTCGGCGGTACCGCTTGCGTCTGGCAGCGGCTTGAGCTTCCGTTGGGGGTGCCTGTGGCGAGCGGTAGGAGAGGGCGGTAGTACCGCTGGCCGGTAGTACCGGTCGGCAGTACCGCTTGCGTCTGGCAGCGACTGGTTGCTTCTCCTCCGTTCCTTGGGTCCTTCTCTTCGTACCTGATGATGCACAGTGTATGCGTGTGAAGTAGCAAGCCATCCAAGGGTGTGTCGAAGTCACACAAGGAGAGGACCGAGTTCACCTTAGCTTGAAGGAGTTTGGCTCGGGCGCGGGTCATGGGTCCACTTGGGGAGCTCGTGGGAGTATATGTAGTAGCGGTCGTAGGACGGGCTGCATCACGTTAATTGGGGAAGCGGTCTTTACTCAAGTGTATCCACACAAGGTCGCCCTCATCAAAGATCATCTCTTTCTTGGTCTTGTTTAGCCGTGATGCTTGGCGAAGGACTTGTTGCTCAATAGTAGCTCGTGTGTCTTCATGGAGTTTCTTCATTGTTTGGGCACGCTTGACAACGTCCATATTGGCACGTTCATGAAGAGGAAGTGGAAGGATATCGAGCGCGGTGAGAGGCTTGAAGCCATAGACGATCATGAACGGGCTCCTCATGGTGGTGGAGTGCTTGGCGCGGTTGTAGGCGAACTCGGCGTGTGGAATACATTCCTCCCAGTCTTTAAGGTTCTTCTTTATCAACACCCAGAGGAGTGTGCCAAGACTTCGATTGACGACCTCGGTTTGTCCATCGGTTTGAGGGTGCGAGGCGGACGAGAAGAGGAGCTTGATGCCGAGCCTGGCCATGAGAGTCTTCGAGAAGTAGCTCATGAATTTTACGTCGCGGTCGGAGACGATTGTTCTAGGCACACCGTGTAGCCGAATTATTTCCCTGAAAAACAAATTGGCTACATGTGAAGCATCATCGGTCTTATGGCACGGAATGAAATGTGCCATTTTAGAAAAGCGATCCACGACTACAAATATGGAATCATGACCATGTTTAGATCTAGGCAAGCCTAACACAAAGTCCATGCTAATGTCCGACCAAGGTGCATGAGGAATAGGCAATGGAATATAAAGACCAAAGGGGTTGGACTTAGACTTAGCTTGGAGACATGTAGTGCATCGTTGAACGTGGCGCTCCACGTCGCGCTTCATCTTTGGCCAAAAGTAGTGAGTGGAGAGCATGTCATATGTCTTGTCACGGCCAAAGTGACCCATAAGGCCTCCACCATGGGACTCTTGAAGAAGCAAAAGTTGGAGAGACGATTTCGGAACGCAAAGCTTGTTTTGTTTGAAAAGAAAACCCTTATGCAAATAGAAATCATCAATCCCTTTGTCTATTGAACATTGTGCAAATATTGTTCCAAAGAAAGAGTCGGACGCGTACAACGATTTGATGTCATCAAGACCCAAGACATTGACTTCGAGTCGTGTAAGAAGGCTTGTGTTTTTGCGAGACAAGGCGTCCGCTACCACATTTTCTTTGCCCTTCTTGTATTTGACAATGTAAGGAAAAGACTCCATGAACTCAACCCATTTTGCGTGCCTTTTACTCAAGTTGGCTTGGCCCTTAAGATACTTCAACGACTCATGGTCGGAATGGATGATAAATTCTTTGGGCCAAAGGTAGTCTTGCCACACTTGAAGAACGCGAACCAAGGCAAAAAGTTCTTTGTCATAAATGGGATAATTGAGTCGTGCGCCATCAATTTTATCACTATGGTAAGCAATAGGACGCCCATTTTGCATAAGGACACCACCAATGCCAATACCGCTAGCGTCACACTCAATCTCAAAGGTTTTTGTGAAATCCGGCAATGCAAGAAGTGGTGCTTCGGTGAGCCTCTTTTTGAGCTCATCAAAAGCTTTTTGTTGTGCTTTTCCCCAAACGAACGTGACATTTTTCTTGGTCAATTCGTTGAGGGGGCAAGCAATTGTAGAAAAGTCTTAGAAAAAACGACGGTAAAAGCCAGCCAACCCATGAAAACTACGAAGTTCACTAACATTTGTAGGGATGGGCCAATCTCGTATGTCCTTGACTTTTGAGACATCAACTTCAATGCCATTAGAAGACACGACAAAACCAAGGAAAACCAGCTTGTCTCTTGCAAAAGTGCACTTTGGGAGATTAGCATAAAGCTTTTCATGACGAAGGATTTGAAGGACCTCCTTAACATGAGTAACATGCTCCTCTAGTGACTTGCTATAGACAAGAATGTCATCAAAGTAAACTACTACACTCTTCCCAATGAGAGATCTCAAAATATGGTTCATTAGACGCATGAAGGTAGATGGGGCGTTAGATAAGCCAAAAGGCATAACCAACCATTCATAGAGACCAAGATTGGTCTTGAAGGCGGTTTTCCACTCATCCCCTTCGGCCATGCGAATTTGATGGTAACCACTACGAAGATCAATTTTCGAAAATATAGTGGCTCCACATAACTCATCAAGCATGTCATAAAGACGCGGTATAGAATGTCGATAACGCACGGTGATAGCATTGATTGGACGGCAGTCCATGCATAACCGCAACGTATCATCCGTTTTTGGAACTAGAATCACTGGGACCGCGCTTGGGCTAGTGCTTACTTGGATCAAACCTTTGGAGACGAGTTGGTTGATTTGACGTTCGATCTCCTTCGTCTCTTCCGGGTTCGTGCGATACGCGGCGCGGTTTGGGAGTGGTGCGCCGGGTATGAGGTCGATGCGGTGCTCTATCCCACGAAGAGGAGGAAGGCCATGAGGAAGCTCTTCGGGAAATACATCTTGGAATTCCTGCAAAATAGCCATCAAAGAAGGAGGAACATTTGTCAAGTCGTTAGTTCCTTGCGCTAGTCCCTTGCATACAAGGACATAGTGCAAGATGGATGGGTTGTTCCGCACTTCTCTCATCTCACTTTTGGTGGCAAGAAGAACACTCTTAGTTTTTCCACTCGAGTTTGGCTTGTAGCTCTCACTCACTATGGTGTGGTTCTCTCGCTCACCACTCTTCTCACAAGGTGTTTTTGCGTATTGCGCCCTCGCTAAAGCCTTTGCATTGTCCGCAATTATTTGGCTAGGAGTCATTGGTTGCAACACACAAGTTTTATCAAGCCATTTGAAGGTGTAAGTGTTTGAGTGACCATTATGCAAAGCACACTTGTCATATTGCCACGGCCTTCCGAGCAACATGTGGCAAACCGTCATTGGGACCACGTCACATTCCACATTGTCCTTGCAGTGCCCAATTGAGAACGTCACCGAAACGGTGTGCTTGATATTGACGGATCCTTGGTCACTTAGCCATTGGATATGGTAGGGGTGTCTATGCGGGTGAAGGGTGAGGTTGAGTTTCTCACACAATTCCGTGCTCGCAAGGTTGTGGCAACTTCCTCCATCGATGACAACTTTGATGGACTTCCCATTGATGCCGACACGAGTTTGGAAGATGTTCGTGCGTTGGTCTTCATTTTCATTGACTTGGGTAGTCAAGACCCTTGTGACCACAAGCGATGGACTTGCGTCATGCTCACACACAAGAAGTTCTTGGTCCTCTTACAAATGTTGGCTTGCCATGGCTTCCTTGACCCTTGCATCAAACTCTTCTTCACTCAAGTATTCTTCATCGTCGTTGTCATGGGTGAACAAAACTTTCTTGTTCCCACATGCATTCGACTTGTGCCCTTTGCTTCCACACTTGTAGCATTCACCATTGAATGGTTGATCATCCCTTGTGTGTTTGCCACTTGGTGGCTGTTTTCCTTGAGGGAGAGTTGGCTTGAATGGAAGCTTGGTGGCACTTGAGGAGCTTCCACTTGGTGTTGTTGGAGTAGTGGTTGACGCTTTCTTGTAGGTGAAGTACGTCTTTGGCTTGTTGTACTTTATGTCCTCTTGCACTTGACGCTCGGCCTTCGATGCGATGTGCACAAGCTTCCATGTTGTTGTACTTTTGGAACTCGGTGATGCGCTTGATGGGATGGTTCAAGCCATTGAGGAAGCGTGCCATTGTTTGTTCATCTCGCTCTTCAATGTTGGCACGGATCATGTTGAGCTCCATTTGCTTGAAATACTCTTCCACGGTCTTTGTCCCTTGACTAAGCGTTTGAAGCTTGTTGAAGAGGTCACGCGTGTAGTGTGAAGGAACAAAGCGGGATCTCATATGAGCCTTCATATCTTGCCAAGTTGCGATTGGAGGCTCTTCTTTTGCTTCGCGAGCGAGTTGGACTTGTTTCCACCAAAGGTTGGCATACTCATCAAACTCGAGGGAAGCCATGGCCATCATCTTCTCATTGCTATAGTTGTGCATGCGGAAGATCTTGTCGACCTTGAGTTCCCAAGAGAGATATTCTTCGGGCTCATTGGAACCGATGAACTTTGGCATGGTGAATTTGAGCTTGCCGAAAGTTTCTTCTCCATTGCGGTTCCGGTTGCGGTGGTTGCCATGATTTGGGCGGTCATCATCATCCGAGCTCTCATGTCTTGCTTGGTGATTGTTGCGTTGCTCTTGCGGTTGTTGAGGTGCCTCGTTTGGTGGTGGAACTTGTTGTTGACGACAAGCTTGGGGAGCTTGCTCATTTTGTTGTCGCGGGTGAGGACGAGGAGGAGGTTGATGGTCCTCACGACGAGCTTGGGGAGCTTGCTCTTGTTCTTGTCGTGGTTGATGCCGAGGAGCATTAGCTTGCGCCATGTGGCGAGGAGGACGTCGAGCCGCATGCGCAATGGGCTGCTCTTATTCTTCTTGGTGTAGGGGAGGTTCGTCATGACCATCATGTTGCCGACGTGGGCGATCATGTCGATGATGATGCCTTGGAGGATCTTCGAGTGCTTCACGTCGACGGTGAACTTGTTCGCACTCTTCGGATGCTTCACTTGGAGTGGAAGGGACATGTCGACGACGATGGCCTTGGTGGTCCATGTGAGGTTGCTCTTGTTGAATCACAAGTGCCCTTGGTTGTGGCCGGTTCACTTCACGCCTTGGAGGTCTTGCGGAGAGGTCACCATAATAGCTTGACGTTGCGGCTTGACGCGGAGATGGTACCGCTTGCGAAGAGCTCATGGATTGTAGAACGGGTCCATCCCGGTGCCTTGAAGCGTGACGGCGAGGTGCACTTGATTCGCTTGAGGAGTGCCGAGATGAGCTTGATTCGCGCGAGCGTGGCCTTGCGAGTCCATCAATGAGGCGTTGAAGCTTCTCATCCGTTGAGGCGAGTGCACGACCAAGAGCTTCATTTTGATGACCGAGGTTGTGTTGCATGGCATGCATTTGGCCACGGACTTCTTCGAAGCGGTTGTCGATGTTCTTGAATTCCACACGGGCCTCGGTAAATTGTTCATCTTGGCGCCGCTCGAGAGCTTCACAACGATAGTTGAATTCTCCTCGGACCTTCCAATGGTCCCATCTTGTCATGAATTGTGTGTCATCCTCCGGAGGTGGTGGTGGTTGTGATGGCTCTCCGTGCCTGTCCATGATGCAAAGCCAACAAGGGTTGTATATGGAGAGAAAGGGTGCGGAGAGTTAGCCTTTTACCTCACCTTGGAGAAACCCTGGGGAGAAATTCGTGATCAACCGTGCTCTGATACCAATATGTTATGGGGTAACCCTGGGGTTGGCCCGATCTTTCACGAATTCCACGAGAAACGAGGGGAAAGCGGTGGTCGGAGGATGAAATCGAGGAGGGAGATGAAAACCACGAACACACGCACGCCAAAACACGATACACGCCTACTCCTCACGCCGGTGGCAACCGGTCCAACATAATCCCTAGGATCGGTGTTGGGCGAAGCTCGCTCTCCACGCCAACAACGGGGGATGAGGTGCTTGGTGAGATCTTGATGACTTGGGGGCGAGAACCCAAGGCCTTGTACAACTTGAACGCACTAGGCAAGATCCAAGACGGGGTGGATAATCCGGTGCTGCTTGGTAGGAGCATGAGACCAATAGATATAAGTCCTCAAAGGGTTTCCTTAATATCTATTATTATCCAAGTCTAGGGTTTACAATGGAGGGTGGGGGCTATATATAGTGCAGCCACAAAACAGGGGTAGTTTCGGAACGAAAATGTAAATTATAGGTAGGGTTACAAGGCACAGGGCCGAACTTAGGCGTTCAGGATCAGTCAGAGCCGGTAGTACCGGTCTGGCAACCGGTAGTACCGGTGGTAACCGGTAGTACCGCTTCGGGAGCGGTAGTACCGCTTGAGGGCCTGGAGCTTCCGACTGAGGCGCCTGTGGAGAGCGGTAGGAGGGGGCGGTAGTGTTAGGGGGTGACCCTGGGGTTGGCCCGATCTTTCACGAATTCCACGAGAAACGAGGGGAACGAGGTGGTCGGGGGATGAAATCGAGGAAAGCGATGAAAAACCACGAACACACACACACACCAAAACACGATACACGCCTACTCCTCACGCCGGTGGCAACCGGTCCAACATAATCCCTAGGATCGGTGTTGGGCGAAGCTCGCTCTCCACGCCAACAACGGGGGATGAGGTGCTTGGTGAGATCTTGACGACTTGGGGCGAGACACCGAGAACCCAAGGCCTTGTACAACTTGAACGCACTTAAGCAAGATCCAAGAGGGGTGGATAATCCGTGCTCCTTGGTAGGAGCATGAGACCAATAGATATAAGTCCTCAAAGGGTTTCCTTAATATCTATTATTATCCAAGTCTAGGGTTTACAATGGATGGTGGGGGCTATATATAGTCCAGCCACAAAACAGGGTAGTTTGGGGATAAATAGCGAAATATGGAGAGGGTTACAAAGTAGGGCGAAATATCACGTAAAGTCTCTGTCTCTGGCGGTAGTACCGCCTGGCGGGACCGGTAGTACCGGTCATGCGGTAGTACCGGTTCTGGACCGGTAGTACCGCTGTCGCCTCTGGGCTTCTTGTTGGGCCTTGCTGAGGGCGGTAGTCTGTGAGTCCAGAGTACCGGATCCAGGGGCGGTAGTGCCGCTGGTGACAGAGCGCTTGGGCAGCTGGGACCTTCATGCTTATGGTAGCGTTGGCCGGTAGTACCGCCAAGCGGTAGTACCGGTCGCCAGGTCCGGTAGTACCGCTGGCGACAGAGAGCATTTGGTCTCTTCTTCGGGTGCTCCTCCGTCCTGCGGGTTCTTCTCTTCGTACCTGATGATGCACAAGGTATGGGTATGAAGTAGCAAGCCATCCAAGGGTGTATTGAAGTCACACATGGAGAGGAGCGAGTTCACCTTAGCTTGAAGGAGTTTGGCTCGGGCGCGAGTCATGGGTCCACTTGGGGAGCTTGTGGGGGTAGATGTAGAAGCGGTCGTAGGACGGGCTGCATCAGCTCCCCCCCTTGGGAAAGAGTCGTCCTCGACTCTTCAACCGGCTCGACTTTCTCTTCTCCATGGTAGGGTGAGAGGTCCTTGACATTGAATGTCGAGCTCACAAGATACTTGGAAGTTGGGATATCGATGACATAAGCGTTGTTGTTGATTCGCTTGAGCACTTTGAATGGTCCATCTCCTCTAGGCTTTAGCTTGGAGTCGCGTTCCTTGGGGAAGCGGTCTTTACTTAAGTGTATCCACACAAGGTCGCCCTCTTGGAAGATTATCTCTTTCTTATTCTTGTTTAGCCTTGATGCTTGGCGAAGGACTTGTTGCTCGATAGTAGCTCGTGTGTCATCATGGAGTTTCTTCATTGTGTGGGCGCGCTTGGCAACATCCATATTGGCACGTTCATGAAGTGGGAGTGGAAGGATATCGAGCGCGGTGAGAGGCTCGAAGCCGTAGACGATCATGAACGGGCTCCTCATGGTGGTGGCGTGCTTGGCGCGGTTGTAGGCGAACTCGGCGTGTGGAATGCATTCCTCCCAGTCTTTAAGGTTCTTCTTTATCAACACCCGGAGGAGTGTGCCAAGACTTCGATTGACGACCTCGGTTTGTCCATCGGTTTGAGGATGCGAGGCGGACGAGAAGAGGAGCTTGATGCCGAGCTTGGCCATGAGTGTCTTCCAGAAGTAGCTCATGAATTTTACGTCATATGGAGACGATTGTCCTTGGCACACCGTGTAGCCGAATTATTTCCCTGAAAAACAAATTTGCTACATGTGAAGCATCATCGGTCTTATGGCACGGAATGAAATGTGCCATTTTGGAAAAACGATCCACTACTACAAAAATGGAATCATGACCATGCTTAGATCTAGGCAATCCTAACACAAAGTCCATGCTAATGTCCGACCAAGGTGCATGAGGAATAGGCAATGGCATATAAAGACCAAAAGGGTTGGACTTAGACTTAGCTTGGATACATGTAGTGCGTCGTTGGACGTGGCGCTCCACGTCGCGCTTCATCTTTGGCCAAAAGTAGTGAGTGGAGAGCATGTCGTATGTCTTGTCACGGCCAAAGTGGCCCATAAGGCCTCCACCATGGGACTCTTGAAGAAGCAAAATTTGGAGAGACGATTTCGGAATGCAAAGCTTGTTTTGTTTGAAAAGAAAACCCTTATGCAAATAGAAATCATCAATCCCTTTGTCTACGGAACATTGTGCAAATATTGATCCAAAGAAAGGGTTGACGCGACAAAGATTTGATGTCATCAAGACCCAAGACATTGACTTCGAGTCGTGTAAGAAGGCTTGTGTTTTTGTGAGACAAGGCGTCCGCTACCACATTTTCTTTGCCCTTCTTGTATTTGACAATGTAATGAAAAGACTCCATAAACTCAACCCATTTTATGGTCTTTTACTCAAGTTGGCTTGGCCCTTAAGATACTTCAACGACTCATGGTCGGAATGGATGATAAATTCTTTGGGCCAAAGATAGTGTTGCCACACTTGAAGAACTCGAACCAAGGCAAAAGTTCTTTGTCATAAATGGGATAATTGAGGCGTGCACCATCAAGTTTCTCACTATGGTAAGCAATAGGACGCCCATTTTGCATAAGGACGCCCCAATGCCAATACCACTAGCCACATTCAATCTCAAATGTTTTTGTGAATCCGAATGCAAGAAGTGGTGCTTGTGAGCCTCTTTTGAGCTCATCAAAAGCCTTTTGTTGTGCTTTTCCCCAAACGAACGTGACATTTTTCTTGGTCAATTCGTTGAGGGGGCAAGCAATTGTAGAAAAATCTTTCACAAAGCGACGGTAAAAGCCAGCCAACCCATGAAAACTACGAAGTTCACTAACATTTGTTGGGATGGGCCAATCTCGTATGTCCTTGACTTTTGAGACATCCACTTCTATGCCATTAGAAGACACAACAAAACCAAGGAAAATCAGCTTTTCTTTTGCAAAAGTGCACTTTGGGAGATTAGCATAAAGCTTTTCATGACGAAGGATTTGAAGGACCTCCTTAACATGAGTAACATGCTCCTCTAGGGACTTGCTATAGACAAGGATGTCATCAAAGTAGACAACTACACTCTTTCCAATGAGAGATCGCAAAATATGGTTCATGAGGCGCATGAAGGTAGATGGGGCATTGGATAAGCCAAAGGGCATAACCAACCATTCATAGAGACCAAGCTTGGTCTTGAAGGCGGTTTTCCACTCATCACCTTCAGCCATGCGAATTTGATGGTAACCACTACGAAGATCAATTTTGGAAAATATAGTGGCTCCACATAACTCATCAAGCATGTCATCAAGACGCGGTATAGGATGTCGATAACGCACGGTGATTTCATTGATTGACGGCACCATGCATAACCGCAACGTATCATCCGCTTTTGGGACTAGGATCACGGGACCGCGCTTGGGCTAGTGCTTACTTGGATCAAACCTTTGAGACAAGTTGGTTGATTTGACGCCGATCTCCTTCGTCTCTTCCGGTTCAGCGATACGCCGCGCCGGTTTGGGAGTGGTGCGCCGGGTATGAGGTCGATGCGGTGTTCTATTCCACGAAGAGGAGGAAGGCCATGAGGAAGCTCTTCGGGAAAAACATCTTGGAATTCCTGCAAAACAGCCATCAAAGAAGGAGGAACATTTGTCAAGTCGTTAGTTCCTTGCGCTAGTCCCTTTCATACAAGGACATAGTGCAAGATGGATGGGTTGTTACGCACTTCTCTCATCTCACTTTTGGTGGCAAGAAGAACACTCTTAGTTTTTCCACTCGAGTTTGGCTTGTAGCTCTCACTCACTATGGTGTGGTTCTCTCGCTCACCACTCTTCTCACAAGGTGTTTTTGCATATTGCGCCCTCGCTAAAGCCTTTGCATTGTCCGCAATTATTTGGCTAGGAGTCATTGGTTGCAACACACAAGTTTTATCAAACCATTTGAAGGTGTAAGTGTTTGAGTGACCATTATGCAAAGCACGCTTGTCATATTGCCACGGCCTTCCGAGCAACATATGGCAAACCGTCATTGGGACCACGTCACACTCGACCGTGTCCTTGTAGTGCCCAATGGAGAACGTCACCGAGACGGTGTGCTTGATCTTGACGGATCCTTGGTCACTTAGCCATTGGATATGGTAGGGGTGTTTATGCGGGAAGAGGGTGAGGTTGAGTTTCTCACACAATTCCGTACTTGCAAGGTTGTGGCAACTCCCTCCATCGATGACAACTTTGATGGACTTCCCATTGATGCCGGCACGAGTTTGGAAGATGTTCGAGCGTTGGTCTTCATTTTCATTGGCTTGGGTAGTCAAGACCCTTGTGACCACAAGCGATGGACTTGCGTCATGCTCACATACGAGAAGTTCTTGGTCCTCTTCCAAATGTTGTCTTGTCATGGCCTCCTTGACCCTTGCATCAAACTCTTCTTCACTCAAGTATTCTTCATCGCCGTTGTCATGGATGAACAAAACTTTCTTGTTTCCACATGCATTCGACTTGTGCCCTTTGCCTCCACACTTGTAGCATTCACCGGTGAAAGGTTGATCATCCCTTGTGTGTTTGCCACTTGGGCTGTTTTCCTTGAGGGAGAGCTTGAAGGGAAGCTTGGTTGTACTTGAGGAGCTTCCACTTGGAGTTGTTGGAGTAGTGGTTGACGCTTGCTTGAAGGTGAAGTCGCCTTTGGTTTGTTGTACTTGATGTCCTCTTGCACTTGGCGCTCGACCTTGGATGCGATGTGCACAAGCTCAACCATGTTGTTGTACTTTTGGAACTCGGTGATACGCTTGATGGGATGGTTCAAGCCATTGAGGAAGCGTGCCATTGTTTGTTCATCTCGCTCTTCGATGTTGGCACGGATCATGTTGAGCTCCATTTGTTTGAAGTACTCTTCCACGGTCTTTGTCCCTTGACTAAGCGTTTGAAGCTTGTTGAAGAGGTCACGCGTGTAGTGCGAAGGAACAAAGCGGGATCTCATATGAGCCTTCATGTCTTGCCAAGTTGCAATTGGAGGCTCTTCTTTCGCTTCGCGAGCGAGTTGGACTTGTTCCCACCAAAGGTTGGCATACTCATCAAACTCGAGGGATGCCATGGCCATCATCTTCTCATTGCTATAGTTGTGCATGCGGAAGATCTTGTCGACCTTGAGTTCCCAAGAGAGATATTCCTCGGGCATGGAACCGGTGAACTTGGGCATGGTGAATTTGAGCTTGCCGAAAGTTTCTTCTCCATTGCGGTTCCGGTTGCGTCGGTTGCCCTGATTTGGGCGGTCATCATCATCCGAGCTCTCATGTCTTGCTTGGTGATTGTTGCTGTTTTGCGGTCGAGGTGCCGCGTTTGGTGGTGGAACTTGTTGTGGACGAAGAGCTTGGGGAGCTTGCTCGTTTTGTTGTCGCGGATGAGGACGAGGAGGAGGTTGATGGTCCTCACGACGAGCTTGGGGAGCTTGCTCTTGTTCTTGTCGCGGTTGATGCCGAGGGGCATTGTCGTGCGCCCTGTGGCGAGGAGGACGACGAGCCATATGCGCAATGGGCTGCTCTTCTTCTTCTTGGTGTAGAGGAGGCTCGTCATGACCAACATGTTGGCGACGTGAACGCTCATGTCGATGATGACGCCTTGGAGGATCTTCGAGTGCTTCACGTCGACGATGATCTTGTTCGTCCTCTTCGAAAGTGTCACTCGTTGTTGAAGGGACATGTCGACGTCGATGGCCTTGGTGGTCCATGCGAGGTTGCTCTTGTTAAATCACAAGTGCCCTTGGTTGTGGCCGGTTCGCTTCGCGCCTTGGGGGTCTTGCGGAGAGGTCACCATCATAGCTTGACGTTGCGGCGTGACGCGGAGATGGAACCGCTTGAGCTCATGGAATGAAGAACGGGTCCATCCCGGTGCCTTGAAGCGTGACGGCGAGGTGCACTTTAATCACTTGAGGAATGCCGAGATGAGCTTGATTCGCGCGAGCGTGGCCTTGCGAGTCCATCAATGATGTGTTGGAGCTTCTCATCCGTTGAGGCGAGTGCACGACCAAGAGCTTCATTTTGATGTCCGAGATTGTGTTGCATGGCATGCATTTGGCCACGGACTTCTTCGAAGCGGTTGTCGATGTTCTTGAATTCCACACGGGCCTCGCTAAATTGTTAATCTTGGCGCCGCTCGAGAGCTTCACAACGATAGTTGAATTCTCCTCGGACCTTCCAATGGTCCCATCTTGTCATGAATTGGTTATCATCCTCCGGAGGTGGTGGTGGTTGGGATGGCTCTCCATGCCTGTCCATGATGCAAAGCCAACAATGGTTGTATATGGAGAGAAAGGGTATGGAGAGTTAGCCTTTTACCTCACCTTGGAGATTATATCAAACCAATTGCCACACAAATGAGCGAAAAGCGTGCAAAGTGAAATGGCAAGAAATTCTCAAAGGCTTTTGGTGGAAGGTTAGTGTTGTGGAAAACCAAACGAAACGATCCAAGCAAAAGGTTATTGTCCTACGTGGTAAAGAACCAAAGATCAAAAGCAAAAAGGATACGATCTACAAAAACACGGAAAACACACACGTGGAGAAAAACGGGGTTAGCACGACTATGAAAATGAGCACAAAAGGTCCTAACGAAGACTACTCTCGGTTGTCGTGCCAACACAAGGGGAGACCACAACTCGTTTGCCAAAAGAGGGTAAGCAATAGATTTGTGCACTTGCCGCGGAGTGCTCTTTCTTCTCTCTTTCTTGGATTACAAGCTTGGTATTCTCTTTGTATTGGGAGACTATGTAGCTTTTTCTCTTTTTTTTTGTTCTCTTTTTTTTGATTCTTTTTTCTTTTTCTCCCTTGCTATGCTACTATGTTAGCTTTTGTATTTGGCCTCACACTCTCACTTTTCGAAGGCAAGTGCACAATGCTTAGACAAACACAAAATGAGTTGCTCTCATAGGATAGATACACACAAAGGAAGATATGGGGCTGTCAAGGTGGTGCAAGTTATACCTTTGGTATTGTTGACGACTTGCAACCGTTGGTGGGGGGGGATGATGTTCGAGTGTCGCGGTGTCGTTGAGCGCGTGATAACGTTGATGCGGAAGCTTGTGTTAAGATGGCGACAAGCACGCGAAACACGAACAAGCTAAATGGGAAAGTCAGCGAACGAAACTGAGGCGTCAAGACGAAGGAAAAACCTCATTCTTGGCGGTACCGCTTGGTACAAAGCGGTAGTACTGACGGCGGTAGTACCGCTTGTTACGGGCAGTACGACGGCAGTAGTACCGCTTGTAACACGAACTACAACGAGATCCACTTGACACAAACCTCGATCCGTGGGAAACCGACCGAAGGCTGGCTAGGAACAACAGGGCTATAGATCGACTCCCAAAGCAACAGATCTATGGACCAAAACCACAAAACGCACCAAATCCAGATCGATCCAAGGCAAATTGGGGCTCTTTTGGTGGGATTTCGATTTTAAGCGGATAAAGAAAAAATTGGGGAAATTCGTGATCAACCGTGCTCTTGATACCAATATGTTAGGGGTGACCACAGGGTTGGCCCGATCTTTCACGAATTCCACGAAACGAGGGAACGAGGTGGTGGGATGAAATCGAGGAAAGCGATGAAAACCACGAACACACACACACCAAAACACGATACGCCTACTCCTCACGCCGGTGGCAACCGGTCCAACATAATCCCTAGGATCGGTGTTGGTGAGCTCGCTCTCCACGCCAACAATGGGGATGAGGTGCTTGGTGAGATCTTGACGACTTGGGGCGGAAACCGAGAACCCAAGGCCTTGTACAACTTGAACGCACTTAAGCAAGATCCAAGAGGGGGGTGGATAATCCGGTGCTCCTTGGTAGGAGCATGAGACCAATAGATATAAGTCCTTAAAGGGTTTCCTTAATATCTATTATTATCCAAGTCTAGGGTTTATAATGGATGGTGGGGGGCTATATATAGTCCAGCCACAAAACAGGGTAGTTTGGGGATAAATAGCGAAATATGGAGAGGGTTACAAGGCTGGGCGAAATATCACGTAAAGTCTCGTCTCTGGCGGTAGTACCGCTGGCCGATGTACTGGTCATGCGGTAATACTGTTCTGGACCGGTAGTACCGCTTGTCGCCCGGGCTTGGCTGGGCCTTCTGGGGGGCAGTGGGCGGTAATCTGAGTCTAGTAGTACTGGGATCGGGGCGGTAGTGCCGGTGATGAGAGCGTTTGGGCAGCTGGGACCTTCTGTCACATGATAGCGTTGGCGTAGTACCGCCAAGCGGTAGTACCGGTCAGTCCGTAGTACTGCAGGCGACAGAGCATTTGGTCTCTCTTCTTGGTGCTCCTCGTCCTGGGTTCTTCTCTTCGTACTGATGATGCACAAGGTATGGGTATGAAGTAGCAAGCCATCCAAGGGTGTATTGAAGTCACACATGGAGAGGAGCGAGTTCACCTTAGCTTGAAGGAGTTTGGCTGGGCCGAGTCATGGGTCCACTTGGGAGCTTGTGGGGTAGATGTAGAAGCGGTCGTGGGGCCAGATTGCATCGGTGTACCGCTATCCGGTAGTACGGTTCTTGGGCCGTAGTACGCTGCGTCTGGGCGGAGTGGTGCTTCTGGAGCGTCCGGTGGCTGGGCTGGTAGGACCGCTTTGAGCGGTAGTAATCGGTCGGCTCAACCGGTAGTACCGCTGCGTCTGGCCAATCGGTTGCTTTCCCTCCGTTCCTTGGGTCCTTCTCTTCGTACCTGATGATGCACAGTGTATGTGTATGAAGTAGCAAGCCATCCAAGGGTGTGTCGAAGTCACACAAGGAGAGGAGCGAGTTCACCTTAGCTTGAAGGGGTTTGGCTCGGGCGCGAGTCATGGGTCCACTTGGGGAGCTCGTGGGAGTAGATGTAGTAGCGGTCTTAGGACGGGATGCATCACTTTCTCTTGGTGCCATTTTGGTGGTGGCACAAGAAGTTGAAGGTGCCTTGTGATGGTGTCGACGGAGGTCATTGGCGTGCCTTGCCGATGGTTGATGTAGGTGGCGCACTTGGTCATCCATATGACGGTCACGATGATGGCCCTTGACCTTGGCACTCTTCCTTGTAAGTTTTTCTAATGAGCGCAAAGCATCATTAGTCTTGGTGACCATCCTCATGTTTTTGTCGAAGTCGTTGTCCATGTCCTTCTTGAAGTTGTGGAGGTCGCTTTGGAACTTGTCCATTCGATGATGGACCTTGGCGCACTCGAGTTGGAGGCTCCGTCTTGGTCGGTGCGACGTGAGGAGCTTCGCATTGTCGTTCTTGAAGTCGTCCATGCTTGGCGAGTCATTGTTGTTCTAGTACTCCATATCACCCAAGCATGTGGAGCCATTGTTGGTGTAGTGCTCCATGTTATCCATGCTTGTGGAGACATATGCATGGTGGCTCATCGTGGATTCTTCACAGAAATAATCCTCGGTTTCGGAGTCCCTAGACATGATTCACAAGACCAAGCGGTGTATATGGAAGTGGTAGAGGGTGTTAGAGATACAACGTCGAACCTTACTTTACCTTGGAAGATCGTATCGTGCAAGTGGCCACACTTGAGAGCAATAAACCAAGCAAAGTGAAGTTCACGCGGAACACCAAAACCAACTACTAACCAAAACACACACACACACAAGGCCTATGGTGGATAGGTATGGAAAATGGCATGTCAACAACCAATCCGAAATCAAGATGTTGTAATGGCAAGTAAATAACCACAATGATCACAAAGCAAAACAAGTCAATCCACAAGATAGGAAATATGTACAAGGAAACACACACGGTGGGATAAATGGGACTTGTGCAACGGAGAAAGTGAGCTAAGAACCAAATGATTACCTAGCGAAGATTATAAGCTCGTGTCACACAAGTACAAGGAGAGACGCTAGTTCGATTGCATAAGATTGGTGGGCTACAGATATTCACAATAAGTACCACCTATATGATGTTCATCGAGCTTGCGCTTCCTATTCTATGAGGCACTTGTTTGTTTGTTTCTTTTTGTCTTTTCCTTTTTCTATTTTTTTATTTTTTTTCTTTTTCTTTCTATTTTTCACTTGCCTCTTCCTTGTGCCAACAACTATACAAGATAACTATATGAGATAGCGCTCACAATGTTTGCTCAGAATCTACAAGGTATCAAATGTGCATAGCCCAAGCAATCATAAGAGGAACTAGTCTCAATAGGTGTTTGTTGCTCGCAAATATAGTGGGGTTCAAAAAGGAATGCAAGTGGGGAGAAGTCGCGGAATGTTTATACCTTTCGTCGAAGATCTTCACCTTTTATTGTTGGATTCCGCCTTGATCACGGAATTTGGATGGAGTAGATAGCATGAACAACGTGGATGATGATGTAGAGCTCCTTCTCCTCTTCGAAACGAGCTAAAGAACACCAAAATCCGAGTTCGGATGCAAAAGTTATGCTCAAAACGGTGAGAGGTCAAATGGGAATATGCTTTTCTGCTCAAGATCGGGGTAGTACCGGTTGCCTGAGAGGTAGTACCGGTTAAGTGCGGTAGTACCGGATTTTGGGCCCGGTAGTACCGGTTGATCCTGGGACGCCTAGATTTGACGCGTTTTCGCGATTTTGGGGCGATTTGGGCGGAAAATCTTCAAGAAAAACACCAAATCTGATGGAGGGGTTAACCTCTTGGGTGGCCCGATCTTCACGGATCTCGTGGTCAAATCGATGGGAAAGCGATGGGAAAGGGAGAAGGTAGCGGAAGCGAACACACACCTCGCGAAGAACACGATGAGCACACGCAAAACTCACACGATACAAGGCCGATTGCTCCCGAACGGCGGCCACCGGTCCGATAGAATCCTCGCAAGGAAAGATCGGTCAACGTGCTCCCTCAAATCCACATCGGAGAGGGAAGAACACCTTGGGGAGGGTCCTGACAACTTGGAGAAGAGACATCGAACTCCAAGGACTTGTTCAACGATAGATACGTGCTGCAAAATCCAATCGAGGTTGGTGACGATAGTCGGTCCCCTTGGGTAAGGGGATGAGGCAAAACTAGAGATTCCACAATGGGGGTTGTCTTTAGTCTATCATCTATGCCTAAGGGATACATGAAGGGGTGGGGGCTCTATTTATAGGCCATCCACATAAACAGGGGTAGTTTAGGGATAAAACTAGGGTTTGGACGAGCTAGAGGGGTACATGGGCCGAAGGCCCATTGGCGGCAGAGCCCATCGTGCGAGCCAGAGACTCGGTGTGGGTCCAGAGACTCCGGTCTAGGCGGAGACTCGTCTAGGCCGGAGACTCGGCCTGTCTCCTGTCGCCTCCAGTGGCGTTCCCATCCTCGGGCGGTTCTGGGTCGGTCCGGAGGTAGGTCCAGACTCGGTGTGTGACCGAGACTCGGTGTAGGCCGGAGACTCCGGTGGTTCAGCCGTGGCTCCTTCCGTCTCCTCTTCCAAGCCTCCGTCTTGTCGGGCTTGATGTCCCGGGCTTCCTCCCTTGCCTCCGTACTTGTCGGTGTGAACCTATCATGCCTATGTGACGGAGTATGAAGTAGCATACCATTCAATAGGGTAGGAAGTGGGCGCGCATAGAGGAACGGATTCACCTTTGGAGTCCATGACGACTTGGCGTAAGTTGGAGACCAAGATGTGGTAACGACCGTAGGTCGGGCTACATCAGCTCCCCCCTTCAAAAAGAGTCGTCCTCGACTCTCCATGTTCATCATGAAGTAGAAGAGGTCGAAGGACATCCTTGATCCTGGGGTTCACCATATAGTCGTCCTCGGGAAGATTGACTTGACAACACTTCAATGTTCCTTCACCTTCCTTGAAGCCTATAAAGCTCACAACAAAAGCGAAGCAACACTCAAAGCGTAGCCAATTCATGAAGATTATTGCATGAGTCCTCAAGTAGAAGCAAGTCACCTTATCTTGTAGCGATAGCTCGATGAAGGGTAGACATAGGTAACTCTCTTAAGTTCTTCTTGTCAACACGTGGTTGGTAGAGGTTGACGTGTATGCATTTGTACCTACACACAACAAAGACCAAGCAAAATATTTCCGTGCATGATAGAGGAGCATGTCAAATGTGGCATGTCCATTCTTGTTCACAACACTATTAGCACAATACAAGGATAGCAAATGGAATGCATATGCAAGGTCAAAGTGCATGGAAATCGTTTGAACATCATCCAAATGTGGAAACTCAAAAACTCCATATAATTTCTTACTGTGGCACTCAAAGCAATCGAATAGAAATTTGATCAACATCTTTGATGCAAAGTTAGGAGAATTTGGAAAAAACACAAAAGGAAGAATATCCAAAACAACATCATTATGTGTGCCAACCAACCATTGGAAAGAGAAATTGTTCGACATGTTGGATGTCACACACAAATCATCGATAGCAAATATCATGGGAATACGAGTATCCCAAGCGGAAGCCAAAGTAACGTGTTTGCAATCAAACCAAATGAAAGAGCAAGTGGTCCTTATGTTTGTTGCAACAACAAGACGAGATTCTTGGAAGCTCTCATGACAATACATGCTCTTAATGGAACTGTGGTTGCACACAAAACATCGGAGAGAGAAATTGTTCAACAATTTTGTTACAACACACAAAACATCATTATCTAAAAGCGAGGAAACATGAATGTCACAAGGGAAGATAATACCATTAACATGCTTGCAAGCAAACTATAGGAAATAGCAATTTTGCCAACATGAAAGATGCAAAGCATGCAAAAGGTATCAGAGCTGGGTTCGATCTTGAACTAACTTGTTGGATGCTCTCAAGAGCTCTTTTTGTCAACTCGTGCTCAATCGAGGTTGACATGATAGTGCGGGTACCTACACACATCATACACAAAAGGAAGAACGTGTGCATGGTAGAGATACACATCATCCATCATGACGTATCTCTTCTTGTGCACATCACTATTAATGTCAATCAAGTATGAAATAGGTGCATGGTGAGTATGCAAGTGGGGAACATGCTTATCATGGCAATCATCAAAATCTCCAAAAATTGAGAAAGCTATGGGGGCCATCTCATTATAACGCATATGATCAATGTTGTTGCAAGCAAAACAAGTGAAATAGCAAGCATTCATCTTATTGCAAGCAACGGGAGAAATTGAATGACTAGCATGACAAAGCAAGTCCGAAGCAATTGGAGGATACACACAAGATGCATAGCATGGCATGTTTATGGAAATGGTATCGCAATCAAACAATTCCACATGAGCAATATTATGCAAAGGCAAAGCATCACATGGGAATATGAATGAAGCATATGTAATGTCATAAGTATCATCCATAACATGCATATCCTCACAATTCATCATGTCCACTAGTGGGATCATGGCATCATCAACACCCTTATTGTTACCTTGGTCATACCTCTCATATGAAGTGGGTGTTGTGGAAGTAGTGGCCTCCTTGTGGACGACTTCGTTTTCTTGATGTAGCCATGGCATAGCATCATCTTCGTGCACCATATACATCTTCTCCAATTGAGGCATCATTGCTTCATGGCTTGGCGCGTCTTCATCCATGGTACCTAGCACAACATAAGAGAACACACTAGAGGTAGAGGGTAAGTTGTTAGAAATAGAAATGGTCTCACTTGACCTATCAACTACCACTCTCAACTCACTCGGTGTATCACTCATGCCCTCAAAGTGGAAGCACTCAATCTCACATAAGGTGGAGTCACTCATCTCACTCTTGTTCTCACTCAAGTGGGCTAAGTGGCTCTCATACTCACATGGGATTGGTACCACATCATCACTCAAACATATAGGGGTAGGCTCGGGTTCCTCAACTCCATGCGCCTCCGTTGGTGAAAGGAAAATCCCATGCTCACCATTCTTGACCTTGTCGCCTTCAAGGTTGGATGTCATAAGATGGGCATCATCGCTCTCCTCCATGGTCGAAGGGAAAATCCCATGCTCGACCATCTTGTGGCCATCTCGTAGTAGTGGTGGAGGTAGGCTCATGCTATCCAACTTGGCAAAGTAGAGGTCTACATTTTCCTCATTGGCGAGGTCGTGGAAGTCAAGCGTAGGCATTGAAGCTTGATGGCGTGGAGGAAGGCTTGCTCTTGGTGCCATTGTGGTGGTGGCACGGGTAGTTGAAGGTGCCCTATGATGGTGTCGATGGAGGTCATTGGCGTGCTTTGCCGATGGTTGATGTAGGTGGCGCACTTGGTCGTCCACATGACACTCACGACGGTGATCATTTGCCTTGGCACTCTTCTTGTGCTTGTGGTGCCTTCTTGAGCATTATGGTTGGTGCTCATCAAGAATTCTTCGTCTTGGTGGCGAAGATGCCTTTGACGATGTCTTGTATCCTCTTTATGGTGGCGATGCTCATGAGAGGATGTTTGTCGATGAAGATTCTTGTTTCTTGGCGCCTCTTGATGTATATGATGTTTGGACGCCCCTCTTGTTTGGATAGGAGTTGGAGCTTGGCGCCTTGGAGGTGATGTAGCTTGGCGCCTTGGAGATGGTGGAGCTTGACGCCATCTAGGTGGTGGCGCTTGTCGCCTTGGAGGTGGATCATCGAAGTAGGTGGTGCCCTTTGGTGTGGCACGCTTGGCCTTGAAGGTCATGGAATATTGATGATGGGCCTCCGCTTGCTTGGCGTAGTAGGCTTCTATCTCCACGTGGTGGAGGAATTCTTTATGGCTCGTGGAGGAGCCATCAAAGTCGATGAAGTTCTCCGTGTCCTCCATGCTCGGCGAGGCGTCGTTGATGTCGCACTCGAAGTCGTCCATGCTTGGGGAGTAATTGTTGGTGTAGTACTCCATATCACCCAAGCATGTGGAGCCATTGTCGGTGTAGTGCTCCATATGTTCCATGCATGAGGAGCCATTGTCGATCTAGAGCTCCATGTCTTCCATGCATGTGGAGTCGTCGTAGGTGTAGTGCTCCGGGTCCTCAAAGCATGTGGAGCCATTGTCGGTGTTGTGCTCCGTCATGTCCTCTATACTTGTGGAGTCGTAGTCATGGTGGCTCATCATGGATTCTTCATAGAGATCATCGTCGGTTCCGGAGTCCCTAGACATGATGCACAAGACCAAGCGGTGTATATGGAAGTGGTAGTGGGAGTTAGGGATACAACGTCAAACCTTACTTTACCTTGGAAGATCGTATCGTGCAAGTGGACACACTTGAGAGCAATAAACCAAGCAAAGTGAAGTTCACGTGGAACACCAAAACCAACTACTAACCAAAAAACACACACACACACAAGGCCTATGGTGGATAGGTATGGAAAGTGGCATGTCAAGAACCAATCCGAAATCAAGATGTTGTAATGGCAAGTAAAGAACCACAATGATCACAAAGCAAAACAAGTCAATCCACAAGATAGGAAATATGTACAAGGAAACACACACGGTGGGATAAATGGGACTTGTGCGACGGAGAAAGTGATCTAAGAACCAAATGATTACCTAGCGAAGACTATAACCTCGTGTCACACAAGTACAAGGAGATACGCTAGTTCGATTGCATAAGATTGGTGGGCTACAAGATATGCACAATAAGTACCACCTATATGATGTTCATCGAGCTTGCGCTTCCTATTCTATGAGGCACATGTATATTTCTTTTTTTTTCTCTTTTCCTTTTTTTTTCTTTTTCACTTGCCTCTTCCTTGTGCCAAAAACTATACAAGATAACTATATGAGATAGCGCTCACAATGTTTGCTCGGAATCTACAAGGTATCAAATGTGCATAGCCCAAACAATCATAAGAGGAACTAGTCTCAATAGGTGTTTGTTGCTCGCAAAGATAGTGGGGTTCACAAAGTAATGCAAGTGGGGAAAAGTCGCGGAATGTTATACCTTTCGTCGACGAGCTTCACCCTTTATTGTTGGCTTCCTCCTTGATCACGGAATTTGGATGGAGTAGATAGCATGAACAACGCAGATGATGATGTAGTGCTCCTTCTCCTCTTCGAAACGAGCTAAAGAACACCAAAATCCGAGTTGAAATGCAAAAGTTATGCTCAAAACCGTGCTGCAGTTTTTACATGCAGGGAGGCGAGACTCGATGCGGAGGTCCGGAGACTCCGGTCCGGGAGATTCCAGAGCGTCCAGAACTCAAACGGGACACGTTTTGGGCGGAAAAACTCGAACCAAAACCTCAGATTGATGGGAGAAATCAAGGAATTAGGCCATGGGAATGCATGGGAAGGTAGATCAACTAGTTTAGCAAGTAATCCACGGATCAAAACCTACCAAAACTCACTCAAATCACAGATTGATCCAAAACACGAATTGGGGCTGTTTTTGGTGGAATTTTCGAATTTATGGGGAAAACACCAAATCGAAGAGAAATCCGTGGCAACCAAAAGCTGCTGATACCAGATGATGGAGGGGTTAACCTCTTGGGTGGCCCGATCTTCACGGATCTCGTGGTCAAATCGATGGGAAAGCGATGGGAAAGGGAGAAGGTAGCGGAAGCGAACACACACCTCGCGAAGAACACGATGAACACACGCAAAACTCACACGATACAAGGCCGATTGCTCCCGAACGGCGGCCACCGGTCCGATAGAATCATCGCAAGAAAAGATCGGTCAACGTGCTCCCTCAAATCCACATCGGAGAGGGAAGAACACCTTGGGGATGGTCTTGACAACTTGGAGACGAGAAACCGAACTCCAAGGCCTTGTCCAATGATGGATGCGTGATGCAAAGTCCAATCGAGGTTGGTGACGATAGTCGGTCCCCTTGGGTAAGGGGATGAGGCAAAACTAGAGATTCCACACAAGGGGGTTGTCTTTAGTCTATCATCTATGCCTCAGGGATACATCAGGGGTGGGGGCTCTATTTATAGGCCAGCCACTAAACAAGGGTAGTTTGGGGATAAACTAGGCGAATAGGTAAGTAAAGGGGAATACATGGGCTGTGGCCCAACAGGTGCACGCAGGCACATACATGACCGGTAGTACCAGACTTAGGACCGGTAGTACCGGTCATCACCGGTAGTACCGCTCTGGGACCGGTAGTACCGCTTGCGGTCCTGGAGCGTCAGTAGCGAGCAGTAGAAGGGGGCGGTAGTACCGCTGACCGGTAGTACCGGTTCTGACAACCGGTAGTACCGCTTGGACCTGGCAGCTGCCGACCTGTCTTCTTCCGTCTCCTATTCCAAGCCTACGTCTTGTCGGGCTTGATGTTCCGGGTTTCCTCCCTTGCCTTCGTACTGGTCGGTGTGAACCTATAATGCATATGTGACGGAGTATGAAGTAGCATATCATTCAATAGGGTAGGAAGTGAGCTTGCATAGAGGAACGGATTCAGCTTTGGAGTCCATGGCGACTTGGCGTAAGTTGGAGACCTTGATATAGTAATGACCGTAGGTCGGGCTGCATCAACTTGGTAGACCATGGAAATTTGATAGAGAATCTATTCATAATGGAAAAACTAATCACTATTCTCTTATGCATGATGGAAAGAAAATTGGTCTAAAACCTATGACTCCCGAATAGATTTTAAAAGATGATCTTGCTAGAGCTAGTAGAGCTAAAACTGAGGAGAAAAATAAAAGTGAGAATCAGATTGTTGCTGCAGATTTTGTACCACCAAAGAACACTAAATCTGATTCTACACATGCTACTGAAATTCGTTTGAAGAGTCCATGTATGCTTGCAAATAAAATTGATATTGCTAAACTAGATGTAAACAATACTCAATGTTATGCAATTGTCTGCAAAGAGGTTTTGTTTTCATTTGAGGATATGCCTCCTTCTTTGTGATAGGGCAAAGGTGTCCTGATGCAGCCCGTCCTACGGACGCACCTCCATCTACAACACCTAGTCCCCCAAGTGGACCAATGACTCGCGCCCGTGCCAAGCTCCTACAAGCCAAGGTTAACTCGCTCCTTTCCTCATGTGATTTTGGTCTATCTTTGGATGGCTTGCTACTTCATGCATCTACGTTGTGTATCCTCAGATATGAAGAAACACCACCACACCAAGCCACCAAGGAAGCAGGACCAGGAGAAGAAGCTGGAGCTCAGACACTGGAGTCTCCTCTCCTACACCAGTTTGGACCTTCCTCCCGCACCAGGAGACCCAAGCCCGGACAGAAGCCCCCTCCGAGAGGCAGGTCCGAGATTGACCGAGTCTCTGGCCCGCACCGAGTCTCGGACCGACACCGCCAGCATGTTAAAGCCTTTTGGGCCTGGCCCATGTAACCCCCAATTTCGCCCCAAACTTCCAGTTTTATTCTAGAACTACCCCTGTTTATGTGGTTGGCCTATATAAAGCCCCACCCCTCATATGTAAACCCTAGACTTGGATAATGGTAGATTAAGACACCCATTTGAGGATCTTTTAATCTATTGGTCTCATGCTCCTACCAAGGAGCACCTATTGTCCACCCTCCTCTTGGATCTTGCCTAGTGCGTTCAAGTTGTACAAGGCCTTGGGTTCTCGGTTTCTCGCCCCCAAGTCGTCAAGGTCTCACCAAGCACCTCGTCCCCCGTTGTTGGCATGGAGAGAGCTTCACCAACACCGATCCTAGAGATTATGTTGGACCGGTTGCCACCGGCGTGAGTTATCGGCGTGTATCGTGTTTTGTGTGCGTGAGTTCATCGGGATCTTTGCGTGCGTGTGTTCGTGGATTTCGTCCCCTCTTCCTCTTCCACCGCTTCCCCCTTGATCCCGCGGGGATTCGTGAAAGATCGGGCCACCCCAAGGGGTTACCCCATACCATGTCTGATCTTTCGATGAGATGGTGATATTCGATTTGGTGGAGTTCGGGCTTGACGATCCGACTACATGTGCGAGCACGAGCGCCAATGCAATCGCTAGGACAATCTCCTGGAGGTTACCGATCCCGCGGGAACACGATCAGCCTGACCAACGAGGGTCTTAATTCCTACCTGAAATCGAGAACAAGTAAGAACTAATATTGCAATCAAGATATTGCGTATTAAGATGAAAGCTTTATTGAAAAGGTGGGATCCTGTATAGGTGCGAAGTACAAGAGGCCTCTGCGACGCTCGAGCCTTGGCGAAGTTGCTACGATGGCTAACTTAATGTCTAAACAAAATCCGAGTCTAGGGTGACGGCTATGGGGAGTATTTAAGGAGGAAAAGGTGGGGTTTCGGCCAGCCATGGAAGTGGTGGCCGAATCCAACCCTAGAAGTCCTTTTCCCCTCAAATACGGACTCTAAAAAGTGGCTATTTAAAATCCTGCGAAAATTACATGGAATGGCCCAAAATAAAAGGTGTCGCAGCACCATATTAAGCTATGGACGAATTCGTGAAGTATTAATCTTGAATATTTCGTCCAAGCCTTCTTTCTTCATTATGGTGGCCTCAAAATTCTGAAATCTTCATCCGTGGCCTTCTCTTGGATC
Source organism: Avena longiglumis (assembly GCA_030063025.1). NCBI lineage: Eukaryota > Viridiplantae > Streptophyta > Magnoliopsida > Poales > Poaceae > Avena > Avena longiglumis. The sequence goes on along the minus strand of CP125974.1, from coordinate 327,869,596 downwards.
ATCACATGCTTGCTGCCATCTCCATGCATGGCCATGCTCCAATGCTTGTCCCTCTCATCCATGCTTGGTCCATCATTCCTAAGCGTAAGAAATATATCTGATTTAGGCAGCATCATATTCTCATGTATGTGAGGAATAGTTCCAAGAAACGAAAGTACCTGATAGTTAAGTTGTTTGGCACGAGATCTTGTGATGGGTCCTTGTATGTGTGTTGCTGTAGGTACAACGGTTGTATCAATAGTAGGGATGTCCACATCATGCTCCCCTTCTTGAATTGAAGTCGTCCTCGACGCAATCTCATCTTCCTCACCAAAGTAAGGCTTCAAATCTGCAATGTTAAATGTAGGACTAACTGCACTAAAGTCTCCGTGCAACTCAAGTTTATATGCATTATCATTGATTTTCTCTAACACCTTAAAGGGACCAAAGACGTGGCATTAACTTAGACTTGTAAATCAGGAAAACGATCTTTACGCAAATGTAAGCAAACAAGATCGCCAACATCAAACACAACATGCTTTCTCCCTTTATCCCCAGCAAGTTTATACTTAGCATTCATGTGTTCAATGTTATCTTTAGTAGTCTTATGCAAGTTTAATATCATTACAGCGCGTTGTGTAGCATCCAAATTATGTTGCACCGAAGAAGGTAAAGGCAATAAATCAATAGGTGCACGAGGAACAAAACCATACACAATCTCAAATGGGCACATCTTTGTGGTAGAATGCAATGAACGATTATAAGCAAATTCTATATGAGGTAAACACTCTTCCCACAATTTTAAGTTCTTCTTTAAAACAACCCGTAACATAGTAGACAAAGTTCTATTTACTACTTCAGTTTGACCATCAGTTTGGGGATGACATGTAGTACTAAAGAGCAATTTAGTCCCCAACTTAGCCCATAAACATCTCCAAAAGTGGATAAGAAATTTAGTATCACGATCAGAGACAATAGTATTTTGCACACCATGCAAACGAACAATTTCATGAAAGAACAAATCAGCAATATGCGCAGCATCATCCGTTTTATGACAAGGAATAAAGTGTGCCATCTTAGAAAACCGATCCACAACAACAAAAATACTATCCCTCCCCTTCTGTGTTCATGGCAATCCCAAAACAAAGTCCATAGAAATATCCTCCCAAGGAACACTAGGAACAGGAAGAGACATATATAAACCATGTGGATTAAGGCGAGACTTAGCTTTTTGACAAGTAGTGCAGCGTGCCACAAATCTCTCAACATCTCGACGCATACGTGGCCAAAAGAAGTGTGCAGCAAGAACATCCTCCGTCTTCTTGACACCAAAGTGTCCCATCAATCCTCCTCCATGCGCCTCCTGTAACAACAAAAGAACGAACAGAGCTATCCGGAATGCAAAGTTTGTTAGCACGGAACACAAATCCATCATTGAAGACGAACTTATTCCAAGTTCTACCATCTCTACAATTCTGCAACACATCTTTAAATTCAGCATCATGCACATATTGTTCCTTAATAGTTTCCAATCCAAATATTTTGAAGTCAAGTTGAGATAACAAAGCATAACGGCGTGACAAAGCATCAGCAATAACATTATCTTTACCCTTTTTGTGTTTGATAACATAAGGAAAAGACTCAATAAATTCAACCCACTTTGCATGAAGACGATTCAACTTAGCTTGACTACGAATATGCTTCAAAATTCATGATCAGAATGAATAACAAATTCCTTAGGCCATAGATAATGTTGCCAAGTTTCTAATGTCCGAACCAACGCATATAATTCGTTATCATAAGTAAAATAGTTCAGACTAGCCCCACTCAATTTCTCACTAAAATATGCAACAGGTTTTCCCTCTTGTAATAACACCCCTCCCAAACCAATTCCACTAGCATCACATTCAAGATCAAAAGTCTTAGTAAAATTAGAAAGTTGGAGTAAGGGAGCATGTGTTAGCTTATCTTTCAATATGACGAAGGCCTGTTGTTGTGCATCGCCCCAAACAAAGGGCACATCCTTCTTGGTAAGCTCATTCAGCGGCGCGGCAATTGATCCAAAGTCTTTGACAAAGCGCTAATAAAACCAATGAGGCCAAGAAAACTCCTCACTTGTGTGACCGTCTTGGGCTGCGGCCAATTCTCAATAGCTTCAATCTTGGCTGGATCCACTTCAATACCCTGTGATGTAACAACATAGCCAAGAAACGCAACTCGATTGGTGCAAAAGGTGCACTTCTCAAGGTTACCAACAAACGTGCATCACGTAAAGCATTGAAAACCGCACGTAAATGGTCCAAATGATCCTCTAAAGATTTGCTATAAATCAGAATATCATCAAAGTAGACTACCACAAAACGTCTAATGAAAGCACGTAAAACTTCGTTCATTAATCTCATGAAAGTGCTAGGTGCATTAGTTAAACCAAACGGCATTACTAACCACTCATATAAACTGAACTTAGTTTTAAATGCTGTTTTCCATTCATCTCCTAATTTCATACGAATCTGGTGGTAACCACTACGCAAATCAACTTTAGAAAACATGGTAGAGCCACTCAATTCATCAAGCATGTCATCTAAACGTGGAATAGGATGACGATATCGAATAGTAATATTATTGATAGCTCTACAATCAGTACACATGCGCGAAGAACCATCTTTCTTAGGTACCAAAATAATAGGAACAACACAAGGGCTAAGGGACTCACGAATATGATCTCTGTCGAGTAGTTCCTGAATTTGGCATTGTATCTCCTTTGTCTCCTCTGGATTGGTTCTATATGGCGCGCGGTTGGGAAACGTGGCACCAGGAATTAGATCAATTTGGTGCTTAATTCCTCTAATAGGAGGTAGTCCTGGTGGCAGCTCAGCGGGAAAGACGTCCTCATATTCCTGCAAAAGGTTAGCAATAGAGGGTGGCAAAGAAGGAGGCATATCCTCAAATGAAAACAAAACTTCTTTCCAGATAATTGCATAACATTGAGTATTGTTTACATCTAGTTCAGCAATATCAATTTTATTTGCAAGCATACATGGACTCTTCAAACGAATTTCAGTAGCATGTGTAGAATCAGATTTAGTGTTCTTTGGTGGTATAAGATGAGATTGCGTCGAGGAAGACTTCAATTCAAGAAGGGGATCATGATGTGGACATCCCTACTATTGATACAACCATTGTACCTACAGCAACACACATACAAGGACCCATCACAAGATCTCGTGCCAAACAACTTAACTATCAGGTACTTTCGTTTCTTGGAACTATTCCTCACATATATGAGAATATGATGCTGCCTAAATCAGATATATTTCTTACTCTTAGGAATGATGGACCAAGCATGGATGAGAGGAACAAGCATTGGAGCATGGCCATGCATGGAGATGGCAGCAACCATGTGATGATCCAAGAGAAGGCCACGGATGAAGATTTCAGAACTTTGAGGCCACCATAATGAAGAAAGAAGGCTTGGACGAAATATTCAAGAGCAATACTTTACGAATTCGTCCATAGCTTAATATGGTGCTGCGACACCTTTATTTTGGGCCAGGCCCATGTAATTTTCGCAGGATTTTAATTAGCTACTTTTTAGAGTCCCAGATTTGAGGGAAAAGGACTTTTAGGGTTGGATTCGGCCACCACTTCCATGGCTGGCCGAAACCCCACCTTTCGCCCTTAAATACTCCCCATAGCCGACCCCCCAGACTCGGATTTTGTTTAGACATTAAGTTAGCCATCATAGCAACTTCGCCAAGGCTCGGCGTCGCAGAGGCCTCTTGTGCCAGCACCTATTCAGGATCCCACCTCTTCAATAAATCTTTCCTCTTAATCCGCAATATCTTGATTGCAATATTGGTTCTTACTTGTTCTCGATTTCGGTAGGAATTATGACCCTCATTTCGGTCAGTGATCGTGTTCACGCAGGATCGGTAACCTCCAGGAGATTGGCCTAGCGATTGCATTGGCGCTCGTGCTCGCACGTGTAGTCGGATCGTCAAGCCCGAACTCCACCAAATCGATTATCGCCATCTCATCGAAAGATCGGACACCTTTGCCCCATCAGGAAGCTCTTCGGGAAATACATCTTGGAATTCCTGCAAAACAGCCATCAAAGAAGGAGGAACATTTGTCAAGTCATTAGTTCCTTGCGCTAGTCCCTTGCATACAAGGACATAGTGCTAGATGGATGGGTTGTTCCGCACTTCTCTCATCTCACTTTTGGTGGCAAGAAGAACACTCTTAGTTTTTCCACTCGAGTTTGGCTTGTGGCACTCACTCACTATAGTGTGGTTCTCTCGCTCAACACTCTTCCCACAAGATGGTTTTGTGTATTGCGCCCTCGCTAAAGCCTTTGCATTGTCCGCAATTATTTGGCTAGGAGTCATTGGTTGCAACATACAAGTTTTTTCAAGCCATTTGAAGGTATAAGTGTTTGAGTGACCATCATGCAAAGCACGCTTGTCATATTGCCACGGCCTTCCAAGCAACATATGGCAAACCATCATTGGGACCACGTCACATTCCACCGTGTCCTTGTAGGGCCCAATTGAGAACGTTACCGAGACGGTGTGCTTGATCTTGACGGATCCTTGGTCACTTAGCCATTGGATATGGTAGGGATGTTTATGCGGATGGAGGGTGAGGTTGAGTTTCTCACACAATTCCGTGCTTGCAAGATTGTGGCAACTCCCTCCATCGATGACAACTTTGATGGACCTCCCATTGATACCGGCACGAGTTTGGAAGATGTTTGATCGTTGGTCTTCATTCTCATTGGCTTGAGTAGTTAAGACCCTTGTGACCACAAGCGATGGACTTGAGTCATGCTCACACATGAGTAGCTCTTGGTCCTCTTCCAAATGTTGCCTTGCCATGGCTTCCTTGACCCTTGCATCAAACTCATCTTCACTCAAGTATTCTTCATCGCCGTTGTCATGGATGAACAAAACTTTCTTGTTCCCACATGCGGCTGACTTGTGTCCTTTGCCTCCACACTTGTAGCACTCACCATTGAATGGTTGTTCATCTCTTGTGTACTTGCCACTTGGGGGCGGTTTTCCTTGAGGAAGTGTTGGCTTGAAGGGAAGCTTGGTGGTATTTGAGGAGCTTCCACTTGGTGTTGTCGGAGTAGTGGTTGGAGCTTGCTTGTATGTGAAGTATGTCTTTGGCTTGTTGAACTTGATGTCCTCTTGCACTTGACGTTCGGCCTTTGATACAATGTGCACAAGCTCAACCATGTTGTTGTACCTTTGGAACTCGGTGATGCGCTTGATAGGATGGTTCAAGCCATTGAGGAAACGTGCCATTGTTTGCTCATCACGCTCTTCAATGTTGGCACGGATCATGTTGAGCTCCATTTGCTTGAAGTACTCTTCCACGGTCTTTCTTCCTTGACTAAGCGTTTGAAGCTTGTTGAAAAGGTCACGCGTGTAGTGTGAAGGAACAAAGCGGGATCTCATATGAGCCTTCATATCTTGCCAAGTTGAGATTGGAGGCTCTTCTTTTGATTCACGAGCGAGTTGGACTTGTTCCCACCAAAGGTTGGCATATTCATCAAACTCGAGGGATGCCATGGACATCATCTTCTCATTGATAAAGTTGTGCATGCGGAAGATCTTGTCAACCTTGAGTTCCCATGAGAGATATTCTTCGGGATCATTGGAACCGGTGAACTTGGGCATGGTGAACTTGAGCTTGCCGAAAGTTTCTTCCTCATTGCGGTTCCGGTTGCGACGGTTGCCATGATTTTGGTGGCCATCTTCATCATCCGAGCTCTCATGTATTGCTTGTTGATGGTGGCGTTGCTCTTGCGGTTGTTGAGGTGCCGCGTTTGGTGGTGGAACTTGGTTTGGACGACGAGCTTGGGGAGCTTGCTCTTGTTGTTGGCGCGGTTGAGGACGAGGAGGAGGTTGTTGGTCCTCACGGTGAGCTTGGGGAGCTTGCTCTTGATCTTGTCGTGGTTGATGCCGAGGAGCATTATCTTGCGCCATGTGGCGAGGAGGACGTCGAGCCGCATGCGCAATCGGCTGTTCTCTTTCTTCTTGATGTGGAGGAGGCTCGTCGTTTAGAACATGTTTACGGCGATGACGTTCATGTCGAGGAGGACGCCTTGGTGGATCTTCGAGTGCTTCACGCCGCCGGCGAACTTGTTCTTCCACTTCGGATGCTTCACTTGTTGTGGAAAGAACATGTCGATGGCGATGGGCTTGGTGGTCCATGTGAGGTTGTTCTTGTTGAAGCACAAGTGCCCTTTGTTGTGGCCGGTCCGCTTCACGTCGTGGAGGTCTTGCGGAGAGGTCACCATCATAGCTTGACGTTGCGGCGTGTCGCGGAGATGGTACCGCTTGAGAAGAGCTCATGGATTGTAGGACGGGTCCATCCCGGTGCCTTGAAGCGTGACGGCGAGGAGAACTTGATTCACTTGAGGAGTCCCGTGATGATCTTGAGTCGCGCGAGCGTGGCCTTGCCAACCCATCAATGAGGCGTTGAAGCTTCTCATCCGTTGAGGCTAGGGCACGACCAAGGGCTTCATTTTGATGACCGAGGTTGTGTTGCATGGCATGCATTTGGCCTCGGACTTCCTCGAAGCGGTTGTCGATGTTCTTGAACTCCACTCGGGCTTCGCTAAATTGTTCATCTTGGCGCCGCTCAAGGGCTTCACAACGGTAGTTGAATTCTCCTCGAACCTTCCAATGGTCCCATCTTGTCATGTATGGATAGTCATCCTCCGTAGGTGGTGGTGGTGGTTGGGACGGCTCGCCATTCCTGTCCATGATGCAAAGCCGAAAAGGGTTGTATATGGAGAGTAAAGGTGCGTAGAGTTAGCCTTTTACCTCACCTTGGAGATTATATCAAACCAATTGCAACACAAAGGAGCGAACAGCGTGCAAAGTGAAATGGCAAAGAAACTCACACACAAAGGAACTACACTCTCAAAAGCTGTTGGTGGATGGGTAGGATTGTGGACAAGCCAAAGAACCAACCGAACGCAAAGGATAGTCAAAAGTGGAGAAGATCCAACAAAACGCAAGTCAAAAGGAAATGGTCAACTCAAAAGGTGATGAGAACCTACGACTACACACACGCGTGGAGAAAAATGGGGTTAGCACGACTATGAAAGTGAGCACGAAATGGCCTAACGAAGACTACGCTCGGGTGTCGTGCCAACGCAAGGAGAGACCACAACTCGTTTGCCAAAAGAGGGTAAGCAACGGATTTGTGCACTTGCCTTGGCGCGCTTCTTCCTCTCTCTTTTGCCTACAAGCTTGATGCTCTCTTTGTATTGGGAGACTATGTATCTTTCCATTTTTCTTTTTCTTTTTCTCTTTTTTTTGATTCTTTTTCTTTTTCTCCCTTGCTATGCTACTATGTTAACTTTTGAATTTGCCCTCACACTCTCACTTTCCAATGGCAAGTGCACAATTCTTAGACAAACACAAAATGAGTTGCTCTCATAGGATAGGTACACACAAGGAAGATATGGCTACAAGGGTTGACACAAGTTATGCCTTAGTTGATGTTGATGATCTTGTGTCGATGGAGCGGGGAAGAGTTTGGGGTCCGTGGTGTCGAAGAGCGCGACGATGTTGCGGAAGCTATTTGTTAGTTGGTGACATGCACACGGAACACAAACAACAAGTGGACAGATTAGCCAACGCAAGAAAAGAGGAAAAATGGGCAAAACTGGCGTTCAGGGCCGGAGACTCCGGTCTCAGGCCGGAGACTCCGGTGTAGACCGGAGACTCTGGTGCACAGGCCGGAGACTCCGGTGTGGGGGGTCTGCTCGTGTTCTTGAGCGGAAATCCACGCCTAGAGTCCTCAAATCCGCGAAAATTTGGCCAAAATTGGGCTGGGAAACGCAGGCAAATGCTGAACCAACACCTTAGACAAGATTTGGTCGGATCAAAACCACTAAAAACACTCCAAAACGACAGATCGATCCAAAGGCAAATTGGGGCTGTTTTTTGGGAAATTTTTGAATTTATGATGGATAGAAGAAAAATTGGGGGGAAATTTGTGATCAACCTTGCTCTTGATACCAAGATGTTATGGGGTAACCCCTTGGGGTGGCCCGATCTTTCACGAAATTCCACGGGAAACGAGGGGAAAGCGGTGGACGGGGGAAGAAGGGATGAAAACCATGAACACACGCACGCAAATCACAATACACGCCGATATCTCACGCAGGTGGCAACCGGTCCAATATAATCTCTAGGATCGGTGTTGGGGGAAGCTCTCTCTCCACGCCAACAACGGGGGACGAGGTGCTTGGTGAGACCTTGACGACTTGGGGGCGAGAAACTGAGAACCCAAGGCCTTGTACAACTTGAACGCACTAGGCAAGATCCAAGAGGAGGGTGGACAATAGGTGCTCCTTGGTAGGAGCATGAGACCAATAGATTAAAAGATCCACAAAGGGGTGTCTTAATCTATTATTATCAAAGTCTAGGGTTTACATATGAGGGGTGGGGATATATATAGGCCAACCACATAAACAGGGGTAGTTCTGGAATAAAACTGGAAGTTTGGGGCGAAATTGGGGGTTACATGGGCCAGGCCCAAAAGGCTTTAACATGCCTGGCGACAGTCGGTCCGGAGACTCCGGTCTGGGGTCCGGAGACTCCGGTCAATCTCCGGACCTGATGTGGACATCCCTACTATTGATAGTTGTACCTACAGCAACACACATACAAGGACCCATCACAAGATCTTGTGCCAAACAACTTAACTATCAGGTACTTTCGTTTCTTGGAACTATTCCTCACATACATGAGAATATGATGCTGCCTAAATCAAATATATTTCTTACTCTTAGGAATGATGGACCAAGCATGGATGAGAGGGACAAGCATTGGAGCATGGCCATGCATGGAGATGGCAGCAACCATGTGATGATCCAAGAGAAGGCCACAGATGAAGATTTCAGAACTTTGAGGCCACCATAATGAAGAAAGAAGGCTTGGACGAAATATTCAAGATCAATACTTTACGAATTCGCCCATAGCTTAATATGGTACTGCGACACCTTTATTTTGGGCCAGGCCCATGTAATTTTCGCAGGATTTTAATTAGCTACTTTTTAGAGTCCGTATTTGAGGGGAAAAGGACTTTTAGGGTTGGATTCGGCCACCACTTCCATGGCTGGCCGAAACCCCACCTTTTCGCCGTTAAATACTCCCCATAGCCGACCCCCTAGACTCGGATTTTGTTTAGACATTAAGTTAGCCATAGTCGCAACTTTGCCAAGGCTCGAGCGTCGCAGATGCCTCTTGTACTTCGCACCTATTCAGGATCCCACCTCTTCAATAAAGCTTTCCTCTTAATCCGCAATATCTTGATTGCAATATTGGTTCTTACTTGTTCTCGATTTCAGGTAGGAATTAAGACCCTCATTGGTCGATGATCGTGTTCACGCAGGATCGGTAACCTCGTGAGATTGGCCTAGCGATTGCATTGGCGCTCGTGCTCGCATGTGTAGTCGGATCGTCAAGCCCGAACTCTACCAAATCGATTATCGCCATCTCATCGAAAGATCGGACACCTTTGCCCTATCAAGTGGTATCAGATTTCAGGTTGCTCGGTGAGATTTTACTGTTTCAGAGATTAGATCTGTTTTACCTATAAACCCACAAAAAGCCAAAAACAGCTTAGAGTTTAGATCCATCCCATAACCAATCTACGCCGCATTATCTTTTCATTTTTGCATTGTTGAATTTGTGTCTACATCGTCACGAGTTCTTTGGTCTTAGTGTCTCGTCCCTTAGAGTTTCGAGTTCTGATCATAGTAGTCACCGCCACACTCGCCGATCACCACCACCATATTCCGCCACCATATTCCGCCGCCATATACCCTACCACCATAAACCCTAATACTCCGCCACCGCCTTCCTACCGCGACACAGATCCGATCAGTTTCCTATTTCTTTTTACTTTCCTTCTTTGTTGTTTCCGTGTTCAGCTAAAGTCCGTGTCGAGCTAAGTGTCCGGTTGTAAGTCCAGAAGGACAGCAAAAAAAAAATTCTGGAACCGCCTCCGATATTTTTTTTTGGAACCGCCTCCAAAAAAATTTTCTGGCTATACTGTTTTTCGACCCCAGGGATCACTTTTCTCCATCGGCCGTTATAGCGATATTTTTTTGGCGCCTGCGCGCTTTCCAGAGCAAAATAAAAAAATTCGAAAATTTTTTGGGGGCTAACCTCTTTTTTAGACCCCGTAGATCAGTTCTAGACACTCGCCATCATAGTGATTTTCTGCATCTCGGTTCGCTTTTCAGGGTGCCATATGATCATACATTGCTTGTTGTGTCGCGTCGTGACATCGTTGGTGATCTAGGCTCGCGTCTCTAGTACGGTCTTTCCTAGGACCAGCACAGTACCGTCGTTGAGCATTCTTTCAACTTTTGCATTGCTGTTTTGATAATTGCTAACCCCCTTTGCTAAGCCTTCCTAGAGCTCCACAGATACTCTCCACGCGGTGTGTTTCCTCTGGGAATCGCTTGGTTCAATCTCTGGACCCACTGATCCTCGTGGTTGCACATCGCCTTTTCCTGCTGTTTGGTAAGAACTTGTAAGAGCTTCGTATATTGCTTGACGGATTACGCGTGACTTCCACCATATTTCTGTACTATATACCTGTGCTTTTTAAGGACTAACCATGACAGATACTTCGCGGAACCCTGCCACAATGACGAACGAGGAACTACATGCCCACTTCTCCGCGCTCTTGGTCAGTCACGCTGAAGACGTGGATATGCGCCTCGGGGAGTTTGACACCAAGCTCACCAACGCCGTGGACAAGATCGATGGTGATGTAGCCCGACCTACGGTCGTTACCACATCTTGGTCTCCAACTTACGCCAAGTCGTCATGGACTCCAAAGGTGAATCCGTTCCTCTATGCGAGCCCCCTTCCTACCCTATTGAATGGTAGGCTACTTCATACTCCGTCACATATGCATGATAGGTTCACATTGACAAGTACGAAGGCAAGGGAGGAAGCCCGGAGCATCAAGCCCGACAAGACGGAGGCTTGGAAGAGGAGGCGGAAGAAGACAGATCGCCAAATGCTCTCTGTCTCCAGCGGTACTACCGGATCTGGCGACCGGTACTACCGGCCAGCGGTACTACCGCCCACTACTACCGCCCCATACAGACGATGCCAACAGAAGTCCCAGGACTACAAGCGGTACTATCGGATCTGGACCCTAGATACCGGTCAGGTACTACCTGGGACCCAAGTCCCAGATTACTGTCCTGCAGTGCTCACAAGACTGTTGTGCCTTCAGCCCATGTACCCCTCTAGCTCGTCCAAACCCTAGTTTTATTCCTAAACTACCCCTGTTTATGTGGCTGACCTATATATAGAGCCCCCACCCCTCATGTACCCCTTAGGCATAGATGATAGACTAAAGACAACCCCCATTGTGAAATCTCTAGTTTTGCCTCATCCCCATTACCAAGGGGACTGACTACCGTCACCAACCTCGATTGGACTTTGCATCACGCATCCATCGTTGAACAAGGCCTTGGAGTTCGATGTCTCGTCTCCAAGTTGTCAAGACCCTCCCCAAGGTGTTCTTCCCTCTCCGATGTGGATTTGAGGGAGCACATTGACCGATCTTTCCTTGCGAGGATTCTATCGGACCGGTGGCTGCCGTTCGGGAGCAATCGGCCTTGTATCATGTGATTTTTGCGTGTGTTCACCGTGTTCTTCGCGAGGTGTGTGTTCGCTTCCGCTACCTTCTCCCTTTCGCTCGCTTTCCCATCGATTTGACCACGAGATCCGTGAAGATCGGGCCACCCAAGAGGTTAACCCCTCCATCATCTGGTATCAGCAGCTTTTGGTTGCCACGGATTTCTCATCAATTTGGTCTTTTCCCCATAAATTCGAAAATTCCACCAAAAATAGCCCCAATTCGTGTTTTGGATCGATCTGTGATTTGAGTGCGTTTTGGTAGGTTTTGATCCGTGGATTACTTGCTAAACTAGTTGATCTACCTTCCCCTGCGTTCCCATAGCCTAATTCCTTGATTTCCCCCGTCGATTTGGTGTTTTTCTTGAAGATTTTCCGTCCAAATCGCCCCAAAATCGCGAAAACGCGTCAAAACTGGGAGTTTCTGGACGCAGCGGTACTACTGGGCTTAAAATCCGGTACTACCGCCCTTTTCCGGTACTACCGGGCCCAAAATCCGGTAATACCGCCCAGTACAGAAAGAAAACAGCAGGTTTCCAGATTTCAGCCTCTCACCGTTTTGAGCATAACTTTTGCAATCGAACTCGGATTTTGGTGTTCTTTAGCTCGTTTCGAAGAGGAGAAGGAGCTCTACATCATCATACACGTTGTTCATGCTATCTACTCCATCCAAATTCTGTGAGCAAGGCGGAATCCAACAATAAAGGGTGAAGATCGTCGACGAAAGGTATAAACATTCCGCAACTTCTCCCCACTTGCATTCCTTTGTGAACCCCACTATCTTTGCGAGCAACAAACACCTATTGAGACTCGTTCCTCTTATGATTGCTTGGGCTATGCACATTTGATACCTTGTAGATTCCGAGCAAACATTGTGAGCGCTATCTCATATAGTTATCTTGTATAGTTGTTGGCACAAGGAAGAGACAAGTGAAAAATAGAAAGAAAAAAAGAAAAAAAATAGAAAAAGGAAAAGAGAAAAAGAAAGAAATATACATGTGCCTCATAGAATAGGAAGCGCAAGCTCGATGAACATCATATATGTGGTACTTATTGTGCATATCTTGTAGCCCACCAATTTTTTTGCAATCAAACTAGCGTCGCTCCTTGTACTTGTGTGACAAGAGCTTATAGTCTTTGCTAGGTAATCATTTGGTTCTTAGCTCACTTTCTCCGTCGCACAAGTCCCATTTATCCCACCGTGTGTGTTTCCTTGTACATATTTCCTATCTTGTGGATTGACTTGTTTTGCTTTGTGATCATTGTGGTTCTTTACTTGCCATTACAACATCTTGATTTCGGAATGGTTCTTGACATGCCACTTTCCATACCTATCCACCATAGGCCTTGTGTGTGTGTGTTTTTTGGTTAGTAGTTGGTTTTGGTGTTCTGCGTGAACTTCACTTTGCTTGGTTTATTGCTCTCAAGTGTGGCCACTTGTACGATACGATCTTCCAAGGTAAAGTAAGGTTCGACGTTGTATCCCTAACACCCTCTACCACTTCCATATACAACACTTGGTCTTGTGAAGCATGTCTAGGGACTCCGGGACCGAGGATAATTTCTATGAAGGATCCACGATGAGCCACCATGCCTATGTCTCCACAAGCATGGATAACATGATGGAGCACTACACCAACAATGGCTCCACATGCTTGGGTGACATGGAGTGCTACAACAACAACGACTCCCCAAGCATGGGCGACTTCAAGAACGACAACGATAAGCTCCTCACATCGCACCGACCAAGACGGAGCCTCCAACTCGAGTGCGCCAAGGTCCATCATCAAATGGACAAGTTCCAAAGCGACCTCCACAACTTCAATAAGGACATGGACAACGACTTCGACAAAAACATGAGGATGGTCGCCAAGACTAATGATGCTTTGCGCTCATTAGAAAAACTTACAAGGAAGAGTGCCAAGGTCAAGGGCCATTGTCGTGAGCGTCATATGGATGACCAAGTGCGCCACCTACATCAACCATCGGCAAGGCACGCCAATGACCTCCGTCGACACCATCACAAGGCACCTTCAACTTCTAGTGCCACCACCAAAATGGCACCAAGAGCAAGCCTTCGTCCACGCCATCAAGCTTCAACGACTACTCTTGCATTTGAAGACCCCATGAACGAGGAAAATGAAGACCTCTACTTCGCCAAGTTGGATAGCATGAGCCTACCTCCACTACTACTACAAGATGGCCACAAGACGGTCGAGCATGGGATTTTCCCTTCGACCATGGAGGCGAGCAGTGATACCCATCTTATGGCATCCAACCTTGGAGGCGACAAGATCAAGAATGGTGAGCATGGGATTTTCCCTTCACCAAAGGAGGCGCATGGAGTTGAGGAAACCGAGCCTATCCCCATATGCTTGAGTGATGATGTGGTACCAATCCCATGTGAGTATGAGAGCCACTTAGCCCACTTGAGTGAGAACAAGAGTGACATGAGTGACTCCACCTTATGTGAGATTGAGTGCTTCCACTTGTAGGGCATGAGCGATACTCCTAGTGAGTTGAGAGTGGTAGTTGATAGGTCAAGTGAGACCATTTCGATTTCTAACAAGTTACCCTCTACCTCTAGTGTGTTCTCTTGTGTTATGCTAGGTTCCATGAATGAAGACGCTCCAAGCCATGAAGCAATCATGCCTCAATTGGAGAAGATGTACATGGTGCACGACGATGACGCTACGCCATGGATAAATCAAGAAGACGAAGTCGTCCACAAGGAGGTCACTACTTCCACAACACCCACTTCATATGAGAGGTATGACCAAGGTAACAATAAGGGTGTTGATGATGCCATGATCCCACTAGTGGACATGATGAATTGTGAGGATATGCATGTTATGGATGACACTTGTGACATTACATATGCTTCACTCATATTCCCATGTGATGCTTTTCCTTTGCATAATATTGATCATGTGGAATTGCTTGATTGCGAGATCATTGCCATAAACATGCCATGCTATGCATCTTGTGTGTATCCTCCAATTGCTTGGGACTTGCCTTGTCATGCTAGTCATTCAATTTCTCCCGTGGCTTGCGATAAGATGAATACTTGCTATTTCACTTGTTTTGCTTGCAACAATATTGATCATATGCGTTATAATGAGATGGCCCCTGTAACACCCTCAGAATCGGACCTATGTAAGTTTTAGCGAAAACCCGCCAAACCCGCATAGAAATGATTCAAAGGTGCCCACCAGGCACTTTCGTGCGGGTGGAAAACGAAGTAATAACATTACACAACAGTCCTCGATGGGACCCACATAACAGATATATATATAACAGCGACTCAAAGAGTCAAGAATACAGATATAACATACAAAGATCCAAATCACCTTGAAAATGATAGAGCGTCCGACTACGGACAAGATGCAAATGGGGCTAAGAGCCCTGAAGAATAACCAATGGCGCCCATAACCGCCTGTGCCAAGCGGAAGGGTAACCCCGCTAACGCGCCGATCTCAAACCTGCTTAAACAAAGGGGTGCCGACAAAGGGCAAAGGAAAAAGATGAGCGTCGATCGAGGCCAAGACACTATGAGACTAGAATTCGGCGGTCCTCGCGTACATAGGTATGGTGGACTGAAGCGGCAGCGGCAGCATGCACTAAACAACCTATAGAGACTCGATACAACTGGCGGCTATTAGAGAGGGGTAAGAAAGACCTATTCGGAACCAACCTGATACTAACATCAAACAAACCCATCTCGCGCTTCCCTCGAGACCAACCGAGGAACTCACACAGTTGGCAGTTTTATTTATTCAGTTGTTGTTGCAGCAATTACTAGTCAGGTATAGATAATCATCCTGATAAAATAAGCAGTGGGCAATTTCTGTTAACCATTCCGTTATAGTTAAAGCACTTACTAATCAGATACAGATAGCATGAGATAACCCAAAACCCAGCAGTTGTTGGTACTTTTATTTAGCCATTCCGTTGTAGTTGCAATATTTACTAGTCAGGTACAATGGTCGCAAGCGACACTCCAAACAAGCAATTGTGGGCAGTATTATTTAGCCATTCCATTATAGTGAAGCTGGTCATCATAAAGTCAAATTTATAGCACTACTTTAGTTATGCTTGTCTATGGTCGAGATACTGTGCTCCAAGTCGTCCATAATCATGACACGGCTTTCGAAAGTTTTAACCCTACCGGTGCACAAATAGCAACACACACTCGATCAGCCTCGGAAAACCAAATCAAAACCCAACGAGGCCTTCACGACAAAGCAATCACAGATTCAGAATATTTCAGGGCCACCCCATTGAGTAGACTGCAACAAAGTAAGCTAGCTCGAGACGGACTCAAGGTTTGCGTCAATGGTCAGAAACGATCGGGAACCCGAAGTGTGGCTTGTCGATACCGCGAAAACATTCCGCTTACCTAAATACAAAGGTGCTCCTCGCACAATCGTAAATACAGTAGTAGCATGGCATAAGTACAAGATCGTAAATAAAACCTCAAACTAGTTTGTGGCCCCAAGAAATAAGACTGAATCAAGCTCTGGCTCAAGGGGGTCCCATAATCCTCCCGGATGTGGATAGCGCGATAAATCAAGGAACAGGTATCAAGTACTCGGGGTCCTACGGGACACAAGTGGCTGTGAAACCAAATATTATCTATCACCCACCGATGCCTCGCTTACTTCAATTTTAGTTGTTAAACAGAATTAAAGTGAACGATAAGTAAAACTATGATCATCTCCAACATCAACATGCGGCAATACATCAACAATCGTGGTAATCGATTTACACGCAACAGCACTTGAGCAAGCGACTACGACGCGCAAGTCCAACTATCTACCAAACAACAGGTAATAGGATGTGTCCAAGGCAATATAAGGATGCAAGGGATATCACGGGTACGAAAACTAGAGCATCACAACACAGATAGCAATAGATCAACAGGAGGGAATATATACTAGAAAAGTAAGATAGGTAGAAAGAGGGAGATGCTCGCCTGAAAACATTGCCGAAGGTTCAACCGAAGATCGGGGCGAAGCTCACATCAATTCAACGGCCTTATCCGCGAAGAAGCAAAACACTAGAATAAACACCGGATGCAATATTTAATACTACGACAAAAGATCGGGCATGATGCATGTATGATGTATGCCATGGCAAGATGCGATGCAACTAGGCAATATTAAGCGGAACCGGGGTTCCGACAATTAAATAGGTGGTGCATGTTATTTAGATACCCCGCAACTTAAATGTTGTTTAACAAGGCAGAATATAGTACCGGGTTCGCTACACCAATTTAAATGAGGCCAATATAAGACTAGATTTGCCCGCATATGGGCCATATATTTAATTATTAGGTGAATCGGCATAAGACCCCCAAACCACAGGCAATATGCATGCATGAAAAATTAATATGCAACAAGTTGTATTGTATTATAAAATAGGGTTTTCGGGAAGGGGTTCACACATAAGGGGGTCTCGTCGAACTTGGGGTTCCGGGGTTCGAGGTCGGTCTCAGGGTTCAGGGTTCGACGGGGGCGTCCTCGGACTCCGGGATCGTTCTCGGATAACGGGGCAGATCTTGGCGCAGCCGGGATGAAGGGCTTGGTGCGGCGTCGGGGCGCATCGGACCCGCCCTGGTCGGTGTCGTTCTTGTCGGTGCGAGGCTCTTGTCGGTACCGCGTACCGGTCGGTCTTGGCGTTCGGGATGCAGAACTTGGTGTCCGGGATGGAGTACTTGTCGCACCGGGGTCTTCGGATCTGGGGTTCGACCTGTGTCCTGGCGTCCCATGAAGGAGAGCTTGGTGTGCCGAGGGTTCGGCCTGCAAATCCCGGGAAGGATGTCTCGCGGTCTTCCCCGTGAAGGCGATCTTGACGCTCGGTGCCCGTGAAGTAGAACTTGTCGTCCGTCTCTTGTCGGCGGTGAACTTGGCCCATGGTCTTCGGGTCCGGGAAGGAGTTCTCGGAGTTCCTTGTTGGAATGTGTAGAATTCGTGTCGAAGATCTTGGAATGTGGCGTCGGTGGTTATTGGTTTCGTTCGGGTCGGTCTCGGTTTTTCCCAAGGCGAAGATCTTGTCGGACATTGGAGCCGATTGGCCAATCTTGAGTGCTTGGGGGAAACGGGGAGGCGAGCTCGGCCATGGCTCCGCGGGACGCACGAGCAGGGGAGGGTCCTGGCCAACAGAGGCGGAGGAGGGTGCGGCCGACGGCACGGGGCCCGGCAATGAGGCGGCGAGGACGCTACCGCCGTGGATTTGAGGTCGGCGGCGCCAAGGAGTTAGCCGGACGAGGCGCCGGCAGCTCTGGCAAGCCGGGCGGTGCTGGATGGGCTCGGGCGGGGCCCGGGAGGACGTGGAGGCGGGACGCGCATGGGTGCAGAGGGCGCGGAGGCGGCTCAGGCGAGGACGGCCAGGGCGGGCGATGAGGCGAGCGGAGGAGGGGACTGTCGGTGGGCTCAGCGGGCCAGGCGTCTTGCGAGGAGGAGCGGCGAGGCGGAGATGCTGGAGCCCGAGGGAGAGAGAGCGGCGGAGCGCAGAGGGTGAGAGGAGGAAGAAGACGGGAGGGGCGATGAGGGCGCCAGGCGGGCGAGGGTGACGGAACGCCACGGGAGGCCGGAGAGGGAGGGAAGCCATGAGGGGCAGGCGGAGTGAGGGGTCTCGCCAATGACGGCGAGCTGGGAGGAACGGGTAGGAGGAAGACGAGGGAGGAGGTGGTTCGGGGAGAGCTGGGTCGTGGCAGACAGATGTGTGGGCTGTAGGCGAGTGGGGTCCGGGCGGGTGCGTGCGTGGTGGCTGTGGTGAGAGAGTGGGGTGAGACCAGGCTGATGTGGCAGGGGGGATTGGTTGATGAAGAGAGGAGAGGTGAGGTGGCATGAGGGGAGTGGCCGGGGTGATGTGGAGGCAAGGGTGGGTAGATTAGGTTGGGTGAACTTAGGATTTAGAGGGGCTGGTTTAGGTGGATCGACACTGGGTGGTCGTTCGGGTCGAATCGACCCGTTCGACTGCCCCACTAAAAATAATTTAATATTTTATTTGTTTTAAATGCACCGTTTGCAAACCGATAGCAGACAAATAAAATAATCCGGAGACCCGGGGTTTTGTGTTTGAACAAAGACGGGGCGTTTAGAAAACATGAACCGGTTTTTCCGCAATAATTTTATGCAAGCAAATGCAATATGATGACGATGCTCAAATGCAAGGTGGCATGATGACATGAGCATGCGGTCATGATGATGCAATGCATAAAAACAACGCGATTTTCTAGTAATGGTTTTGCGGGATGCCACAATTCGACACCACTAACAATGGATCTCGCCCTCGAGATCCGCCTCATGGTACCGGAAGGAATGTCGGCGATCTGCATCTTCTCGCTTCGTGTAGATCCTCGCGACACCACTAACAAGAGGTCGTTGTCCGTGATCGTCGGGAGAACACTCCGGGAACAAAAGGGCGAAGGTAGAGGTATCAACAAATAAAGCCACCTCTAGCTTCCGTGGACGGAGTAAAATCGCTGGATCCACTGATTCGATGTACAAGAGCGAATGATAAGAGTAGTCGGATGGTGATCAGTCCATCGCGCACCCAAACCATTACTCCGCGAACGAATAGGCGGATTATGCAACCAACTCTCGGAATTAGACTGAAGATCTCGACAAGCGAGGTTCGGAAACAAAGGAGTGATACAGACTCTGCATCGGATCTGGCGTCGAGGATGTCGTCGCGTCGGAAACACCGGAAAGCGCAAACAAGGAACAAAGAATGGTATTACAGCAGACGGATTCCTCAAGCAGCATGAACACCGGATGGTAGAACACCGTTATCAAAGGAGGAAACGAAACCCTGAAGGTACGACGGAACCCAACCGCGAGAAATCCTGGACTTGAAGAAAGGTAAGAGAGTGGATTCAAAACACGCAGAGGTAAGAGGAGAATAGCAGAGGGGTAAGGAGTAAAATCAGACCTAATCAGAACTATCCAACCGATTTTGCAAAATAGTTTTGACACTCTACTTCGGCCGTTAGCTAGGTTATCCTACAGGCTGGACTTGTGGGGTATCGCAACTGCCGAGCTCTGATACCACTCTGTAACACCCTCAGAATCGGACCTATGTAAGTTTTAGCGAAAACCCGCCAAACCCGCATAGAAACGATTCAAAGGTGCCCACCAGGCACTTTCGTGCGGGTGGAAAACGAAGTAATAACATTACACAACAGTCCTCGATTGGACCCACATAACAGATATATATATAACATCGACTCAAAGAGTCAAGAATACAGATATAACATACAAAGATCCAAATCACCTTGAAAATGATAGAGCGTCCGACTACGGACAAGATGCAAATGGGGCTAAGAGCCCTGAAGAATAACCAATGGCGTCCATAACCCTGCCCAGGCCAAGCCGGAAGGGTAACCCTGCTAACGGCGTCGATCTCAAACCTGCTTAAACAAAGGGGGTGCCGACAAAGGGCAAAGGAAAAAGATGAGCGTCAAGATCGAGGCCAAGACACGATGAGACTAGAATTGCCGGTCCTCGCGTACATAGGTATGGTGGATCAAGCGCAAAGCAGATGCACTAAACAACCTATAGAGACTCGATACAACTGGCGGCTATTAGAGAGGGGTAAGAAAGACCTATTCGGAACCAACCTGATACTAACATCAAACAAACCCATCCTGGCGTTTCCCCCTCGAGACCAAACGAGGAAGTCAACCGAGGAACTCACACAGTTGGCAGTTTTATTTATTCAGTTGTTGTTGCAGCAATTACTAGTCAGGTGTAGATAATCATCCTGATAAAATAAGCAGTGGGCAATTTCTGTTAACCATTCCGTTATAGTTAAAGCACTTACTAATCAGATACAGATAGCATGAGATAACCCAAAACCCAGCAGTTGTTGGTACTTTTATTTAGCCATTCCGTTGTAGTTGCAATATTTACTAGTCAGGTACAATGGTCGCAGTTTACACTCCAAACAAGCAATTGTGGGGCGATTATTTAGCCATTCCATTATAGTGAAGTGATTACTAGTCATCATAAAGTCAAATTTATAGCACTACTTTAGTTATGCTTGTCTATGGTCGAGATATCAGGCTCCAAGTCGTCCATAACCATGACACGGCTTTCGAAAGTTTTAACCCGGCGGTGCACAAATAGCAACACACACTCGATCAGCCTCGAAAACCAAATCAAAACCCAACGAGGCCTTCACGACAAAGCAATCACAGATTCAGAAATATTTCAGGGGCCACCCCATTGAGTAGACCCGCAACGGTAAGCTAGCTCCGAGACGGACTCAAGGTTTGCGTCAATGGTCAGAAACGATCGGGAACCCGAAGTGTGGCTGGGCTTGTCGATACACGAAAACATTCCGCTTACCTAATGCAAGATGTGCTCCTCGCACAATCGTAAATACAGAGTAGCATGGCATAAGTACAGATCGTAAAATAAACCTCAAACTAGTTTGTGGCCCCAAGAAATAAGATCAATCAAGCTCGCTCAGGGGTCCCATAATCCTCCCGGATGTGGATAGCGATAAATCAAGGAACAGTATCAAGTACTCGGGGTCCCACGGACACAAGTGGGCGTTCGGAAACCAAATATTATCTATCACCCACCGATGCTTCTGCTTACTTCAATTTTAGTTGTTAAACATGAATTAAAGTGAACGATAAGTAAAACTATGATCATCTCCAACATCAACATGCGGCAATACATCAACAATCGTGGCACCGACGACGCAACAACACTTGAGCAAGCGACTACGACGCAAGTCCAACTATCTACCAAACAACGTGTAATAGGATGTGTCCAAGGCAATATAAGGTGCAAGGGATATCACGGTACGAAAACTAGAGCATCGCAACACGTATAGCAATAGATCAACAGAGGAATATATACTAGAAAAGTAAGATAGGTAGAAAGGGAGATGCTCGAAAACATTGCCGAAGGTTCAACCGAAGATCGGGGCGAAGCTCACATCAATTCAACGGCCTTATCCGCGAAGAAGCAAAACACTAGAATAAACACCGGATGCAATATTTAATACTACGACAAAAGATCGGGCATGATGCATGTATGATGTATGCCATGGCAAGATGCGATGCAACTAGGCAATATTAAGCGGAACCGGGGTTCCGACAATTAAATAGGTGGTGCATGTTATTTAGATACCCCGCAACTTAAATGTTGTTTAACAAGGCAGAATATAGTACCGGGTTCGCTACACCAATTTAAATGAGGCCAATATAAGACTAGATTTGCCCGCATATGGGCCCCATATTTAATTATTAGGTGAATCGGCATAAGACCCCCAAACCACAGGCAATATGCATGCATGAACAATTAATATGCAACAAGTTGTATTGTATTATAAAATAGGGTTTTCGGGAAGGGGTTCACACATAAGGGGGTCTCGACGAACTTGGGGTTCCGGGGTTCGAGGTCGGTCTCAGGGTTCAGGGTTTGACGGGCGTCCTCGACCGGATCGTTCTCGGATAACGGGCGATCTTGGCGCAGCGGGATGAAGGGCTTGGTGCGGCGTCAAGACGGACCCGCTCGGTGTCGTTCTTGTCGTTGCGAGGCTCTTGTCGGTACCGCGTACCGGTCGGTCTTGGCGTTCGGGATGCAGAACTTGGTGTGATAGGGCAAAGGTGTCCGATCTTTCGATGAGATGGCGATAATCGATTTGGTGGAGTTCGGGCTTGACGATCCGACTACACGTGCGAGCACGAGCGCCAATGCAATCGCTAGGCCAATCTCCTGGAGGTTACCGATCCTGCGTGAACACGATCACCGACCAATGAGGGTCTTAATTCCTACCAAATCGAGAACAAGTAAGAACCAATATTGCAATCAAGATATTGCGGATTAAGAGGAAAGCTTTATTGAAAGAGGTGGGATCCTGAATAGGTGCGAAGTACAAGAGGCCTCATGACGCCGAGCCTTGGCGGTTGCGACTATGGCTAACTTAATGTCTAAACAAAATCCGAGTCTAAAGGTTCGGCTATGGGGCGATTAAGGGCGGCAGGGGTTTCGCCAGCCATGGAAGTGGTGGCGAATCCAACCCTAAAAGTCCTTTTCCCTCAAATACGGACTCTAAAAGTGGCTAATTAAAATCCTGCGAAAATTACATGGGCTGGCCCAAAATAAAGGTGTCGCAGACCATATTATGCTATGGACGAATTCGTAAAGTATTGATCTTGAATATTTCGTCCAAGCCTTCTTTCTTCATTATGGTGGCCTCAAAGTTCTGAAATCTTCATCCGTGGCCTTCTCTTGGATCATCACATGCTTGCTGCCATCACCATGCATGGCCATACTCCAATGCTTGTCCCTCTCATCCATGCTCGGTCCATCATTCCTAAGAGTAAGAAACATTTCTGATTTAGGCAGCATCATATTCTCATGTATGTAAGGAATAGTTCCAAGAAACGAAAGTACCTGATAGTTCAGTTGTTTGGCACGAGATCTTGTGATGGGTCCTTGTATGTGTGTTGCTGTAGGTACAACGGTTGTATCAATAGTAGGGATGTCCACATCATGGTGTCCGGGACGGAGTACTTGTCGCACCGGGGTCTTCGGATCTGGGGTTCGACCTGTGTCCTGGCGTCCCATGAAGGAGAGCTTGGTGTGCCGAGGGTTCGGCCTGCAAATCCCGGGAAGGATGTCTCGCGGTCTTCCCCGTGAAGGCGATCTTGACGCTCGGTGCCCGTGAAGTAGAACTTGTCGTCCGTCTCTTGTCGGCGGTGAACTTGGCCGATGGTCTTCGGGTCCGGGAAGGAGTTCTCGGAGTTCCTTTTTGGAATGTGTAGAATTCGTGTCGAAGATCTTGGAATGTGGCGTCGGTGGTTATTGGTTTCGTTCGGGTCGGTCTCGGTTTTTCCCAAGGCGAAGATCTTGTCGGACATTGGAGCCGATTGACCAATCTTGAGTGCTTGGGGGAAACGGGGAGGCGAAGCTTCGCCATGGCTCGCGGACGCACGGTGGGAGGTCCGCCAACAGAGGCGGAGGAGGCGCCGACGACATGGGGCCCGGCAATGAGGCGGCGAGGACGCTACTGCTGTGAGGCCAGGCGGCGGCCGAAGGAGCTTAGCGTCGACGCCGAGGCAGCAGCTCTGGCGAGCGGTGCCGCGGATGGGCTCATGGGCGGGGAGGACGTGGAGGCGGGCCGGGCATAGAGGGGCGCGGAGGAGGAGGCTCGAGGCGAGGACGGCAGGGCGGCGGCGACAGGCGAGCGGAGGAGGGGGACTGACGGTGGCTCAGCAGGGCCGGCGACAGCGTCAAGGAGGAGCGAGGTGCGGAGATGCTGGAGCCCGGGAGGGGAGAGCGGAGCGCGCAGAGGGTGAGAGGAGGAAGAAGACGGAGGGGCGTGCGGAGCGAGGCGCCCAAGGGCGAGAGGGTGACGGAACGCCAGGGAGGCCGGAGAGAGGGAAGCCATGCGAGGCGGGCAAGAGGAGGGCTGCGACGGCGAAATGGGAGGAACGGGTAGGAGGAAGACGAGGAGGAGGTGGTTCCAGGGAGAGCGGGTCGCATGGGCGGTAGACAGGGGTGGGCCAGTGGGGTCCCATGGTGGGTGCGTGCGTGTGGCTGTGTGGTGAGAGAGTGGGGTGAGACCAGGCTGATGTGGCATGGGGATTGGTTGGTGAAGAAGAGAGGAGAGGTGAGGTGGCACGAGGGGAGTGGCCGGGTGATGTGGAGGCAAGGGTGGGTAGATTAGGTTGGGTGAACTTAGGATTTAGAGGGCTGGTTTAGGTGGACCGATTAATTTCTGGGGTGGTCGTTGCCTAATCGCGATCGCCCACTAAAATAATTTAATATTTTATTTGTTTTAAATGCACCGCTTGCAAACCGATAGACAAATAAAATAATCCGGAGACCCGGGGTTTTGTGTTTGAACAAAGACGGGGCGTTTAGAAAACATGAACCGGTTTTTCCGCAATAATTTTATGCAAGCAAATGCAAGATGATGACGATGCTCAAATGCAAGGTGGCATGATGACATGAGCATGCGGTCATGATGATGCAATGCATAAAAACAACGCGATTTTCTAGTAGTGGTTTTGCGGGATGCCACAGCCCCCATAGCTTTCTCAATTTTTGGAGATTTTGATGATTGCCATGATAAGCATGTTCCCCACTTGCATACTCACCATGCATCTATTTCATACTTGAATGACATTAATGGTGATGTGCACAAGAAGAGATACGTCATGATGGATGATGTGTATCTCTACCATGCACACACATTCTTCCTTTTACATATGATGTGTGTAGATATCCGCACGAGAATGTCAACCTCGGTTGAGCACGAGTTGACAAAAAGAGCTCTAGAGAGCATCCCACAAGTGAGTTCAAGATTGAACCCCGCTCTGATACCTTTTGCATGCTTTGCATCTTTCATGTTGGCAAATTGCTCTTTCCTATGGTTTGATTGCAAGCATGTTAATGGTATTATCTCCCCTTGTGACATTCATGTTTCTTTGTTTTTAGATAATGATGTTTTGTGTGTTGTAACAAAATTGTTGAACAATTTCTCTCTCCGATGTTTTGCGTGCAACCACGATTCCATTAAGAGCATGTATTGTCATGAGAGCTTCCAAGAATCTCGTCTTGTTGTTGCAACAAACATAAGGACCACTAGCTCTTTCATTTGGTTTGTTTGCAAACATGTTGTTTTTGCTTCCGTTTGGGATACTCATATTCCCATGATATTTGCTTTTGGTGATTTGTGTGTGACATCCAACATGTTGAACAATTGCTCTTTCCAATGGTTGGTTTGCACACATAATTATGTTTCTTTGGACATTCTTCCTTGTGTGTTTTTGCCAAATTCTCCTATTCTTGCATCAAAGATGTTGTTTGAAATTTGGATCGAATGCTTTGCGTGCCCCACTACTACGTTATATGGAGTTTTTGAGTTCCCACATTCGGATGATTTTGCAACGAATTCCATGCACTTTGACCTTGCATATGCATCCCGTTTGCTATACTTGAGTTGTGCTAATCTTGTTGTGAACAAGAATGGACATGCCACAAATGGCATGCTCCTCTATCACACACAAACATATGTTGCTTGGTCTTTGTTGTATGAAGGCACAAATGCATACACGTCAACGTCTATGGACCATGTGTTGACAAGAAGAATCGAAGAGAGTTACCTATGGCCACCCTTCATCGAGTTATCTCTACAAGCTAAGGTGACTTCCTTCTACTTGAGGACTCATGCAATAATCTTCATGAATTGGCTACGCTTTGAGTGTTGCTTCGCTTTTGTTGTGAGTTTTGTAGGCTTTAAGGAAGGTGAAGGAACATTGAAGTGTTGTCAAGTCAATCTTCCCGAGGACGACTATATGGTGCACCCCAGGATCAAGGATGTCCTTCGACCGCTTCTACTTTGTGATGAGCATGTAGAGTTGAGGACGACTCTTTTTGAAGGGGGGGAGATGATGTAGCCCGACCTACGGTCGTTACCACATCTTGGTCTCCAACTTACGCCAAGTCGTCATGGACTCCAAAGGTGAATCCATTCCTCTATGCGAGCCCCCTTCCTACCCTATTGAATGGTATGCTACTTAATACTCCGTCACATATGCATGATAGGTTCACATTGTCAAGTACGGAGGCAAGGGAGGAAGCCCGGAGCATCAAGCCCGACAAGACGGAGGCTTGGAAGAGGAGGCGAAGAAGAGACGCCAAATGCTCTCTGCTCCAGCTGTACTATCGGATCTGGCGACCGGATTACTGCCAGCCAGTACTACCGCCCCATACAGACGACGCCATGAAGTCCCAGGATCAAGCGGTACTATCGGATCTGGACCCAGATTACCGGGTCAGTACCATCGACCCAAGTCCAGATTCTCACATCTGTGTGCCTATCACACTGTTGGGCCTTCACCATGTACCCCTCTAGCTCGTCCAAACCCTAGTTTTATTCCTAAACTACCTCGCTTATGTGGCTGGCCTATATAGAGCCCCCACCCTCATGTATGTACCCCTTAGGCATAGATGATAGACTAAAGACAACCCCCCTTTTGGAATCTCTAGTTTTGCCTCATCCCCTTTACCAAGGGGACTGACTATCGTCACCAACCTCGATTGGACTTTGCATCACGCATCCATCGTTGAACAAGGCCTTGGAGTTCGATGTCTCGTCTCCAAGTTGTCAAGACCCTCCCCAAGGTGTTCTTCCCTCTCCGATGTGGATTTGAGGGAGCACGTTGACCGATCTTTCCTTGCGAGGATTCTATCGGACAGGTGGCCGCCGTTCGGGAGCAATCGGCCTTGTATCATGTGAGTTTTGCGTGTGTTCATCGTGTTCTTCGCGAGGTGTGTGTTCGCTTCCGCTACCTTCTCCCTTTCCCTCGCTTTCCCATCGATTTGACCACGAGATCCGTGAAGATCGGGCCACCCAAGAGGTTAAACCCTCCATCAGATGGACTCGAGAAATCCTTCAACGCCAAGCTTGACGTTCGGTTCAAGGAGCTTTTGAACCGATTGCCCGCACCCGCACCGGCACCCACACATGGCGCACGGCGCATTCCGATCACGGGTCGGATCGGCTGTTGCCGCCGCCGACTTCGGCGGCTATCAGCGGCCGACGCCTCGGACTTCATCGGCCATGCGACATTGGGGATGACGGTACTACTACGAATTTTGACGACGACGATCTTTGACGAGGAGGTTGAACAACCTCCACAGATACCGGTCGTCCCGACATTACTACCGCAACGCTCAACCACCCAGACGTGATGATGATCATGTTGCAAAGCTTAAATTAAATATTCCATCTTTTGAGGGTAAATATAATCCTGATGCATATCTTACATGGGAGATGGAAGTAGAACAACGTTTTTCATGCTTAAAATATCCTGAGAATATGCGTGTTAGTGCTGCTACATGTGAATTTACTAAATTTGTTTCCCTTTGGTGGTATGAGTATTGTCGTTTAAATCCTACTACTATTCCTAGTACTTGGACTGCTTTAAAAACTGCTATGCGTGTTCGTTTTGTACCTCCTACTTATCAACGTGATTTACTAAAGAATCTGACACGTTTAGAGCAAGGGAAAAATTATGTAGAAGAGTATTATCAGGAATTGCAAACGGGGCTGGTTCGGTGTGGTCTTGTTGAATCTAATGAACAAATGCTTGCACGTTTTTTTGGTGGATTAAACAAGGACATTCAGCACATCTTAGATTATAAGGAATATAATTCTATCACTCGTTTGTTTCATCTTGCTTGCAAAGATGAACGTGAAGTGCAGGATCGCTAAACACCATGGAGGAGGACTAATAATTCTGCAGGTCGCACATCCACTTGGACATCCCGACAATCAGCGCCTCCTCGTGATTCGCCACCAGCTACTACCACATCCAAGGCCACCACAAGATTTCCAAATGCTCCTCCACCATCATCCAATGCTCCCGCCAGGTGCATCTTCTATGGCTTCCACGGTCGAAAAAGGATATACAATGCCGCAAGTGCCGGGTTTTGGTCATATTGAGAGACAAGGCACAACACAACGTGATGATGGTGCGAGAAGATGGTCAAGACGATTCAAAGCAAGTGACTTTGATGAAGATACACTAGCCCTTATTTCGCTCGAGATGGAGACAATTCGATGAGGATGAAGAGACAGAGGTAATGGAGTCAAGCCGATCAATACAGGAGCTTAATTACACAACGTGTGTTGAGTGTGCAATTGAGCAAATCTGAGCAAGATCAACGCCACAACCTGTTCCAAACACGTGGTGTTGTCAAGGATAGAGCTATACAGATCATCATTGATGGAGGGAGTTGTAATAATCTGGCCAGTGTTGACATGGTAGAGAAGCTTGCACTTCCAACAAGATAACGCCCACATTCATATTACACCCAATGGTTTGAGAGTTCTCGCAAGATCAAGGTAACAAGAACCAGACGCTGCGGCATTTTACTATTGGTACATATTCTGATTTTGTTGATTGTGATGTTGTACCTATGCAAGCTTGTTCTTTGTTACTTGGTAGACCATGGCAATTTGATAGAGAATCTGTTCATAATGGCAAAACTAATCACTATTCTCTTATGCATGATGGAAAGAAAATTGGTCTAAAACCTATGACTCCCGAACGAATTTTAAAAGATGATCTTGCTAGAGCTAGTAGAGCTAAAAATGAGGAGAAAAATAAAAGTGAGAATCATATTGTTGCTGCAGATTTTATACCACCAAAGAAAACTAAATCTGATTCTACACATGCTACTGAAATTCGTTTGAAGAGTCCATCTATGCTTGCAAATAAAATTGATATTGCTGAACTAGATGTAAACAATACTCAATGTTATGCAATTGTCTGCAAAGAGGTTCTGTTTTCATTTGAGGATATGCCTCCTTCTTTGCCACCAATTGCTAACCTTTTGCGGAATACGAGGACGCCTCTTTCACCGAGTTGCCACCAGATTACCTCCTATTAGAGGAATTGAGCACCAAATTGATCTAATTCCTGGTGCCACGTTGCCCAACCGCGCGCCATATAGAACCAATCCAGAGGAGACAAAGGAGATACAACGCCAAATTCAGGAACTACTCGGCAGAGATCATATTCGTGTGTCCCTTAGCCCCTGTGTTGTTCCTATTATTTTGGTACCTAAGAAATATGGTTCTTCGCGCATGTGTACTGATTGTAGAGCTATCAATAATATTACTATTCGATATCGTCATCCTATTCCACGTTTAGATGACATGCTTGATGAATTGAGTGGATCTACCATGTTTTCTAAAGTTGATTTGCATAGTGGTTACCACCAGATTCGTATGAAACTAGGAGATGAATGGAAAACAGCATTTAAAACTAAGTTCGGTTTATATGAGTGGTTAGTAATGCCGTTTGGTTTAACTAATGCACCTAGCACTTTCATGAGATTAATGAACGAAGTTTTACGTGCTTTCAGTGGACGTTTTGTGGTAGTCTACTTTGATGATATTCTGATTTATAGCAAATCTTTAGAGGATCATTTGGACCATTTACGTGCTGTTTTCAATGCTTTACGTGATGCACGTTTGTTTGGTAACCTTGAGAAGTGCACCTTTTGCACCAATCGAGTTCGCTTTCTTGGCTATGTTGTTACATTATAGGGTATTGAAGTGGATCCACCAAGATTGAAGCTATTGAGAATTGGCGCAGCCCAAGACGGTCACACAAGTGAGGAGTTTTCTTGGCCTCGCTGGTTTTATAGGCGCTTTGTCAAAGACTTTGGATCAATTGCCGCTACCGCTAAATGAGCTTACCAAGAAGGATGTGCCCTTTGTTTGGGGCGATGCACAACAACAGCCTTCATCATATTGAAAGATAAGCTAACACATGCTCCTTACTCCAACTTCCGATTTTACTAAGACTTTTGAGCTTGAATGTGATGCTAGTGGAATTGGTTTGGGAGGGTGTTATTACAAGAGGGAAAACCTGTTGCATATTTTAGTGAGAAATTGAGTGGGGCTAGTCTGAACTATTCTACTTATGATAAAGAATTATATGCGTTGGTTCGACATTAGAAACTTGGCAACATTATCTATGGCCTAAGGAATTTGTTATTCATTCGATCATGAATCTTTGAAGCATATTAGTCAAGCTAAGTTGAATCGTCATGCAAAGTGGGTTGAATTTATTGAGTCTTTTCCTTATGTTATCAAACACAAAAAGGGTAAAGATAATATTATTGTCGATGCTTTGTCGCTACTGTTATGCTTTGTTATCTCAACTTGACTTCAAAATATTTGGATTGGAAACTATTAAGGAAAATATGTGCATGATGCTGAATTTAAAGAGGTGTTGCGTAATTGTAGAGATGGTAGAACTTGGAACAAGTTCATCTTCAATGATGGATTTGTGTTCTGCTAACAAACTATGCATTCCAGATAGTTCTGTTTGCCTTTTGTTGTTACAGAGGCGCATGGAGGAGGATTGATGGGACACTTTGGTGTCAAGAAGACGGAGGATGTTCTTGCTTGCACACTTCTTTTGGCCAATGATGCCGAGATGTTGAGAGATTTGTGGCACGCCGCACTACTTGTCAAAAAGCTAAGTCTCGCCTTAATCCACATGGTTTATATATGCCTCTTCCTGCTCCTAGTGTTCCTTGGGAGGATATTTCTATGGACTTTGTTTTGGGATTGCCACGAACACAAAAGGAGGGATAGTATTTTGTTGTTGTGGATCGGTTTTCTAAGATGGCACACTTTATTCCTTGTCATAAACGGATGATGTCAGCATATTGCTGATTTGTTCTTTCATGAAATTGTTCGTTTGCATGGTGTGCCAAATACTATTGTCTCTGATCGTGATACTAAATTTCTTAGCCACTTTTGGAGATGTTTATGGGCTAAGTTGGGGACTAAATTGCTCTTTAGTACTACATGTCATCCCCAAACTGATGGTCAAACTGAAGTAGTAAATAGAACTTTGTCTACTATGTTACTGGCTGTTTTGAAGAAGAACTTAAAATTGTGGGAAGAATGTTTACCTCATATAGAATTTGCTTATAATCGTTCATTGCATTCTACCACAAAGATGTGCCCATTTGAGATTGTGTATGGATTTGTTCCTCGTGCACCTATTGATTTATTGCCTTTACCTTCTTCGGTGCAACATAATTTGGATGCTACACAACGCGCTGAAATGATATTAAACTTGCATAAGACTACTAAAGATAACATTGAACACATGAATGCTAAGTATAAACTTCTTTGTCAGATAAAGGGAGAAAGCATGTTGTGTTTGATGTTGGTGATCTTGTTTGGTTACATTTGCGTAAAGATCGCTTTTCGATTTACGCAAGTCTAAGTTAATGCCACGTCTTGGTCCCTTTAAGGTGTTAGAGAAAATCAATGATAATGCATACAAACTTGAGTTGCTCGCAGACTTTGGTACAGTTAGTCCTACATTTAACATTGCAGATTTGAAGCCTTACTTTGGTGAGGAAGATGAGATTGCCGAGGACGACTTCAATTCAAGAAGGGGAGCATGATGGACATCCCTACTATTGATACAACCGCTGTACCGCAAAGAAGACACATACAAGGACCCATCACAAGATCTCGTGCCAAACAACTTAACTATCGTGTACTTTCGCTTTCTTGGAACTATTCCTCACATACATGAGAATATGATGCTGCCTAAATCAGATATATTTCTTACTCTTAGGAATGATGGACCAAGCATGGATGAGAGGGACAAGCATTGGAGCATGTCCATGCATGGAGATGGCAGCAAGCATGTGATGATCCAAGAGAAGGCCACGGATGAAGATTTCAGAACTTTGAGGCCACCATAATGAAGAAAGAAGGCTTGGACGAAATATTCAAGATCAATACTTTAGAATTCGTCCATAGCTTAATATGGTGCTGCGACACCTTTATTTTGGGCCAGGCCCATGTAATTTTCGCAGGATTTTAATTAGCCACTTTTTAGAGTCCGTATTTGAGGGGAAAAGGACTTTTTGGGTTGGATTCGTCCACCACTTCCATGGCTGGCCGAAACCCCACCTTTTCGCCCTTAAATACTCCCCATAGCCGACCACCTAGACTCGGGTTTTGTTTAGACATTAAGTTAGCCATAGTCGCAACTTCGCCAAGGCTCGAGCGTCGCAGAGGCCTCTTGTACTTCGCACCTATTCAGGATCCCACCTCGTCAATAAAGCTTTCCTCTTAATCCGCAATATCTTGATTGCAATATTGGTTCTTACTTGTTCTCGATTTCAGGTAGAAATTAAGACCCTCGCTGGTCAGGTTGATCGTGTTCACGCAGGATCGGTAACCTCCAGGAGATTGGCCTAGCGATTGCATTAGCGCTCGTGCTCGCACGTGTAGTCGGATCGTCAAGCCCGAACTCCACCAAATCGAATATCGCCATCTCATCGAAAGATCGGACACCTTTGCCCCATCAGTGAGTGCCGTAGCCCTTGTACAATTCCTATTATTTTGGTACCTAACAGCATCTAAACGTGGAATAGGATGACGATATCGAATAGTAATATTATTGATAGCTCTACAATCAGTACACATGCGCGAAGAACCATCTTTCTTAGGTACCAAAATAATAGGAACATCACAGGGGCTAAGGAACTCACGAATATGATCTCTGTCGAGTAGTTCCTGAATTTGGCGTTGTATCTCCTTTGTCTCCTCTGGATTGGTTCTATATGGCGCGCGGTTGGGCAACGTGGCACCAGGAATTAGATCAATTTGGTGCTCAATTCCTCTAATAGGAGGTAGTCCTGGTGGCAGCTCAGCAGGAAATACGTCCTCATATTCCTGCAAAAGGTTAGCAATAGCGGGTGGCAAAGAAAGAGGCATATCCTCAAATGAAAACAAAACCTCTTTGCAGACAATTGCATAACATTGAGTATTGGTTACATCTAGTTCAGCAATATCAATTTTATTTGCAAGCATACATGGACTCTTCAAACGAATTTCAGTAGCATGTGTAGAATCAGATTTAGTGTTCTTTGGTGGTATAAAATCTGCAGCAACAATCTGATTCTCACTTTTATTTTCTCCTCGTTTAGCTCTACTAGCTCTAGCAAGATCATCTTTTAAAATCTGTTCGGGAGTCATAGGTTTTAGACCAATTTTCTTTCCATCATGCATAACAGAATAGTGATTAGTTTTGCCATTATGAACAGATTCTCTATCAAATTGCTATGGTCTACCAAGTAACAAAGAACAAGCTTGCATAGGTACAACATCACAATCAACAAAATCAGAATATGTACCAATAGTAAAATGCACGCGTACCGTTCTTGTTACCTTGATCTCGCGAGAACTCTCAAACCATTGGATGTAATATGAATGTGGGCGTTGTCTTATTGGAAGTGCAACCTTCTCTACCATGTCAACACTATCCAGATTATTACAACTCCCTCCATCAATGATGATCCGTATAGCTCTTTCCTTGACAACACCAAGTGTTTGGAACAGGTTGTAGCGTTGATCTTGCTCAGATTTGCTCAATTGCACACTCAACACACGTTGTGTAATTAAGCTCCTGTATTGATCAGCAGCTTCAGCTCCCATTACCTCTGTCTCTTCATCAGCATCAGAATTGTCTCCATCTCGAGCAGAAATAAGGGCTAGTGTATCTTCATCAAAGTCACTCGCTGAATCGTACTGACCATCTTCTCGCACCATCATCACACGTTGTGTTGTGCACTGTCTCTCAATATGACAAAAACCCTAGCACTTGTGGCATTGTATATCCTTTGTCTTACCCGTGGAAGCCATAAAAGATGCACTACGAGCAGGAGCATTGGATGATGGTGGAGGAGCAGCTGGAAATCTTGTGGTGGCCTTGGATGTGGTAGTAGCTGGTGGCGAATCACGAGAAGGAGGCGCTGATTGTTGGGATGTCCAAGTGGATGTGCGACCGGAAGAATTATTAGTCCTCCTCCATGGTGGTTGGCGATCCTGCACTTCACGTTCATCTTTGCAAGCAAGATGGAACAAACGAGTGATAGAATTATATTCCTTATAATCTAAGATGTGCTGAATGTCCTTGTTTATTCCACCAAAGAAACATGCAAGCATTTGTTCATTAGATTCAACAAGACCACACCGAACCATCCCCGTTTGCAATTCCTGATAATACTCTTCTACAGAATTTTTCCCTTGCTCTAAACGTGTCAGATTCTTTAGTAAATCACGTTGATAAGTGGGAGGTACAAAACGAACACGCATAGCAGTTTTAAAGCAGTCCAAGTACTAGGAATAGTAGTAGGATTTAAACGACAATACTCAGACCACCAAAGAGAAGCAAATTTAGTAAATTCACATGTAGCAGCACTAACACGCATATTCTCAGGATATTTTAAACATGCAAAACGTTGTTCTACTTCCATCTCCCATGTAAGATATTCATCAGGATTTTATTTACCCTCAAAAGATGGAATATTTAATTTAAGCTTTGCAACATGATCATCATCACGTACCGGTGGTCGAGCGTTGCGGTAGTAATGTCGGGGACGGCCAGCAGGTACCTGTGGAGGCTGTTCAACCTCCTCGTCAAACAGATTGTCGTCGTCGGGGTTGTAGTAGTACCCGTCGTCTGTCCCCAATGTCGCAGCAGCAGCCGCGGCGGAAGTCTGAGGTGCGTTAGCCGCAGCGGTAGCCGCCGGGGGTGTGGCGGCAGCCGAACCAGCAGTCCGACCCGTGATCGGAATGTGCCGTGCGCCAAGTGCGGGTGCGGGCAATCTGTTCAAAATATCCTTGAACCGAGCATCAAGCTTGGCGTTGAAAGATTTCTCGAGTCCATCGATCTTGTCCACGACGTTGGTGAGCTTGGTGTCAAACTCCCCTAGGCGTGTATCCACGTCTTCAACGCGACTGACCAAGAGCTCGGAGAAGTGGACATGTAGTTCTTCGTTCGTCATTGTGGCAGGGTTCCGCGAAGTATCTGTCATGGTTAGTCCTTAAAAAGCACAGGTATATACTACGGAAATATGGTGGAAGGCACGCGTAATCCGTCAAGCAATATACGAAGCTCTTACAAGTTCTTACCAAACAGCAGGAAAAGGCGATGTGTAACCACGAGGATCAGTGGGTCCAGAGATTGAACCGAGCAATTACCGTGAGTCGAGACACCACACGTGGAGGATATTTGTGGAGCTCTGGGAAGGCTTAGCAAAGGGGTTAGCAATTATCAAAACAGCAATGCAAAAGTTGAAAGAATGCTCAACGACGGTACTATGCTTGATGTAGCTCGACCTACGGTCGTTACCACATCTTGGTCTCCAACTTACGCCAAGTCGTCATGGACTCCAAAGGTGAATCTGTTCCTCTATGCGAGCCCCCTTCCTACCCTATTGAATGGTATGCTACTTCATACTCCGTCACATATGCATGATAGGTTCACACCGACCAGTACAGAGGCAAGGGAGGAAGCCCGGAACATCAAGCCCGACAAGACGGAGGCTTGGAAGAGGAGACGGAAGAAGACAGGTCATGATGCAGCCCGACCTACGGTCGTTACTACATCAAGGTCTCCAACTTACGCCTAGTCGTCATGGACTCCAAAGGTGAATCCGTTCCTCTATGCGAGCCCACTTCCTACCCTATTGAATAGTATGCTACTTCATACTCCGTCACATATGCATGATAGGTTCACACCGACCAGTACGGAGGCAAGGGAGGAAGCCCGGAGCATCAAGCCCGACAAGACGGATGCTTGGAAGAGGAGGAGGAAGAAGACAGATCAAGAATGCTGTGTCCCGACGGTACCTACGGTCGGAACCCGATTACCGTCACGCAGACTACTCGACATCACAAGACTATTGACGGCTCCAACGGATGCTCCAAGACCGCAAGCGGTACTACGGTCCCAGGCGGTACTATGGGTGAAGACCCAGACTACGGTCCTAAGTCCCAGATTACGGTCATGTATGTGCTCATACACCTATTGGGCCATAGCCCATATATTCCCCTTTATTTACCTATTCGCCTAGTTTATCCCCAAACTACCCTTGTTTAGTGCTGGCCTATAAATAGAGCCCCCACCCCTCATGTATCCCTTAGGCATAGATGATAGACTAAAGACAACCCCCAGTGTGGAATCTCTAGTTTTGCCTCATCCCCTTTACCAAGGGGACCGACTATCGTCACCAACCTCGATTGGACTTTGCATCACGCATCCATCGTTGAACAAGGCCTTGGAGTTCGATGTCTCGTCTCCAAGTTGTCAAGACCCTCCCCAAGGTGTTCTTCCCTCTCCGATGTGGATTTGAGGGAGCACGTTGACCGATCTTTCCTTGCGAGGATTCTATCGGACCGGTGTCCGCCGTTCAGGAGCAATCGGCCTTGTATCGTGTGAGTTTTGCGTGTGTTCATCATGTTCTTCGCGAGGTGTGTGTTCGCTTCCGCTACCTTCTCCCTTTCCCCTCGCTTTCCCATCGATTTGACCACGAGATCCGTGAAGATCGGGCACCCAAGAGGTTAACCCCTCCATCATCTGGTATCAGAGCTTTTGGTTGCCACGGATTTCTCATCGATTTGGTCTTTTCCCCATAAATTCGAAAATTCCACCAAAAATAGATCGATATGTGATTTGAGTGCATTTCGGTAGGTTTTGATCCGTGGATTACTTGCAAAACTTGTTGATCTACCTTCCTTTGCGTTCCCATAGTCTAATTCCTTGATTTCCCCCTTCGATTTGGTG
Organism: Avena longiglumis; assembly: GCA_030063025.1. Lineage (NCBI taxonomy): Eukaryota > Viridiplantae > Streptophyta > Magnoliopsida > Poales > Poaceae > Avena > Avena longiglumis. Next base: position 327,832,765 of record CP125974.1, on the reverse strand, counting down.
TTTTTCTTGAAGATTTTCCGCCCAAATCGCCCCAAAATCGCGAAAACGCGTCAAATCTGGGCGTCCCAGGACCAACCGGTATTACCGGGCTCAAAAACCGGTACTACCGCACCTCCCCGGTACCTAAACGGTACTACCGGGCCTTCGTACAACCGGTACTACCGCTCAAAAATCCGGTACTACCGCCTAGTACAGATCAAAAATAGCAGGTTCCCAAATTTCAGCCTCTCACCATTTTGAGCATAACTTTTGCATTCGAACTCGGATTTTGGTGTTCTTTAGCTCGTTTCGAAGAGGAGAAGGAGCTCTATATCATCATCCACGTTGTTCATGCTATCTACTCCATCAAAATTCCGTAAGCAAGGCGGAATCCAACAATAAAGGGTGAAGATCGTCGACGAAAGGTATAACCATTCCGTGACTTCTCCCCACTTGCATTCCTTTGTGAACCCCACTATCTTTGCGAGCAACAAACACCTATTGAGAGTAGTTCCTATTATGATTGCTTGGGCTATGCACATTTGATGCCTTGTAGAATTCCGAGCAAACATTGTGAGCGCTATCTCATATAGTTATCTTGTATAGTTGTTGGCACAAGGAAGAGGCAAGTGAAAAGGAAAAGAAGAGAAAAAGAGAAAAAATATATAGAAAAAGAAAAAGGAAAAGAGAAAAAGAAAGAGATATACATGTGCCTCATAGAATAGGAAGCGCAAGCTCGATGAACATCATATAGGTGGTACTTATTGTGCATATCTTGTAGCCCACCAATTTTGTGCAATCGAACTAGTGTCTCTCCTTGTACTTGTGTGGCACGAGCTTATAGTCTTCGCTAGGTAATCATTTGGTTCTTAGCTCACTTTCTCCGTCGCACAAGTCCCATTTATCCCACCGTGTGTGTTTCCTTGTACATATTTCCTATCTTGTGGATTAACTTGTTTTGCTTTGTGATCATTGTGGTTCTTTACTTGCCATTACAACATCTTGATTTCGGATTGGTTCTTGACATGCCACTTTCCATACCTATCCACCATAGGCCTTGTGTGTGTGTGTTTTTTTGGTTCGTAGTTGGTTTTGGTGTTCCGCGTGAACTTCACTTTGCTTGGTTTATTGCTCTCAAGTGTGGCCACTTGTACGATACGATCTTCCAAGGTAAAGTAAGGTTTGATGATGTATCCCTAACTTCCACTACCACTTCCATATACACCACTTGGTCTTGTGCATCATGTCTAGGGACTCCGGAACCGAGGATGATATCTATGAAGAATCCTTGCTGAGCCACCATGACTACCTCCACAAGTATAGAGGACATGACGGAGCACAACACCGACAATGGCTATGCATGCTTTGAGGACCCGGAGCACTACACCTACGACGACTCCACATGCATGGAAGACATGGAGCTCTACGTCGACAATGGATCCTCATGCATGGAGCCTATGGAGCACTACACCGACAATGGCTCCACATGCTTGGGTGATATGGAGTACTACACCAACAACTACTCCCCAAGCATGGACGACTTCGAGTGCGACATCGATGACGCCTCGCCAAACATGGAGGACACGGAGAACTTCATCGACTTTGATGGCTCCTCCATGAGCCATGAAGAATTCCTCCACCATGTGGAGATGGAAGCCTACTACGCCAAGCAAGAGGAGGTGCATCACCAAGATTCCATGACCTTCAAGGCCAAGCGTGCCACACCAAAGGGCACCACCTACTTCGATGATCCACCTCCAAGGCGACATGTGCCACCACCTAGATGGCGTCAAGCGCCACCATCTCCAAGGCACCAAGCTCCATCACCTCCATGGCATCAAGCTCTACCATCTCCAAGGTGCCAAGCTTCATCACCGCCAAGGCGCCAAGCTCCTACTCCTATCCAAACAAGAGTGGTGTCCAAACATCATATGCATCAAGAGGCGCCAAGAAACAAGACTCTTCATCGACAAACATCCTCTCATGAGCATCGCCACCATAAAGAGGATACAAGACATCGTCAAAGGTATCTTCGCCACAAAGACGAAGAATTCATGATGAGCACCAACCATAATGCTCAAGCAAGCTCAAGAAGGCACCATAAGCACAAGAAGAGTGCCAAGGCAAATGATCATCGTCGCGAGTGTCATGTGGACGACCAAGTGCGCCACCTACATCAACCATCGGCAAGGCACGCCAATGACCTCCGTCGACGCCATCATAGGGCACCTTCAACTACTCGTGCCACCACCACAATGGCACCAAGAGAAAGCCTTCCTCCACGCCATCAAGCTTCAATGCCTACGCTTGACTTCCACAACCTCGCCAACGAGGAAAATGTAGACCTCTACTTCGCTAAGTTGGATAGCATGAGCCTACCTGCACCACTACTACGCGATGGCCACAAGACGGTCGAGCATGGGATTTTCCCTTCGACCATGGAGGAGAGCGATGATGCCCTTCTTATGGCATCCAACCTTGGAGGCGACAAGGTCAAGAATGGTGAGCATGGGATTTTCCCTTCACCAAAGGAGGTGCAAGGAGTTGAGGAAACCGAGCCTACCCCCATATGCTTGAGTGATGATGTGGTACCAGTCCCATGTGAGTATGAGAGCCACTTAGCCCACTTGAGTGAGAACAAGAGTGACATGAGTGACTCCACCTTATGTGAGATTGAGTGCTTCCACTTGGAGGGCATGAGCGATACTCCTAGTGAGTTGAGAGTGGTAGTTGATAGGTCAAGTGATGGAGGGGTTAACCTCTTGGGTGCCCGATCTTCACGGATCTCGTGGTCAAATTGATGGGAAAGCGAGGGGAAAGGGAGAAGGTAGCGGAAGCGAACACACACCTCGCGAAGAACACGATGAACACACGCAAAACTCACACGATACAAGGCCGATTGCTCCCGAACGGCGGCCACCGGTCCGAAAGAATCCTCGCAAGGAAAGATCGGTCAATGTGCTCCCTCAAATCCACATCGGAGAGGGAAGAACACCTTGGGGAGGGTCTTGACAACTTGGAGACGAGACGTCGAACTCCAAGGCCTTGTTAAACGATGGATGCGTGATGCAAAGTCCAATCGAGGTTGGTGACGATAGTCGGTCCCCTTGGTAAAGGGGATGAAGCAAAACTAGAGATTCCACAATGGGAGTTTTCTTTAGTCTATCATCTATGCCTAAGGGATACATGAGGGGTGGGGGCTCTATTTATAGGCCAGCCACTAAACAAGGGTAGTTTGGGGATAAACTAGGCGAATAGGTAAGTAAAGGGGAATACATGGGTTGTGGCCCAACTGGTGCGCGCAGGCAGACATGAACGGTAGTACCGGACTTAGGACTGGTAGTACCGGTCATCACCGGTAGTACCGCTCTGGGACCGGTAGTACCGCTTGCGGTCTGGGAGCATCTGTTGGAGCCGTCAGTAGCGAGCGGTAGAAGGCGGCAGTAGTACCGCTGACCGGTAGTACTGGTTCCGATAACCGGTAGTACCGCTTGGACCTGGCAGCTGCCGACCTGTCTTCTTCCGTCTCCTCTTCCAAGCCTCCGTCTTGTCGGGCTTGATGTTCCGGGCTTCCTCCCTTGCTTCCGTACTAGTTGGTGTGAACCTATCATGCATGTGTGACGGAGTATGAAGTAGCATACCATTCAATAGGGTAGGAAGTGGGCTCGCATAGAGGAACGGATTCACCTTTGGAGTCCATGACGACTTGGCGTAAGTTGGAGACCTTGATGTAGTAACGACCGTAGGTCGGGCTGCATCATCCCCCCCCCCTTCAAAAAGAGTCGTCCTCGACTCTACATGCTCATCACAAAGTAGAAGCGGTCGAGAGACCTTCTTGATCCTGGGGTTCACCTTATAGTCGTCCTCGGGAAGATTGACTTGACAACACTTCAATGTTCCTTCACCTTCCTTGAAGCCTACAAAGCTCACAACAAAAGCAAAGCAACACTCAAAGCGTAGCCAATTCATGAAGATTATAGCATGAGTCCTCAAGTAGAAGGAAGTCACCTTAGCTTGTAGAGATAGCACGATGAAGGGTAGCCATAGGTAACTCTCTTCGGTTCTTCTTGTCAACATATAGTCCATAGAGGTTGACGTGTATGCATTTGTACCTTCATACAACAAAGACCAAGCAACGTATGTTTATGTGTGATAGAGGAGCATGTCATTTGTGGCATGTCCATTCTTGTTCACAACACGATTAGCACAACTCAAGTATAGCAAACGGAATGCATATGCATGGTCAATGTGCATGGAAATCGTTTGAACATCATCCAAATGTGGAAACGCAAAAACTCCATATAAGATAGTAGTGGGGCACTCAAAGCAATTGAATAGCAATTTGATCAACATATTTGATGCCAAGTTAGGAGAATTTGGCAAAAACACAAAAGGAATAATATCCAAAGCAACATCATTATGTGTGCAAACCAACCATTGGAAAGAGAAAATGTTCGACATGTTGGATGTCACACACAAATCATCGAAAGCAAATATCATGGGAAAATGAGTATCCCAAGCGGAAGCCAAAGTAACGTGTTTGCAGACAAACAAAATGAAAGAGAAAGTGGTCCTTATGTTTGTTGCAACAACAAGACGAGATTCTTGGAAGCTCTCATGACAATACATGTTCTTAAAGGAATTGTGGTTGCACACAAAATATCGGAAAGGTAAATTGTTCAACATTTTTGTTGCAACACACAAAGCATCATTATCTAAAGGCAAAGAAACATGCATGTCACAAGGGAAGATAATACCATTAACATGCTTGCAATCAAACCATAGGAAAGAGCAATTTGCCAACATGAAAGATGCAAAGCATGCAAAAGGTATCAGAGCTGGGTTCGATCTTGAACTCACTTGTGGGATGCTCTCTAGAGCTCGTTTTGTCAACTCGTGCTCAACCGAGGTTGACATTCTCGTGCGGGCACCTACACACATCATATGTAAAAGGAAGAACGTGTGTGCATGGTAGAGATACACATCATCCATCATGACGTATCTCTTCTTGTGCACATCACCATTAATGTCAATCAAGTATGAAATAGATGCATGGTGAGTATGCAAGTGGGGAGCATGCTTATCATGGCAATCATCAAAATCTCCAAAAATTGAGAAAGCTATGGGGGCCATCTCATTAGAACGCATGTGATCAATATTGTTGCAAGCAAAACAAGTGAAATAGCAAGTATTCATCTTATCGCAAGCAACGGGAGAAATTGAATGACTAGCATGACAAGGCAAGTCCAAAGCAATTGGAGGATACACACAAGATGCATAGCATGGCATGTTTATGGCAATGATATCGCAATCAAACAATTCCACATGATCAATATTATGCAAAGGCAAAGCATCACATGGGAATGTGGATGAAGCATATGTAATGTCACAAGTGTCATCCATAGCATGCATATCCTCACAATTCATCATGTCCACTAGTGGGATCATGGCATCATCAACACCCTTATTGGTAACTCGGTCATACCTGTCATATGAAGTGGGTGTTGTGGAAGTAGTGGCCTCCTTGTGGACGACTTCATCTTCTTGATGTATCCATGGCGTAGCATCTACCATGTACATCTTCTCCATTCGAGGCATCATTGCTTCATAGCATCGGGCGTCTTCTTCCATGGAACCTAGCACAACACAAGAGAACACACTAGAGGTAGAGGATAAGTTGTTAGAAATCGAAATGGTCTCACTTGACCTATCAACTACCACTCTCAACTCACTAGGAGTATCACTCATGCCCTCCAAGTGGAAGCACTCAATCTCACATAAGGTGGAGTCACTCATCTCACTCTTGTTCTCACTCAAGTGGGCTAAGTGGCTCTCATACTCACATGGGACTGGTACAACATCATCACTCAAGCATATGGGGGTAGGCTCGGTTTCCTCAACTCCTTGCGCCTCCTTTGGTGAAGGGAAAATCCCATGCTCACCATTCTTGACCTTGTCGCCTCCAAGGTCGGATGCCATAAGATGGGCATCATCGCTCTCCTCCATGGTCGAAGGGAAAATCCCATGCTCGACCGTCTCGTGGCCATCGCGTAGTAGTGGTGGAGGTAGGCTCATGCTATCCAACTTGGCGAAGTAGAGGTCTACATTTTCCTCGTTGGCGAGGTTGTGGAAGTCAAGCATAGGAATTGAAGCTTTATGGCGTGGAGGAAGGCTTGCTCTTGGTGCCATTGTGGTGGTGGCACGAGTAGTTGAAGGTGCCCTATGATGGTGTCGACGGAGGTCATTCGCGTGCCTTGCCGATGGTTGATGTAGGTGGCGCACTTGGTCGTCCACATGACACTCGCGACGATGATCATTTGCCTTGGCACTCTTCTTGTGATTGTGGTGCCTTCTTGAGCTTGCTTGAGCATTATGGTTGGTGCTTATCATGAATTCTTCGTCTTTATGGCGAAGATGCCTTTAACGATGTCTAGTATCCTCTTTATGGTGGGGATGCTCATGAGAGGATGTTTGTCGATGAAGAGTCTTGTTTCTTGGCGCCTCTTGATGCATATGATGTTTGGACGCCACTCTTGTTTGGATAGGAGTTGGAGCTTGGCGCCTTGGCGGTGATGAAGCTTGGCGCCTTGGAGATGGTAGAGCTTGATGCCTTGGAGGTGATGGAGCTTGGTGCCTTGGAGATGGTGGTGCTTGACGCCATCTAGGTGGTGGCACATGTCGCCTTGGAGGTGGATCATCGAAGTAGGTGGTGCCCTTTGGTGTGGCACGCTTGGCCTTGAAGGTCATGGAATTTTGATGATGAGCCTCCTCTTGCTTGGCATAGTAGGCTTCCATCTCCACACGGTGGAGGAATTCTTCATGGCTCATGTAGGAGCCATCAAAGTCGATGAAGTTCTCCGTGTCCTCCTTGCTTGGCGAGGCGTCATCGATGTCGCACTCGAAGTCGTCCATGCTTGGGGAGTAGTTGTTGGTGTAGTACTCCATATCACCCAAGCATGTGGAGCCATTGTCGGTGTAGTGCTCCATACGCTCCATGCATGAGGAGCCATTGTCGACGTAGAGCTCCATGTCTTCCATGCATGTGGAGTCGTCGTAGGTGTAGTGCTCCGGGTCCTCAAAGCATGCGGAGCCATTGTCGGTGTTGTGCTCCGTCATGTCCTCTATACTTGTGGAGTCGTAGTCATGGTGGCTCATCATGGATTTTTCATAGATAACATCCTCGGTTCCGGAGTCCCTAGACATGATGCACAAGACCAAGCGGTGTATATGGAAGTGGTAGTGGGAGTTAGGGATACAACGTCAAACCTTACTTTACCTTGGAAGATCGTATCGTACAAGTGGCCACACTTGAGAGCAATAAACCAAGCAAAGTGAAGTTCACGCGGAACACCAAAACCAACTACGAACCAAAAAACACACACACACAAGGCCTATGGTGGATAGGTATGGAAAGTGGCATGTCAAGAACCAATCCGAAATCAAGATGTTGTAATGGCAAGTAAAGAACCACAATGATCACAAAGCAAAACAAGTTAATCCACAAGATAGGAAATATGTACAAGGAAACACACGCGGTGGGATAAATGGGACTTGTGCGACGGAGAAAGTGAGCTAAGAACCAAATGATTACCTAGCGAAGAATATAAGCTCGTGTCACACAAGTACAAGGAGAGACGCTAGTTCGATTGCACAAAATTGGTGGGCTACAAGATATGCACAATAAGTACCACCCTATATGATGTTCATCGAGCTTGCGCTTCCTATTCTATGAGGCACATGTATATCTCTTTCTTTTTGTTTTCTCCTTTTTTTCTATTTTTTTTCTTTTTTTTCTATTTTCACTTGCCTCTTCCTTGTGCCAACAACTATACAAGATAACTATATGAGATAGCGCTCACAACGTTTGCTCGGAATCTACAAGGTACCAAATGTGCATAGCCCAAGCAATCATAAGAGGAACTAGTCTCAATAGGTGTTTGTTTCTCGCAAAGATAGTGGGGTTCACATAGGAATGCAAGTGGGGAGAAGTCGCGGGATGTTTATACCTTTCGTCGACGATCTTCACCCTTTATAGTTGGATTCCGCCTTGCTCACAGAATTTGTATGGAGTAGATAGCATGAACAACATGGATGATGATGTAGAGCTCCTTCTCCTCTTCGAAACGAGTTAAAGAACACCAAAATCCGAGTTCGAATGCAAAAGTTATGCTCAAAACGGTGGTAGCGGTGAAACTGAAATCTGCTTTTCTTTCAAGATCTTGGGGTAGTACCGCTTGGATGAGAGGTAGTATCGGTTGTGAGCGGTAGTACCGGATTTTGGGACCGGTAGTACCGCTTGGTCCTGGGACGCCCAGATTTGACGCGTTTTCGCGATTTTGGGGTGATTTGGGCGGAAAATCTTCAAGAAAAACACCAAATCAAAGGGGGAAATCAAGGAATTAGGCCATGGGAACGCAAAGGAAGGTAGATCAACAAGTTTAGCAAGAAATCCACGGATCAAAACCTACCAAAACGCACTCAAATGACATATCGATCCAAAACACGAATTGGGGCTATTTTTGGTGGAATTTTCGAATTTATGGGGAAAAGACCAAATCGATGAGAAATCCGTGGCAACCAAAAGTCATTGATACCGGATGATGGAGGGTTAACCTCTTGGGTGCCCGATCTTCACGGATCTCGTGGTCAAATCGATGGGAGAGCGAGGAAAGGGAGAAGGTAGCGAACACACACACCTCGCAAGAACACGATGAACAAACGCAAAACTCACACGATACAAGGCCGATTGCTCCCGAACGGTGCCACCGGTCCGATAGAATCCTCGCAAGGAAAGATCGGTCAACGTGCTCCCTCAAATCCACATCGGAGAGGGAAGAACACCTTGGGGAGGGTCTTGACAACTTGGAGACGAGACGTCGAACTCCAAGGCCTTGTTCAACGATGGATGCGTGATGCAAAGTCCAATCGAGGTTGGTGACGATAGTCGGTCCCCTTGGTAAAGGGGATGAGGCAAAACTAGAGATTCCACAATGGGGGGTGTCTTTAGTCTATCATCTATGCCTAAGGGATACATGAGGGGTGGGGGCTCTATTTATAGGCCAGCCACTAAACAAGGGTAGTTTGGGGATAAACTAGGCGAATAGGTAAGTAAAGGGGAATACATGGGCTGTGGCCCAACTGGTGCGCGCAGGCAGACATGACCGGTAGTACCGGACTTAGGACCGGTAGTACCGGTCATCACCGGTAGTACCGCTCTGGGACCGGTAGTACCGCTTGCAGTCTTGGAGCATCCGTTGGAGCCGTCGATGTAGAAGGGGCGGTAGTACCGCTGACCGGTAGTACCGGTTCCGACAACCGGTAGTACTGCTTGGACCTGGCAGCTGCCGACCTGTCTTCTTCCGTCTCCTCTTCCAAGCCTCCGTCTTGTCGGGCTTGATGTTCCGGGCTTCCTCCCTTGCCTCCGTACTGGTCGGTGTGAACCTATCATGCATGTGTGACGGAGTATGAAGTATCATACCATTCAATAGGGTAGGAAGTGGGCTCGCATAGAGGAACGGATTCACCTTTGGAGTCCATGACGACTTGGCGTAAGTTGGAGACCTTGATGTAGTAACGACCGTAGGTCGGGCTGCATCATCAAGTGAGACCATTTCGAATTCTAACAACTTACCCTCTAACTCTAGTGTGTTCTCTTGTGTTGTGCTAGGTTCCATGGATGAAGACGCTCCAAGCTATGAAGCAAGGATGCCTCAATTGGAGAAGATGTACATGGTGCATGAAGATGATGTTATGCCATGGCTACATCAAGAAAACGAAGTCGTCCACAAGGAGGCCACTACTTCCACAACACCCACTTCATATGAGAGGTATGACCAAGGTAAAAATAAGTGTGTTGATGATGCCATGATCCCACTAGTGGACATGATGAATTGTGAGGATTTGCATGCTATGGATGATACTTGTGACATTACATATGCTTCATCCACTTTCCCATGTGATGATTTGCCTTTGCATAATATTGATCATGTGGAATTATTTGATTGCGATATCATTGCCATAAACATGCCATGCTATGCATCTTGTGTGTATCCTCCAATTGCTTTGGACTTGCCTTGTCATGCTAGTCATTCAATATCTCCCGTTGCTTGCGATAAGATGAATGCTTGCTATTTCACTTGTTTTGCTTGCAACAATATTGATCATATGCGTTATAATGAGATGACCCCCAAGCTTTCTCAATTTTTGGAGATTTTTATGATTGCCATGATAAGCATGTTCCCCACTTGCATACTCACCATGCATCTATTTCATACTTGAATGACATTAATGGTGATGTGCACAAGAAGAGATACGTCATGATGGATGATGTGTATCTCTACCATGCACACACGTTCTTCCTTTTACATATGATGTGTGTAGGTACCCGCACGAGAATGTCAACCTCGGTTGAGCACGAGTTGACAAAAAGAGCTCTAGAGAGCATCCCACAAGTGAGTTCAAGATCGAACCCAGCTCTGATACCTTTTGCATGCTTTGCATCTTTCATGTTGACAAATTGTTCTATCCTATGGTTTGCTTGCAAGCATGTTAATGGTATTATCTTCCCTTGTGACATGCATGTTTCTTCACCTTTAGATAATGATGCTTTGTGTGTTGCAACAAAAATGTTGAACAATTTATCTTTCCGATGTTTTGTGTGCAACCACAATTCCTTTAAGAACATGTATTGTCATGAGAGCTTCCAAGAATCTCGTCTTGTTGTTGCAACAAACATAAGGACAACTTGCCCTTTCATTTGGTTTGTTTGCAAACACGTTACTCTGGCTTCCGCTTGGGATACTCATTTTCCTATGATATTTGCTTTCGATGATTTGTGTGTGACATCCAACATGTCGAAAAATTTCTCTTTCCAATGATTGGTTTGCACACATAATGATGTTGTTTTGGATATTCTTCCTTTTGTGTTTTTGCCAAATTCTCCTAACTTTGCATCAAATATGTTGATCAAATTTCTATTCGATTGCTTTGAGTGCCCCACTACTATGATATATGGAGTTTTTGAGTTTCCACATTTGGATTATGTTTAAACGATTTCCATGCACATTGACCATGCATATGCATCCCGTTTGCTCTACTTGAGTTGTGCTAATCGTTTTGTGAACAAGAATGGACTTGCCACAAATGACATGCTCCTCTATCACAACAAACATATGTTGCTTGGTCTTTGTTGTATGAAGGTACAAATGCATACACGTCAACCTCTATGGACTATATGTTGACAAGAAGAACCGAAGAGAGTTACCTATGGCTACCCTTCATCGAGCTATCTCTACACGATAAGGTGACTTCCTTCTACTTGAGGACTCATGCAATAATCTTCATGAATTGGCTACGCTTTGAGTGTTGCTTTGCTTTTATTGTGAGCTTTGTAGGCTTCAAGGAAGGTGAAGGAACATTGAAGTGTTGTCAAGTCAATCTTCCCGAGGACGACTATATGGTGAACCCCAGGATCAAGGATGTCCTTCAACCTCTTCTACTTCGTGATGAACATGGAGAGTCGAGGACGACTCTTTTTGAAGGGAGGGGAGATGATGCAGCCCGACCTACGGTCGTTACTACATCAAGGTCTCCAACTTACGCCAAGTCGTCATGGACTCCAAAGGTGAATCCGTTCCTCTATGTGAGCCCACTTCCTACCCTATTGAATATTATGCTACTTCATACTCCGTCACATATGCATGATAGGTTCACACCGACCAGTACGGAGGCAAGGGAAGAAGCCCGGAGCATCAAGCCCGACAAGACGGAAGCTTGGAAGAGGAGGAGGAAGAAGATGATCAAGAATGCCAGTCCCGGTGGTACTACCGGTCACGGAACCGGCATTACTCTGGCCGTCGGACTACCGCTCACATACCATCGACGGCTCCAACGGATGCTCCAAGACCGCAAGCGGTACTACCGGTCCCAGAGCGGTACTACCGGTACTACCGGTCATGTATGTGCCTGCGCGCACCTGTTGGGCCATAGCCCATGTATTCCCCTTTACTTACCTATTCGCCTAGTTTATCCCCAAACTACCCTTGTTTAGTGGCTGGCCTATAAATAGAGCCCCCACCCCTCATGTATCCCTTAGGCATAGATGATAGACTAAAGACAACCCCCATTGTGGAATCTCTAGTTTTGCCTCATCCCCTTTACCAAGGGGACCGACTCTCGTCACCAACCTTGATTGGACTTTGCATCACGCATCCATCGTTGAACAAGGCCTTGGAGTTCGGTGTCTCGTCTCCAAGTTGTCAAAACCCTCCCCAAGGTGTTCTTCCCTCTCCGATGTGGATTTGAGGGAGCACGTTGACCGATCTTTCCTTGCGAGGATTCTATCGGACCGGTGGCCGCCGTTCGGGAGCAATCGGCCTTGTATCTTGTGAGTTTTGCGTGTGCTCATCGTGTTCTTCGCGAGGTGTGTGTTCGCTTCCGCTACCTTCTCCCTTTCCCCTCGCTTTCCCATCGATTTGACCACGAGATCCGTGAAGATCGGGCACCCAAGTGGTTAACCCCTCCATCAGGTCGGCAGCTGCCAGGTCCAAGCGGTACTACCGGTTGTCGGAACCGGTACTACCGGTCAGCGGTACTACCGCCCCCTTCTACCGCTCGCTATTGACGGCTCCAACGGATGCGCCAAGACCGCAAGCGGTACTACCGGTCCCCGAGCGGTACTACCGGTGATAACCGGTACTACCGGTCGTAAGTCCGGTACTACCGGTCATGTCTGCCTGCGCGCACCAGTTGGGCCACAGCCCATGTATTCCCCTTTACTTACCTATTCGCCTAGTTTATCCCCAAACTACCCTTGTTTAGTGGCTGGCCTATAAATAGAGCCCCCCACCCCTCATGTATCCCTTAGGCATAGATGATAGACTAAAGACAACCCCCATTGTGGAATCTCTAGTTTTGCCTCATCCCCTTTACCAAGGGGACCGACTATCGTCACCAATCTCGATTCGACTTTGCATCACGCATCCATCGTTGAACAAGGCGTTGGAGTTCGACGTCTCATCTCCAAGCTGTCAAGACCCTCCCCAAGGTGTTCTTCCCTCTCCGATGTGGATTTGAGGGAGCACGTTGACCGATCTTTCCTTGCGAGGATTCTATCGGACCGGTGGCCGCCGTTCGGGAGCAATCGGCCTTGTATCATGTGAGTTTTGCGTGTGTTTTTCGCGAGGTGTGTGTTCGCTTCCTCTACCTTCTCCCTTTCCACTCGCTTTCCCATCGATTTGACCACGAGATCCATGAAGATCGGGCACCCAAGAGGTTAACCCCTCCATCATCTAGTATCAGCAGCTTTTGGTTGCCACGAGTTTCTCATCGATTTGGTCTTTTCCCCATAAATTCGAAAATTCCACCAAAAATAGCCCCAATTCGTGTTTTGGATCGATCTGTGATTTGAGTGCATTTTGGTAGGTTTTGATCTGTGGATTACTTGCTAAACTTGTTGATCTACCTTCCTTTGCGTTCCCATAGCCTAATTCCTTGATTTCCCCCTTCGATTTGGTGTTTTTCTTGAAGATTTTCCGCCCAAATCGCCCCAAAATCGCGAAAACGCGTCAAATCTGGGCGTCCCAGGACCAACCGGTACTACCGGGCTGAAAACCCGGTACTACCGCACCTCCCCGGTACCTAAACGGTACTACCAGGCCTTCGTACAACCGGTACTATCGCTCAAAAACCCGTATTGGGCGGCTCAAACCGTTGAGGAACCGTGCTATTGTTTGCTCTTCGAGTTCCTTCACATCGGCTCTCATCATAGTCATCTCCATCTCCTTATAGAACTCTTCAATTGTCTTTGTGCCTTGCTTCAAGTTTTGTAACTTGTCGAAGAGGTATTGGCGATAGTCCTCGGGGAAAAATCTTGCATACATCACATTCTTCATCTCGGTCCAAGTGGTGACCGGTGGCTCTTCTTGCTTCTCACGATTGCTTTGGTAGTCTTCCCACCAAACATTGGCGTAGTCCTCAAACTCAAGGGATGCCATTGCCACTTTCTTCTCTTCGGAAAAGTTGTGGACTCGGAAGATCTTGTCGACTTTGAGCTCCCATTCAAGGTATGCATCGGCATTTTCTTCTCCTTTGAACTTGGGCATAACGAACTTGAGCTTCCCAAACTTGCCATCATCACGCTCATGGTGGTTGTTGCGACGTTCTTGGTGCATACTTGCGTCACTTGGAGGGCGTGGCGGCGGAGGAGGAGGCTCTTGATTGCCTTGAGGTTGTTGTGGGGGGTTTTCTTGATGATGCTCGAAGTCTCTTCTTCGCCGTTGGTCGGCATCATTGACGTTTATAGCTTGACAGTGTCGGTGGTGGTGTTGTGCATGTCGGTTATTGCGTCGAGCTTGGCGAGCATCCTCATCATCATCACTTGTGTCCCATACCGGTTCTTAATTTTGTTGACGTTGCTCATGGTGGTCATGAGGAGGATGACGACGCCGATCATTATGGTTAGCTTCATCTTGGCGTTCTTGAGGTTGGTGCACGTCGATGATTGCTTGGTGTGGTGGTGGACCATGCTCTTGTCGTTGTTGTTGAGGTTGGGGAGCATTTGGGTCCACCGCTTGAGGGCGACGATGACGAGCTTGTGGGTTCCCATTATGGTGGTGGGGTTCACCGCGGCGGGATTGTGACCTTGAAGACTCGCCATGTCGACTTGAGGAGCGCGTGCGGGATGAACTTGACGAGCTTTAGCGATGACCGTGTCGGTTGCCAAGGTTGGCAATAGCTTGGTGAAGAGCTTGGAATTGAGCATGGTGCTCCTCTTGACGTTGCCGCTCACGGTACTCAAATTCTCGAAAAGTGTCATCAAGACGGTGCTCAAGTCGCTCAAATTGATTGTTGAATTCTTGGCGTTGCGCCCATAAGTTGTGGCACGTGTCAAAGCCATCTTGGTTGTTGAAATTGCTATCTCCACTAGCTCCACTTGCCCTAGACATGGTGCACAAACACACTTTGACCTTGCATATGCATCCCGTTTGCTATACTTGAGTTGTGCTAATCGTGTTGTGAACAAGAATGGACATGCCACAAATGACATGCTCCTCTATCACACACAAACATATGTTGCTTGGTCTTTGTTGTATGAAGGTACAAATGCATACACGTCAACCTCTATGGACTATATATTGACAAGAAGAACCGAAGAGAGTTACCTATGGCTACCCTTCATCGAGCTATCTCTACAAGCTAAGGTGACTTCCTTCTACTTGAGGACTCATGCTATAATCTTCATGAATTGGCTACGCTTTGAGTGTTGCTTTGCTTTTGTTGTGAGCTTTGTAGGCTTCAAGGAAGGTGAAGGAACATTGAAGTGTTGTCAAGTCAATCTTCCCGAGGACGACTATAAGGTGAACCCCAGGATCAAGAAGGTCTCTCGACCGCTTCTACTTTGTGATGAGCATGTAGAGTCGAGGACGACTCTTTTTGAAGGGGGGGGGAGCTGATGTAGCCCGACCTACGGTCGTTACCACATCCTGGTCTCCAACTTACGCCAAGTCGTCATGGACTCCAAAGGTGAATCCGTTCCTCTATGCGAGACCCCTTCCTACCCTATTGAATGGTATGCTGCTTCATACTCTGTCACATATGCATGATAGGTTCACACCGACCAGTACGGAGGCAAGGGAGGAAGCCCGGAACATCAAGCCCGACAAGACGGAGGCTTGGAAGAGGAGACGGAAGAAGACAGGTCGGCAGCTGCCAGGTCCAAGCGGTACTACCGTTTGTCGGAACCGGTACTACCGGTTAGCGATTATCCTTCCCCTTCTACCGCCATCTTGACGGATCCAACGGATGCTCCAAGACTGCAAGCGGTACTACCGGTCCCAGAGCGGTACTATCGATGATGACCGGTACTACCGGTCCTAAGTCCGGTACTACCGGTCATGTCTGTCACACAAGCTGGGGCCACAGCCCATGTATTCCCCTTTACTTACCTATTCGCCTAGTTTATCCCCAAACTACCCTTGTTTAGTGGCTGGCCTATAAATAGAGCCCCCCACCCCACATGTATCCCTTAGGCATAGATGATAGACTAAAGACAAACACCATTGTGGAATCTCTAGTTTTTCCTCATCCCCTTCACCAAGGGGACCGACTATCGTCACCAACCTCGATTGGACTTTGCATCACGCATCCATCGTTGAACAAGGCCTTGGAGTTCGACGTCTCGTCTCCAAGTTTTCAAGACCCTCCCCAAGGTGTTCTTCCCTCTCCGATGTCGATTTGAGGGAGCACGTTGACCGATCTTTCCTTGCGAGGATTCTATCGGACCGGTGGCCGCCGTTCGGGAGCAATCGGCCTTGTTTCGTGTGAGTTTTGCGTGTGTTCATCGTGTTCTTCGCGAGGTGTGTGTTCGCTTCTGCTACCTTCTCCCTTTCCCCTCGCTTTCCCATCGATTTGACCACGAGATCCGTGAAGATCGGGCACCCAAGAGGTTAACCCCTCCATCAGTGCTGGTCCTAGGCTAGACCGTATTAGAGACGCGAGCCTAGATCATCAACGGTGTCACGACGCGACACATCAAGCAATGTATGATGATATGGCACCCTGAAAAGCGAACCGAGAGGTGGAAAATCACTATGATGGCGAGTGTCTAAAACTGATCTACGGGGTCTAAAAATAGGTTAGCCCCAAAAATAATTTCTAATTTTTTTATTTTGTTCCGGAAAGCGCGCAGGCGCCAAAAAAATATCCCTATAACGGCCGATGGAGAAAAGTGATCCCCAGATCCGAAAACTAGTAGAGCCGATTTTTTTTTGCTCTCCTTCTGGACTTACGACCGAACTCAGAGCTCCACACGGACTTTAGCTTAACACGAAAATAACAAAGAAGGAAAGTTAAAAGAAATAACTAGGAAATAATAACTCAACTCGGACTCGTGTCGTGGCAGGAAAACTGATCGGATTCTGTGTCGCGGTAGGAAGGCGGTGGCGGAGTATTAGGGTTTATGGTGGCTGGGTGTATGGCGGCGGAATATGGTGGCGGAATATGGTGGCGGTGATCGGCGAGTATGGCGGTGACTACTATGATCAGAACTCAAAACTCTAAGGGACGAGACACTAAGACCAGCAACTCGACCCGACGATGTAGACACAAATTCAACAATGCAAAAACTGAAAAGATAATGCGAGGCGTAGATTGGTTATGGGATGGATCTAAACTCTAACTGTGTTTTTGGCTTTTTCGTGGGTTATAGGTAAAAACAGATCTAATCTCACGAAGTAAAATCTCACCGAGCAACAAAATATGATACCACTTGATAGGGCAAAGGTGTCCGATCTTTCGATGAGATGATGATAATCGATTTGGTGGAGTTCGGCTTGACGATCCGGCCACACGCAAGCACGAGCGCCAATGCAATCATTGGCCAATCTCCTGCAGTTACCGATCCCTGAACACGATCACCGACCATGAGGGTCTTAATTCCTACCTGAAATCGAGAACAAGTAAGAACCAATATTGCAATCAAGATATTGCGGATTAAGAGGAAAGCTTTATTGAAAAGATGGGATCCTGAATAGGTGCGAAGTACAAGAGGCCTCTGCGACGCTCGAGCCTTGGCGAAGTTGTTATGATGGCTCACTTAATGTCTAAACAAAATCCGAGTCTAGGGTGACGGCTATGGGGAGTATTTAAGGAGGAAAAGGTGGGTTTTCGGCCAGCCATGGAAGTGGTGGCCGAATCCAACCCTAGAAGTCCTTTTCCCCTCAAATACGGACTCTAAAAAGTGGCTAATTAAAATCCTGCGAAAATTACATGGGCCTGGCCCAAAATAAAGGTGTCGCAGCACCATATTAAGCTATGGACGAATTCGTGAAGTATTGATCTTGAATATTTCGTCCAAGCCTTCTTTCCTCATTATGGTGGCCTCAAAGTTCTGAAATCTTCATCCGTGGCCTTCTCTTGGATCATCACACGCTTGCTGCCATCTCCATGCATGGCCATGCTCCAATGCTTGTCCCTCTCATCCATGCTTGGTCCATCATTCCTAAGAGTAAGAAATACATCTGATTTAGGCAGCATCATATTCTCATTTATGTGAGGAATAGTTCCAAGAAACGAAAGTACCTGATAGTTAAGTTGTTTGGCACGAGATCTTGTGATGGGTCCTTGTATGTGTGTAGTTGTAGGTACAACGGTTGTATCAATAGAAGGGATGTCCACATCAACGCCCCACTCCCAAACCGCGCCGCGTATCGCACGAACCCGAAAGAGACGAAGGAGATAGAACGACAAATCAACCAACTCGTGATGTAGCCCGACCTACGGTCGTTACCACATCTTGGTCTCCAACTTACGCCAAGTCGTCATGGACTCCAAAGGTGAATCCCTTCCTCTATGTGAGCCCCCTTCCTACCCTATTGAATGGTATGCTACTTCATACTCCGTCACATATGCATGATAGGTTCACATTGACAAGTACGGAGGCAAGGGAGGAAGCCCGGAGCATCAAGCCCGATAAGACGGAGGCTTGGAAGAGGAGGCGGAAGAAGACAGATCGCCAAATGCTCTCTGTCTCCAGCGGTACTACCGGATCTGCCGACCGGTACTACCGGCCTGCGGTACTACCGCCCACTACTACCGCCCCATACAGACGACGCAAACAGAAGTCCCAGGACTGCAAGCGGTACTACCGGATATGGACCCGGTACTACCGGTCAGCGGTACTACCAGACCCCAAGTCCGGTACTACCGGTCCTGTGTGCCTGCGCGCACCTATTGGGCCTTCGGCCCATGTACCCCTCTAGCTCGTCCAAACCCTAGTTTTATCCCTAAACTACCCCTGTTTATGTGGCTGGCCTATAAATAGAGCCCCCACCCCTCATGTATCCCTTAGGCATAGATGATAGACTAAAGACAACCCCCTTGTGTGCAATCTCTAGTTTTGCCTCATCCCCTTATCCAAGGGGACCAACTATCGTCACCAAACTCGATTGGACTTTGCATCACGCATCCATCATTGAACAAGGCCTTGGAGTTCACGCCGTCTCCAAGTTGTCAAGAGCCTCCCCAAGGTGTTCTTCCCTCTCCGATGTGGATTTGAGGGAGCACGTTGACCGATCTTTCCTTGCGAGGATTCTATCGGACCGGTGGCCGCCGTTCGGGAGCAATCGGCCTTGTATCGTGTGAGTTTTGCGTGTGTTCATCGTGTTCTTCGCGAGGTGTGTGTTCGCTTCCGCTACCTTCTCCCTTTCCCTCGCTTTCCCATCGATTTGACCACGAGATCCGTGAAGATCGGGCACCCAAGAGGTTAACCCCTCCATCATCTAGTATCAGCAGCTTTTGGTTGCCACGGTTCATCGATTTGGTCTTTTCCCCATAAATTCGAAAATTCCACCAAAAATAGCCCCAATTCGTGTTTTGGATCGATCTGTGATTTGAGTGCGTTTTGGTAGGTTTTGATCCGTGGATTACTTGCTAAACTTGTTGATCTACCTTCTTTTGCGTTCCCATGGCCTAATTCCTTGATTTCCCCCTTTGATTTGGTGTTTTTCTTGAAGATTTTCCGCCCAAATCACCCCAAAATTGCGAAACCGCGTCAAAACTGGGAGTTTCTGGACCCAGCGATACTACCGGGCTGAAAATCCAGTACTACCGCCCTTTTCCAGTACAACCGGGCCCAAAATCCGGTACTACCGCCCAGTACAGAAAGAAAACAGCAGGTTTCCAGATTTCAGCCGCTCACTGTTTTGAGCATAACTTTTGCATTCGAACTCGGATTTTGGTGTTCTTTAGCTCGTTTCGAAGAGGAGAAGGAGCTCTACATCATAGTCCACGTTGTTCATGCTATCTACTACATCAAAATTCCGTGAGCAAGGCGGAATCCAACAATAAAGGATGAAGATCGTCGACGAAAGGTATAAACATTCCGCGACTTCTCCCCACTTGCATTCCTTTGTGAACCCCACTATCTTTTGTGAACCCCACTATCTTTGCGAGAAACAAACACCTATTGAGACTAGTTCCTCTTATGATTGCTTGGGCTATGCACATTTGATACCTTGTAGAATTCCGAGCAAACATTTGTGAGCGCTATCTCATATAGTTATCTTGTATAGTTGTTGGCACAAGGAAGAGGCAAGTGAAAAAGAAATAAAAAGAAAAAGAGTGATACAAAAAGAAAAAAATAGAAAAAAAGAAAAGAAAAAAGAAAGAGATATACATGTGCCTCATAGAATAGGAAGCGCAAGCTCGATGAACATCATATAGCTGGTACTTGTTGTGCATATCTTATAGCCCACCAATCTTGTGCAATCGAACTAGCGTCTCTCCTTGTACTTGTGTGACACGAGCTTATAGTCTTCGCTAGGTAATCATTTGGTTCTTAGCTCACTTTCTCCGTCGCACAAGTCCCATTTATCCCACCGTGTGTGTTTCCTTGTATATATTTCCTATCTTGTGGATTGACTTGTTTTGCTTTGTGATCATTGTGGTTCTTTACTTGCCATTACAACATCTTGATTTCGGATTGGTTCTTGACATGCCACTTTCCATACCTATCCACCATAGGCCTTGTGTGTGTGTGTGTTTTTTGGTTAGTAGTTGGTTTTGGTGTTCCGCGTGAACTTCACTTTGCTTGGTTTATTGCTCTCAAGTGTGGCCACTTGCACGATACGATCTTCCAAGGTAAAGTAAGGTTTGACGTTGTATCCCTAACACCCTCTACCACTTCCATATACACCGCTTGGTCTTGTGCATCATGTCTAGGGACTCCGGAACCGAGGATGATTTCTATGAAGAATCCACGATGAGCCACCATGCCTATGTCTCCACAAGCATGGATTATATGATGGAGCACTACACCAACAATGACTCCACATGCTTGGGTGACATGGAGTGCTACAACAACAACGACTCCCCAAGCATGGGCGACTTCAAGAACGACAACGACAAGCTCCTCAAGTCGCACCGGCCAAGACGGAGCCTCCAACTCGAGTGCGCCAAGGTCCATCATCAAATGGACAAGTTCCAAAGCGACCTCCACAACTTCAAGAAGGACATGGACAACGACTTCGACAAAACCATGAGGATGGTCGCCAAGACTAATGATGCTTTGCGCTCATTAGAAAAACTTACAAGGAAGAGTGCCAAGGTCAAGGGCCATCATCGTGAGCGTCATATGGATGACCAAGTGCGCCACCTACATCAACCATCGGCAAGGCACGCCAATGACCTCCGTCGACACCATCACAAGGCACCTTCAACTTCTTGTGCCACCACCAAAATGGCACCAAGAGCAAGCCTTCGTCCACGCCATCAAGCTTCAACGACTACGCTTGCATTTGAAGACCTCATGACCGATGAAAATGAAGACCTCTACTTCGCCAAGTTGGATAGCATGAGCCTACCTCCACCAATACTACGAGATGGCGACAAGACGGTCGAGCATGGGATTTTCCCTTCGACCATGGAGGAGAGCGATGATGCCCACCTTATGGCAACCAACCTTGAAGGCGACAAGGTCAAGAATGGTGAGCATGGGATTTTCCCTTCACCAAAGGAGGCGCATGGAGTTGAGGAAACCGAGCCTATCCCCATATGCTTGAGTGATGAGGTGGTACCAATCCCATGTGAGTATGAGAGCCACTTAGCCCACTTGAGTGAGAACAAGAGTGCGCTGAGTGACTCCACCTTATGTGAGATTGAGTGCTTCCACTTGGAGGGCATGAGCGATACTCCTAGTGAGTTGAGAGTGGTAGTTGATAGGTCAAGTGAGACCATTTCGATTTCTAACAAAGTACCCTCTACCTCTAGTGTGTTCTCTTGTGTTATGCTAGGTTCCATGGATGAAGAAGCGCCAAGCCATGAAGCAATGATGCCTCAATTGGAGAAGATGTACATGGTGCACGAAGATGATGCTATGCCATGGCTACATCAAGAAGACGAAGTCGTCCACAAGGAGGCCACTACTTGCACAACACCCACTTCATATGAGAGGTATTAACAAGGTAACAATAAGGGTGTTGATGATGCCATGATCCCACTAGTGGACATGATGAATTGTGAGGATATACATGCTATGGATGATACTTGTGACATTACGTATGCTTCACACATATTCCCATGTGATTCTTTGCCTTTGCATAATATTAATCATGTGGAATTGTTTGATTGCAAAATCATTGCCATAAACATGCCATGCTATGCATCTTGTATGTATCCTCCAATTGCTTCGGACTTGCCTTGTCATGCTAGTCTTTCAATTTCTCCCGTTGCTTGCGATAAGATGAATGCTTGCTATTTCACTTGTTTTGCTTGCAAAAATATTGATCTTATGCGTTATAATGAGATGGCCCCCATAGCTTTCTCAATTTTTGGAGATTTTGATGATGGCCATGATAAGCATGTTCCCCACTTGCATACTCACCATGCATCTATTTCATACTTGAATGACATTAATGGTGATGTGCACAAGAAGAGATACGTCATGATGGATGATGTGTATCTCTACCATGCACACACGTTCTTCCTTTTACATATGATGTGTGTAGGTACCCGCACGAGAATGTCAACCTCGGTTGAGCACGAGTTGACAAAAAGAGCTCTAGAGAGCATCCCACAAGTGAGTTCAAGATCGAACCCAGCTCTGATACCTTTTGCATGCTTTGCATCTTTCATGTTGACAAATTGTTCTTTCCTATGGTTTGCTTGCAATCATGTTAATGGTATTATCTTCCCTTGTGACATTCATGTTTCTTCTCTTTTAGATAATGATGCTTTGTGTGTTGCAACAAAAATGTTGAACAATTTACCTTTCCGATGTTTTATGTGCAACCACAATTCCATTAAGAACATGTATTTTCATGAGAGCTTTCAAGAATCTCGTCTTGTTGTTGCAACAAACATAAGGACCACTTTCTCTTTCATTTGGTTTGTTTGCAAACACGTGACTTTGGCTTCCGCTTGGGATACTCATATTCCCATGATATTTGATATCGATGATTTGTGTGTGACATCCAACATGTCGAACCATTTCTCTTTCCAATGGTTGGTTGACACACATAATGATGTTGCTTTGGACATTCTTCCTTGCGTGTTTTTGCCGAATTCTCCTATTCTCGCATCAAGGACGTTGATCAAAATTCTAGTCAATTGCCTTGAGTGCCACACTAAAACATTGTATGGAGTTTTTGAGTTCCCACATTTGGATGATGTTCAAACGATTTCCATGCACTTTGACCTTGCATATGCATTCCATTTGCTATACATGCATTGTACTAATAGTGTTGTGAACAAGAATGGACATGCCACATTTGACATGCTCCTCTATCATGCACGAAAATATTTTGCTTGGTCTTTGTTGTGTGAAGGTACAAGTGCATACACGTCAACCTCTACCAACCACGTGTTCACAAGACGAACCGAAGAGAGTTACCTATGTCTACCCTTCATCGAGCTATCTCTACAAGATAAGGTGACCTCCTTCTACTTGAGGACTCATGCAATAATCTTCATGAATTGGCTACGCTTTGAGTGTTGCCTCGCTTTTGTCGTGAGCTTTGTAGGCTTCATGGAAGGTGAACGAACATTGAAGTGTTGTCAAGTCAATCTTCCCGAGGACGACTATATGGTGAACCCCAGGATCAAGAAGGTCTCTCGACCGCTTATACTTTGTGATGAGCATGTAGAGTCGAGGACGACTCTTTTTGAAGGGGGGGGGAGCTGATGTAGCCCGACATACGGTCGTTACCACATCTTGGTCTCCAACTTAC
This sequence comes from Avena longiglumis, assembly GCA_030063025.1. Lineage (NCBI taxonomy): Eukaryota > Viridiplantae > Streptophyta > Magnoliopsida > Poales > Poaceae > Avena > Avena longiglumis. The sequence goes on along the minus strand of CP125974.1, from coordinate 327,809,063 downwards.
GCCAAGTCGTCATGGACTCCAAAGGTGAATCCGTTCCTCTATGCGAGCCCCCTTCCTACCCTATTGAATGGTATGCTACTTCATACTCCGTCACATATGCATGATAGGTTCACATTGACAAGTACGGAGGCAAGGGAGGAAGCCCGGAGCATCAAGCCCGATAAGACGGAGGCTTGGAAGAGGAGGCGGAAGAAGACAGATCGCCAAATGCTCTGTCTCGGTGGTACTCACGGATCTGCCGACCAGGTACTACCGCTGTGATTACCGCCCACTACTACCGCCCATCAGACGACGCAAATGAAGTCCCAGATCGCAAGCGGTACTCAGGATATGGACCGATTACTGGGTCAGTGACTACTGGGACCCCAAGTCCCAGATTACCGGCCCTGTGCTCATACAAGACTGTTGGGCCTTCGCCCATGTACCCCTCTAGCTCGTCCAAACCCTAGTTTTATCCTAAACCACCTGTTTATGTGGCTGGCCTATAAATAGAACCCCCACCCCTCATGTATCCCTTAGGCATAGATGATAGACTAAAGACAACCCCCTTGTGTGCAATCTCTAGTTTTGCCTCATCCCCTTATCCAAGGGGACCAACTATCGTCACCAAACTCGATTGGACTTTGCATCACGCATCCATCATTGAACAAGGCCTTGGAGTTCGACGTCTCGTCTCCAAGTTGTCAAGAGCCTCCCCAAGGTGTTCTTCCCTCTCCGATGTGGATTTGAGGGAGCACGTTGACCGATCTTTCCTTGCGAGGATTCTATCGGATCGGTGGCCGCCATTCGGGAGCAATCGGCCTTCTATCGTGTGAGTTTTGCGTGTGTTCATCGTGTTCTTCGCGAGGTGTGTGTTCGCTTCCGCTACCTTCTCCCTTTCCCTCGCTTTCCCATCGATTTGACCACGAGATCCGTGAAGATCGGGCACCCAAGAGGTTAACCCCTCCATCAACTCGTCTCCAAAGGTTTGATCCAAGTAAGCACTAGCCCAAGCGCGGTCCCCGTGATTCTAGTCCCAAAAACGATGATACGTTGCAGTTATTTATGGACTGCTGTCCAATCAATGCTATCACCGTGCGTTATCGACATCCTATACCGCGTCTTGATGACATGCTTGATGAGTTATGTGGAGCCACTATATTTTCGAAAATTGATCTTCGTAGTGGTTACCATCAAATTCGCATGGCCGAAGGTGATGAGTGGAAAACCGCCTTCAAGACCAAGCTTGTTCTCTATGAATGGTTGGTTATGCCTTTTGGCTTATCAAACGCCCCATCTACCTTCATGCACCTCATGAACCATATTTTGAGATCTCTCATTGGGAAGAGTGTCGTTGTTTACTCTGATGACATCCTTGTCTATAGCAAGTCACTAGAGGAGCATGTTACTCATGTTAAGGAGGTCCTTCAAATCCTTCGTCATGAAAAGCTTTATGCTAATCTCCCAAAGTGCACTTTTGCAAAATACAAGCTCATTTTCCTTGTTTTTGTTGTGTCTTCTAATGGCATTGAAGTTGATGTCGCGAAAGTTAAGGACATATGAGACTGTCCAATACCTACCAATGTTAGTGAACTTCGTAGTTTTCATGGGTTGGCTGGCTTTTACCGTCGCTTTGTGAAAGACTTTTCCACCATTGCTTGCCCCCTCAACGAATTGACCAAGAAAAATGTTACGTTCGTTTGGGGAAAAGCACAACAAGGCTTTTGATGAGATCAAAAAGAGGCTCACCGAAGCACCACTTCTTGCATTATCGGATTTCACAAAAACCTTTGAGATTGAATGTGACGCTAGTGGAATTGGCATTGGAGGCGTCCTTATGCAAAATGGGCGTCCCATTGCATACCATAGTAAGAAACTCGATGGCACACGCCTTAACTATCCCATTTATGACAAAGAGCTTTTTGCCTTGGTTCGTGTCCTTCAAGTGTGGAAACACTACCTTTGGCCCAAAGAATTTATCATCCATTCCTACCATGAGTCGTTGAAATATCTTAAGAGCCAAGCCAATTTGAGTAAAAGGCACGCCAAATGGGTAGAGTTTATGGAATCTTTTCCTTACATTGTCAAGTACAAGAAGGGCAAAGAAAATGTGGTAGCGGACGCTTTGTCTCGCAAAAACACAAACCTTCTTACGCGACACGAAGTAAATGTCTTGGGTCTTGATGACATCAAATCTTTGTACGCGTCCGACCCTTTCTTTGGACCAATTTTTGCAAGATGTTCAATAGACAAAGGGATTGATGATTTCTATTTGCATAAGGGTTTTCTTTTCAAACAAAACAAGCTTTGCATTCCGAAGTCGTCTCTCCAAATTTTTCTTCTTCAAGAGTCCCATGGTGGAGGCCTTATGGGTCACTTTGGCCGTGACAAGACATATGACATGCTATCCTGATGCATCCCGACCTACGGTCGTTACTACATCAAGGTCTCCAACTTACGCCAAGTCGCCATGGACTTCAAAGGTGAATCCGTTCCTCTATGCAAGGTCACTTCCTACCCTATTGAATGGTATGCTACTTCATACTCCGTCACATATGCATGATAGGTTCACACCGACCAGTACGGAGGCAAGGGAGGAAGCCCGGAACATCAAGCCCGACAAGACGGAGGCTTGGAAGAGAAGACGGAAGAAGACAGGTCGTGTTAGGGGGTAACCCTAGGGTTGGCCCGATCTTTCACGAATTCCACGAGAAACGAGGGGAACGAGGTGGTCGGGGAATGAAATCGATGAAGGCGATGAAAACCACGAACACACACACACCAAAACACGATACACGCCTACTCCTCACGCCGGTGGCAACCGGTCCAACATAATCCCTAGGATCGGTGTTGGGCGAAGCTCGCTCTCCACGCCAACAACGGGGGATGAGGTGCTTGGTGAGATCTTGACGACTTGGGGGCGAGACACCGAGAACCCAAGGCCTTGTACAACTTGAACGCACTTAAGCAAGATTCAAGAGGTGGGTGGATAATCAGGTGCTCCTTGGTAGGAGCATGATACCAATAGATATAAGTCCTCCAAGGGTTTCCTTAATATCTATTATTATCCAAGTCTAGGGTTCACAATGGATGGTGGGGGCTATATATAGTCCAGCCACAAAAACAGGGGTAGTTTGGGGATAAATAGCGAAATATGGAGAGGGTTACAAGGCGCTGGGCCGAAATATCACGCAAAGTCTCTGTCTCTGGCGGTAGTACCGCCTGGCGGGACCGGGTAATCCGTCATGCGGTATCTGGTTCTGGACGGTAGTACCGCTCTGTCGACTTCTGTTGAGGGCCTTCATTGGGGGCGGTAGCCGAGGCGGTAATACCGGATCCGAGGCTGATAGTGCTGGTGGCGAAGCGTTTGGGCAGCTCGGGGACCTTTTACGTTGGCGGTAGCTTTTGGCGGTAATCTGTAGCGGTAATACCGATCGCCGGTCCAGTAGTACCGTGGCACAGAGAGCATTTGGTCTCTTCTTCGGTGCTCCTCATCTGCGGGTTCTTCTCTTGCACTGATGATGCACAAGGTATGGGTATGAAGTAGCAAGCCATCCAAGGGTGTATTGAAGTCACACATGGAGAGGAGCGAGTTCACCTTATCTTGAAGGAGTTTGGCTCGGGCGCGAGTCATGGGTCCACTTGGGGAGCTTGTGGGGGTAGATGTAGAAGCGGTCGTAGGACGGGCTGCATCAGCTCCCCCCCTTGGGAAAGAGTCGTCATCGACTCTTCAACCGGCTCGACTTCCTCTTCTCCATGGTAGGGTGAGAGGTCCTTGACATTGAATGTCGAGCTCACAAGATACTTGGAAGTTGGGATATCAATGACATAAGCGTTGTTGTTGATTCGCTTGAGCACTTTGAATGGTCCATCTCCTCGAGGCTTTAGCTTGGAGTCGCGTTCCTTGGGGAATCGGTCTTTACTTAAGTGTATCCACACAAGGTCGCCCTCTTGGAAGATTATCTCTTTCTTATTCTTGTTTAGCCTTGATGCTTGGCGAAGGACTTGTTGCTCGATAGTAGCTCGTGTGTCATCATGGAGTTTCTTCATTGTGTGGCGGCTTGGCAGCGTCCATATTGGCACGTTCATGAAGTGGGAGTGGAAGGATATCGGCGCGGTGAGAGGCTCAAGTCGTGAGCGATCATGAGCAGGCTCCTCATGGTGGTGGCGTGCTTGGCGGTTGTAGGCGAACTTCGGCGTGTGGAATGCATTCCTCCGGTCTTTAAGGTTCTTCTTTAGCAACACCCGGAGTGTGCCAAGACTTCGATTAGCGACCTCGGTTTGTCCATCGGTTTGAGGATCTGGGCGGACGAGAAGAGGAGCTTGATGCCGAGCTTGGCCATGAGTGTTTTCCAGAAGTAGCTCATGAATTTTACGTCGCGGTCGGAGACGATTGTCCTTGGCACACCGTGTAGCCGAATTATTTCCCTGAAAAACAAATTTGCTACATGTGAAGCATCATCGGTCTTATGGCACGGAATGAAATGTGCCATTTTGGAAAAACGATCCACTACTACAAAAATGGAATCATGGCCATGCTTAGATCTAGGCAAGCCTAACACAAAGTCCATGCTAATGTCCGACCAAGGTGCATGAGGAATAGGCAAATGGCATATAAAGACCAAAAGGGTTGGAGTTAGACTTAGCTTGGATACATGTAGTGCATCGTTGGACGTGGCGCTCCATGTCGCGCTTCATCTTTGGCCAAAAGTAGTGAGTGGAGAGCATGTCGTATGTCTTGTCACGGCCAAAGTGGCCCATAAGGCCTCCACCATGGGACTCTTGAAGAAGCAAAATTTGGAGAGACGATTTCGGAATGCAAAGCTTGTTTTGTTTGAAAAGAAAACCCTTATGCAAATAGAAATCATCAATCCCTTTGTCTACGGAACATTGTGCAAATATTGGTCGAAAGAAAGGGTCGGACGCGTACAAAGATTTGATGTCATCAAGACCCAAGACATTGACTTCGAGTCGTGTAAGAAGGCTTGTGTGTTTGCGAGACAAGGCGTCCGCTACCACATTTTCTTTGCCTTTCTTGTATTTGACAATGTAAGGAAAAGACTCCATAAACTCAACCCATTTTGCGTGTCTTTTACTCAAGTTGGCTTGGCCCTTAAGATACTTCAACGACTCATGGTCGGAATGGATGATAAATTCTTTGGGCCAAAGATAGTGTTGCCACACTTGAAGAACTCGAACCAAGGCAAAAAGTTCTTTGTCATAAATAGGATAAATGAGGCGTGCACCATCAAGTTTCTCACTATGGTAAGCAATAGGACGCCCATTTTGCATAAGGACGCCCCCAATGCCAATACCACTAGCGTCACATTCAATCTCAAATGTTTTTGTGAAATCCGGCAATGCAAGAAGTGGTGCTTCCGTGAGCCTCTTTTTTAGCTCATCAGAAGCCTTTTGTTGTGCTTTTCCCCAAACGAACGTGACATTTTTCTTGGTCTATTCGTTGAGGGGGCAAGCAATTGTAGAAAAATCTTTCACAAAGCGACGGTAAAAGCCAGCCAACCCATGAAAACTACGAAGTTCACTAACATTTGTTGGGATGGGCCAATCTCGTATGTCCTTGACTTTTGAGACATCCACTTCTATGCCATTAGAAGACACAACAAAACCAAGGAAAATCAGCTTGTCTTTTGCAAAAGTGCACTTTGGGAGATTAGCATAAAGCTTTTCATGACGAAGGATTTGAAGGACCTCCTTAACATGAGTAACATGTTCCTCTAGTGACTTGCTATAGACAAGGATGTCATCAAAGTAAACAACTACACTCTTTCCAATGAGAGATCGCAAAATATGGTTCATGAGGTGCATGAAGGTAGATGGGGCATTGGATAAGCCAAAGGGCATAACCAACCATTCATAGAGACCAAGCTTGGTCTTGAAGGCGTTTTCCACTCATCACCTTGACCATGCGAATTTGATGGTAACCACTACGAAGATCAATTTTGGAAAATATAGTGGCTCCACATAACTCATCAAGCATGTCATCAAGGCGGTATAGGATGTCGATAGCATACGGTGATAGCATTGATTGAATGACGGCATCCATGCATAACGTATCATCCGTTTTGGGACTAGGATCACGGGACCGCGCTTGGGCTAGTGCTTACTTGGATCAAACCTTTGGAGGCAGTTGGTTGATTTGGCCTCGATCTCCTTCGTCTCTTAGGGTTAAATGCGATCACGGTAGCGGTTTGGGAGTGGTGCGCGGGTATGAGGTCGATGCGGTGTTCTATTCCACGAAGAGGAGGAAGGCCATGAGGAAGCTCTTCGGGAAAAACATCTTGGAATTCCTGCAAAACAGCCATCAAAGAAGGAGGAACATTTGTCAAGTCGTTAGTTCCTTGCGCTAGTCCCTTGCATACAAGGACATAGTGCAAGATGGATGGGTTGTTCCGCACTTCTCTCATCTCACTTTTGGTGGCAAGAAGAACACTCTTAGTTTTTCCACTCGAGTTTTGCTTGTAGCTCTCACTCACTATGGTGTGGTTCTCTCGCTCACCACTCTTTTCACAAGGTGTTGTTGCGTATTGCGCCCTCGCTAAAGCCTTTGCATTGTCCGCAATTATTTGGCTAGGAGTCATTGGTTGGAACACACAAGTTTTATCAAGCCATTTGAAGGTGTAAGTGTTTGAGTGACCATTATGCAAAGCACGCTTGTCATATTGCCACGGCCTTCCGAGCAACATATGGCAAACCGTCATTGGGACCACGTCACACTCGACCGTGTCCTTGTAGTGCCCAATTGAGAACGTCACCGAGACGGTGTGCTTGATCTTGACGGATCCTTGGTCACTTAGCCATTGCATATGGTAGGGGTGTTTATGTGGAAAGAGGGTGAGGTTGAGTTTCTCACACAATTCCGTACTTGCAAGGTTGTGGCAACTCCCTCCATCGATGACAACTTTGATGGACTTCCCATTGATGCCGGCACGAGTTTGGAAGATGTTCGAGCGTTGGTCTTCATTTTCATTGGCTTGGGTAGTCAAGACCCTGGTGACCACAAGCGATGGACTTGCGTCATGCTCACACACAAGAAGTTCTTGGTCCTCTTCCAAATGTTGCCTTGCCATGGCTTCCTTGACGCTTGCATCAAACTCTTCTTCACTCAAGTATTCTTCATCGCCGTTGTCATGGATGAACAAAACTTTCTTGTTTCCACATGCATTCGACTTGTGCCCTTTGCCTCCACACTTGTAGCATTCACCGGTGAAAGGTTGATCATCCCTTGTGTGTTTGCCACTTGGGGGCTGTTTTCCTTGAGGAGAGTTGGCTTGAAGGAAGCTTGGTTGTACTTGAGGAGCTTCCACTTGGAGTTGTTGGAGTAGTGGTTGACGCTTGCTTGAAGGTGAAGTACGTCTTTGGTTTGTTGTACTTGATGTCCTCTTGCACTTGGCGCTCGGCCTTGGATGCGATGTGCACAAGCTCAACCATGTTGTTGTACTTTTGGAACTCGGTGATACGCTTGATGGGATGGTTCAAGCCATTGAGGAAGCGTGCCATGGTTTGTTCATCTCGCTCTTCGATGTTGGCACGGATCATGTTGAGCTCCATTTGTTTGAAGTACTCTTCCACGGTCTTTGTCCCTTGACTAAGCGTTTGAAGTTTGTTAAAGAGGTCACGCGTGTAGTGCGAAGGAACAAAGCGGGATCTCATATGAGCCTTCATGTCTTGCCAAGTTGCAATTGGAGGCTCTTCTTTCGCTTCGCGAGCGAGTTGGACTTGTTCCCACCAAAGGTTGGCATACTCATCAAACTCGAGGGATGCCATGGCCATCATCTTCTCATTGCTATAGTTGTGCATGCGGAAGATCTTGTCGACCTTGAGTTCCCAAGAGAGATATTCCTCGGGCTCATTGGAACCGGTGAACTTTGGCATGGTGAACTTGAGCTTGCCGAAAGTTTCTTCTCCATTGCGGTTCCGGTTGCGTCGGTTGCCATGATTTGGGCGGTCATCATCATCATCATCCGAGCTCTCATGTCTTGCTTGTTGATTGTTGCGTTGCTCTTGCGGTCGTCGAGGTGCCGCGTTTGGTAGTGGAACTTGTTGTGGACGACGAGCTTGGGGAGCTTGCTCGTTTTGTTGTCGCGGATGAGGACGAGGAGGAGGTTGATGGTCCTCACGACGAGCTTGGGGAGCTTTCTCTTGTTCTTGTCGCGGTTGATGCCGAGGAGCATTGTCGTGCGCCCTGTGGCGAGGAGGACGACGAGCCATATGCGCAATGGGCTGCTCTTCTTCTTCTTGGTGTAGAGGAGGCTCGTCATGACCATCATGTTGGCGACGTGGACGCTCATGTCGATGATGACGCCTTGGAGGATCTTCGAGTGCTTCACGTCGACGATGATCTTGTTCGTCCTCTTCGGAAGCGTCACTCGTTGTTGAAGGGACATGTTAACGTCGATGGCCTTGGTGGTCCATGCGAGGTTGCTCTTGTTGAATCACAAGTGCCCTTGGTTGTGGCCGGTTCGCTTCGCTCCTTGGGGGTCTTGCGGAGAGGTCACCATCATAGCTTGACGTTGCGGCATGACGCGGAGATGGAACCGCTTGCGAAGAGCTCATGGAATGAAGAACGGGTCCATCCCGGTGCCTTGAAGCGTGACGGCGAGGTGCACTTGATTCACTTGAGGAGTGCCGAGATGAGCTTGATTCGCGCGAGCGTGGCCTTGCGAGTCCATCAATGATGTGTTGGAGCTTCTCATCCGTTGAGGCAAGTGCACGACCAAGAGCTTCATTTTGATGCCCGAGATTGTGTTGCATGGCATGCATTTGGCCACGGACTTCTTCGAAGTGGTTGTCGATGTTCTTGAATTCCACACGGGCCTCGCTAAATTGTTCATCTTGGCGCCGCTCGAGAGCTTCACAACGATAGTTGAATTCTCCTCGGACCTTCCAATGGTCCCATCTTGTCATGAATTGGTTATCATCCTCCGGAGGTGGTGGTGGTTGGGATGGCTCTCCATGCACATCCATGATGCAAAGCCAACAATGGTTGTATATGGAGAGAAAGGGCGTGGAGTTAGCCTTTTACCTTGGAGATTATATCAAACCAATTGCCACACAAATGAGCGAAAAGCGTGGAAAGTGAAATGGCAAGAAACTCTCAAAGGCTTTTGGTGGAAGGTTAGTGTTGTGGAAAACCAAACGAAACGATCAAAGCAAAAGGTTATTGTCCTACGTGGTAAAGAACCAAAGATCAAAAGCAAAAGGAAACGATCTACAAAAACACGGAAAACACACACGTGGAGAAAAACGGGGTTAGCACGACTATGAAAATGAGCACAAAAGGTCCTAACGAAGACTACGCTCGGGTGTCGTGCCAACACAAGGAGAGACCACAACTCGTTTGCCAAAAGAGGGTAAGCAATAGATTTGTGCACTTGCCGCGGTGCGCTCTTTCTTCTCTCTTTCTTGGCTTACAAGCTTGGTATTCTCTTTGTATTGGGAGACTATGTAGCGTTTTCTCTTTTTCTTTTGTTCTCTTTTTTTTGATTCTTTTTCCTTTTTCTCCCTTGCTATGCTACTATGTTAGCTTTTGTATTTGGCCTCACACTCTCACTTTCCGAACGCAAGTGCACAATGCTTAGACAAACACAAAATGAGTTGCTCTCATAGGATAGATACACACAAAGGAAGATATGGGGCTGTCAAGGTGGTGCAAGTTATACCTTTGGTATTGTTGACGACTTGCAACCGTTGGTGGGGGGGATGATGTTCAAGTGTCGCGGTGTCGTTGAGCGCGGGATGACATTGATGCGGAAGCTTGTGTTAAGATGGCGACAAACACGCGAAACACGAACAAGCTAAAGGGGGAAAGTCAGCAAACGAAACTGAGGCGTCAAGAAGAAGGAAAAACCTTCTGTTACTGGCGGTAGTACCGCTTGAAGCAGCGGTAATGCAGACGGCGGTAATCTGCTTTTTACGGCGGTAGTACGGACGGTAATCTGGCTTAGCAGGCGGTGGTACCGCTGGTGAACACGAACAAAAACGAGATCCACTTGACACAAACCTCAGATCCGTGTGAAAACTGACCGAAAGGCTGGCTAGGAACAACAGGGGCTATAGATCGACTCCCAAAGCAACAGATCTATGGACCAAAACCACGAAAAATGCACCAAATCCAGAGATCGATCCGAAGGCAAATTGGGGCTCTTTTTGGTGGGATTTTCGATTTTAAGGCGGATAAAAGAAAAATTGGGGGGAAATTCGTGATCAACCGTGCTCTTGATACCAATATGTTAGGGGGTAACCCTAGGGTTGGCCCGATCTTTCACGAATTCCACGAGAAACGAGGGGAACGAGGTGGTCAGGGAATGAAATCGATGAAGGCGATGAAAACCACGAACACACACACACCAAAACATGATACACGCCTACTCCTCACGCCGGTGGCAACCGGTCCAACATAATCCCTAGGATCGGTGTTGGGCGAAGCTCGCTCTCCACGCCAACAACGGGGGATGAGGTGCTTGGTGAGATCTTGACGACTTGGGGGCGAGACACCGAGAACCCAAGGCCTTGTACAACTTGAACGCACTTAAGCAAGATTCAAGAGGTGGGTGGATAATCCGGTGCTCCTTGGTAGGAGCATGAGACCAATAGATATAAGTCCTCAAAGGGTTTCCTTAATATCTATTATTATCCAAGTCTAGGGTTCACAATGGATGGTGGGGGCTATATATAGTCCAGCCACAAAAACAGGGGTAGTTTGGGGATAAATAGCGAAATATGGAGAGGGTTACAAGGCGCTGGGCGAAATATCACAAAGTCTCTGTCTCTGGCGGTAGTACCCTGGCAAGACCGGTAATCGGTTCTGGACCGTAGTACCGCTGGGCTTCTTGCGTTGGGGCCTTGTGGGGCGGTGGCGAGGCGGTAATCTGCAGCCGGTAATCGGATCGAGCGGTAGTGCCTCTGGTGGCAGAGAGCGTTTGGGCAGCCCCGGGACCTTCTGTCGTTGGCGGTAGCTTTTGGCGGTAATCTGTAGCGGTAGTACGATCGCCGAGTCCAGAGTACCGGCGACGAGAGAGCATTGGTATCTTCTTGGTGCTCCTACATCCTGCGGGTTCTTCTCTTCAGACTGATGATGCACAAGGTATGGGTATGAAGTAAGCCATCCAAGGGTGTATTGAAGTCACACATGGAGAGGCGAGTTCACCTTAGCTTGAAGGAGTTTGGCTCGGCGCGAGTCATGGGTCCACTGGGGAGCTTGTGGGGTAGATGTAGAAGCGGTCGTGGGGCCAGTGCATCAGTCGGCATTGCCAGTCCAAGCGGTACTACCGGTTATCGGAACCGTACTACCGGTCAGTACTACCCCCTTCTACTTCATCTTGACGGCTCCAACGGATGCTCCAAGACCGCAAGCGGTACTACCGGTGATGACCGGTACTACCGGTCCTAAGTCCGGTACTACCGGTCATGTCTGCCTGCGCGCACCAGTTGGGCCACAGCCCATGTATTCCCCTTTACTTACCTATTCGCCTAGTTTATCCCCAAACTACCCTTGTTTATGTGGTTGGCCTATAAATAGAGCCCCCACCCCTCATGTATCCCTTAGGCATAGATGATAGACTAAAGACAACCCCCATTGTGGAATCTCTAGTTTTGCCTCATCCCCTTTACCAAGGGGACCGACTATCGTCACCAACCTTGATTGGAATTTGCATCACGCATCCATCGTTGAACAAGGCCTTGGAGTTCGATGTGTCGTCTCCAAGTTGTCAAGACCCTCCCCAAGGTGTTCTTCCCTCTCCGATGTGGATTTGAGGGAGCACGTTGACCGATCTTTCCTTGCGAGGATTCTATCGGACCGGTGGCCACCGTTCGGGAGCAATCGGCCTTGTATCGTGTGAGTTTTGCGTGTGATCGTGTTCTTCGCGAGGTGTGTGTTCGCTTCCGCTACCTTCTCCCTTTCCCCTCGCTTTCCCATCGATTTGACCATGAGATCCATGAAGATCGAGCACCCAAGAGGTTAACCCCTCCATCATCTGGTATCAGCAGCTTTTGGTTGCCACGGATTTCTCATCGATTTGGTCTTTTCCCCATAAATTCGAAAATTTCACCAAAAATAGCCCCAATTCGTGTTTTGGATCGATCTGTGATTTGAGTGCGTTTTGGTAGGTTTTGATCCGTGGATTACTTGCTAAACTTGTTGATCTACCTTCCTTTGCGTTCCCATGGCCTAATTCCTTGATTTCCCCCTTCGATTTGGTGTTTTTCTTGAAGATTTTCTGCCCAAATCATCCCAAAATCGCGAAAACGCGTCAAATTTGGGCGTCCCAGGTCCAAGCGGTACTACCGGGTCCAAAATCCGGTACTACCGCACTTAACCGGTACTACCGGGCTCAAAAATCCGGTACTACCGCCCTATACTGATCAAAAACAGCAGATTCCAGATTTCAGCCTCTCACCGTTTTGAGCATAACTTTTGCATCCGAACTCGGATTTTGGTGTTCTTTAGCTCGTTTCGAAGAGGAGAAGGAGCTCTACATCATCATCCACGTGTTTCATGCTATATACTCCATCCAAATTCTGTGAGCAAGGCTGAATCCAACAATAAAGGGTGAAGATCGTCGACGAAAGGTATATACATTCCGCGGCTTCTCCCCACTTGCATTCCTTTGTGAACCCCACTATCTTTGCGAGCAACAAACACCTATTGAGACTAGTTCCTCTTATGATTACTTGGGCTATGCACATTTGATACCTTGTAGATTCCGAGCAAACATTGTGAGCGCTTTCTCATATAGTTATCTTGTATAGTTGTTGGCACAAGGAAGAGGCAAGTGAAAAAGAAAAAAAGAAATGAAAAGAAAATAGAAATAAAAAGGAAAAAAAATAGAAAAAAGAAAATAGAAAAAGAAAGAAATATATATGTGCCTCATAGAATAGGAAGCGCAAGATCGATGAACATCATATAGGTGGTACTTATTGTGCATATCTTGTAGCCCACCAATTTTGTGCAATCGAACTAGCGTCTCTCCTTGTACTTGTGTAACACGAGCTTATAGTCTTCGTTAGGTAATCATTTGGTTCTTAGATCACTTTCTCCGTCGCACAAGTCCCATTTATCCCACTGTGTGTGTTTCCTTGTATATATTTCCTATCTTGTGGATTGACTTGTTTGCTTTGTGATCATTGTGGTTCTTTACTTGCCATTACAACATCTTGATTTCGGATTGATTCTTGACATGCCACTTTCCATACCTATCCACCATAGGCCTTGTGTGTGTGTGTTTTTTGGTTCGTAGTTGGTTTTGGTGTTCCGCGTGAACTTCACTTTGCTTGGTTTATTGCTCTCAAGTGTGGCCACTTATGCGATCGATCTTCCAAGGTAAAGTAAGGTTTGACGTTGTATCCCTAACTCCCACTACCACTTCCATATACACTGCTTGGTCTTGTGCATCATGTCTAGGGACTCCGGAACCGAGGATGATATCTATGAAGAATCCATGATGAGCCACCATGACTACGACTCCACAAGTATAGAGGACATGACGGAGCACAACACCGACAATGGCTCCGCATGCTTTGAGGACCCGGAGCACTACACCTACGACGACTCCACATGCATGGAAGACATGGAGCTCTACGTCGACAATGGCTCCTCATGCATGGAGACTATGCAACACTACACCGACAATGGCTCCACATGCTTGGGTGATATGGAGTACTACACCAGCAATTACTCCCCAAGCATGGATGACTTCGAGTGCGACATCGACGACGCCTCGCCAAGCATGGAGGACACGGAGAACTTCATCGAGTTTAATGGCTCCTCCACGAGCCATGAAGAATTCCTACACCGCGTGGAGATGGAAGCCTACTACGCCAAGCAAGAGGAGGCGCATCATCAAGATTCCATGACCTTCACGGCCAAGCGTGCCACACCAAAGGGCACCACCTACTTCGATGATTCACCTCCAAGGCGACATGTGACACCACCTAGATGGCGTCAAGCGCCACCATCTCCAAGGCACCAAGCTCCATCACCTCCAAGGCGTCAAGCTCTACCATCTCCAAGGCGCCAAGCTTCATCACCGCCAAGGCGCCAAGCTCCAACTCCTATCCAAACAAGAGTGGCGTCCAAACATCATATGCATCAAGAGGCGCCAAGAAACAAGACTCTTCATCGACAAACATCCTCTCATGAGCATCGCCACCATAAACAGGATACAAGACCTCATCAAAGGCATCTTCGCCATAAAGACGAAGAATTCATGATGAGCACCAACCATAATGCTCAAGCAAGCTCAAGAAGGCACCACAAGCACAAGAAGAGTGCCAAGGCAAATGATCATCGTCGCGAGTGTCATGTGGACGACCAAGTGCGCCACCTACATCAACCATCGGCAAGGCACGCCAATGAGCTCCGTCGACACCATCATAGGGTACCTTCAACTACTCGTGCCACCACCACAATGGCACCAAGAGCAAGCCTTCCTCCACGCCATCAAGCTTCAATGCCTACGCTTGACTTCCACGACCTCGCCAACAAGGAAAATGTAGACCTCTACTTCGCCAAGTTGGATAGCATGAGCCTACCTCCACCACTACTACGAGATGGCCACAAGACGGTCGAGCATGGTATTTTCCCTTCGACCATGAAGGAGAGCGATGATGCCCACCTTATGGCATCCAACTTTGAAGGCGACAAGGTCAAGAATGGTGAGCATGGGATTTTCCCTTCACCAAAGGAGGCGCATGGAGTTGAGGAAACCGAGCCTACCCCCATATGCTTGAGTGATGATGTGGTACCAATCCCATGTGAGTATGAGAGCCACTTAGCCCACTTGAGTGAGAACAAGAGTGAGACGAGTGACTCCACCTTATGTGAGATTGAGTGCTTCCACTTGGAGGGCATGAGTGATACTCCTAGTGAGTTGATAGTGGTAGTTGATAGGTCAAGTGAGACCATTTCGATTTCTAACAACTTACCCTCTACCTCTAGTGTGTTCTCTTGTGTTGTGCTAGGTTCCATGGAGGAAGACGCCCTAAGCTATGAAGCAATGATGCCTCAATTGGAGAAGATGTACATGGTGCACGAAGATGATGCTACGCCATGGCTACATCAAGAAAACGAAGTCGTCCACAAGGAGGCCACTACTTCCACAACACCCACTTCATATGGGAGGTATGACCAAGGTAATAATAAGGGTGTTGATGATGCCATGATCCCACTAGTGGACATGATGAATTGTGAGGATATGCATGCTATGGATGATACTTGTGACATTAGATATGCTTCATCCACTTTCCCATGTGATGATTTGCCTTTGCATAATATTGATCATGTGGAATTGTTTGATTGTGATATCATTGCCATAAACATGCCATGCTATGCATCTTGTGTGTATCCTCCAATTGCTTCGGACTTGCCTTGTCATGATCGTCATTCAATTTCTCCCGTTGCTTGCGATAAGATGAATGCTTGCTATTTCACTTGTTTGGCTTGCAACAATATTGATCTTATGCGTTCTAATGAGATGGCCCCCATAGCTTTCTCAATTTTTGGAGATTTTGATGCTTGCCATGATAAGCATATTCCCCACTTGCATACTCACCATGCATCTCTTTCATACTTGATTGCCATTAATGGTGATGTGCACAAGAAGAGATACGTCATGATGGATGATGTGTATCTCTACCATGCACACACGTTCTTCCTTTTACATATGATGTGTGTAGGTGCCCGCACGAGAATGTCAACCTCGGTTGAGCACGAGTTGACAAAAAGAGCTCTTGAGAGCATCCCACAAGTGAGTTCAAGATCGAACTCAGCTCTGATACCTGTTGCATGATTTGCATCTTTCATGTTGGCAAATTTCTCTTTCCTATGGTTTGATTGCAAGCATGTTAATGGTATTATCTTCCCTTGTGACATTCATGTTTCTTCGCTTTTAGATAATGATGCTTTGTGTGTTGCAACAAAAATGTTGAACATTTTCTCTTTCCGATGTTTTGTGTGCAACCACAATTCCTTTAAGAGCATGAATTGTCATGAGAGCTTCCAAAAATCTCGTCTTGTTGTTGCAACAAACATAAGGACCACTTGCTCTTCCATTTGGTTTGTTTGCAAACGTGTTGTTTTTGCTTCCGCTTGGGATACTCATTTTCCCATGATATTTGCTTTTGATGAATTGTGTGTGACATCCAACATGTTGAACAATTGCTCTTTCCAATGGTTGGTTTGAACACATAATGATGTTTCTTTGGACATTCTTCCTTGTGTTTTTTTGCCAAATTCTCCTATTCTTGCATCAAAGATGTTGTTTGAAATTTGGATCCAATGCTTTGAGTGCCCCACTACTACGTTATATGGAGTTTTTGAGTTTCCACATTTGGATGATGTTCAAACGATTTCCATGCACATTGACCATGCATATGCATTCCGTTTGCTATACTTGAGTTGTGCTAATTGTGTGGTGATCAAGAATGGACATGCCAGAAATGACATGCTCCTCGATCACACACAAACATATGTTGCTTGGTCTTTGTTGTATGAAGGTACAAGTGCATTCACGTCAACCTCTACTAACCATGTGTTGACAAGAAGAACCGAAGAGAATTACCTATGGCTACCCTTCATCGAGCTATCTCTACAAGCTAAGGTGACTTCCTTCTACTTGAGGACTCATGCTATAATGTTCATGAATTGGCTACGCTTTGAGTGTTGCTTTGCTTTTGTCGTGAGCTTTGTAGGCTTCATGGAAGGTGAAGGAACATCGAAGTGTTGTCAAGTCAATCTTCCCGAGGACGACTATATGGTGAACCCCAGGATCGAGGATGTCCTTCGACCTTTTCTACTTCGTGATGAACATGGAGAGTCGAGGACGACTCTTTTTGAAGAGAGGGGAGATGGTGCAGCCCGACCTACGGTCGTTACTACATCAAGGTCTCCAACTTACGCCAAGTCGCCATGGACTTCAAAGGTGAATCCGTTCCTCTATGCAAGCTCACTTCCTACCCTATTGAATGTTATGCTACTTCATACTCCGTCACATATGCATGATAGGTTCACACCGACCAGTACGGAGGCAAGGGAGGAAGCCCGGAACATCAAGCCCGACAAGACGGAAGAAGACAGGTCGGCAGCTGCCAGGTCCAAGCGGTACTACCGGTTGTCGGGCAGTACTACCGGTCGTGACTCAGCCTCTACCGCTTCTCATCTTGTGGCTCCAACGGATGCTCCAAGACCATAAGCGGTACTACCGGTCCCAGGCGGTACTATCGTGATGACCGGTACTACGGTCCCTAAGTCCCAGATTACCGGTCATGTCTCATGCCGCAGTTGGGCCACAACCCATGTATTCCCCTTTACTTACCTATTCGCCTAGTTTATCCCCAAACTACCCTTGTTTATGTGGTTGGCCTATAAATAGATCCCCCACCCCTCATGTATCCCTTAGGCATAGATGATAGACTAAAGACAACCCCATTGTGGAATCTCTAGTTTTGCCTCATCCCCTTTACCAAGGGGACCGACTATCGTCACCAACCTCGATTGGACTTTGCATCACGCATCCATCGTTGAACAAGGCCTTGGAGTTCGATGTCTCGTCTCCAAGTTGTCAAGACCCTCCCCAAGGTGTTCTTCCCTCTCCTATGTGGATTCGAGGGAGCACGTTGACCGACCTTTCCTTGCGAGGATTCTATCGGACCGGTGGCCACCGTTTGGGAGCAATCGGCCTTGTATCGTGTGAGTTTTGCATGTGTTCATCGTGTTCTTCGCGAGGTGTGTGTTCGCTTCCGCTACCTTCTCCCTTTCCCCTCGCTTTCCCATCGATTTGACCACGAGATCCGTGAAGATCGGGCACCCAAGAGGTTAACCCCTCCATCATATCCACTCACTACTTTTGGCCAAAGATGAAGCGCGACGTGGAGCGCCACGTCCAACGATGCACTACATGTATCCAAGCTAAGTCTAAGTCTAACCCCTTTGGTCTTTATATGCCATTGCCTATTCCTCATGCACCTTGGTCAGACATTAGCATGGACTTTGTGTTAGGCTTGCCTAGATCTAAACATGGACATGATTCTATATTTGTGGTAGTGGATCGCTTTTCCAAAATGGCACACTTCATTCCGTGCCATAAGACCGATGCTGTTTCACATGTAGCAAATTTGTTTTTCAGGGAAATAATTCGGCTACACGGTGTACCAAGAACAATCGTCTCCGACCGCGACGTCAAATTCATGAGCTACTTCTGGAAGACTCTAATGGCCAAGCTCGGCATCATGCTCCTCTTCTCGTCCGCCTCGCATTCTCAAACCGATGGACAAACCGAGGTCGTCAATCGAAGCCTTGGCACACTCCTACGTGTGTTGATAAAGAAGAATCTTAAAGACTGGGAGGAATGTATTCCACACGCCGAGTTCGCCTACAACCGCGCCAAGCACTCCACCACCATGAGGAGCCCGTTCATGATGGTCTATGGCTTCGAGCCTCTCACCGTGCTCGATATCCTTCCACTTCCGCTTCATGAACGTGCCAATATGGACGTTGTCAAGCATGCCCAAACAATGAAGAAACTCCATGAAGACACAAGAGCTATGATCGAGCAACAAGTCCTTCTCCAAGCCTCAAGGCTAAACAAGAACAAGAAAGAGATGATCTTCGAAGAAGGCGACCTTGTGTGGATACACTTGAGTAAAGACCGCTTCCCCAAAGACCGCGACTCCAAACTCAAGCCAAGAGGTGATGGACAGTTCAAAGTACTAAAGAGGATCAACAACAACGCCTACATCATCGATATCCCAACATCCAAGTATCTTGTGAGCCCGATATTCAAAGTCAAGGACCTATCACCCTACCATGGCGAAGATGAAGTTGAGAAGGTTGAAGAGTCGAGGACGGCTCTATCCAAGGGGGGGGAGCTGATGCAGCCCGTCCTACGGACGCACCTCCATCTACAACACCTAGTCCCCCAAGTGGACCAATGACTCGCGCCCGAGCCAAGCTCCTCCAAGCCAAGGTTAACTCGCTCCTTTCCTCATGTGATTTTGGTCTACCTTTGGATGTCTTGCTACTTCATGCAACTAAGTTATGTATACTCAACTATGAAGCAACATCACCACACCAAGCCCCCAAGGAAGAAGGTCCAGGAGAAGAAGCTGCTGGAGCTCTGCACACCGGAGTCGCCGGTGTAGACCGGAGTCTCCGGACCTTCCTCCGGTCCGGCCCCAAGAACCAAGCCCGGGACAGCTAGATGCCCCCTCCGGAGACGGGTCCGGAGATTGACCGTGATAAGGGGTGGCCCGATCTTCTCGTTGAGCACGTCGTAGATGATGGTGGAGGTAATGGAGATAACTTGTGAGATGCTGTGAATCACCTTTGTTCCCCAGCCAATGCAATGTATCTCAACCCAGATGGTATTCGCAACTTCACACACTTGCGCACGTAGCCGCTGACCACGAAGTGATTTGGAATCTACCAATTTCCAATGGAACAGCAGAAAACACGAAGACTTTCAGTGGCAAACTCCAGATTGAATCAAAGTGGAGGTATGGTAGATATTCCTGATCGAATCAAAGAGGAACATATAATTTCAGATGAATGCTTGCAGCAGTTCAACGAAACAAGTATTGGTTTAATCTAAACGTGGTCTAGCCCTAATTGCGACGGCTGCTGGGGTATATATGAGGGCTGGGGCGTCCTCCCTCACAATTGGGCCTAAAAAACAGCCATAACTTGGCCCAAACTGACTCGGTTCGACTCAAACTGATACATACCGACCCATAGATGGGTTCGGCCTAATTGGCACGCAGGCCAAACGTCGTGGAACACCTCAAACATGTATTTCTGGATGCTCCTCATCCCTTTCTTGATCATACGTGATTTCCTCATTGTCTCCTAGTGCGCCTGCCTCACTCTCCTCCCTCGCGCTTCGATATTGGAAATCAATGCTTGTTCTTCTGTTGCAAATCTCCTTCTTCTCCACGTGCAACGCTTGTGTTATCAACAAACGATCATACAAAGATGCATAGACTTAGGCAAGATAAAGTTCTCATCAATTAAAATATCGATTCAATTAAGAGTGAATTCACTGTTGGCCTAGTAGCTTTGCACATGCCCTTGTCATTGGTCCAATTCGATTTCATTGGACTTGTCTTGTGCAAGAACATCATCATCATCATTGGGAGATAATGGTAAAGGACTAGAGATATCCTCATCATCCCCCTTCAAAGGCGTCGACCTCGGACGCTCAAGGTCTTCTCCATCATATGGCGTCAAATCAGCAACATTTAACGCAATTCACGCCAAACTCATCAATAGGAAGATCAATCTTGTCGCATTATCATTTCTCTTGGCAAGCACTTTATATGGACCAAGACCTCTTGGTCGCAACTTGGACTTCTTGTTGTGGAAATCTATCTTTGCAAAAATGCACCCATACCATGTCACCTGGCTGGAACATCACCTCCTTTCGCTTCTTATTAACACGATCAGCGGTGTACTTGCCCTTCTTCTCAATTGCTTCCTTTGTCTTCTCATATATCTTCTTCACAAAATCTGCCCTCTTGGATGCCTCCATGTTAACTCTCTCTTGAAGTGGAAGGGGCAGCAAATCAAGTGGTGTAATTGGTTTAAAACCATAGACCAGCTCAAACGGACAAAGCTGCGTTGTTGAGTGGACTGCCCTGTTATATGCAAACTCCACATGCGGCAAATAGTCCTCCCACACACGCAGGTTCTTCTTGATCATTGATCGCTGCAACGTCGAAAGTGTGCGATTTACCACCTCCGTTTGACCATCAGTTTGGGGATGACATGTGGTACTGAATAGTAACTTTGTACCCAGTTTTCCACAAAGTGTCTTCCAGAAATAGATCATAAACTTCACATCACGGTCAGAAACAATCGTCTTTGGTACTCCATGTAAGCGTACGATGTCCCTAAAAAACAGATTAGCAACATGCGACGCATCGTCGCTTTTGTGGCAGGCAATAAAATGTGCCATCTTAGAAAATCGATCAACTACCACAAAAACTGAATCATGTCCTCGCCTGGTTCGAGGTAGTCCTGTTAGGGGGTGACCCTGGGGTTGGCCCGATCTTTCACGAATTACACGAGAAATGAGGGGAACGAGGTGGTCAGGGGATGAAATCGAGGAAAGCGATGAAAAACCACGAACACACACACACACCAAAACACGATACACGCCTACTCCTCACGCCGGTGGCAACCGGTCCAACATAATCCCTAGGATCGGTGTTGGGCGAAGCTCGCTCTCCACGCCAACAACGGGGGATGAGGTGCTTGGTGAGATCTTGACTTGAGGGGCGACACCGAGAACCCAAGGCCTTGTACAACTTGAACGCACTTAAGCAATATTCAAGAGGGGGGTGGATAATCCGGTGCTCCTTGGTAGGAGCATGAGACCAATAGATATAAGTCCTCAAAGGGTTTCCTTAATATCTATTATTATCCAAGTCTAGGGTTTACAATGGATGGTGGGGGGCTATATATAGTCCAGCCACAAAAACAGGGTAGTTTGGGGATAAATAGCGAAATATGGAGAGGGTTACAAGTATTTGGGCGAAATATCACGTAAAGTCTGTCTCTGGCGGTAGTACCGCTTTGGCCGGAGGTACCGGTCATGCGGTATCTGGGTTCTGGACGGTAGTACCGCTTGTCGCCCTAGGGCTTCTTGGGGCCTTCTGTTGGGGCGGTAGTAGCGAGGTCTGTGGCCAGTAGTGGGATCGAGGGTAGTGCTGGTGACGAGAGCGTTTGGGCAGCCTGGGACCTTCTTTAGTTAGATGGCGTTGGCGGTAATGGCGGTAGTACCGGCCGTGTCCGTAGTACCCGGTGGCGACAGAGCATTTGGTCTCTTCTTCCGGTGCTCTCTCCTGCGGGTTCTTCTCTTCGCACTGATGATGCACAAGGTATGGGTATGAAGTAGCAAGCCATCCAAGGGTGTATTGAAGTCACACATGGAGAGGCGAGTTCACCTTAGCTTGAAGGAGTTTGGCTCGGCGCGAGTCATGGGTCCACTTGGGAGCTTGTGGGGGTAGATGTAGAAGCGGTCGTAGGACGGGCTGCATCAGCTCCCCCCCTTGGGAAAGAGTCGTCCTCGACTCTTCAACCGGCTCGACTTTCTCTTCTCCATGGTAGGGTGAGAGGTCCTTGACATTGAATGTCGAGCTCACAAGATACTTGGAAGTTGGGATATCGATGACATAAGCGTTGTTGTTGATTCGCTTGAGCACTTTGAATGGTCCATCTCCTCTAGGCTTTAGCTTGGAGTCGCGTTCCTTGGGGAAGCGGTCTTTACTTAAGTGTATCCACACAAGGTCGCCCTCTTGGATGATTATCTCTTTCTTATTCTTGTTTAGCCTTGATACTTGGCGAAGGACTTGTTGCTCGATAGTAGCTCGTGTGTCATCATGGAGTTTCTTCATTGTGTGGGCGCGCTTGGCAACGTCCATATTGGCACGTTCATGAAGTGGGAGTGGAAGGATATCGAGCGCGGTGAGAGGCTCGAAGTCGTAGACGATCATGAACGGGCTCCTCATGGTGGTGGCGTGCTTGGCGCGGTTGTAGGCGAACTTCGGTGTGGAATGCATTCCTCCCAGTCTTTAAGGTTCTTCTTTATCAACACCCGGAGGAGTGTGCCAAGACTTCGATTGACGACCTCGGTTTGTCCATCGGTTTGAGGATGCGAGGCGGACGAGAAGAGGAGCTTGATGCCGAGCTTGGCCATGAGTGTCTTCCAGAAGTAGCTCATGAATTTTACGTCGCGGTCGGAGACGATTGTCCTTGGCACACCGTGTAGCCGAATTATTTCCCTGAAAAACAAATTTGCTACATGTGAAGCATCATCGGTCTTATGGCACAGAATGAAATGTGCCATTTTGGAAAAACGATCCACTACTACAAAAATGGAATCATCACCATGCTTAGATCTAGGAAAGCCTAACACAAAGTCCATGCTAATGTCCGACCAAGGTGCATGAGGAATAGGCAATGGCATATAAAGACCAAAAGGGTTGGACTTAGACTTAGCTTGGATACATGTAGTGCATCGTTGGACGTGGCGCTCCACGTCGCGCTTCATCTTTGGCCAAAAGTAGTGAGTGGAGAGCATGTCGTATGTCTTGTCACGGCCAAAGTGGCCCATAAGGCCTCCACCATGGGACTCTTGAAGAAGCAAAATTTGGAGAGACGATTTCGGAATGCAAAGCTTGTTTTGTTTGAAAAGAAAACCCTTATGCAAATAGAAATCATCAATCCCTTTGTCTACGGAACATTGTGCAAATATTGGTCCAAAGAAAGGGTCGGACGCGTACAAAGATTTGATGTCATCAAGACCCAAGACATTGACTTCGAGTCGTGTAAGAAGGCTTGTGTTTTTGCGAGACAAGGCGTCCGCTACCACATTTTCTTTGCCCTTCTTGTATTTGACAATGTAAGGAAAAGACTCCATAAACTCAACCCATTTTGCGTGTCTTTTACTCAAGTTGGCTTGGCCCTTAAGATACTTCAACGACTCATGGTCGGAATGGATGATAAATTCTTTGGGCCAAAGATAGTGTTTCCACACTTGAAGAACTCGAACCAAGGCAAAAAGTTCTTTGTCATAAATGGGATAATTGAGGCGTGCACCATCAAGTTTCTCACTATGGTAAGCAATAGGATGCCCATTTTGCATAAGGACGCCCCCAATGCCAATACCACTAGCGTCACATTCAATCTCAAATGTTTTTGTGAAATCCGGCAATGCAAGAAGTGGTGCTTTAGTGAGCCTCTTTTTGAGCTCATCAAAAGCCTTTTTTTGTGCTTTTCCCCAAACGAACATGACATTTTTCTTGGTCAATTCGTTGAGGGGGCAAGCAATTGTAGAAAAATCTTTCACAAAGCGATGGTAAAAGCCAGCCAACCCATGAAAACACGAAGTTCACTAACATTTGTTGGGATGGGCCAATCTCGTATGTCCTTGACTTTTGAGACATCCACTTCTATGCCATTAGAAGACACAACAAAACCAAGGAAAATTAGCTTGTCTTTTCCAAAAGTGCACTTTGGGAGATTAGCATAAAGCTTTTCATGACGAAGGATTTGAAGGACCTCCTTAACATGAGTAACATGCTCCTCTAGTGACTTGCTATAGACAAGGATGTTATCAAAGTAGACAACTACACTCTTTCCAATGAGAGATCGCAAAATATGGTTCATGAGGCGCATGAAGGTAGATGGGGCATTGGATAAGCCAAAGGGCATAACCAACCATTCATAGAGACTAAGCTTGGTCTTGAAGGCGGTTTTCCACTCATCACGTTCAGCGATGCGAATTTGATGGTAACCACTACGAAGATCAATTTTGGAAAATATAGTGGCTCCACATAACTCATCAAGCATGTCATCAAGACGCGGTATAGGATGTCGATAACGCACGGTGATAGCATTGATTGGACGATCCATGCATAACCATAACGTATCATCCGTTTTGGGACTAGGATCACGGGGACGCGCTTGGGCTAGTGCTTACTTGGATCAAACCTTTGGAGACGAGTTGGTTGATTTGGCCCGATCTCCGCGTCTCTTCCGGGTTAAATGCGATCTGTGGCGGTTTGGGAGTGGTGCGCCGGGTATGAGGTCGGTGCGGTGTTCTATTCCACGAAGAGGAGGAAGGCCATGAGGAAGCTCTTCGAGAAAAACATCTTGGAATTCCTGCAAAACAACCATCAAAGAAGGAGGAACATTTGTCAAGTCGTTAGTTCCTTGTGCTAGTCCCTTGCATACAAGGACATAGTGCAAGATGGATGGGTTGTTCCGCACTTCTCTCATCTCACTTTTGGTGGCAAGAAGAACACTCTTAGTTTTTCCACTCGAGTTTGGCTTGTAGCTCTCACTCACTATGGTGTGGTTCTATTGCACACCACTCTTCTCAGTAGGAGTTTTTGTGTGTTGCGCCCTCGCTAAAGCCTTTGCATTGTCCGCAATTATTTGGCTAGGAGTCATTGGTTGCAACACACAAGTTTTATCAAACCATTTGAAGGTGTAAGTGTTTGAGTGACCATTATGCAAAGCACGCTTGTCATATTGCCACGGCCTTCCGAGCAACATATGGCAAACCGTCATTGGGACCACGTCACACTCGACCGTGTCCTTGTAGTGCCCAATGGAGAACGTCACTGAGACGCTGTGCTTGATCTTGACGGATCCTTGGTCACTTAGCCATTGGATATGGTAGGGGTGTTTATGCGGGAAGAGGGTGAGGTTGAGTTTCTCACACAATTCCGTACTTGCAAGGTTGTGGCAACTCCATCCATCGATGACAACTTTGATGGACTTCCCATTGATGCCGGCACGAGTTTGGAAGATGTTCGAGCGTTGGTCTTTATTTTCATTGGCTTGGGTAGTCAAGACCCTTGTGACCACAAGCTATGGACTTGCGCATGCTCACATACGAGAAGTTCTTGGTCCTCTTCCAAATGTTGTCTTGTCATGGCCTCCTTGACCCTTGCATCAAACTGTTCTTCACTCAAGTATTCTTCATCGCTGTTGTCATGGATGAACAAAACTTTCTTGTTTCCACATGCATTCGACTTGTGCCCTTTGCCTCCACACTTGTAGCATCCACCGGTGAAAGGTTGATCATCCCTTGTGTGTTTGCCACTTGGGGGTTGTTTTCCTTGAGGGAGAGTTGGCTTGAAGGGAAGCTTGGTTGTACTTGAGGAGCTTCCACTTGGAGTTGTTGGAGTAGTGGTTGACGCTTGCTTGAAGGTGAAGTACGTCTTTGGTTTGTTGTACTTGATGTCCTCTTGCACTTGGCGCTCGGCCTTGGATGCGATGTGCACAAGCTCAACCATGTTGTTGTACTTTTGGAACTCGGTGATACGCTTGATGGGATGGTTCAAGCCATTGAGGAAGCGTGCCATTGTTTGTTCATCTCGCTCTTCGATGTTGGCACGGATCATGTTGAGCTCCATTTGTTTGAAGTACTCTTCCACGGTCTTTGTCCCTTGACTAAGCGTTTGAAGCTTGTTGAAGAGGTCACGCGTGTAGTGCTCTCATGTCTTGCTTGGTGATTGTTTTGTTGCTCTTGCGGTCGTCGAGGTGCCGCGTTTGGTGGTGGAACTTGTTGTGGACGACGAGCTTGGGGAGCTTGCTCGTTTTATTGTCGCGGATGAGGACAAGGAGGAGGTTGATGGTCCTCACGACGAGCTTGGGGAGCTTGCTCTTGTTCTTGTCGCAGTTGATGCCGAGGAGCATTATCGTGCGCCCTGTGGCGAGGAGGACGACGAGCCATATGCGCAATGGGCTGCTCTTCTTCTTCTTCTTCGTGTAGAGGAGGCTCGTCCTGACCATCATGTTGGCGACGTGGACGCTCATGTCGATGATGACGCCTTGGAGGATCTTCGAGCTTCACGTCGACGATGATCTTGTTCGTCCTCTTCGGAAGTGTCACTCGTTGTTGAAGGGACATGTCGACGTCGATGGCCTTGGTGGTCCATGCGAGGTTGCTCTTGTTGAATCACAAGTGCCCTTGGTTGTGGCCGGTTCGCTTCGCGTCTTGGGGGTCTTGCGGAGAGGTCACCATCATAGCTTGACGTTGCGGCGTGACGCGGAGATGGAACCGCTTGCGAAGAGCTCATGGAATGAAGAACGGGTCCATCCCGGTGCCTTGAAGCGTGACGGCGAGGTGCACTTGAATCACTTGAGGAGTGCCGAGATGAGCTTGATTCGCGCGAGCGTGGCCTTGCGAGTCCATCAATGATGTGTTGGAGCTTCTCATCCGTTGAGGCGAGTGCACGACCAAGAGCTTCATTTTGATGTCCGAGATTGTGTTGCATGGCATGCATTTGGCCACGGACTTCTTCGAAGCGGTTGCGATGTTCTTGAATTCCACACGGGCCTCGCTAAATTGTTCATCTTGGCGCCGCTCGAGAGCTTCACAACGATAGTTGAATTCTCCTCGGACCTTCCAATGGTCCCATCTTGTCATGAATTGGTTATCATCCTCCGGAGGTGGTGGTGGTTGGGATGGCTCTCCATGCCTGTCCATGATGCAAAGCCAACAATGGTTGTATATGGAGACAAAGGGTGTGAGAGTTAGCCTTTTACCTCACCTTGTATATCAAACCAATTGCCGCACAAATGAGCGAAAAGCGTGCAAAGTGAAATGGCAAGAAACTCTCAAAGGCTTTTGGTGGAAGGTTAGTGTTGTGGAAAACCAAACGAAACGATCCAAGCAAAAGGTTATTGTCCTACGTGGTAAAGAACCAAAGATCAAAAGCAAAAAGGATACGATCTACAAAAACACGGAAAACACACACGTGGAGAAAAAAGGGGTTAGCACGACTATGAAAATGAGTACAAAAGGTCCTAACGAAGACTACGCTCGGTTGTCATGCCAACACAAGGAGAGACCACAACTCGTTTGCCAAAAGAGGGTAAGCAATAGATTTGTGCACTTGCCGCGGAGCGCTCTTTCTTCTCTCTTTCTTGGCTTACAAGCTTGGTATTCTCTTTGTATTAGGAGACTATGTAGCTTTTTCTCTTTTTCTTTTGTTCTCTTTTTTTTTATTCTTTTTCCTTTTTCTCCCTTGCTATGCTACTATGTTAGGTTTTGTATTTGGCCTCACACTCTCACTTTCCGAAGGCAAGTGCACAATGCTTAGACAAACACAAAATGAGTTGCTCTCATAGGATAGATACACACGAAGGAAGATATGGGGCTGTCAAGGTGGTGCAAGTTATACCTTTGGTATTGTTGACGACTTGCAACCGTTGGTGGGGGGGATGATGTTCGAGTGTCGCGGTGTCGTTGGGCGCGTGGTGACGTTGATGCGGAAGCTTGTGTTAAGATGGCGACAAGCACGCGAAACACGAACAAGCTAAAGGGGAAAGTCAGCGAATGAAACTGAGGCGTCAAGACGAAGGAAAAACCTTCTACATTCTTGGTAGTACCGCTTGGTACATCTTGATAGTACGGACGGATAATCTTGCTTATTACGGGCGGTAATCTTGGACGGTGATAATACCTTGCTGAACCACGAACTACAACGAGATCCACTTGACACAAACCTCAGATCCGTGGGAAATCTGACCGAAAGGCTGGCTAGGAACAACGGGGGCTATAGATCGACTCCCAACGCAACAGATCTATGGACCAATACCACGAAAAACGCACCAAATCCGTAGATCGATCCGAAGGCAAATTGGGGCTCTTTTGGTGGGTTTTCGATTTTAAGGTGGATAAAAGAAAAATTGGGGGGAAATTCGTGATCAACCGTGCTCTTGATACCAATATGTTAGGGGGTGACCCTGGGGTTGGCCCGATCTTTCACGAATTCCACGAGAAACGAGGGGAAAGAGGTGGTCGGGGGATGAAATCGAGGAAAGCGATGAAAACCACGAACACACACACACACCAAAACACGATACACGCCTACTCCTCACGCCGGTGGCAACCGGTCCAACATAATCCCTAGGATCGGTGTTGGGCGAAGCTCGCTCTCCACGCCAACAACGGGGGATGAGGTGCTTGGTGAGATCTTGACGACTTGGGGGCGAGACACCGAGAACCCAAGGCCTTGTACAACTTGAACGCACTTAAGCAAGATCCAAGAGGGGGGTGGATAATCCGGTGCTCCTTGGTAGGAGCATGAGACCAATAGATATAAGTCCTCAAAGGGTTTCCTTAATATCTATTATTATCCAAGTCTAGGGTTTACAATGGATGGTGGGGGGCTATATATAGTCCAGCCACAAAAACAGGGGTAGTTTGGGGATAAATAGCGAAATATGGAGAGGGTTACAAGGCGCTGGGCCGAAATATCACGTAAAGTCTCATCTCTGGCGGTAGTACCGCTGGCGGACAGTAGTACGGTCATGCGGTAATCTGCAGTTCTGGACGGTAGTACCGCTTGTAATCTGAGGCTTCTTATGGGGCCTTCATTGGGGCGGTGGCCGGGCGGTAGTGCCGGTGACAGAGCGTTTGGGCAGCTCGACCTTCACATGCGTTGGCGGTAGCGTTGGCGGTAATGTGGCGGTAGTACCGATGCGCCAGTCCCGGTAGTACCGGTCGCGAGTCCGGTCTGGCATTGGCGGCAGAGAGCATTTGGTCTCTTCTTGGTGCTCCTCCGTCTGGGTTCTTCTCTTCGTACCTGATGATGCACAAGGTATGGGTATGAAGTAGCAAGCCATCCAAGGGTGTATTGAAGTCACACATGGAGAGGAGCGAGTTCACCTTAGCTTGAAGGAGTTTGGCTCGGGCGCGAGTCATGGGTCCACTTGGGGAGCTTGTGGGGGTAGATGTAGAAGCGGTCGTAGGACGGGCTACATCAAGTCCTAACACAAAATCCATGCTGATATCTTCCCATGGTGTAGTAGGAGCAGGAAGAGGAGTATACAAACCGTGAGGCTTTAGTTTTGATTTGGACTTGTTGCAAGTAATGCAACGCTTCACAAATTTGTCCACATCACGCCTCATCTTAGGCCAATAAAAGTGATCAGCGAGCATGAGCAAAGTCTTCTCGTGTCCAAAGTGACCCATTAAACCAC
The DNA here is from genome assembly GCA_030063025.1 of Avena longiglumis. Taxonomy (NCBI): domain Eukaryota; kingdom Viridiplantae; phylum Streptophyta; class Magnoliopsida; order Poales; family Poaceae; genus Avena; species Avena longiglumis. The sequence continues at coordinate 327,779,566 of CP125974.1, read as the reverse complement.
CGGCATGTGATTCCTGCAACAATAGCAAACGCACGGACGATTCTGGAACACACATTTTGTTAGCTCGAAACAAAAAGCCATCATGTATATGGTATTTTTCCCATGCTTTCCCATTAGTACACAAACCATATGGTGCTGCAAAATCATGATCGGTAGCATATAAAGAACGCAAACTCTCTAAACCAGGAACCTTTACATCTAAGTGTGTCAACAACATATTTTTCCTAGATAGAGCATCAGCAACAACATTATCTTTACCCTTCTTGTGCTTAATGATGTGTGGGAAAGACTCAATGAATTCAACCCACTTAGCAAGACGTCTATGCAAGTTGGATTGAGCTTTTAAATATTTCAAAGCCTCATGATCAGAATGTATGATAAATTCTTTTGGCCACAATTAATGTTGCCAAACCTCAAGAACTCTAACAAGCGCATACAATTCTTTGTCATAAACAAGATAATTTAACCGTGCACCACTCAATTTCTCAGAAAAATATGCAATTGGTTTACCCTCTTGCATCAGCGCACCTCCAATACCAATTCCACTAGCATCACATTCAATCTCAAAGTGTTTATTAAAATCAGGAAGTGCAAGTAATGGTGCAGTAGTTAACAAACGTTTCAGTTCATCAAAAGCATGATCTTGGGCTGGGCCCCAAACAAATTCAACACCTTTCTTAGTAAGTTCATTCAAGGCGACAATAGTACTAAAATCTTTCACAAAACGCCTATAGAAACCAGCAAGACCGTGAAAGCTTCGTACTTGACTAACATTCATAGGAGTAGGCCAATTTTGTATAGCTTCAATTTTAGATGCATCTACCTCAGCTCCATTTTTAGAAACAACATATCCCAGAAATATGACATTATCTTTGCAAAATGTGCACTTATCAATATTGCCATAAAGCTTATTATCACGCAACACTTGCAAAACTTGTCGGATATGAGCACTATGTTCAGATTCATTGCGGCTGTAAATTAATATATCATCAAAGTACACAACCACAAACTTGCTAATGAAATGCCTTAAAACATGGTTCATCAATCGCATGAAAGTACTAGGTGCATTAGTTAACCCAAAAGGCATTACTAACCACTCATATAATCCCAACTTAGTTTTAAAGGCTGTCTTCCACTCATCCCCTTCTTTCATCCTAATTTGATGATAACCACTACGCAAATCAATTTTAGAGAAAATAGTAGCACCACTCAGTTCATCCAGCATATCCTCTAAGCGTGGAATAGGATGGCGATACCGAATAGTGATGTTATTAATAGCTCTACAATCTACACACATGCTCCATGTACCATATTTCTTAGGAACTAAAATAACAGGAACAGCACAAGGACTTAGGCTCACACGAATATACCCTTTGTCGAGAAGTTCTTACACTTGCTTCTGAATTTCCTTCATTTCTTCGGGGTTGGTGCGGTAGGGGCCTCGATTAGGCAACGATGCTCCTGGTATAAAATCAATTTAATGCTCAATACCTGCCGGTGGCAAACTGCAGTACCTCGCTTGAAACACGCCGCTAAATTCACAATACATCAGAAACACCAAGAGAGAGAGGGGTCATGTCGTTAGAAACTAAAATTTCACCCTTGTACATAAGCACAAGTGGAACAGCAGTAGGATCCTCACGAAACTCTCTCAGATCAGATTTGGTGGCTAACATTACTAAGGAATGCACTCCCTCACCTTTCTTTTTTCCACTCATATTTGGCTTGTGGCTCTCACTCACCGAAGGTGTAGTCTCTCGTCTATCTACTCTCTCAGTTTCTTTCTCAAGATTCACTTCAAGCTTTTGACGAGATTCATTATAATATGTTGTGGTGTCATGGGCCGCAAAGTAATGTCTCTACCATGCCAATTCAAATGATATGTGTTGGCTCTCCCATTGTGTTGCACATTGCGATCATATTGCCATGGGCGGCCTAACAACAAATGACACACGGTCATAGGAACCACATCAAATTCAATGGTATATTTATATGGTCAAATCTGAAATTCCACAAGCACCATGTAGCTAACCTTCATCTCTCCATTATCACTCAGCCACTGAATATAATATGGATTGGGGTGCGGTAAATACTTGATTACTTTGCACAAAGCTCTTTACTAGCCAAATTGCGAAGCTACCACCATCAACTATCACTTTGCATGCCTTGCCGGGACCAAATGACCTTTGTTTGGAACAAATTGCATCACGACTTTTCGAGGCGTAACATTCAGGACTTTCTGTGAGCAAACAATGGTGGGATAGTGAGTCGCATATGCATCAATAGGACCATCATTTGAATAACCTTCATCATCCAATGCTTGGACTCGAAATTGACATCATCATCATCATTTCATACTCGTTGTCCTCATTAATCAGTATCGCTTTCTTGTTAGGACAATCCTTCCTAAGGTGACCCAAGCCACCACATGTGTGACAAGCCATGTCCCAGTTTCTTGCGGTAGATGAAGATGAACCAGTACCACTAGCTGCAGGTTGCGCTGCTTTCTTTGCATCTTGAAACAAAGATGTCGACTTGTTAATGACGAACACGAAAACTGAATTGGTACTTTATGCGACGCTACCGGTCGAGGTGTGAAAGCGACCACTAGCTGGAGAAGAACGAGCTTTATATTTGGCTTCTTCAAAATCGAGCTTCAGCCTCACGTGCATGATGTAATAGATCATTCATATCATGATATTGGTGATGCCGAACAGTGCGCTTGATATTATATGTCAAACCTGAGAGGAAACGCTGCAAGGTTTGTTCAGGCTCTTCGCGTACTCTAGCACGCTGCATAATCAACTCCATCTCCTGATAATAATCATCAACTCTCTTCGTGACTTGCTTCAAATTCTGCAGTTTATCATAGAGAGAACGAATGTAGTTGCACGGAATAAATCTATCACGCATCACTTGCTTCATAGTTCTCCATGTAATAATTGGGGGGTCACCTTCTTCTTGCCTTGTACACACAAGATTATCCCACCAACGCAAAGCATACCCATCAAATTCAGAAGATGCTAACTTGATTTTTCTATCATCGGTGTATTCATGCAAACACCATAATTTCTCTATCTTCAGTTCCCATATAAGATACTGATGTAGCCCGTCCTACGAACGCTACTACATCTACTACATCTACTCCCACAAGCTCCCCAAGTGGACCCATGACTCGGGCCCGAGTCAAACTCCTTCAAGCTAAGGTGAACTCGCTCCTCTCCTTGTGTGACTTCGATACACCCTTGGAAGGCCTGCTACTTAATACGCATACCTTGTGCATCATCAGGTACGAAGAGAATGACCCAGAGAACGGAGGATCACCAGCGGAGGGAACCAAATGCTCTCTGTCGCTGGTACTCTACGGACAGCGGCTGCCACTGGCCAGCACTACCGCCACCAACAGACGACCCCAGCGCAAGCCAAATACTCTCTGTCACTGGCGGTACTACCGGCCCAGGACCCGGTACTACCGGACCACGGCACTACCGCCCCCTGCTACCGCCACCAACAGACGACGCCAGCGCAAGTCCCAGGACGGCAAGCGGCACTACCGGGCCTGGAAGCGGTACTACCGGTCGTGCTGGACCGGTACTACCGGACGTATGTGGACCTGATCGTGTTAAGTCGGCCCAGCGCCCTGTAACCCTTTCTATATTTCGCTATTTTGTTCCTAAAATACCCCTGTTTATGTGGTTGGCCTATAAATAGCCCCCACCCTCCATTTTAAACCCTAGACTTGGATAATAATAGATTAAGGAAACCCTTTGAGGATCTTACATCTATTGGTCTCATGCTCCTACCAAGGAGCACCCTATTATCCACCCTTCTCTTGGATCTTTCCTAGTGCGTTCAAGTTGTACAAGGCCTTGGGTTCTAGGTTTCTCGCCCCCAAGTCGTCAAGATATCACCAAGCACCTCGTCCCCCGTTGTTGGCATGGAGAGAGAGCTTCGCCCAACACCGATCCTAGGGATTATGTTGGACCGGTTGCCACCGGCGTGAGTTATCGGCGTGTATCGTGTTTTGTGTGCGTGAGTTCGTCGGGTTCTTCGTGTGCGTGTGTTCGTGGATTTCATCCCCTTTCCCCCTTCCACCGCTTTACCCTCAATTCCCACGGAGATTCGTGAAAGATCGGGCCACCCCAAGGGGTTACCCCATAACATCTTGGTATCAAGAGCAAGGTTAATCACGAATTTTCCCCCAATTTTTCTCTATCCCCCTTAAAATCGAAAATCCCACCAAAAAGAGCCCCAATTTGCCTTCGGATCGATCTTTGGATTTGGTGAGTTTTTCGTGGTTTTGGTCCATAGATCTGTTGCTTTTGGAGTCGATCTATAGCCCCTGTTGTTCCTAGCCCAGCCTTTCGGTCAGTTTCCAATGAATTTGAGGTTTGTGTCAAGCGGATCCCATTCTTGTTCTGCGACCAGCGGTACTACCGGTCGCGCAGAGGCGGTACTACCGCCGTCCGGTACTACCGGTCCTGCCTGGCGGTTCTACCGCCCGTCATAGAAACTTTTTCTTCTTCTCTTGACGCCTCACTTTCATTTGCTGACTTCCCCCCTTTAGCTTGTTCGTGTTTCGCGTGTTTGTTGCCATTTTAACACAAGCTTCCGCATCAAAGTCTCCCGCGCTCATCGACACCACGACACTCGAACATCATCCCCACCAACGGTTGCAAGTCGTCAACAATACCAAAGGTATAACTTGCGCCACTTTGACAACCCCATATCTTCCTTTGTGTGTATCTATCCTATGAGAGCAACTCATTTTGTGTTTGTCTAAGCATTGTGCACTTGCCTTCGGAAAGTGAGAGTGTGAGGCCAAATACAAAAGTTAACATAGTAGCATAGAAAGGGAGAAAAAGGAAAAGAATCAAAAAAAAGAGAAAGAGAAAAAGAAAAAAGATACTTAGTCTCCCAATACAAAGAGAATACCAAGCTTGTAAGCCAAGAAAGAGAGAAGAAAGAGCGCACCAAGGCAAGTGCACAAATCTATTGTTTATCCTCTTTTGGCAAACGAGTTGTGGTCTCTCCTTGAGTTGGCACGACAACCGAGCGTAGGCTTCGTGAGGACCTTTTGTGCTCATTTTCATAGTCGTGCTAACCCCGTTTTTCACCACGTGTGCGTTTTCCGTGTTTTTGTAGATCGTATCCTTTTGATTTTGATCTTTGGTTCTTTACCACGTAGAACAATAACCTTTTGCTTGGATCGTTTCGTTTGGTTTTCCACAATCCTAACCTTCCACCAAAAGCTTTTGAGAGTTGTAGCATATTTGTGTGTGAGTTTCTTGGCCATTTCACTTTGCACGCTGTTCGCTCATTTGTGTGGCAATTGGTTTGATATAATCTCCAAGGTGAGGTAAAAGGCTAACTCTACGCACCCTTTTTCTCCATATTCCACCCTTGTTGGCTTTGCATCATGCACAGGAATGGAGAGCCGTCCCAACCACTACAACCTCCGGAGGACGACACACAATTCATGACAAGATGGGACCATTGGAAGGTCCGAGGAGAATTCAACTACCGTTGTGAAGCTCTCGAGCGGCGCCAAGATGAACAATTTAGCGAAGCCCACGTGGAGTTCATGATGGAGGGGTTAACCACTTGGGTGCCCGATCTTCACGGATCTTGTGGTCAAATCGATGGGAAAGCGAGGGGAAAGGGAGAAGGTAGCGGAAGCGAACACACACCTCGCGAAGAACACGATGAACACACGCAAAACTCACACGATACAAGGCCGATTGCTCCCGAACGGCGGCCACCGGTCCGATAGAATCCTCACAAGGAAAGATCGGTCAACGTGCTCCCTCAAATCCACATCGGAGAGGGAAGAACACCTTGGGGAGGGGCTTGACAACTTGGCGACGAGACAATGAACTCCAAGTCCTTGTTCAGTGATGGATGCGTGATGCAAAGTCCAATCGAGGTTGGTGACGATAGTCGGTCCCCTTGGTAAAGGGGATGAGGCAAAACTAGAGATTCCACAATGGGGGTTGTCTTTAGTCTATTATCTATGCCTAAGGGATACATGAAGGGGTGGGGGATCTATTTATAGGCCACATAAACAGGGGTAGTTGGGGATAAAACTAGGGTTTGACGAGATAGAGGGTACATGGGCGAAGGCCATTGGCGTGTGAGCCCATCGTGTAGGACGGAGACTCCGGTGTGGGGTCCGGAGACTCCGGTCTAGGCCGGACACTTCGGTCTGTCTCCGGTGTCGTCTCCGGAGTGGCGTTCTGACTGTCCTCGGGCGGTTGCTTGGTCGGTCCGGAGGTAGGTCCGGAGACTCCGGTGTAGCAGGACCGGAGACTCCGGTGTAGGCCGGAGACTCCGGTGGTTCAGCCGTGGCTTCTTCCGTCTCCTCTTCCAAGCCTCCGTCTTGTCGGGCTTGATTTCCCGGGCTTCCTCCCTTGCCTCCGTACTTGTCGGTGTGAACCTATCATGCATATGTGACGGAGTATGAAGTAGCATACCATTCAATAGGGTAGGAAGTGGGCTCGCATAGAGGAACGGGTTCACCTTTGGAGTCCATGACGACTTGGCGTAAGTTGGAGACCATGATGTGGCAACGACCGTAGGTCAGGCTACATCAGTTCAAGAACATCGAAAACCTCTTCGAAGAAGTCCGAGGCCAAATGCATGCCATGCAACACAACCTCGGTCATCAAAATGAAGCTCTTGGTCGCGCCCTCGCCTCAATGGATGAGAAGCTTCAACGCCTCATTGATGGACTAGCTGATGTGGACATCCCTACTATTGATACAACCGTTGTACCTACAACAACACACATACAAGGACCCATCACAAGATCTCGTGCCAAACAACTTAACTATCAGGTACTTTCGTTTCTTGGAACTATTCCTCACATACATGAGAATATGATGCTGCCTAAATCAGATGTATTTCTGACTCTTAGGAATGATGGACCAAGCATGGATGAGAGGGACAAGCATTGGAGCATGGACAGGCATGGAGATGGCAGCAAGCATGTGATGATCCAAGAGAAGGCCACGGATGAAGATTTCAGAACTTTGAGGCCACCATAATGAAGAAAGAAGGCTTGGACGAAATATTCAAGATCAATACTTTACAAATTCATCCATAGCTTAAATATGGTGCTGCGACACCTTTATTTTGGGCCAGGCCCATTATAATTTTCACAGGATTTTAATTAGCCACCTTTTAGAGTCCGTATTTGAGGGGAAAAGGACTTCTAGGGTTGGATTCGGCCACCACTTCCATGGCTGGCCGAAACCCCACCTTTTCGCCCTTAAATACTCCCCATAGCCGACCCCCTAGACTCGGATTTTGTTTAGACATTAAGTTAGCCATCATAGCAACTTCGCCAAGGCTCGATCGTCGCAGAGGCCTCTTGTACTTCGCACCTATTCAGGATCCCACCTTTTCAATAAAGCTTTCCTCTTAATCCGCAATATCTTGATTGCAATATAAGTTCTTACTTGTTCTCGATTTTAGGTAGGAATTAAGACCCTCGTTGGTCAGGCTGATCGTGTTCACGCAGGATCGGTAACCTCCAGGAGATTGGCCTTGCGATTGCATTGGCGCTCGTGCTCGCACGTGTAGTCGGATCGTCAAGCCCGAACTCCACCAAATCGATTATCGCCATCTCATCGAAAGATCGGACACCTTTGCCCTATCACTAGCAAGGCCACGCTCGCGCGACTCAAGCTCATCTCGGCACTCCTCAAGTGAATCAAGTGCACCTCGCCGTCACGCTTCAAGGCACCGGGATGGACCCGTTCTTCAATCCATGAGCTCTTCTCAAGCGGTACCATCTCCGCGACACGCCGCAACGTCAAGCTATGATGGTGACCTCTCCGCAAGACCTCCACGACGTGAAGCGAACCGACCACAACCAAGGGCACTTGTGATTAAACAAGAGCAACCTCACATGGACCACCAAGCCCATCGCCGTCGACATGTCCTTTCAACAACAAGTGAAGCATCCGAAGAGGACGAACAAGATCACCGTCGACGTGAGGCACTCGAAGATCCTCCAAGGTGTCATCATCGACATGATCGTCCACGTCGGCAACATGATGGTCATGACGAGCCTCCTCTACATCAAGAAGAAGAAGAGCATCCCATTGCGCATGCGGCTCGACGTCCTCCTCGCCACAGGGTGCAAGACAATGCTCCTCGGCACCACCCACGACAAGAACAAGAGCAAGCTCCCCAAGCTCGTCGTGAGGACCATCAACCTCCTCCTCGTCCTCAACCGCTGATAGGGCAAAGGTGTCCGATCTTTGGATGAGATGGCGATAATCGATTTGGTAGAGTTCGGGCTTGACGATCCGACTACACGTGCGAGCACGAGCGCCAATGCAATCGCTAGGCCAATCTCCTGGAGGTTACCTATCCTGCGTGAACACGATCAGCCTGACCAGCGAGGGTCTTAATTCCTACCTGAAATCGAGAACAAGTAAGAACCAATATTGCAATCAAGATATTGCGGATTAAGAGGAAAGCTTTATTGAAGAGGTGGGATCCTGAATAGGCGAAGTACAAGAGCCTCTGACGCTTCGAGCTCGAAGTTGCTATGATGGCTAACAATGTCTAAACAAAATCCGAGTCTAGGGTCGGCTATGGGGAGTTTTAAGGGAAAGGTGGGGTTCGCCAGCCATGTAAGTGGTGGATCCAACCTAAAAGTCCTTTTCCTCAAATCTGGACTCTAAAAAGTGGCTAATTATAATCCTGAAAATTACATGGGCTGGCCCAAAATAAAGGTGTCACACCATATTAAGCTATGGACGAATTTGTAAAGTATTGATCTTGAATATTTCGTCCAAGCCTTCTTCTTCATTTATGGTGGCTCAAAAGTTACAAATCTTCATCCGTGGCCTTCTCTTGGATCATCACATGCTTGCGCCATCTCCATGCATGGACATGCTCCAATGCTTGTCCTCTCATCCATGCTTGGTCCATCATTCCTAAGATTAAGAAATATATCGATTTAGGCAGCATCATATTCTCATGTATGTGAGGAATAGTTCAAGAAGCGAAAGTACGATAGTTGTTTGGCACGAGATCTTGTGATGGGTCCTTGTATGTGTGTTGCTATAGGTACAACGGTTGTATCAATAGTAGGGATGTCCACATCAACCGCGCCAACAAAACGAGCAAGCTCCCCAAGCTCGTCGTCAAAACCAAGTTCCACCACCAAACGCGGCACCTCAACAACTGCAAGAGCAACGCAACCATCACCAAGCAAGACATGAGAGCTCGGATGATGATGATGACCGCCCAAATCATGGCAACCGCCGCAACTGGAACCGCAATGGAGAAGAAACTTTCGGCAAGCTCAAATTCACCATGCCCAAGTTCACCGGTTCCAATGAACCCGAAGAATATCTCTCGTGGGAACTCAAGGTTGACAAGATCTTCCGCATGCACAACTGTAGAAATGATAAGATGATGGCCATGGCATCCCTCGAGTTTGATGAGTATGCCAACCTTTGGTGGGAACAAGTCCAACTCGCTCGCGAAGCAAAAGAAGAGCCTACAATCGCAACTTGGCAAGATATGAAGGCTCATATGAGATCCCGCTTTGTCCCTTCACACTACACGCGTGACCTCTTCAACAAGCTAAAAACGCTTAGTCAAGGGACAAAGACCGTGGAAGAGTACTTCAAGCAAATGGAGCTCAACATGATCCGTGCCAACATTGAAGAGCGAGATGAACAAACAATGGCACGCTTCCTCAATGGCTTGAACCACCCCATCAAGCGCATCACCGAGTTCCAAAAGTACAACAACATGGTTGAGCTTGTGCACATCGCATCAAAGGCCGAGCTTCAAGTGCAAGAGGACATCAAGTATAACAAGCCAAAGACGTACTTCACCTACAAGCAAGCATCAACCACTACTCCAACAACACCAAGTGGAAGCTCCTCAAGTTCCACCAAGCTTCCCTTCAAGCCAACACTCCCTCAAGGAAAACATCCCTCAAGTGGCAAAAACACAAGGGATGATCAACCATTCAATGGTGAATGCTACAAGTGTGGAGGCAAAGGACACAAGTCGGCCGCATGTGGAAACAAGAAAGTTTTGTTCATCCATGACAACGGCGATGAAGAATACTTGAGTGAAGAAGAGTTTGATGCAAGGGTCAAGGAAGCCATGGCAAGGCAACATTTGGAAGAGGACCAAGAAATTCTTGTGTGTGAGCATGACGCAAGTCCATCGCTTGTGGTCACAAGGGTATTAACTACCCAAGCCAATGAGAACGAAGACCAACGCTCGAACATCTTCCAAACTCGTGCCGGCATCAATGGGAAGTCCATCAAAGTTGTCATCGATGGAGGGAGTTGCCACAATCTTGCAAGCAGTGTGTGAGAAACTCAACCTCACCCTCCATCCACATAAACACCCTACCGGATCAATGGCTAAGTGACCAAGGATCCGTCAAGATCAAGCACACCGTCTCGGTAACGTTCTCAATTGGGCCCTACAAGGACACGGTGGAATGTGACGTGGTCCCAATGACGGTTTGCCATATGTTGCTCGGAAGGCCGTGGCAATATGACAAGCGTGCTTTGCACGATGGTCACTCAAACACTTATACCTTCAAATGGCTTGATAAAACTTGTGTGTTGCAACCAATGACTCCTAGCCAAATAATTGCGGACAATGCAAAGGCTTTAGCGAGGGCGCAATACACAAAAACACCTTGTGAGAAGAGTGGTGAGCGAGAGAACCACACCATAGTGAGTGAGAGATACAAGCCAAACTCGAGTGGAAAAACTAAGAGTGTTCTTCTTGCCACCAAAAGTGAGATGAGAGAAGTGCGGAACAACCCATCCATCTTGCACTATGTCCTTATTTGCAAGGGACAAGCGCAAGGAACTAATGACTTGACAAATGTTCCTCCTTCTTTGATGGCTATTTTGCAGGAATTCCAAGATGTATTTCCCGAAGAGCTTCCTCATGGCCTTCCTCCTCTTCGTGGAATCGAGCACCGCATCGACCTCATACCCGGCGCCCCCCTCCCAAACCGCGCTGCGTATCGCACGAACCCGAAAGAGACAAAGGAGATCGAACGTCAAATCAACCAACTCGTCTCCAAAGGTTTGATCCAAGTAAGCACTAGCCCAAGCGCGGTCCCCGTGATTCTAGTTCCAAAAACGGATGATACGTTGCGGTTATGCATGGACTGCCGTCCAATCAATGCTATAACCGTGCGTTATCGACATCCTATACCGCGTCTTGATGACATGCTTGATGAGTTATGTGGAGCCACTATATTTTCGAAAATTGATCTTCGTAGTGGTTACCATCAAATTCGCATGGCCGAAGGTGATGAGTGGAAAACCGCCTTCAAGACCAAGCTTGGTCTCTATGAATGGTTGGTTATTCCTTTTGGCTTATATAATGCCCCATCTACCTTCATGCGCCTAATGAACCATATTTTGAGATCTCTCATCTGGAAGAGTGTAGTTGTTTACTTTGATGACATCCTTGTCTATAGCAAGTCACTAGAGGAGGATGTTACTCATGTTAAGGAGGTCCTTCAAATCCTTCGTCATGAAAAGCTTTATGCTAATATCCCAAAGTGCACTTTTGCAAAAGACAAGCTGATTTTCCTTGGTTTTGTTGTGTCTTCTAATGGCATTGAAGTTGATGTGATAGGGCAAAGGTGTCCGATCTTTCGATGAGATGATGATAATCGATTTGGTGGAGTTCGGGCTTGACGATCGACTGCGTGAACACGGCGTAATCTGATCGCTAGGCCAATCTCACGGAGGTTACCGATCCTGGGAACACGATCGACTGACCGAGGTCTTAATTCCTACGAAATCGAGAACAAGTAAGAACCAATATTGCAATCAAGATATTGCGGATTAAGGGAAAAGCTTTATTGAAAAGGTGGGATCACGAATAGGTCACAGTACAAGAGGCCTCTCTGACCTTTCGAGCCTTGGCGAAGTTGCTATGATGGCTAACAATGTCTAAACAAAATCCGAGTCTAGGGGGGCTATGGGTATTTAAGAAGCGAAAAGGTGGGGTTTCGGCCAACCATGGAAGTGGTGGCGAATCAACTAAAGTCCTTTTCCCCTCAAGTACGGACTCTAAAAAGTGGCTAATTAAAATCCTGCGAAAATTACATGGTTCTGGCCCAAAATAAAGGTCGCAGCACCACATTAATCTATGGACGAATTCGTAAAGGATTGTTCTTGAATATTTCATCCAAGCCTTCTTTCTTCATTATGGTGGCATCAAAGTTCTGAAATCTTCATCCGTGGCCTTCTCTTGGATCATCACATGCTTGCTGCCATCTCCATGCATGGCCATGCTCCAATGCTTGTCCCTCTCATCCATGCTTGGTCCATCATTCCTAAGAGTAAGAAATATATCTGATTTAGGAAGCATCATATTCTCATGTATGTGAGGAATAGTTCCAAGAAACGAAAGTACTTGATAGTTAAGTTGTTTGGCACGAGATCTTGTGATGGGTCCTTGTATGTGTGTTGCTGTAGTTACAACGGTTGTATCAATAGTAGGGATGTGGTGCAACCGTTGATACAACCCTACTATTGATACAACTGTTGTACCTCTGACACATACAGGACCCATCACAATCTCGTGTCTTGAACATGTGATATGATGATGCATCATATATATTCTTACTATGAAAGACATATGCATGAAGATGGCATCAGAGAAGGCCGATGAACCGATAATGAAGAAGGATGACGATATTCAAGATCATGCTTTCGTCATGGTGGTCCGTGTTCAGTTATGGGGTAACCCTTGGGTTGGCCCGATCTTTGACGAATCTCCGCGGGAATCGAGGGTAAAGCGGTGAAAGGGGGAAAGGGGATGAAATCCACGAACACACGCACACGAAGAACCCAGAACTCACGCACACAAAACACGATACACTGGATAAATCACGCCGGTGGCAACCGGTCCAACATAATCCTAGGATCGGTGTTGGCGACTCGCTCTCCACGCCAACAACGGGGCGAGGTGCTTGGTGAGACCTTGGCGACTTGGCGAAAGCAGGAACCCAAGGCCTTGTACAACAGGCACTAGGCGGATCCAAGAGGGGTGGATAATCCGGTGCTCCTTGGTAGGAGCATGAGACCAATAGATATAAGTTCCTCAAAGGGTTTCCTTAATCTATTATTATCCAAGTCTAGGGTTTACAATAAAGGGTGGGGGCTATATATAGGCCAACCACATAAACAGGGGTAGTTTCGGAACGAAATGGGAAAATATTGAAAGTGCAGGGGCCTTTGGCCGAAGGCGTTTACTGGTTCGGTCGGGGCCTTAGCAGTAATCTTAGCTCGAGCGGTAATACAGCGAACTGGAGCTTCCGTCGAGTCGCTTTATGTGGCGGTAGGAGGCGGTAGTGAGGCCACCGATAGTACTAGTTCCTAGGCCGGTAGTACCGCTGGCGTCTGGGGCGTGGAGCGGTTCTTCCTGGAGCGTCCGGTAGATGGGTCCGGTAGTGCCGCTTGCACCGTACCCGGTCGCTTTGGTCGATAGTGCATTGGCGTCTGGCGATCGGTTGCTTCTGCTCCGGTTCCTCCGTCCCTTGGGTCCTTCTCTTCGTACCTGATGATACACAGTGTATGCGTATGAAGTAGCAAACCATCCCAGGATGTGTCGAAGTCACACAAGGAAAGGAGCGAGTTAACCTTGGCTTGGAGGATCTTAGCTCGGGCGCGAGTCATTGGTCCACTGGGAGGGCTAGGTGTTGTAGATGGAGGTGCATCCGTAGGACGGGCTGCATCAGCTCCCCCCCTTGGGGAAGAGTCGTCCTCGACTCTTCAACCTTCTCAACATTATCTTCTCCATGGTAGGGTGAGAGGTCCTTGACATTGAATGTCGAGCTCACAAGATACTTTGATGTTGGGCTATCGATGATATAGGCGTTGTTGTTGATCCTCTTTAGCACCTTGAATGGTCCATCACCTCTTGGCTTGAGTTTGGAGTCGCGTTCCATTGGGAAACGGTCTTTACTCAAGTGTATCCACACAAGATCGCCTTCTTCGAAGATCATCTCTTTCTTGTTCTTGTTTAGTCTTGATGCTTGGCGAAGGACTTGTTGCTCGATCGTAGCTCTTGTGTCTTCATGGAGTTTCTTCATTCTGTGGGCGCGCTTGACAATATCCATATTGGTGCATTCATGAAGTGGAAGTGGAAGGATATCGAGCGCGATGAGAGGCTCGAAACCATAGACGATCATGAACGAGCTCCTCATGGTGGTGGAGTGCTTGGCGCGGTTGTAGGCGAACTCGGCATGTGGAATACATTCCTCCCAGTCTTTAAGGTTCTTCTTTATCAACACCCGGAGGAGTGTTCCAAGGCTTCGATTGACGACCTCGGTTTGTCCATCAGTTTCAGGATGCGAGGCGGACGAGAAGAGGAGCTTGATGCCGAGCTTGGCCATGAGAGTCTTCCAGAAGTAGATCATCAATTTGACGTCGCGGTCGGAGACGATTGTTCGTGGTACACCGTGCAGCCTAATTATTTCCCTGAAAAACAAATTGGCTACATGTGAAGCATCATCGGTCTTATGGCACGGAATAAAGTGTGCCATTTTTGAAAAGCGATCCACTACCACAAATATAGAATCATGGCCATGTTTAGATCTAGGCAAGCCTAATACAAAATCCATGCTAATGTCCGACCAAGGTGCATAAGGAATAGGCAAAGGCATATAAAGACCAAAGGGGTTGGACTTAGACTTAGCTTGGATACATGTAGTGCATCGTTGGACGTGGCGCTCCACGTCGCGCTTCATCTTTGGCCAAAAGTAGTGAGTGGAGAGCATGTCATCAGTCTTGTCACGGCCAAAGTGACCCATAAGGCCTCCACCATGGGACTCTTGAAGAAGCAAAAGTTGGAGAGACGATTTCGGAATGCAAAGCTTGTTTTGTTTGAAAAGAAAACCCTTATGCAAATAGAAATCATCAATCCCTTTGTCTATTGAACATTTTGCAAAAATTGGTCCAAAGATAGGGTCGGACGCGTACAAAGATTTGATGTCATCAAGACCTAAGACATTTACTTCGAGTCGTGTAAGAAGGCTTGTGTTTTTGCGAGACAAGGCGTCCGCTACCACATTTTCTTTGCCCTTCTTGTATTTGACAATGTAAGGAAAAGACTCCATGAACTCAACCCATTTTGCGTGTCTTTTACTCAAATTGGCTTGGCCCTTAAGATATTTCAACGACTCATGGTCGGAATGGATGATAAATTCTTTGGGCCAAAGATAGTGTTGCCACACTTGAAGGACACGAACCAAGGCAAAAAGTTCTTTGTCATAAATAGGATACTTGAGGCGTGCGCCATCAAGTTTATCACTATGGTAAGCAATAGGACGCCCATTTTGCATAAGGACGCCACCAATGCCAATACCACTAGCGTCACATTCAATCTCAAAGGTTTTTGTGAAATCCGGTAATGCAAGAAGTGGTGCTTCGGTGAGCCTCTTTTTGAGCTCATCGAAAGCCTTTTTTTGTGCTTTTCCCCAAACGAACGTGACATTTTTCTTGGTCAATTTGTTGAGGGGGCAAGCAATGGTAGAAAAGTCTTTCACAAAGCGACGGTAAAAGCCAGCCAACCCATGAAAACTACGAAGTTCACTAACATTTGTAGGGATGGGCCAATCTCGTATGTCCTTCACTTTTGAGACATCAACTTCAATGCCATTAGAAGACACAACAAAACCAAGGAAAATCAGCTTTTCTTTTGCAAAAGTGCACTTTGTGAGATTAGCATAAAGCTTTTCATGACGAAGGATTTGAAGGACCTCCTTAACATGAGTAACATGCTCCTCTAGTGACTTGCTATAGACAAGGATGTCATCAAAGTAGACAACTACACTCTTTCCAATGAGAGATCGCAAAATATGGTTCATGAGGCGCATGAAGGTAGATGGGGCATTGGATAAGCCAAAGGGCATAACCAACCATTCATAGAGACCAAGCTTGGTCTTGAAGGCGGTTTTCCACTCATCACCTTCAGCCATGCGAATTTGATGGTAACCACTACGAAGATCAATTTTGGAAAATATAGTGGCTCCACATAACTCATCAAGCATGTCATCAAGAAGCGGTATAGGATGTCGATAGCATACGGTTATAGCATTGATTGAATGGCGATCCATGCATAACCATAACGTATCATCCGTTTTGGAACTAGAATCACGGGGACCGCGCTTGGGCTAGTGCTTACTTGGATCAAACCTTTGGAGCGAGTTGGTTGATTTGACGTTCGATCTCCTTTGTCTCTTCGGGTTAAATGCGTCACAGCAGTGATTTGGGGCGCGGGTATGAGGTCGATCTGGTGCTCGATTCCACGAAGAGGAGGAAGGCCATGAGGAAGCTCTTCGGGAAATACATCTTGGAATTCCTGCAAAATAGCCATCAAAGAAGGAGGAACATTTGTCAAGTCATTAGTTCCTTGCGCTTGTCCCTTGCAAATAAGGACATAGTGCAAGATGGATGGGTTGTTCCGCACTTCTCTCATCTCACTTTTGGTGGCAAGAAGAACACTCTTAGTTTTTCCACTCGAGTTTGGCTTGTAGCTCTCACTCACTATGGTGTGGTTCTCTCTCTCACCACTCTTCTCACAAGGTGTTTTTTGTGTATTGCGCCCTCGCTAAAGCCTTTGCATTGTCCGCAATTATTTGGCTAGGAGTCATTGGTTGCAACACACAAATTTTATCAAGCCATTTGAAGGTATAAGTGTTTGAGTGACCATCATGCAAAGCACGCTTGTCATATTGCCACGGCCTTCCGAGCAACATATGGCAAACCGTCATTGGGACCACGTCACATTCCACCGTGTCCTTGTAGTGCCCAATTGAGAACGTCACCGAGACGGTGTGCTTGATCTTGACGGATCCTTGGTCACTTAGCCATTGGATATGGTAGGGGTGTTTATGCGGATGGAGGGTGAGATTGAGTTTCTCACACAATTCCTTACTTGCAAGGTTGTGGCAACTCTCTCCATCGATGACAACTTTGATGGACTTCCCATTGATGTCGGCACGAGTTTGGAAGATGTTCGAGCGTTGGTCTTCATTCTCATTGGCTTGGGTAGTCAAGACCCTTGTGGATACAAGCGATGGACTTGCGCCATGCTCATACACAAGAAGTTCTTGGTCCTCTTCCAAATGTTGCCTTGCCATGGCTTCCTTGACCCTTGCATCAAACTCTTCTTCACTCAAGTATTCTTCATTGCCATTGTCATGGATGAACAAAACTTTCTTGTTTCCACATGCGTTCGACTTGTGCCCTTTGCCTCCACACTTGTAGCATTCACCATTGAATGGTTGATCATCCCTTGTGTTTTTGCCACTTGGGGGCTGTTTTCCTTGAGGGAGAGTTGGCTTGAAGGGAAGCTTGGTGGTACTTGAGGAGCTTCCACTTGGTGTTGTTGGAGTAGTGGTTGGTGCTTGCTTGTAGGTGATGTATGTCTTTGGCTTGTTGTACTTGATGTCCTCTTGCACTTGACGCTCGGCCTTTGAAGCGATGTGCACAAGCTCAACCATGTTGTTGTACTTTTAGAACTCGGTGATGCGCTTGATGGGATGGTTCAAGCCATTGAGGAAGCGTGCCATTGTTTGTTCATCTCGCTCTTCAATGTTGGCACGGATCATGTTGAGCTCCATTTGCTTGAAGTACTCTTCCACGGTCTTTGTCCCTTAACTAAGCGTTTGAAGCTTGTTGAAGAGGTCACGCGTGTAGTGTGAAGGAACAAAGCGGGATCTCATATGAGCCTTCATATCTTGCCAAGTTGCAATTGGAGGCTCTTGTTTTGCTTCGCGAGCGAGTTGGACTTGTTCCCACCAAAGGTTGGCATACTCATCAAACTCGATGGATGCCATGGCCATCATCTTCTCATTGCTATAGTTGTGCATGCGGAAGATCTTGTCGACCTTGAGTTCCCACGAGAGATATTCCTCGGGCTCATTGGAACCGGTGAACTTGGGCATGGTGAATTTGAGCTTGCCGAAAGTTTCTTCTCCATTGCGGTTCCGGTTGCGGCGGTTGCCATGATTTAGGCGGTCATCATCATCATCGGAGCTCTCATGTCTTGCTTGGTGATGGTTGCGTTGCTCTTGCGGTTGTTGAGGTGCCGCGTTTGGTGGTGGAACTTGGTTTTGGCGACGAGCTTGGGGAGCTTGCTCGTTTTGTTGGCGCGGTTGAGGACGAGGAGGAGGTTGATGGTCCTCACGACGAGCTTGGGGAGCTTGCTCTTGTTCTTGTCGTGGGTGGTGCCGCGGAGCATAGTCTTGCGCCCTGTGGCGAGGAGGACGTCGAGCCGCATGCGCAATGGGCTGCTCTTCTTCTTCTTGATGTGGAGGAGGCTCGTCATGACCATCATGTTGCCGACGTGGACGATCATGTCGATGATGACGCCTTGGAGGATCTTCGAGTGTTTCACGTCGACGGTGATCTTGGTCGTCCTCTTCGGATGCTTCACTTGTTGTTGAAGTGACATGTCGACGGCGATGGCCTTGGTGTCGATGTTCTTGAATTCCACACGGGCCTCGCTAAATTGTTCATCTTGGCGCCGCTCGAGAGCTTCACAACGATAGTTCAATTCTCCTCGGACCTTCCAATGGTCCCATCTTGTCATGAATTGTGTGTCATCCTCCGGAGGTTGTGGTGGTTGGGATGGCTCTCCATGCCTGTCCATGATGAAAATCCAACAAGGGTTGTATATGGAGAACAAGGGTGCGGAGAGTTAGCCTTTTACCTCACCTTGGAGATTATAGCAAACCAATTGCCACACAAATGAGCGAACAGCGTGCAAAGTGAAATGGGTAAGAAACTCACACACAAATGTGGTACAACTCTCAAAAGCTTTTGGTGGAAGGTTAGGATTGTGGAAAACCAAACGAAACGATCCAAGCAAAAGGTTATTGTCCTACGTGGTAAAGAACCAAAGATCAAAAGCAAAAGGATACGATCTACAAAAACACGGAAAACACACACGTGATATGGGATCCCTTGGGGGATTGACCCTAGGGTGGCCCGATCTTCACGGATTTGATGCGGGGAGTGAGGGGAAACCCGATGAACACGATGAACGCAACACAAATGCAAGGTAAAGATACAAACACACGCAAACACAACCCGATTCGATTTGCTCCCGTTGGCTCGAACAACCAATCCAATAGAATCCTCGGCGAGAGACCGTTAGGTAGAATCACCAAAGGAGAGATCGGCAAGCGGATGATAGAATCCAAATCAAAGGAGAGAGTAGCAACCAAGTAGAATCCCAAAGGGAGAGACCTAGCACTACTAGAATCCTTGATGAGGAGAGAACAAACACTTGAGGAGGGTCTTGACAACTTGGAGACGAACAACCGAACTCCAAGGCCTTGTACAACTCATAGATTAACTATAGAGAGGGGTTCCCATCTAGGGTTAGTCACAAGCCTTCTTTCATCATCAACTCTAGGGTTTCAAGGAGGGGGTGGGGGATTATATATAGGCCAGCCACGAGCTAGGGGTAAATTAGGCATAACTAGGAAGTTCTGGGCGTTACATGGGCCAGGCCCAACCCGAGGCACGCAAGCCTAATACACGTGGTCCGGAGACTCCGGTGTGATGGCCGGGGACTCTGTTCTAGACCGGAGACTCCGGTCAATCTCCGGTGTCGTCTCCGGAGGCCTTGGCCCTGGTATTTGGTTTGGGGGTCGGTCGAGAGATGGACGGAGACTCGGTGTGGTAGGCAGGAGACTCGGTCAAGCTTCAGACTTCTTGCGTCTTCTCTTCCAGAGCCTCTTGTCTTCTCTTCCGGGCCTCTTGCTTGGGGTCTTGATCACCGGGTCCTCTTGTCATCTCCTCTTGGTGTCATGGTCATGGTCTGGTCATAGCATTGTACGTGTCTCAAGTAGGATTCCATTCACATGATAGCCAAAGGAGGGTGGGGTATGGAATGAGTTCACCTTTGAGGGTGTGGTTGATGTAGCATGGTGTGGACCAATGGTGAATGCCATGTGTTGGGCAACATCTCCCGCTTCAAAGCGAGTCGTCCTCGATGAAGTTCCATCATCATATAGGGAGGAAGGTGTCGCAAGGTCTTGAACTTGTATGTTGTGGGATCTCGGTGTCGTAGCCTTGTTCAAATTGGTGAAGATCTTGAAGTTGAGCTTGTCATCAAGGTGTGGTTGGAGATCTTCTAAGCGTGTTCCTTGTAGGTGGTAGGTGAGGTTGTGTATCCACCAAAACCGACAACAAGGAGAAAGAGTTTTTGAAGGATTGTTAGTATTGGTGCGCTCAAATCACTCTTCTCACGTGTGGTGGCTTCTTGACGTGGCACTCATGATTTTTCCACTCATGTGGGGCTTGTAGCTCTCACTCACGTGTTGGTGAATCACTCTCTCACCACTCATCTCACAAGGGTCCTTAGCTTGCTTTATCTTGGGCGACGTCATGTTGGAAGTGATAATTTGGCTTGGCGTCATAGGTTGTAGCACCAATGTCTTGTCATTCCACTTAAAGGAGTATTGGTTGGAGGTACCATCGTGTAGGGCACCCTTGTCGTATTGCCATGTTCTTCCAAGGAGCATGTGACACACGGTCATAGGCACGACATCACACTCGACGGTGTCTTGATATGGACCAATCTTGAAGGAGACGTTGACCTTGTGTTTGATTTGAATGGTGCCATTGTCATCAAGCCATTTGACATGATAGGGTTGAGGGTGCTCCATGTATGGTAACTTGAGTTTCTCACAAAGGTCGATGCTCGCAAGGTTGTGACAACTTCCTCCATCAATGATAACTTTTATGGACTTGCCATCAATTCCGGCTCGGGTTTGGAAGATGTTGAGGCGTTGATCCTCTCTAGGGATGGAGTTGGTCGTCAAAACTTGGGCGATGACAAGTGAGGGGCTTGGATCATGTTCACAAAGAAGTGTGTCCTCATCTTGCATTGCGGCATCCTTTGTGATAGCGGCTTGGTTCATAGCTTCAAATTCATCTTCGCTCACGGAGTATGTTGCGCCGTTCTCATCCGTTAGCATGACTCTTGTGTTGATGCACTCATAAGACTTGTGGCCCTTTCCTCCACACTTGTAGCAAACTACTTGACTTTGCGTTGTTGTGTTGGAGGAGGGCGCCATAGGTGTCTTGGATTGCTTGGAGGAGCTTGTTGTTTGGTTTGTTGGCTTGGAGGGGCTACTCGAGTTGAGTGAAGCGAAGTACGCCCTTTGCTTCTCATAAGCATGTTCCTTTTGCAAGTGGCGCTCGGCCTTGGTTGCTTGGTGAAGAAGGTTCACGAGAGTCTTGTAAGTTTGGAAATCGACTATCTTGCGTATTGGGCAGCTCAAACCGTTGAGGAACCATGCTATTGTTTGCTCTTCGAGTTCCTTCACATCGGCTCTCATCATAGTCATCTCCATCTCCTTATAGAACTCTTCAATTGTCTTTGTGCCTTGCTTCAAGTTTTGTAACTTGTCGAAGAGGTCTTGGCGATAGTGCTCGGGGACAAATCTTGCATACATCACATTCTTCATCTCGGTCCAAGTGGTGACCGGTGGCTCTTCTTGCTTCTCACGATTGCTTTGGTAGTCTTCCCACCAAACATTGGCGTAGTCCTCAAACTCAAGGGATGCCATTGCCACTTCCTTCTCTTCGGAAAAGTTGTGGACTCGGAAGATCTTGTCGACTTTGAGCTCCCATTCAAGGTATGCATCGGCATTTTCTTCTCCTTTGAACTTGGGCATAACGAACTTGAGCTTCCCAAACTTGCCATCATCACGCTCATGGTGGTTGTTGCGACGTTCTTGGTGCATATTTGCGTCACTAGGAGGGCGTGGCGGCGGAGGAGGAGGCTCTTGATTGCCTTAAGGTTGTTGTGGGGGGTTTTCTTGATGATGCTCGAAATCTCTTCTTCGCCGTTGGTCGGCATCATTGACGTTCATAGCTTGACGGTGTCGGTGGTGGTGTTGTGCATGTCGGTTATTGCGTCGAGCTTAGCGTGCATCCTCATCATCATCACTTGTGTCCCATACCGGTTCTTGATTTTGTTGATGTTGCTCGTGGTGGTCATGAGGAGGATGACGACACCGATCATTATGGTTAGCTTCATCTTGGCGTTCTTGAGGTTGGTGCACGTCGATGATTGCTTGGTGTGGTGGTGGACCATGCTCTTGTCGGTGTTGTTGAGGTTGGGGAGCATTTGGGTCCACCGTTTGAGGGCGACGATGACGAGCTTGTGGGTTCCCATTATGGTGGTGGGGTTCTCCGCGGCGGGAGTGTGACCTTGAAGACTCGCCATGTCGAATTGAGGAGCGCGTGCGGGATGAACTTGACGAGCTTGAGCGATGACCGTGTCGGTTGCCAAGGTTGGCAATAGCTTGGTGAAGAGCTTGGAATTGAGCATGGTGCTCCTCTTGACGTTGCCGCTCACGGTACTCAAATTCTCGAAAAGCATCATCAAGACGGTGCTCAAGTCGCTCAAATTGATTGTTGAATTCTTGGCGTTGCGCCCATAAGTTGTGGCGCGTGGCAAAGCCATCTTGGTTGTTGAAATTGCTATCTCCACTAGCTCCACTTTCCCTAGACATGGTGCACAAACACACTTGATAGATATGGTGAGATTGGTGGAATTGTAAGTGCTACCTTGCCTCACCGGAGTCAACGATTGGAAAGATTGTTGTTGCCGAGAGCAAAGCGAATAGCGGGTACACAAGACACACACACAAAGGACTATGGTGGTAGGTTAGAAAGGTGGATAGCAAATGGAACAACCAAAAGAAAAGGATATTGTCAAAAGTGGGTAAAATCCAACAAAAACAAAGTCAAAGGAAAAGGTCAAAAAGGGTGACGAGAACCTACGACTATACACACACGGTGGAGATTAATGTGGCTAGCACGACTATGAAAAATGAGCAAAGAACAAAATGGGACCTAACGAAGACTAATGCTCTGTGTCGTGCCAATACTAGGAGAGACCGTAGCCCGTTCGCGCAAGGTTGAGAAGCAACAGATTTGTACGCTTGCCTTGCTCTTGCTCGCACTCTTGCTTAGAAGCTTTGGACTCTCTTTTGCTATTTTGTATCTTTTTTTTGTTTCTTTTGCTTAAAAGCTTTTTTTTATACACTATGGAGTCAATTTTGTTATTGCCTCTATATCATGACTATGCAAGAGGAAGCGTACAATGCTTCGGCAAACATAGGAGGGCTAATCTCGATAGGTTAGGTAACACACACAGGAAGAAGGGGGTTAACAATGGTTGTGCAAGTTATACCTTTTGGTGATGTTGAACTTGCGATCGTTGGTGAAGGGATGGTTCGAGTTCCGCGGTGTCGATGTCAAGAACGAGGTGTTGTTGGCGTTGCGGAAGCTTGTTAGTTGATAGACACTCAAGCGAAACACAAACACACAAAGGAAATTAGTCAAAAAGGAAAAGGGGTCAAATTTTTGTTCAGGGCCGGAGACTCCGGTGTGTTGGGGCCGGAGATTCCGGTGTGGTCCGGAGACTCCGGTGTGATGACCGGAGACTCCGGTCTGGTTCCAGCACGACGAACAGCTCGAGTTCATGAGTGGAAATTCGGCCCTTTAACCCTCAAATCCAGAAAATTTCGACCGAATTGGGCTAGGAAACGCAGGGCAAAGGTAGACCAAATCCAAGGACAAGTTTCTAATGGATCAAAACCACAATCAACTCACCAAATCAAGAGATCGATCCAAAAGCAAATTGGGGCTAAAATTTTTGGTATTTTCGAATTTATGGTGGATATGGGGGAACGAAGTCAAATCCGTGGCAACCAAAAGCTGCTGATACTAGTTGATATGGGATCCCTTGGGGGATTGACCCTAGGGTGGCCCGATCTTCACGGATTTGATGCGGGGAGTGAGGGGAAATCCGATGAACACGATGAATGCAACACAAATGCAAGGTAAAGATACAAACACACGCAAACACAACCCGATTCGATTTTCTCCCGTTGGCTCGAACAACCAATCCAATAGAATCCTCGGCGAGAGACCGTTAGGTAGAATCACCAAAGGAGAGATCCGCAAGCGGATGATAGAATCCAAATCAAAGGAGAGAGTAGCAACCAAGTAGAATCCCAAAGGGAGAGACCTAGCACTACTAGAATCCTTGATGAGGAGAGACCAAACACTTGAGGAGGGTCTTGACGACTTGGAGACGAACAACCGAACTCCAAGGCCTTGTACAACTCATATATTAACTATAGAGAGGGGTTCCCATCTAGGGTTAGGCACAAGCCTTCTTTCATCATCAACTCTAGGGTTTCAAGGAGGGTGGGGGCTTATATAGGCCGACCACGAGCTAGGGGTAAATTAGGCATAACTAGGAAGTTCAGGCGTTACATGGGCAAGGCCCAACCCGAGCGGGCTGATACACGTGGTCAGGAGACTCGGTTCGATGGCGGAGATTCGGTGCAGACCGAGACTCCGATCGATCTCGGTGTCGTCTCCGGAGGGGCCTTCTGACTGTCTTGGGCGCTGGTTTGGGGGTCGGTCCAGAGATGGACCGGAGACTCCGGTGTGGTAGACCAGAGACTCCGGTCAAGCTTCAGACTCCGGTCAAGCTTCAGCAGCTTCTTGCGTCTTCTCTTCCAGGCCTCTTGCGTCTTCTCTTCCAGGCCTCTTGCTTGGGGGTCTTGATCACTGGGGTCCTCTTGTCATCTCCTCTTGGTGTCATGGTCATGGTCCTGGTCATAGCATTGGCACGTGTCTCAAGTAGGATTCCATTCACATGATAGCCAAAGGGGGGTGGGATATGGAATGAGTTCACCTTTGAGGGTGTGGTTGATGTAGCTTGGTGTGGACCAATGGTGAATGCCATGTGTTGGGCTGCAACAGTTATTGTCCTACGTGGTAAAGAACCAAAGATCAAAAGCAAAAGGATACGATCTACAAAAACACGGAAAACACACACGTGGAGAAAAACGGGGTTAGCACGACTATGAAAATGAGCACAAAACGTCCTAACGAAGACTACGCTCGGTTGTCGTGCCAATGCAAGGAGAGACCACAACTCGTTTGCCAAAAGAGGATAAGCAATAGATTTGTGCACTTGCCTTGGTGCGCTTTTTCTTCTCTCTTTCTTGGTTACAAGCTTGGTATTCTCTTTGTATTGGGAGACTATGTACCTTTTTTCTTTTTCTCCTTTTTTTTGATTATTTTCCTTTTTCTCCCTTTCTATGCTACTATGTTAGCTTTTGTATTTGGCCTCACACTCTCACTTTCCGAAGGCAAGTGCACAATGCTTAGAAAAACACAAAATGATTTGCTCTCATAGGGGAGATACACACAAAAGGAAGATATGGGGCTGTCAAGGTGGTGTAAGTTATACCTTTGGTATTGTTGACGACTTGCAACCGTTGGTGGGGATGATGTTCGAGTGTCGCTGTGTCGATGAGCGCGGGTGACTTTGATGCGGAAGCTTGTGTTAAGATGGCGATAAACACGCGAAACACGAACAAGCTAAAGGGGGAAAGTCAGCAAACGAAAATGAGGCGTCAAGAGAAGAAAGTTTACGTGATGGCGGTAGTACCGCTTAATGCAGGGTAGTACCGCTTCTTTCGACCGGTAGTACCGCTGGTCACGAACAAGAACAACGAGATCCACTTGACACAAACCTCAAATTCGTAGGAAATCGACGAGCATTTGGGCTAGGAACAACATGGGCTATAGATCGACTCCAAACAGCAGATCAATGGACCAAAACCACGAAAAACTCACCAAATCCGGAGATCGATCCGAAGGCAAATTGGGGCTCTTTTGGTGGGATTTTCGATTTTAAGGGATAAAGAAAAATGGGGGAAATTTGATCAACCTTGCTCTTGATACCAAGATGTTATGGGGTAACCCTTGGGGTGGCGATCTTTCCGAATCTCCGGGAATCGAGGTAAAGCGGTGGAAGGGAAGGGATGGAATCACGAACACACGCCACGAAGAACCCGACGAACTCACGCACACAAAACACGATACCGCATGATAACTCACGCCGGTGGCAACCGGTCCAACATAATCCCTAGGATCGGTGTTGGTGAGCTTGCTCTCCACGCCAACAACAGGCGAGGTGCTTGGTGAGATCTTGACGACTTGGAGGCGAACCGAGAACCCAAGGCCTTGTACAACAGAACGCACTAGGAAAGATCCAAGAGGGGTGGATGATCGGTGCTCCTTGGTAGGAGCATGAGACCAATAGATATAAGTTCCTCAAAGGGTTTCCTTAATCTATTATTATCCAAGTCTAGGGTTTACAATGGAGGTGGGGGCTATATATGCCAACCACATAAGCAGGGGTATTTTGGGAACAAATAGCGAAATATAGAGGGGTTACAAGGCGTTGGGCCGACTTAACACGATCGGGTTACATCTTGTCGATAGTACCGGTCGGCTCGACCGTAGTACGGTCATGCTTGGTAATCCGCTTCTGGCCCGTAGTACCGCTTATCGTCACAGGACTTCTTGGGGGCCTTACATTGGTGGCGGTAGCATGGTAGTAGTCTGGTAGTGCCCGGTAGTACCGGATATGGGGCCGGTAGTACCACCAGTGACAAAGAGCATTTGGCTAGCGCTGGGGTCTTCTGTTGTTGGCGGTAGAAGGGGGCGGTAGTGCCGCCGAGCGGTAGTACCGGTTCGCCAGGTCCGGTAGTACAGCTGGCGACAGAGAGCGTTTGGTCTCTTCTGCTGGTGCTCCTCCGTCCTGTGGGTCCTTCTCTTCGTACCTGATGATGCACAAGGTATGGGTATGAAGTAGCAGGCCATCCAAGGGTGTATCGAAATCACACAAGGAGAGGAGCGAGTTCACCTTAGCTTGAAGGAGTTTGGCTCGGGCGCAAGTCATGGGTCCACTTGGGGAGCCCGTGGAAGTAGATGTAGTAGCGGTCGTAGGACGGGCTGCATCAGGTACTACCGCCCAGCGGCACTACCGCCCCCTGCTACCGCTCCCCGCTGAAGACGCCAACAGAAGCCCAAAACTCTCTGTCTCCAGCGGTACTACCGGATTTGGAACTGGTACTACCGCTCCGCGGCACTACCGCTCCCTGCTACCGCTCCCCGCTGAAGACGGCAATGGAAGTCCCAGGACTGCAAGCGGTACTACCGGTCCCGGAAGCGGTACTACCGGTTGACCGGTACTACCGGACATGCTAGACCGGTACTACCGGACGTGCGTGAACCTGATCGTGTTAAGTCGGCCCAGCGCCCTGTAACCCTCTCTATATTTCGCTATTTGTTCCTAAAATACCCATGTTTATGTGGTTGGCCTATAAATAGCCCCCACCCTCTATTGTAAACCCTAGACTTGGATAATAATAGATTAAGGACACCCCTTTGAGGATCTTACATCTATTAGTCTCATGCTCCTACCAAGGAGCACCCTATTATCCACCCCCCTCTTCGATCTTGCCTAGTGCGTTCAAGTTGTACAAGGCCTTGGGTTCTCGGTTTCTCGCCCCCAAGTCGTCAAGATCTCACCAAGCACCTCGTCCCCCGTTGTTGGTCGTGGAGAGAGAGCTTCGCCCAACACCGATCCTAGAGATTATGTTGGACCGGTTGCCACCGGCGTGAGTTATCGGCGTGTATCGTGATTTGTGTGCGTGTGTTCATGGTTTTCATCCCTTCTTTCCCCGTCCACCGCTTTCCCCTCGTTTCCCGTGGATATTCGTGAAAGATCGGGGCACCCCAAGGGGTAACCCATAACATATTGGTATCAAGAGCAAGGTTGATCATGAATTTCCCCCCAATTTTTCTTTTATCCCCCTTAAAATCGAAAATCCCACCAAAAAGAGCCCCAATTTGCCTTCGGATCGATCTTTGGATTTGGTGAGTTTTTCGTGGTTTTGGTCCATAGATCTGTTGCTTTTGGAGTCGATCTATAGCCCCTGTTGTTCCTATCCCAGCCTTTCGGTCAGATTCCCACGAATTTGAGGTTTGTGTCAAGTGGATCTCGTTCTTGTTCTGTGGCTAGCGGTACTACCGGTTCTCGCCCTCGGTACTACCGGCGTGACGTAAACTTTTCTTCTTCTCTTGGCGCCTCAACCCGTTCTTGACTTTCCTCTTTAGCTTGTTCGTGTTCCGCGTGTTTGTCGCCATTTTAACACAAGCTTCCGCATCAAAGTCACCACCAGCAACGACACGCGACACTGAACATCATCCCCACGGTTGCAAGTCATCAACAATACCAAAGGTATAACTTGCGCCACTTTGACATTCCATATCTTCCTTTGTGTGTATCTATCCTATGAGAGCAACTCATTTTGTGTTTGTCTAAGCATTGTGCACTTGCCTTTCGAAAGTGAGAGTGTGAGCCAAATACAAAGTTAACATAGCATAGAAAGGAGTAAAAAGAAAAAAATTGAAAGATACATAGTCTCCCAATACAAAGAGAATACCAAGCTTGTAAGCCAAAGAGAGAGAAAAAAGCGCACCAAGCAAGTGCACAACAAATCTATTATTCTTTTCTTTTTGAACGAAGGTCTCTCTCTCTCTTAACGTTGACAAGACAAACCGAGCGTAGTCTTCGTTAGGACCTTTTGTGCTCATTTTCATAGTCGTGCTAACCCCGTTTTTCTCCACGTGTGTGTTTTCCAAAAGTCATGGCAACCGCCGCAACCGGAACCGCAATAGAGAAGAAACTTTCGGCAAGCTCAAATTCACCATGCCCAAGTTCACCGGTTCCAATGAACCCTAAGAATATCTCTCGTGGGAACTCAAGGTTGACAAGATCTTCCGCATGCACAACTATAGAAATGAGAAGATGATGGCCATGGCATCCCTCGAGTTCGATGAGTATTCCAACCTTTGGTGGGAACAGGTCCAACTCGCTCGCGAAGCAAAAGAAGAGCCTCCAATCTCAACTTGGCAAGATATGAAGGCCCATATGAGATCCCGCTTTGTTCCTTCGCACTACACGCGTGACCTCTTCAACAAGCTTCAAACGCTTAGTCAAGGGACAAAGACCGTGGAAGAGTACTTCAAGCAAATGGAGCTCAACATGATGCGTGCCAACATTGAAGAGCGAGATGAACAAACAATGGCACGCTTCCTCAATGTCTTGAACCATCCCATCAAGCGCATCACCGAGTTCCAAAAGTACAACAACATGGTTGAGCTTGTGCACATCGCATCAAAGGCCGAGCGTCAAGTGCAAGAGGACATCAAGTACAACAAGCCAAAGATGTACTTCACCTACAAGCAAGCACCAACCACTACTCCAACAACACCAAGTGGAAGCTCCTCAAGTACCACCAAGCTTCCCTTCAAGCCAACACTCCCTCAAGGAAAACAGCCCCCAAGTGGCAAATACACAAGGGATGATCAACCATTCAATGGTGAATTCTACAAGTGTGGAGGCAAAGGACACAAGTCGGCCGCATGTGGAAACAAGAAAGTTTTGTTCATCCATGACAATGGCGATGAAGAATACTTGAGTAAAGAAGAGTTTGATGCAAGGGTCAAGGAATCCATGGCAAGGCAACATTTGTGATGTGGACATCCCTTCTATTGATACAACCGTTGTCCCTACAGCAACACACATACAAGAACCCATCACAAGATCTCGTGCCAAACAACTTAACTATCAGGTACTTTCGTTTCTTGGAACTATTTCTCACATACATGAGAATATGATGCTGCCTAAATCAGATATATTTCTTACTCTTAGGAATGATGGACCAAGCATGGATGAGAGGGACAAGCATTGGAGCATGGCCATGCATGGAGATGGCAGCAAGCATGTGATGATCCAAGAGAAGGCCACAGATGAAGATTTTAGAACTTTGATACCACCATAATGAAGAAAGAAGGCCTGGACGAAATATTCAAGATCAATACTTTACGAATTTGTCCATAGCTTAATATGGTGCTGCGACACCTTTATTTTGGGCCAGGCCCATGTAATTTTCGCAGGATTTTAATTAGCCACTTTTTAGAGTCCGTATTTGAGGGGAAAAGGACTTTTAGGGTTGGATTCGGCCACCACTTCCATGGCTGGCCGAAACCCCACCTTTTCGCCCTTAAATACTCCCCATAGCCGTCCCCCTAGACTCGGATTTTGTTTAGAAATTAAGTTAGCCATAGTCGCAACTTCGCCAAGGCTCGAGCGTCGCAGAGGCCTCTTGTACTTCGCACCTATTTAGGATCCCACCTCTTCAATAAAGCTTTCCTCTTAATCCGCAATATCTTGATTGCAATATTGGTTCTTACTTGTTCTCGATTTCAGGTAGGAATTAAGACCGTCGCTGGTCAGGCTGATCGTGTTCTCGCAGGATCGGTAACCTCCAAGAGATTGGCCTAGCGATTGCATTGGCGCTCGTGCTCGCACGTGTAGTCAGATCGTCAAGCCCGAACTCCACCAAATCGATTATCATCGTCTCATCGAAAGATCGGACACCTTTGCCCTATCAAGTGGTATCAGATTTCAGGTTGCTCGGTGAGATTTTACTGTTTTTCGTAGATTAGATCTGTTTTTACCTATAACCCACGAAAAAGCCAAAAACACAGTTAGAGTTTAGATCCATACCATAACCAATCTACGCCTCGCATTATATTTTCAGTTTTTGCATTGTTGAATTTGTGTCTACATCGTCGTCGAGTTCTTTGGTCTTAGTGTCTCGTCCCTTAGAGTTTCAAGTTCGATCATACTAGTCACGCCACACTCGCGATCACCGCCACCATATTCCGCCACCATATTCCGCCGCCATATACCCGACCACCATAAACCCTAAACACTCATACCGCCTTCCTCTGCGACACGGATCGGTCACCTATCCTGCCATGACGAGTCCGAGTTGAGTTATTGTTTCCTAGTTATTTCTTTTTACTTTCCTTCTTTGTTGTTTCCGTGTTATTTCTTTTTACTTTTTCACTGTGCACGAGTCCGAGTCGAGTCGAGCTCAGGGATTGTCGTAAGTCGGAAGGAGCAAAAAAATGCAGAACGCCTCCGAAAAAAATTTCTGGCTATACTGTTTTTCGACCCCGGGGATCACTTTTCTCCATAGGCCGTTATAGCGATATTTTTTTGGCGCCTGCGCGCTTTCCGGAGAAAAATAAAAAATTTCAAAAAAAAATTTGGGGCTAACCTGTTTTTAGACCCCGTAGATCAGTTCTAGACACTCGCCATCATAGTGATTTTCCACCTCTCGGTTCGCTTTTCAGGGTGCCATATCATCATACATTGCTTGTTGTGTCGCATCGTGACATCGTTGGTGATCTAGGCTCGCGTCTCTAGTACTGTCTAGCCTAGGACCAGCACAGTACCATCGTTGAGCATTCTTTCAACTTTTGCATTGCTGTTTTGATAATTGCTAACCCCCTTTTCTAAGCCTTCCCAGAGCTCCACAGATATTCTCCACGTGCGGTGTTTCGACTTCTGGTAATCGCTTGGTTCAATCTCTGGACCCACTGA
Source organism: Avena longiglumis (assembly GCA_030063025.1). Classification (NCBI taxonomy): domain Eukaryota; kingdom Viridiplantae; phylum Streptophyta; class Magnoliopsida; order Poales; family Poaceae; genus Avena; species Avena longiglumis. The sequence continues at coordinate 327,748,177 of CP125974.1, read as the reverse complement.
TCCTCGCGGTTACACATCGCCTTTTCCTGCTGTTTGGTAAGAACTTGCAAGAGCTTCGTATATTGCTTGACGGATTACGCGTGCCTTCCACCATATTTCCGTAGTATATACCTGTGCTTTTTAAGGACTAACCATGACAGATACTTCGCGGAACCACATACAATGACGAAGAAATACATGCCCACTTCTCCGCGCTCTTGGTCGGTCATGAAGACGTGGATACGCGCCTAGGGGAGTTTGACACCAAGCTCACCAACGACGTGGACAAGATCGATGGACTCGAGAAATCCTTCAACGCCAAGCTTGACGTTCGGTTCAAGGAGATTTTGAACAGATTGCTTTCCCGCACCGCACCCGCATACATGGCGCCGCGCATTCCGATCCACGGCTCGGCTGCTGGTTCGTGCCGCCCGCACCGGCTACATGCGGTGGCGCACCTCGGACTTCGCCCGGTGCTGCTGCGACATTGGGGATAGACGACGGGTACTACTACGGCCCCGACGATGACGATCTGTTTGACGAGGAGGTTGAACAACCTCCACAGGTACCTACTGGCCGTCCCCGACACTACTACCGCAACGCTCGCCCACCGGTACGTGATGATGATCATGTTGCAAAGCTTAAATTAAATATTCCATCTTTTGAGGGTAAATATAATCCTGATGCATATCTTAGATGGGATATGGAAGTAGAACAACGTTTTGCATGCTTAAAATATCCTGAGAATATGCGTGTTAGTGCTGCTACATGTGAATTTACTAAATTTGCTTCCCTTTGGTGGTCTGAGTATTGTCGTTTAAATCCTACTACTATTACTAGTACTTGGACTGCTTTAAAAACTGCTATGCGTGTTCGTTTTGTACCTCCCACTTATCAACGTGATTTACTAAAGAATCTGACACGTTTAGAGCAAGGGAAATTTTTTGTAGAAGAGTATTATCAGGAATTGCAAACGGGGATGGTTCGGTGTGGTCGTGTTGAATCTAATAAATAAATGCTTGCACGTTTCTTTGGTGGATTAAACAAGGACATTCAGCACATATTAGATTATAAGGAATACAATTCTATAACTCGTTTGTTTCATCTTGCTTGCAAAGCTGAACGTGAAGTGTAGGATCGCCAAACACCATGGAGGAGGACTAATAATTCTGCAGGTCGCACATCCACTTGGACATCCCGACAATCAGCGCCTCCTCGTGATTCGCCACCAGCTACTACCACATCCAAGGCAACCACAAGATTTCCAGCTGCTCCTCCACCATCATCCAATGCTCCTGCTCGTAGTGCATCTTCTATGGCTTCCACGGGTAAGACAAAGGATATACAATGCCGCAAGTGCTGGGGGTTTTGGTCATATTGAGAGACAGTGCACAACACAACGTGTGATGATGGTGCGAGAAGATGGTCAATACGATTCAGCGAGTGACTTTGATGAAGATACACTAGCCCTTATTTCTGCTCGAGATGGAGACAATTCTGATGCAGATGAAGAGACAGAGGTAATGGGAGCTGAAGCTGCTGATCAATACAAGAGCTTAATTACACACAACATGTGTTGAGTGTGCAATTGAGCAAATCTGAGCAAGATCAACGCCACAACCTGTTCCAAACACGTGGTGTTGTAAGGAAAGAGCTATACGGATCATCATTGATGGAGGGAGTTGTAATATTCTGGCCAGTGTTGACATGGTAGAGAAGCTTGCGCTTCCAACAAGACAACGCCCTCATTCATATTACATCCAATGGTTTGAGAGTTCTCGCAAGATCAAGGTAACAAGAACGGTACGCGTGCATTTTACTATTGGTACATATTCTGATTTTGTTGATTGTGATGTTGTACCTATGCAAGCTTGTTCTTTGTTACTTGGTAGACCATGGCAATTTGATAGAGAATCTGTTCATAATGGCAAAACTAATCAATATTCCCTTATGCATGATGGAAAGAAAATTGGTCTAAAACCTATGACTCCCGAACAGATTTTAAAAGATGATCTTGCTAGAGCTAGTAGAGCTAAAACTGAGGAGAAAAATAAAAGTGAGAATCAGATTTTGTTGCTGCAGATTTTATACCACCAAAGAACACTAAATCTGATTCTACACATGCTACTGAATTTCGTTTGAAGAGTCCATGTATGATTGCAAATAAAATTGATATTGCTGACTAGATGTAAACAATACTCAATATTATGCAATTGTCTGCAAAGAGGTTTTGTTTTCATTTGAGGATATGCCTCCTTCTTTGCCACCTGCTATTGCTAACCTTTTGCAGGAATATGAGGACGTCTTTCCGATTTGCCACGGGACTACCTCCTATTAGAGGAATTGAGCACCAAATTGATCTAATTCCTGGTGCCACGTTGCCCAACTGCGCCCCATATAGAACCAATCCAGAGGAGACAAAGGAGATACAACGCCAAATTCAGGAACTACTCGACAAAGATCATATTCGTGAGTCCCTTAGCCCCTTGATGTTCCTATTATTTTGGTACCTAAGAAAGATGGTTCTTCGCGCATGTGTACTGATTGTAGAGCTATCAATAATATTACTATTCAATATCATCATCCTATTCCACGTTTAGATGACATGCTTGATGAATTGAGTGGCTCTACCATGTTTTCTAAAGTTGATTTGCGTAGTGGTTACCACCAGATTCGTATGAAATTAGGAGATGAATGGAAAACAGCATTTAAAACTAAGTTTGGTTTATATGAGTGGTTAGTAATGCCGTTTGGTTTAACTAATGCACCTAGCACTTTCATGAGATTAATGAACGAAGTTTTACGTGCTTTCATTGGACGTTTTGTGGTAGTCTACTTTGATGATATTCTTATTTGTAGCAAATCTTTAGAGGATCATTTGGACCATTTACGTGCTGTTTTCAATGCTTTACGGGATGCACGTTTGTTTGGTGTTATGGGGTAACCCCTTGGGGTGGCCCAATCGTTCACGAATCTCCGCGGGAATCGAGGGTAAAACGGTGGAAGGGCGAAAGGGGATGGAATCCACGAACACACGCCACGAAGAACCCGATGAACTCACGCACACAAAACACGATACACGCCGATAACTCACGCCGGTGGCAACCGGTCCAACATAATCCCTAGGATCGGTGTTGGGCGAAGCTCGCTCTCCACGCCAACAACGGGGGATGAGGTGCTTGGTGAGATCTTGACGACTTGGGGGCGAGAAATCGAGAACCCAAGGCCTTGTACAACAGGCATACTAGGCAAGATCCAAGAGGGGTGGATAATCCGGTGCTCCTTGGTAGGAGCATGAGACCAATAGATATAAGTTCCTCAAAGGGTTTCCTTAATCTATTATTATCCAAGTCTAGGGTTTACAATGGAGTGGGGGCTATATAGGCCAACCAGGATAAGCAGGGGTATTTTGGGAACAAATAGAGAAATATAGAGAGAGTTACAAGGTCTTTGGGCCGACTTAACACGGTCGGGTTACGTAATGTCTGGTAGTACCGGTCCATCGGCCGGTAGTACGGTCATCTTGGTAATACCGCTTCACTGGATAGTACCGCTTGTCGTCACAGGACTTCTTGTGGGGCCTTTTGTTGGTGGCGGTAGCAGGGGCGGTAGTGCCATGGCCCGGTAGTACGGATCGAGGCGGTAGTGCCTTGATGACATAGAGCATTTGGCTAATTTGGGGTCTTCATTGTTGGCGGTAGTGTCGCCGGCGGTACCGGTCGCCAGGCACGCTAGTACCGCTGGCGACAGAGAGCGTTTGGTCTCTTCTGCTGGTGCTCCTCCGTCCTGTGGGTCCTTCTCTTCGTACCTGATGATGCACAAGGTATGGGTATGAAGTAGCAGGTCATCCAAGGGTGTATCAAAGTCACACAAGGAGAGGAGCGAGTTCACCTTAGCTTGAAGGAGTTTGGCTCGGGCGCGAGTCATGGGTCCACTTGGGGAGCTCGTGGAAGTAGATGTAGTAGCGGTCGTAGGACGGGCTGCATCAGCTCCCCCCCTTGGGAAAGAGTCGTCCTCGACTCTTCAACTTTCGCAACTTCATCTTCTCCATGGTAGGGTGAGAGGTCCTTGACATTGAATGTCGATCTCACAAGATACTTTGATGTTGGGATATCGATGATATAAGCGTTGTTGTTGATCCTCTTAAGCACTTTGAATGGTCCATCACCCCTTGCCTTGAGTTTGGAGTCGCATTCCTTGGGGAAGCGGTCTTTACTTAAGTGTATCCACACAAGGTCGCCCTCTTCGAAGATCATCTCTTTCTTGTTCTTGTTTAGTCTTGATGCTTGTCGAAGGACTTGTTGCTCTATCGTAGCTCTTGTGTCTTCATGGAGTTTCTTCATTGTGTGGGCGCGCTTGACAACGTCCATATTGGCACGTTCATGAAGTGGTAGTGGAAGCATATCGGTAGCGGTGAGGCTCGGCCGTGAGCGATCATGAGCAGGCTCCTCATGGTGGTGGAGTGCTTGGCGCGGTTGTGGCGAACTTCGGCGTGTGGAATACATTCCTCCCGGTCTTTAAGGTTCTTCTTTATCAACACCGGAGTGTGCCAATACTTGATTAGCGACCTCGGTGTGTCCATCGGTTTGAGGGCCGAGGCGGGGCAGTAGAGGAGCTTGATGCGAGCTTGTCCATGAGAGTTTTCGAGTAGCTCATGAATTTTACGTCGCGGTCGGAGCGATTGTTCTTGGTACACCGTGTGGCGAATTATTTCCACGAAAAACAAATTTGCTACATGTGAAGCATCATCGGTCTTATGGCACAGAATGAAATGTGCCATTTTTGAAAAGCGATCCACTACTACAAATATAGAGTCATGTCCATGTTTAGATCTAGGCAAGCCTAACACAAATTCCATGCTAATGTCCGACCAAGGTGCATGAGGAATAGGCAATGGCATATAAAGACCAAAGGGTTTGGACTTAGACTTAGCTTGGATACATGTAGTGCATCGTTGGACGTGGCGCTCCACGTCGCGCTTCATCTTTGGCCAAAAGTAGTGAGTGGTGAGCATGTCATATGTCTTGTCACGACCAAAGTGACCCATAAGGCCTCCACCATGGGACTCTTGAAGAAGTAAAAGTTGGAGAGACGATTTCGGAATGCAAAGCTTGTTTTGTTTGAAAAGAAAACCCATATGCAAATAGAAATCATCAATCCCTTTGTCTATTGAACATTGTGCAAATATTGGTCCAAAGAAAGATTGAGACGGCGTAAAGATTTGATGTCATCAAGACCCAAGACATTTACTTCGAGTCGTGTAAGAAGGCTTGTGTTTTTGCGAGACAAGGCGTCCGCTACCACATTTTCTTTGCCCTTCTTGTATTTGACAATGTAAGGAAAAGACTCCATGAACTCAACCCATTTTGCGTGCCTTTTACTCAAATTGTCTTGGCCCTTAAGGTACTTCAACGACTCATGGTCAGAATGTATGATAAATTCTTTGGGCCAAAGATAGTGTTGCCACACTTGAAGAACTCGAACCAAGGCAAAAGGTTCTTTGTCATAAATGGGATAGTTTAGGCGTGCGCCATCAAGTTTCTCACTATGGTAAGCAATAGGACGCCCATTTTGCATAAGGACGCCAGCAATGCCAATACCACTAGCGTCACATTCAATCTCAAAAGTTTTTGTGAAATCCGGTAATGCAAGAAGTGGTGCTTCGGTGAGCCTCTTTTTGAGCTCGTCAAAAGCCTTTTGTTGTGCTTTTCCCCAAGCAGCGTGACATTTTTCTTGGTCAATTCGTTGAGGGGGCAAGCAATGGTAGAAAAGTCTTTCACAAAGCGACGGTAAAAGCCAGCCAACCCATGAAAACTACGAAGTTCACTAACATTTGTAGGGATGGGCCAATCTCGTATGTCCTTTACTTTGGAGACATCAACTTCAATGCCATTAGAAGACACGACAAAACCAAGGAAAATCAGCTTGTCTCTTGCAAAAGTGCACTTTGGGAGATTAGCATAAAGCTTTTCATTACGAAGGATTTGAAGGACCTCCTTAACATGAGTAACATGCTCCTCTAGTGACTTGCTATAGACAAGAATGTCATCAAAGTAAACAACTACACTCTTACCAATGAGAGATCTCAAAATATGGTTCATGAGGCGCATGAAGGTAGAAGGGGCATTAGATAAGCCAAAAGGCATAACCAACCATTCATAGAGAGCAAGCTTGGTCTTGAAGGCGGTTTTCCACTCATCACCTTCGGCCATGCGAATTTGATGGTAACCACTACGAAGATCAATTTTCGAAAATATAGTGGCTCCACATAACTCATCAAGCATGTCATCAAGACGCGGTATAGGATGTCGATAACGCACGGTGATAGCATTGATTGGATGACAGTCCATGCATAACCGCAATGTATCATCCGTTTTTGGAACTAGGATCACGGGGACCGCGCTTGGGTTAGTGCTTACTTGGATCAAACCTTTGGAGACGAATTGGTTGATTTGACGTTCGATCTCCTTCGTCTCTTTCGGGTTCGTGTGATACGTGGCGCGGTTTGGGAGTGGTGCGCCGGGTATGAGGTCGATGCGGTGCTCGATTCCACCAAGAGGAGGAAGGCCATGAGGAAGCTCTTCGGGAAATACATCTTGGAATTCCTGCAAAATAGCCATCAAAGAAGGAGGAACATTTGTCAAGTCGTTAGTTCCTTACGCTAGTCCCTTGCATACAAGGACATAGTGCAAGATGGATGGGTTGTTCCGCACTTCTCTCATCTCACTTTTGGTGGCAAGAAGAACACTCTTAGTTTTTCCACTCGAGTTTGGTTTGTAGCTCTCACTCACTATGGTGTGGTTCTCTCGCTCACCACTCTTCTCACAAGGTGCTTTTGTGTATTGCGCCCTCGCTAAAGCCTTTGCATTGTCCGCAATTATTCGGCTAGGAGTCATTGGTTGCAACACACAAGTTTTATCAAGCCATTTGAAGGTGTAAGTGTTTGAGTGACCATTATGCAAAGCACGCTTGTCATATTGCCACGGCCTTCCGAGCAACATATGGCAAACCGTCATTGGGACCACGTCACATTCCACCGTGTCCTTGTAGTGCCCAATTGAGAACGTCACCGAGACGGTGTGCTTGATCTTGACGGATCCTTGGTCACTTAGCCATTGGATATGGTAGGGGTGATGTGGACATCCCTACTATTGATACAACCGTTGTACCTACAGCAACACACATACAAGGACCCATCACAAGATCTCGTGCCAAACAACTTAACTATCAGGTACTTTCGTTTCTTGGAACTATTCCTCACATACATGAGAATATGATGCTGCCTAAATCAGATATATTTCTTACTCTTAGGAATGATGGACTGTAGCATCCCAATTGTCTAACATTTGTAATGCTACTTGGTTTAGTAATATAATGGCTACTTCATATATACAATTGTTGCATCATCATTATATCATGCTCATGTCATCATGCCACCTTGCATTTGAGCATCATATAAAACCCTTTTTGTGTTGGTTCTTCTCTCATATGCATTGTAAATTGTATTTGCCTCTTGATATTGTATTTGGTTCTTGATATATTGTTTAAATGCCAAGTTGAGTTGGGGGCATATCTTTTATTGACTCCACCACCTTTCTTGTCATCATTCCACCATTCCACCATATATGAGCATTGCAACTTATTTGGTTTTACCTCTAGATCATGTGGGTTGGGATGGATCCAATTCTATTTCCTCATGCTCTCATCTTAGCATCATGTGGTTTTCACATTACTGATATGTGGGGAGCCACATGGCCACCTTTGCATGCTATGTTGCAGATTTGCCTCTACTAGCTTCCATGTGGGAACTATCCAATATGTGTATATGCATGAAGCTATAATTTGGCCATGTGATGATCTAGTGGAGAAACACACACTATTATGGTCATATAGCTCCATATATGTGCATAGGATCAATAATTTCCATATTGCATGGTAGTATTCAAATTTGAGTGCATGCATGAGATAAATGCCCATGTGTATTTCTAGTTGTTTTCACAATTAGCAATGTGGCATCTAATGATTATGCATGGGCCATGCAACCTTCTCCAACTTTGGTCCTCCTTTGTCTTTATTTGAATCTTTGAGTGGATCATCCCCCCATATCTCTCTCTACCCCTCTTCATGCTTGATCTTGCTTGATGCATGCAAGCATCTAAAACCCTACACTCATCTCCATCCATTCCATCACCCCATCATCTCACCCATATCTTTTCTTTTAAATAAAACTCTTATGCTTGATCATATGAGGCTTATTCTTTTCTTCTCTCTTTCTCTCCTAGCCTAGTTCTTCTAAACCCTAATCTCTCTTACCCTCTCTCTTTTCCTATCTCTAAACCCTAAGGCCATCTCTCCTCTCTCTAGCTAGCCGAGCCACCACCCCTACCCTAACCCTAAACCTATCTACCATGCCACACCCTCTCTCTCGGCCCCTCTCCCTTCCTCTATGCCATGCAGGCCCCACCCATCTACTCCTCTCTCATCTACCCCCAACCCTAGCTACAACCCTAACCCGAGGCTACAGGCCCTAGCAGAGCCTCTCTCTTCTCTCTCTCTCCTTTCTTTCTCTCTTGCTGGCGTGTCCCACCACCAACCACCCTCCTCTGGCCTCACCACCTGCCCCACCCTTGCCACAGCTCCCGGCTCTCGAACACGTGAGGGAGGAGGAAAAGGTGGCCGAAGCCACCTTTAACCCTACCCACTTCCCCACGGCACCACCCACTCTGGCTCGCCCTTATCTACTCCCACCCCTCTACCTCGAGATCCATCCCAGGCTCCCAGGGCCTTGCCTCTCCTCCTCGCCACCGGCTACTATCGCCATGGCCACCGCTTGAGCTTCGTCGCCGTCGATCAAGGCGCGGCGGCGAGGTGATCGAGGAGGACGAGGAGGTCCCCTGCAGCGGCCCTGTACACGCCGTCGAGGAGGAGGAGGACCAGGAGCCCCAGGACCGGCGCCGCCCGACGAAAACCCTAGCCCGCCGGAGCGTCTGCGTCGTCGACGATCCACTACGCCCCCGCCCGATCCAACACCGCCGACCACCTCGCGGTGAGCCCACCTCCCTCCTAGACATCCTCGCGGCCACCGTCGTTTCCTGGACACGCCGATCGTTGCGTCGAGCACACTCAGTGCATCGACGAGCGCGCGCGTCTGCTCGCTCCCACGTCGCGCAAACCCTACCTAGCCTGCGTCCGCTCCTCCGTCAACAACCCCCTAGCCCGGTGGTGCCAGCGTGCGCACGCGCCCAGTCTGAGTTCGAGCATGCGCTGCGCTCACCTTGTGCAACCGTCCGCGGTAGAGAAGATCCACGATGCAGGCGCCTTTTGCAGATCTCCCCTCGGTTTCCTCTAATCAACCGCGCTCCCTCTACGTGTGGCGTGGCAAGCCCCCTCTCGCCCAGCATGTGCGAGTCGCGTGTCTTGTGGCCCCACTGTCATTCTCGGGGCTAGGTTAGGCTGCGGTGTAAAAGCTTTATCCGCCGTGTCGGTCAGCCTGACCCCACTTGTCAATGACTATGGCTAGAATCTTTGAGTAACAAAAGCTTTTACGTAATTGTTTTAATTCAAATCTTTTCAAATTTAATTTAAATTCAAATTCAAATCAGTGTTTAAATAACTTTTAAAATATGAATTCAAATAATACAAATAATATATGTTTTCAAATCAGAAAAATGTGAGGAATTCAAATATGCCCTCCAAAATATATTTTGAACACTTTAAATTTCAAGTTGGCTAAAATTACAAGAAAATACCCTTGCCCCTTAATGAATTAATAACTTTTGTTTTATAACTCCAAATTTGACAAATAATATGTCTAAAATGATCAGCTCGACGAGACCTTTCCGTTTATGCATTCCATGATCTGATTTGAAGCATGCATCATATAAATATTGAATAATCAGAACTGTTTATGGGAGTAAAACATGCCTAATTAATTTAACAAAGTGCTTAATTATTGTTTCTCACCTCACCCATGCCATGCTACTTCATTGCCATGCAAATTGTGCATCATTTATCATGGCATGATTGTTTGCTTGTTGCATTTTTATTCCTATGCTTGTGCACTTTATTTATATTGGCCCTTGTTTGTTTGGTTCTTCTTCGAATAGACACTGAGCAGGGGATATATCAAGAAACCCAGGAGCACTACCAGATCCTTCTCTCGCTTCAACTGAGCTGCCAGGCAAGCACTACCACATGCTTGCATACATATAGTACCTATTTCCTCTATCTTATTCTTGCATCATTGAGTCGCGATTGCATTAAATTGAATCCCAAGTATTGCATAGCCTTTACTTTTAAACCCCACCGAAGCTTGTTCCTCCATCCCATGAGCCATTACTACAGGAGTTGTTTGAGTCATGAGTCGTAGAAACACATGTGTAGGGTATGTGAGTGTCGATGGATAACGGGTACCTAAACAACTTAACACGAGTAGTTTGGGATAACTAATGAAAGTGGCACGGTGAGCAATATCTGCTATTTGGTTTTCATGCTCACTTGTGTCCGTGGGACCCAGTACTTGATTCTGTTCCTTGAATATTGGCGCTATCCACATCCGGAGGCTTATGGGACCCCCGAGCGAGCTTGATTCGTTCTTATTTCTTGGGGCCACAATTAGTTTGGGGCTTTATTACTATCTGTACTTGTGCCATGCTTTCTTGCTTTATTTTAAATTGTGCGAGTCACTTTGTCTTATTTAGGTAAGCGAGTGTTTTCGATGTATCGACAAGCCAGTCACATTTGGGTTCCCAGTTGTTTCTGACCATTGGCAAACCTTGAGTCCGTCTCGGAGCCGCGATTCGTTCGGGTAGCTTAATGGGTGGCCCCTGAAATATTCTGAATCTTGTGATTGCTTTGTCGTGGGCCTCGTTGGGTTTTGATTTGGTTTTTCAGGTTGATCGAGTGTGTGTTGCTATTTGTGCACCCTATGTAAAACTTTCAAAGCCGTGTCCGGTTATGGACGACTTAGACACGGTTTCTCGATCATAGACAAGTATAACTAAAGTACCGCTTTTAATTTGACTAAGTAAGACTAGTAAATAGTGCAACACTCATGGAATGGATAATAAAACTTCCAACGGATGGGGGTTGTTCGTCCGCTTCCTCGTTGGTAGCGAGGAGGAGGATGGATCTGTTAATATTCTTATAAGCATTGTTATTAATTTTCGGACATCCGTCTATCTTTGGTTAGGCGGATGGTTAGCGAGTATCTATAGAATTGCTAGGTATTATCTTTTGCTGCAATTGTGTCACCCCAGGTTGTGTCCCCTTTAGAGGCATAAAGACTTGCTGAGTACCCCTAGGATCTCACACGATAAATTATTTGATTCAGATGAACAGGTACACTCACAAGATGGATACTGGGTGGAGGAGACGGACGACGTGGACAACGATCATTCGGTGTAGAGATTCCGGGAACGGGGATCCGTGAGATCTGTGGGCGGGATGTGTTTATTTATGGGGCATCTTATGCCGATTTGCTTCCTATCCGTACTCGGATCTTGTTTGCCGCTTCCGCCTGATACTCTGATGTTTGATGTATGAGGAGATATCCTAAACTATTAGCTCTATCTAGGATATTTGGATCTTGCCGTATGGCGTTGCAATATTTCTATTTCTTTTAGATGGAATGGCTCACGATGTCTTTGTTGTATGGTGGCTTGCATACATACTCATTTGTGTATGTAGTTGATCCCTTCGCTGCCATTCGGCCCGTTCTTGTCCCGATGTTTGGAAATGGTTGGGACGGTAGAAGGTCTACACAGTGAGTGGCATTTGGGCCCCATTACTATTTCAACCATTTCGCTCATCAGGCTTGTAACTAGGGCGTAATTCACCGAGATAGTTACAATTGGTATCGAGCCATCCGCCTTCAGGGTCTCAGCCAAATGGTCGTTGTCAGTCTAGCAAATATTTTTGGTAGCTATGTATACTAGGGAAAAACAAAACGCGAGAGTAGGACTACTTCCACTTTTCTTCTTACCCACCCATCACCCTTTTCTGGTAAGGAAGTGTAACATTTTCAATCCTCTTCTTAAAAGTTCAAACTAGGATTCACGTGTTCTGGGTTTCCGTAGTACCATAGGTTGTGTGTGTGTGTAATTCCTTGTCTATCTGTTGCATCCAACATGTTATCTTTATCGGCCTTTTAGTTATCAACTGTTGGTACATTCCATACCGACAGGCTTTTGCAAACCGACGCGATCTATCTGATTCGTTGTATACCTTGCGATCATCTTACTCTTTGTTATCCGACGTTATCTTGTTTGGGGTGTTCGTTTCCATAGTTACCAATCTTTAGGTTCATTGTGAGAAGAAGGGGTTGGGATATGTGTTCTACTTATTCATGTGCGGAGTAATGATTTGAGTGCGGGATGGAGTCGCGACCATACCACTACTCTTATCATTCGCTTTTGTATATTGAATTGGTAGAGTCACTAATCTTGATTAGATTAAGTGATTTTGCACATCTCTTGGTATTTTAATGCGAAATTTTTGCGGAAAAATTTTCTTTGATATATCATGTACCACACTCCTTTTTTTCGTGTGCGATATGCTTAATATCTTCTAGGTGCTTTGAACTTTGTTGATATTTTAATATCATCTTAGTAAATTGTATCCTTTAATCTTGGTTAATTCCATCTTGGTACTATTTTGGATTATTATTATTCTCCATTATAGTCTTGACTTGTGTTTTATATCAATCACGGATGGCACCACCACGTCGTTCGATGAGGACATTCCACTGAATGGGGTCCGTTGTCAAACATCGCCAATGCCTTGGCGCAATGCAGCTGAGAACCAGGCGTTTTGAAGAAAGTGTTCGGAGGAATGAGTTTGCTCCACTACCTCCACCTCCCAAGCGAGGAGACATCAAAAGCTTCCGAAGTTCAACCCCCAATTTGATGTTTCGATCAACCACTTGATCTTGATGATTGGTTGCATGAGATGTCAAGGCTCTTGAGATCTGATGTTCTGAGCAAGAACGGGTAAAATGTGCTACTCACCTTACGAAGGAGATGCGGCTCTCGGTGGGAGAATTACGAAGGCAAAGCTTTGGTTTTGACCTACTTGGGAGCGATTCCTTTGGGCGTTCAAAGAGTAGTATCGAGAAATTGTCATGGAGAGGATGAAGGAAGTGTTTCTCAACCTCAAGGCGGAAATGACAATGTCAATACCTACATCGGGAACTTCATGAACCTTTCTCGTTATGGTGGCGATGAGATCTCATGACAATAAGAAGCAAAAGAGGTTCGGCAAGGGCTCAATGCATCGATTAAATATGCAATCACACATGCAATCTGGCGTCTTTTCGGAACTTCATACATCTGACTCTGCGGAAGAAGCAAGTAAGCAAGTGTTTGAGGAGTCAAAGAAACACAACCGCGATGCGACAAGCTCTTGACTCTCGACTCCTTCTAAGCGTCGTGTCTAGGTTCCTAACACCCCGTCGCTCCGGCTCCACCAATACCTTCAAGCTTGGCAGCAAGGCCACCAAACTTCCTCACCGCTGCTCCCGGGGCTCTGACCACCACTACCTGGCGCTGGCGGAGTCCACAGCTCGTTGCTCCACGTCCACGGTGCTTGTTTCACTTGCGGAGACACTGGGCATCGATCTTTGGTGTCAGATGAAAACAAAGCTCTTCCTCCACCACCTCCAAGATCTGCGGCAAGCTCTCCTATGGTTCGTGCACCACCACCTCGGGCTCTCAACATCAACACCAAGCCGGGTCTCACTGTTGCTCGTGCCAAGCTGTGTCAACGCCGCTCAAGTGAGCATGCACAGGTTGTGATGGGTATGCTTCCGTTAACTCATCCACTTACGAGTTTTGTTTGATTCGGTGCATCGCATTCTTTTGTTTCTAACAAGTTTGCAAATGAGAATGGGTTAGCGTTGGATCCTCTCCTTAAGCGGTTAATGGTCCTTTCTCTGGGCAACAATGGAAGCTTACGAAATCGCCATGGCAATCAAATTGAGATTGGTGGCTCTTCGTTCTCGGCGTCCTTAATTGTTACAGGCAATTCGACATTGATGTCATCTTGGGCATGGATTGGTTGACAAAATGCATTGTGATTGATTGTCTTTGAGCGCTCGGTTTCTCTGAAGATTCACGAAGGCCATATAGTCTATTCTCCAAGTCGACTCACCTATCCACTTTTCTCTTTGGCAGCTCGAATGATGATGCTATGGAAGCTATTGAGTGTTACGTGGTCTGTGAGTTCCGGATGTCTTTCTGAAGAGTTGCGGTATGCCTCGGATCGTGAGGTTGAGTTTGTAATTGAGCTTGAACCTGGAGCGACTCCTATCTCCAAGCGGCCTTATAAAATGGGTCGTCTTTGAGTTGGTGAACTCAAGCGGCGGCTTGATGAACAAGAGAAGTTGGGTTTCATTCAACACGATTACTTCTTCTTGGGGTAGCCCAACAATCTTTGTGAAGAAGCGAGACAAGACTCATAGACTTTGTGTTGACTATCGGGCTCTCAATGCTAAAACCATCAAGAATAAATATCCCTTCCAGCGGATTAATGATCTCTTGATCGGCTAAATGGAGCTGGTATTCTCTAAGATGGACTTGAGAAGTGGTTATCATCAAATCAAGATTACAAGGAAGATGTGCCTAAAACAGCTTTCACCACCCGCTATGGCCTGTATGAGTACGGTCATGTCCTTGATCTCACTGCTTTTGCCACCTTCTCGAGGCTCATGAACTAGGTTTTCATGCGGTATCTTGATAAGTTCGTTGTGGCCTATCTGGATGACATCCTAGTCTATTCTAAGTCAAAGGAAGAACATGAAGAACACCTTGATTGTGTCCTAAACAAGCTTCGTGAGAACCGCTTGTATGCAAAGTTCTCAAGTGTGAGTTTTGCGCCTCAAGTAACCTATCTTGGTCACGTCATCTACGCCAAGGGCATTGCGATCAACCCGAGGCTGAAGACAATTGTTGAATGGCTTCCTCTTGTTAATGTCAAAGAAGTGCGGAGTTTCCTTGGCTTGGCTAGTTATTGCCCGCTTGTTCGTAACTTTTCAAGATAGCGAAGCCTCGGCCGATCTCCTCAAGAAAGGCAAGAAATACCTTTGGACTCCTGCATGTCAAGTAAGCTTTGAGACACTCAAGAGAAGCTCATTTCCACACGGTCTTGGTTCCTCGGACACATCTAAGACTTTCGGATATTCTGTGATGCCTCTTTGCAAGGATTGGGTGCGGTCCTTATGCAAGAAAAACAAGTTGTTGCTTATGCCTCTCGGCAGTTGAAGGCGCATGAGATCAACTATCCTACACATGACCTCGAGCTACTAGCGATTGTCTTTGCTTTGAAACTATGGAGGCATTACTTGTTGGGCAACCGTTGTGAAATCTTTTCTGATCACAAGAGTCTGAAGTATATATTCACTCAGCCTGATCTCAACCTTCGGCAGAGGAGGTGGATTGAAGCAATCAATGATTTTGATTTGACCATCAACTACACTCCGGGCAAAGCTAATGTCATGGCCGATGCTCTCAGCCGCAAAGCTTATGTCAATAACCTCATGATGGAAGAACAACAGCCTCTCTTGTGCAAGGAATTCCGTCAGCTCAACCTTGAAGTTGTGGAACAAGGGCATCACCTGAACCTTCTGGCTACTCCTCTCTTGGAAGAAAAGGTTCGCTACTTTCAGCGTGGTTATTCGCACACCAAAAAGATCATCTCAAATCTTCAGCTTCCGAAGTATGAGTCCTTCCACGTCGATGATCAAGGCACGCTTTTCTTTGAACACCGGATGTTTGTTCCGAACTACCCGGGTTTGAGAGAGCAAGTTCTCAAGGAGGCGCATGATTCTGTTCTTTCTATCCACCTGATAGGGCAAAGGTGTCCGATCTTTCGATGAGATGGCGATGATCGATTTGGTGGAGTTCGGGCTTGACGATCCGACTGCGTGCGACACGGCGCCAATGCAATCGCTAGGCCAATCTCACGGAGGTTACCGATCCTGCGTGAACACGATCGGCTGACCACGAGGGTCTTAATTCCTACCTGAAATCGAGAACAAGTAAGAACCAATATTGCAATCAAGATATTGCGGATTAAGAGGAAAGCTTTATTGAAGAGGTGGGATCCTGAATAGGTGCGAAGTACAAGAGGCCTCTGCGACGCTCGAGCCTTGGCGAAGTTGCGACTATGGCTAACTTAATGTCTAAACAAAATCCAAGTCTAGAGGTTCGGCTATGGGGAATATTTAAGGGCGAAAAGGTGGGGTTTCGGCCAGCCATGGAAGTGGTGGCCGAACCAACCCTAAAAGTCCTTTTCCCCTCAAATACGGACTCTAAAAAGTGGCTAATTAAAATCCTGCGAAAATTACATGGGCCTGGCCCAAAATAAAGGTGTCGCAGCACCATATTATGCTATGGACGAATTCGTAAAGTATTGATCTTGAATATTTCGTCCAAGCCTTCTTTCTTCATTATGGTGGCCTCAAAGTTCTGAAATCTTCATCCGTGGCCTTCTCTTGGATCATCACATGCTTGCTGCCATCTCCATGCATGGCCATGCTCCAATGCTTGTCCCTCTCATCCATGCTTGGTCCATCATTCCTAAGAGTAAGAAACATATCGATTTAGGCGCATCATATTCTCATGTATGTAAGGAATAGTTCCAAGAAGCGAAAGTACGATAGTTCGGTTGTTTGTACGAGATCTTGTGATGGGTCCTTGTATGTGTGTTCTTTGTAGGTACAGCGGTTGTATCAATAGTAGGGATGTCCACATCATGCTCCCTTCTTGAATTGAAGTCGTCCTCGGCAATCTCATCTTCCTCACCAAAGTAAGGCTTCAAATCTGCAATGTTAAATGTAGGACTAACTGTACCAAAGTCTGAGCAACTCAAGTTTATATGCATTATCATTGATTTTCTCTAACACCTTAAAGGGACCAGCAGCACGTGGCATTAACTTAGACTTGCGTAAATCAGGAAAACGATCTTTACGCAAATGTAACCAAACAAGATCGCCAACATCAAACACAACATGCTTTCTCCCTTTATCCCCAGCAAGTTTATACTTAGCATTCATGTGTTCAATGTTATCTTGAGTAGTCTTATGCAAATTAAATATCATTTCAGCGCGTTGTGTAGCATCCAAATTATGTTGCACCGAAGAAGGTAAAGGCAATAAATCAATAGGTGCACGAGGAACAAAACCATAAACAATCTCAAATGGGCACATCTTTGTGGTAGAATGCAATGAATAATTATAAGCAAATTCTATATGAGGTAAACACTCTTCCCACAATTTTAAGTTCTTCTTTAAAAGAGCCCGTAACATAGTAGACAAAGATCTATTTACTACTTCAGTTTGACCATCAGTTTGGGGATGACATGTAGTACTAAAGAGCAATTTAGTCCCCAACTTAGCCCATAAACATCTCCAAAAGTGGCTAAGAAATTTAGTATCACGATCAGAGACAATAGTATTTGGCACACCATGCAAACGAACAAGTTCACGAAAGAACAAATCAGCAATATGCGCAGCATCATCCGTTTTATGACGAGGAATAAAGTGTGCCATCTTAGAAAACCGATCCACAACAACAAAAATACTATCCCTCATACGTGTTCGTGGCAATCCCAAAAAAGTCCATAGAAATCTCCTCCCAAGGAACACTAGGAACAGGAAGAGGCATATATAAACCATGTGGATTAAGGCGAGACTTAGCTTTTTGACAAGTAGTGCAGCGTGCCACAAATCTTTCAACATCTCGACGCATACGTGGCCAAAGAAGTGTGCACAAGAACATCCTCCGTCTTCTTGACACCAAAGTGTCCCATCAATCCTCCTCCATCGCCTCCTGTAATAACAACAAAAGACGAGCGAGCTATCTGGAATGCATAGTTTGTTAGCACGGAACACAAATCCATCATTGAAGACGAACTTGTTCCAAGTTCTACCATCTCAACAATTCTGCAACACATCTTTAAATTCAGCATCATGCACATATTGTTCCTTAATAGTTTCCAATCCAAATATTTTGAAGTCAATTTGAGATAACAAAGCATAACGGCGTGACAAAGCATCAGCAATAATATTATCTTTACCCTTTTTGTGTTTGATAACATAAGGAAAAGACTCAATAAATTCAACCCACTTTGCATGACGACGATTCAACTTAGCTTGACTACGAATATGCTTCAAAGATTCATGATCAGAATGAATAACAAATTCCTTAGGCCATAGATAATGTTGCCAAGTTTCTAATGTCCGAACCAACGCATATAATTCTTTATCATAAGTAGAATAGTTCAGACTAGACCCACTCAATTTCTCACTAAAATATGCAACAGGTTTTCTCTCTTGTAATAACACCCCTCCCAAACCAATTCCACTAGCATCACATTCAAGCTCAAAAGTCTTAGTAAAATCAGGAAGTTGGAGTAAGGGAGCATGTGTTAGCTTATCTTTCAATATGACGAAGGCCTGTTGTTGTGCATCGCCCCAAACAAAGGGCACATCCTTCTTGGTAAGCTCATTCGGTAGTGACAATTGATCCAAAATCTTTGACAAAGCGCCTATAAAACCAGCGAGGCCAAGAAAACTCCTCACTTGTGTGACCGTCTTGGGCTCATGCCAATTCTCAATAGCTTCAATCTTGGCTGGATCCACTTCAATACCCTGTGATGTAACAACATAGCCAAGAAACGCAACTCGATTGGTGCAAAAGGTGCACTTCTCAAGGTTACCAAACAAACGTGCATCACGTAAAGCATTAAAAACATCACGTAAATGGTCCAAATGATCCTCTAAAGATTTGCTATAAATCAGAATATCATCAAAGTAGACTACCACAAAACGTCCAATGAAAGCACCTAAAACTTCGTTCATTGATCTCATGAAAGTGCTAGGTGCATTAGTTAAACCAAATGGCATTACTAACCACTCATATAAACCGAACTTAGTTTTAAAAGCTGTTTTCCATTCATCTCCTAATTTCATACGAATCTGGTGGTAACCACTACGCAAATCAACTTTAGAAAACATGGTAGAGCCACTCAATTCATCAAGCATGTCATCTAAACATGGAATAGGATGACGATATCGAATAGTAATATTATTGATAGCTCTACAATCAGTACACATGCGCGAAGAACCATCTTTCTTAGGTACCAAAATAATAGGAACAGCACAGTGGCTAAGGGACTCACGAATATGATCTCTGTCGAGTAGTTCCTGAATTTGGCGTTGGATCTCCTTTGTCTCCTCTGGATTGGTTCTATATGGCGCGCGGTTGGGCAACGTGGCACCAGGAATTAGATCAATTTGGTGCTCAATTCCTCTAATAGGAGGTAGTCACAGTGGCAGCTCGGTGAAAAACGTCCTCATATTCACGCAAAGGTTAGCAATAGCGGGTGGCAAAGAAGGAGGCATATCCTCAAATGAAAACAAAACCTCTTTGCAGACAATTGCATAACATTGAGTATTGGTTACATCTAGTTCAGCAATATCAAGTTTATTTGCAAGCATACATGGACTCTTCAAGCAATTTCAGTAGCATGTATAGAATCAGATTTAGTGTTCTTTGGTGGTATAAAATCTGCGGCAACAATCGATTCTCACTTTTATGTTTCTCCTCAATTTTAGCTCTACTAGCTCTAGCAAGATCATCTTTTAAAATCTGTTAAAGTCATAGGTTTTAGACCAATTTTCTTTCCATCATGCATAAGATAATAGTGATTAGTTTTTCCATTATGAGCAGTTCTCTATCAAATTGCCATGGTACCAAGTAACAAAGAACTAGCTTGCATAGGTACAACATCACAATCAACAAAATCGAATATGTACCAATAGTAAAATGCAGCGTCGTTCTTGTTACCTTGATCTTCGAGAACTCTCAAACCATTGGATGAAATATGAATGTGGGTGTTGTCTTGTTGGGCGCAAGCTTCTCGACCATGTCAACACCGGCGATTATTACAACTCCCTCCATCAATGATGATCCGTATAGCTCTTTCCTTGACAACACCACGTGTTTGGAGCAGGTTGTGGCGTTGATCTTGCTCAGATTTGCTCAATTGCACACTCAACACGTTGTGTAATTAAGCTCTTGTATTGATCGGCTTCACTCCCATTACCTCGGCTCTTCATCAGCATCAGAATTGTCTCCATCTCGAGCAGAAATAAGGGCTAGTGTATCTTCATCAAAGTCACTCACTGAATCGTATTGACCATCTTCTCGCACCATCATCACACGTTGTGTTGTGCACTGTCTCTCAATATGACCAAAACCCCGAGACTTGCGGCATTGTATATCCTTTGTCTTACCGTGGAAGCCATAGAAGATGCACTACTGACGGGAGCATTGGATGATGGTGGAGGAGTATGGAAATCTTGTGGTGGCCTTGGATGTGGTAGTAGTGGAGACGAATCACGAGGAGGCGCTGATTGTCCGGATGTCCAAGTGGATGTGCGACTGCGAATTATTAGTCCTCCTCCATGGTGTTTGGCGGTCCTGCACTTCACGTTCACTTTGCAAGCAAGATGAAACAAGCGAGTGATAGAATTATATTCCTTATAATCTAAGATGTCTTGAATGTCCTTGTTTAATCCACCAAAAGCGTGCAAGCATTTGTTCATTAGATTCAACAAGACCACACGAACCATCCCGTTTGCAATTCTGATAATACTCTTCTACAGAATTTTTCCTTGCTCTAAGCGTGTCGATTCTTTAGTAAATCACGTTGATAAGTAGGAGGTACAAAGCGAACACGCATAGCAGTTTTAAAAGTCCAAGTACTAGGAATAGTAGTAGGATTTAAACGACAATACTCGGACCACCAAAGGGAAGCAAATTTAGTAAATTCACATGTAGCACTAACACGCATATTCTCGGGATATTTTAAGCATGCAAAACGTTGTTCTACTTCCATCTCCCATGTAAGATATGCATCGATTATATTTACCCTCAAAAGATGGAATATTTAATTTAAGCTTTGCAACATGATCATCATCACGCATTGGTGGTCGAGCATTGCGGTAGTAATGTCGGGGCGACTAGCGGTACACAGAGGTTGTTCAACCTCCTCGTCAAACAGATCGTCGTCGTCGGGTCGTAGTAGTACCCGTCTGTCTCCCCAATGTTGCGGCCAATGGTGGAAGTCGAGGAGCGTCGGCCTTAGCGGCCGTCGAAGTCTTGGCGGAGCCGAACCAATCCGACCCGTGATCGGAATGCGCGTCGCCATGTGGAGTGCGGTGTGGGCAATCGGTTCAAAAGCTCCTTGAACGAGCGTCAAGCTTGGCGTTGAAGGATTTCTCGAGTCCATCGATCTTGTCCGGCGTTGGTGAGTTTGGTGTCAAACTCCCTAGGTGCGTATCCACGTCTTGGTAGCGGTGACCAAGAGCGCGGAGAAGTGGGCATGTAGTTCTTCGTTCGTCATGGTGGCGGGGTTCGCGAAGTATACATCATGGTTAGTCCTTAAAACGCAGTATATACTACAGGAATATGGTGGAAGTCACGCATAATCCGTCAAGCAATATACAAAGCTCTTACAAGTTCTTACCAAACAGCAGGAAGAGGCGATGTGCAACTGCGAGGATCAGTGGGTCCAGAGATTGAACCAAGCGATTACCAGGAGTCGAGACACCGCGTGGAGAATATCTGTGGAGCTCGGGAAGGCTTAGCAAGGGGTTAGCAATTATCAAAACAGCAATGCAAAAGTTGAAAGAATGCTCAACGATGCAGTGTGTCTTTGGTCCTAGGCTAGACCGTACTAGAGACGGGAGCCTAGAGCACCAACGATGTCACGACGCGACACAACAAGCACTGTATGATGATATGGCACCCTGAAAAGCGAACCGAGAGGCAGAAAATCACTATGATGGCGAGTGTCTAGAACTGATCTACGGGGTCTAAAAAGAGGTTAGCCCCCAAAAAAAAATTTTGAAATTTTTTTATTTTGCTCCGGAAAGCGCGCAGGCGCCAAAAAAATATCGCAATAACGGCCGATGGAGAAAAGTGATCCCCAAAGCCGAAAAATAGTATAGCCAGAAATTTTTTTCGGAGCCGTTCCAGACTGTGAGAACCGCTTGTATGCAAAGTTCTCCAAGTGTGAGTTTTGGCTGCCTCAAGTAACCTATCTTGGTCACGTCATGTCTGCCAAGGGCATTGCAGTCAACCCGGAAACTGTGAAGACAATTGTTGAATGGCTTCCTCCTGTTAATGTCAAAGAAGTGCGGAGTTTCCTTGGCTTAGCTAGTTATTGCGTAAACCGTTCGAACTTTTCGAAGATAGCGAAGCCTCTTACCGATCTCCTCAAGAAAGGCAAGAAATACCTTTGGACTCTGCATGTCAAGCAAGCTTTGAGACACTCAAAGAAGCTCACTTCCACACCATCTTGGTTCCTCCGGACACATCTAAGCCTTTCCGGATATTACATGGCGCCTCTTTGCAAGGATTGGGTGCGGTCCTTATGCAAGAAAAACAAGTTGTTGCTTATGCCTCTCGGCAGTTGAAGGCGCATGAGATCAACTATCCTACACATGACCTCGAGCTCGCATGATTGTCTTTGCTTTGAAACTATGGAGGCATTACTTGCTGGGCAACCGTTGTGAAATCTTTTCTGATCACAAGAGTCTGAAGTATATATTCACTCAGCCTGATCTCAACCTTCGGCAGAGGAGGTGGATTGAAGCAATCAATGATTTTGATTTGACCATCAACTACACTCCGGGCAAAGCTACTGTCATGGCCGATGCTCTCAGCCGCAAAGCTTATGTCAATAACCTCATGATGGAAGAACAACAGCCTCTCTTGTGCGAGGAATTCCGTCAGCTCAACCTTGAAGTTGTGGAACAAGGGCATCTCCTGAACCTTCTGGCTACTCCTCTCTTGGAAGAAAAGGTTCGCTCCTTTCAGCGTGGTGATTCGCACACCAAAAAGATCATCTCAAATCATCAGCTTCCGAAGTATGAGTCCTTCCACGTCGATGATCAAGGCAAGCTTTTCTTTGAACACTGGATGTTTGTTCCGAACTACCCGGGTTTGAGAGAGCAAGTTCTCAAGGAGGCGCATGATTCTGTTCTTTCTATCCACCTGATAGGGCAAAGGTGTCCGATCTTTCGATGAGATGGCGATGATCGATTTGGTGGAGTTCGGGCTTGACGATCCGACTACACGTGCGAGCACGAGCGCCAATGCAATCGCTAGGCCAATCTCCTGGAGGTTACCGATCCTGCGTGAACACGATCAGCCTGACCAACGAGGGTCTTAATTCCTACCTGAAATCGAGAACAAGTAAGAACCAATATTGCAATCAAGATATTGCGGATTAAGAGGAAAGCTTTATTGAAGAGGTGGGATCCTGAATAGGTGCGAAGTACAAGAGGCCTCTGCGACGCTCGAGCCTTGGCGAAGTTGCGACTATGGCTAACTTAATGTCTAAACAAAATCCAAGTCTAGAGGTTCGGCTATGGGCGTATTTAAGAAGCGAAAATGTGGGGTTTTGGCCAGCCATGGAAGTGGTGGCGAATCCAACCCTAAAGTCCTTTTCCCTCAAATACGGACTTTAAATAGTGGCTAATTAAAATCCTGCGAAAATTACATGGGCTGGCCCAAAATAAAGTGTCATGACACCATATTATTATGCTATGGACGAATTAAGTAAAGTATTGATCTTGAATATTTCGTCCAAGCCTTCTTTCTTCATTATGGTGGCCTCAAAGTTCTGAAATCTTCATCCGTGGCCTTCTCTTGGATCATCACATGCTTGCTGCCATCTCCATGCATGGCCATGCTCCAATGCTTGTCCCTCTCATCCATGCTTGGTCCATCATTCCTAAGAGGACGAAACATCTCTGATGTATGCATCAGCATATTCTCATTTAGGTAAGGAATAGTTCCAAGAAACGAAAGTACCTGATAGTTCAGTTGTTTGGCACGAGATCTTGTGATGGGTCCTTGTATGTGTGTTGTTGTAGGTACAACGGTTGTATCAATAGTAGGGATGTCCACATCACCACCCCGGCAGCACAAAGATGTACATGGACTTGAAGACACAATATTGGTGGCCGGGATTGAAACGATATTGTGCCAAGTATGTCTCGGAGTGTGATGTACTTGAGTGAAAAGCATCCATCGAAACCTTACGGTCTTCTGACCATTGAAACCCGGAATGGAAATGGGAGAAAGTAGAGATGGACTTCATCACTGGTTTTCAAAGGTCATGAAGAACAATGCAATCTTTGTTGTCATTGTGAGACTTTCTAAAGTGGCTCACTTCTTCCCGTCAAGGAAACAATTTACGGAATTCAGTTGGTTGAGCTCTATATCAGCAATTGTCTCTCTGTATGGGGTTCGCTTGAGATCAGTCCGGACGTGGGAGCATCTTCACTTCAAGTTAAGGAAAGTTTCCAAAATGCTTTGGGAACAAAATTGAACTTCAAAGACTTACCACCCTCGATCGCAGGACAAGTTGAAAGGATCAATCGATTACGGAGGATATGCTTCGCTGCGTCATCTCTTTGGCATGAAGTGGGAGGAATGTCTTTCTTATGCTGAATTCTCTTACAACAACACTTCGAGAAAAGTCGAAGATGGCACCATTTGAGGCTCTCTATGGCGCCGTCATGCGAACTCGATTGGTTGGTCGGGTGCAGGAGAAAGAATTTGGTTTGGCCCTGACATTGTAACTCAAGCGGAGGAGAAGGTGCACATCATTCTTGAAAATCTGAAGATTGCTCAAAGTCGCCAGAAGAGCAATTATGACAGGAAGCACACGGACATGGTGTATGTCCCTGGTGATCTCTTTTACCTTCGTGTCACTCCCATGAGAGGCACGCACCGTTTTTGTATCAAAGGAAAGCTGGCTCCTAGATACATCGGTCATTTCAAAATTCGTGGAAGAAGAGGAGAAGTTGCTTATGCTCTTGAGCTCCCGGAAAAACTCAAGGTCCATGATGTTTTCCACATCTCTCAACTCAAGAAGTGCTTCAAGGATCCCGGCAGGACCGTGGATCATGAGCTTATCAATCTCCAAGAAGACCTGTCTTATCAAGAACACCCCACAAAAATCCTGGAAGTCACAGAAAGAAGGACTCGCAACAAGTCAATCAAGTTCTGCAAGGTGTAGTGGTCGCACCATTCCGTTGATGAAGCCACTTGGGAGCGTGAAGATGAGCTCCGTCCCAACTATCCTACCCTCTTTGAGTCTTCTTCTTCTTCCTAGCATCTCGGGGCGAGATTCCTGTTTAGTGGGGGAGAGTTTTTTTTTTTTTTTGGACAAACAAGAATTTTTATTAAGTTAACAGCACTTTACATAGAGAAGCGTGCATGGAGCAACGCATTCAGCCGAGAGTACATCTCTGAAAGGGCAAATAACATTCATTCTAGAGTAGCCTAGGCATCTAAAACTAAAAGCCCTATCCTGAATTTTGTGACAAGTCTAGCACGAAAGTGAGCCTTAAAGTTAAAGCTCACGGAGATGTGGCAGTATTGTTGGCAATAGAAGCACCATTGTTTAAAATGGTTGCCGGTTTGGCCCGAGCTCCCAATGCCAGTGAAGTGAGCACGTTGTTGGAAGCAACGCCTTAGCAAGAACGACAATCTGTGAAGAATGTGACCTCTTGTAGCTGGAGAATACTGCCGATCTAAGCAAGGAGGAGACCATGGGCTTGCATGGGCGGAGATGCACGGTGGAAAGAACTAGCGATATGAGCAGTGCGAGCATGGAAGATTTCCGTTGAGCTGAATGAAAATTCCCAACCAAGCGGGCGTTGGAAGGCCATCTGGTCTTGTTTCCACGCGCATCGGAGAAAATTCTTGTGCACGGTTGGAAGAATACCTGTGCTGCATCTTCAACAAGCACTCTTTGAGGACTAAAGGACTCCAGACGAGGTGTGCAACCAAGACTGAATCGATCGCCCTTGTGGTTTCTGCAAAGATCTTGTGTGGCTCGCCTTGCCACGAGCTTGACACCGGGAGTGGAAATAGCAATTGTCTTATCATCTAGTTGAGCACTCTGCAAGATTGCATTCACCGCTGCAAAAACCTGCGAGGAAGATGGACTTTTACGCCAAAAACATAATCATTTCGGCTTTCCAAATGCACCAAAGGAAAGTGTAAACATTAGATAAGGTAGCCATTGGGTGTCCGGAGGAAATTATCGCGTGGATAATAGCGAGGAACAAATTGTGTTGCTCGGCGTAAACCTCGGATCTAATAAACCATGGTTTGTAAAACCAAGCAGCTTTTGAGAATGGGCAAAGAAGAAAACGGTGCATGTCATCCTCTTCAACCTGGCATCCGAGCAGTCCTTTTTAATATCGTTGAGAACATACCTACCCTCTTCCTGTAGGAATTGCTTTGAAAGGCGTAAGCAAATGTTTGGACTCTAGGCAAGCTTTTGTCTTTCAAACACGCATAAGAAGCGATTTGATCTGCAAAGGCTGGTTTTGGTCTCGATTACGGGGCAGCACCGTTATTAAAACAATGCTTGTAGGCGCTTTTAGAAGAGAATTCACTGCGAGTTAACTTCCGACAAAGAAAATCTAGTCGATTGAATCAATAATTGGAGTGCGGATAATAGTATGAGCAACATTTGGAGTAAAAGAGTATTTACGGAGGAACATTCCATTCTTTTTGTTAGGTAGCCACAGATCTTTTACCACAGCGGTACTTAAAGGTTGAGGTTGAATTATCAAATTATCATAAATTGTTTCCCGGCCAAGAAAAAGCGAGCTCGAGATAGAAATATTGCCCTCTAAGAGTTGGTAAAGGAGGTAGCGGTGAGGAGGCCTTACCTTGAGGATTGCAGTCAAAAAGCGACTTGGACACATTGGTTTTGCTCTCCACACGAATGTCGGTGATACTTGGACTTGAGAATGAGCCTTGGTATGTCGGCTCCTTTGCTAGTCTCGAGCGGTGATAAGATTAGCCCCTGATTTGTGGCTTGTAAATTTCTTATGCCAAGTCCACCGTCACCTTTGGGGTGCAGATATCAGCCCAAGATCGAACAAAGGCCTTTGGAACTGTTCTCATCTCCAACACATCACGAGAACTTTCTAATAGTGGCGTGAGCTTGGCAAGCAATTTTTAGAGAAAAGAATATTTGACATGTAGTGAGCGGAATTGAAGAGAAGATGATTTATTAACTCAGACGAATTTGCATGAGAGAGTTTATTAGCAACATAGCCATTTAGCTTAGATTTAAATTTGTCCAAGATGAAGTTATAAGCGGCCAGATCATCTTTTAAATCGTCGGAATCAAAGGTGTCCAAGATGAATCGTGTTGCTGTCAATATCCGGCACATCAAAGATTTGCTTTATGCCTTGTTTCACCTGCAAACTCACCTTTTTACTGAAAAGGATAGCTGATTTGCTCCAATTTGGGACTTGACCAGAAGCACGGCAAAATTGATGAATAATTTGAGCCATGACCGTGGCTTCCTAGAGACTGGCTTCACCACACACTAAAAGATCATCCGCAAATAATAGAGAGTGGATAGGAGGGCAATTTGGACCAAGGGAAATACCTGTTAAGTGGTTCTCTTGCATGGCCTCTTGTAGTGCCAAGGAGAGTTCATTGACTGCGAGCAAAAAAAGAGAGGGAGACAGAGGACATCCCTGCCTAATACCTCGACTACTTGTAAAACGAGAATAAGCTTGGCGATTTATGAGAACCGAAAAAGTTGGCGAAGAAATGCATGCATGAATGAGATTTATGAAGTGTTCATGAAGCCCTTTACGTGCAAGTGCAGCAGAGATGAAGTGCCACTCAAGTCTATCAAAAGCTTTGGCTAGATCTATTTTAACCATGAAAGCCTGAAAATTCCAAGAGCTCAAGGAAAAGGAATGAGTTATTTCCTGTGCAATGATAACATTATTACTAATACGCCTGCCTTCAATAAAAGCTTGTTGAGAAGGATGGATGTAACCAGGTAAGTGCTCTTTTAGTCTATTTGCCAGGGATTTGGAGATGATTTTGTAAATGACATTACAAAGGCTAATCGGCCTAAAGTCAGCTGGCAGTAAACACAAGCTTTTTTGGAACCAGGGCAATATTTGTATCATTTAAGCGAGGAGGAAGTGTACCTGACTCGTAGAAATTCTGAACCACTGCTACAACATCATCTGCGATCCAGCTCCAGGCTGAGATGTAGAAAGCCACGTTAAATCCATCTGGTCCCGGGGAGGCATTCCTCCTCATTGATTTCAGAATTTTCCATACTTCTTGTTTGTCTGGAATTGAATTTGTATAATCTCCTGCTTCCCTAGGAATAGAGGTGCTCAAGTAGGATCTGCCATTGTTAGCAGTAGAGGAATGGAAGATACTTTGAAAATAAGTCACAAACTCTTTTGCAATATCATCTGGATCATGCACAGGGTTGCCCTGACTATCATTAATGGAGAAAATACGATTTTTACGCCTACGTTTAAGAACCGCATGATGAAAGAAAGACGTGTTTCGATCCCCCTGAGTAGCCCAATGTTTTTTTGCTCGTTGTCTATAAAACTCGTGAGTTTTGTCATGTTTTCCTCATACTGGGCAATTAAACTAGCTTCTAAATTATGATCTTGTACCTGAACCGGCATCATCTGGATGTTCCTGATCTGATTTTGGATATTGTCAAGTTGTTGCGCAATCGGCTTCTTTTTCCTGCACCACTTCTTAAGAGTACCTGCCAGGTTAGTTGTGCGAGCATGGAGCAGCACATTCACGAGGACAACCAGGAGGATTTAGCAATATTTTGGTAATCATTTTCCAAAGTCCACCAATTTTCAAATTTAAAACTTTGCTTGGGTTTATGAAATTTTGATTCTGTAGAAACTAATATGGGAGCATGATCACCAAACATGATGGGAAGGTTGAAAACATTAGTGTGAGGATAGATAGCACACCAATCAGTATTAGCAAAGCATCGATCAAGCCTTTCAAAAATAGGGGAAGAAGAGAAACGCTTATTAGTCCAAGTATAAGCAGGGCCGCTGTAACCAAGATCAAAAAGACCACATTTCTTTACATAAGAACAAAAGGATCTCATACGATGCTTATTTACATTAGTAGAGGTAGTGTCTATGTCACACATGATATCATTAAGATCCCCTAAACACACCACTGGTTTGCCTTGATTATCTTGCACAAAATTGGAAATCTGATCCCATATCACTCTTGTCTGGCGGTGATGAGGATCCCCATAAACACAAATCAAGGCAAACTCAACATTAGAGGCTATATGAACAACCACTGCTAAGATAACATGTTGACTAGAGAACCTAATAGAAACTTGCACTTCATCATTCCACAAAAGCCAGAGTCCGCCCGACAAACCAACGGACGGAACTACAAAACTACCATCAATACTAAAACGATTATTCAGATGAGAGGAAGTACACTTAGAAGATCTAGTTTCAGAGACAAACGTAACCTGAGCTCTTGTCGATGACATCAACTGGTAAGATAGTCCATCTTTTAGAGCTGCCAAGGCTCCACCTTGCCTTGGCAATTCCATCCGATCGACTTCATGGCGTCCGTGGTACGTGGGGTGAGAGGATCGAGATGATTGTAGTGAAGTGGGGTGGGGATTGACCAGTTGGGAATGGACTGGATTCGCACTAGATCTGAATGGGGATTGATGGGAGGAATCGAGGAGGAAGAAATCAGCATGTCAACAATCACCATTAGTTCATTTTCTTTTTGGGGATTTTTTTTTGGAAGATGTGGAGGAGGCTAGAGGAACTTGGAGATTACTTGACTGGGAGAGATAGATCAAGAGGTAGAGGAGTAGATCTGTAGATGAATCAGATAGGAGATCGAATCTTGGGAGGGATCGGGAGGATTGGAAGGAGGCATCAGGAGGGAGGAAGCGGCATGTCGCCAGTCGCCATGTCGGCAGTCTTTCTTCCTACCGACTACATTCAATCAAAAGAGTTGTAGCATCCCAATTGTCTAACATTTGTAATGCTACTTGGTTTAGTAATATAATGGCTACTTCATATATACAATTGTTGCATCATCATTATATCATGCTCATGTCATCATGCCACCTTGCATTTGAGCATCATATAAAACCCTTTTTGTGTTGGTTCTTCTCTCATATGCATTGTAAATTGTATTTGCCTCTTGATATTGTATTTGGTTCTTGATATATTGTTTAAATACCAAGTTGAGTTGGGGGCATATCTTTTATTGACTCCACCACCTTTCTTGTCATCATTCCACCATTCCACCATATATGAGCATTGCAACTTATTTGGTTTTACCTCTAGCTCATGTGGGTTGGGATGGATCCAATTCTATTTCCTCATGCTCTAATCTTAGCATCATGTGGTTTTCACATTATTGATATGTGGGGAGCCACATGGCCACCTTTGCATGCTATGTTGCAGATTTGCCTCTACTAGCTTCCATGTGGGAACTATCCAATATGTGTACATGCATGAAGCTATAATTTGGCCATGTGATGATCTAGTGGAGAAACACACACTAGTATGGTCATATAGCTCCATATATGTGCATAGGATCAATAATTTCCATATTGCATGGTAGTATTCAAATTTGAGTGCATGTATGGTAGTATTCATATAGCTCTCTCTCGGCCCCTCTCCCTTCCCCTATGCCATGCAGGCCCCACCCATCTACTCCTCTCTCATCTACCCCAACCCTAGCTACAACCCTAACCCGAGGCTACCCCGACCCTAGCCCGAGCCTCTCCTCTCTTCTCCTCTCTCCTTTCTTTCTCTCTGCCTGGCGTGTCCCACCACCGAACCACCCTCCTCTGGCCTCACCCTGCCCACCGCCCCACCTGCCCCCCCAGCTCGCTCGAGCACGTGAGGAGGAGGGAAGGTGGCAAGCCACCTTAACCCACCCTTCCCACCACCACCCCCCTCACCCTCGCCTCTTCCGTGTCTACTCCCCCCCTCTCGCCCTCGGATCCATCCCAGGCTCCCAGGGGCCTTGCCCCTGGGTAAACCCAGGGTTGGCAGATCTTTCACGAATTCCACGAGAAACGAGGGGGAAAGAGGTGGTCGGTGGATGAAATCGAGGAAAACGACGAAAACCACGAACACACACACACACCCAAACACGATACACGCCTACTCCTCACGCCGGTGGCAACCGGTCCAACATAATCCCTAGGATCGGTGTTGGGCGAAGCTCGCTCTCCACGCCAACAACGGGATGAGGTGCTTGGTGAGACCTTGACGACTTGGCGAGGCGAGACTTGTACAAGGCCTTGTACAACAGGCACTTAAGCAAGATCCAAGAGGGGTGGATAATCCGGTGCTCCTTGGTAGGAGCATGAGACCAATAGATATAAGTCCTCAAAGGGTTTCCTTAATATCTATTATTATCCAAGTCTAGCGTTTACAATAGAGGTGGGGGCTATATAGTCCAGCCACAAAGCAGGGGTAGTTGAATGGAGAGATAAATGATAGGTTGGGTTACAAGGCACAGGCGAACTTAGGTGATCGAGGTCGGCGGGACCGGTAGTACGGTCGGGTACAGTAATGCGGTGGTGACCGTAATACCGCTTCCGGCCAGTAGTACCGCTTGAGGGCCTGGAGCTTCCGTCGAGGCGTCGGATGGCGGTAGGAGGCGGTAGTCTGCCACCGGTAGTAATGATTCTGAGCCGTAGTACCGCTTGCGTCTGGGGCATGGGGTAGTGCTTCTGTGGCGGCGGTAGGAGGAGGCGGTAGGTCCGCTTGGGCGGTAGTACAGTCGTCCCAACCGGTAATGCCGCTTGCGTCTGGCAGCGGTGGCTTCTTCGTGCTGATGATGCACGAGTTTGCGTGAAGTAGCAAGCCATCCAAGGGGTGTCAAGTCACACAAGGAGAGGAGCGAGTTCACCTTAGTTTGAAGGAGCTTGGCTCGGGCACGAGTCATGGGTCCATTTGGGTAGCTCGTGGGAGTAGATGTAGTAGCGGTCGGGAGGCCAGTGCATCAGCTCCCCCTTGGAAAGAGTCGCCTCGACTCTTCAACCGCTAACTTCCTCTTCGCCATGGTAGGGTGAGAGGTCCTTGACATTGAATGTCGAGCTCACAAGATACTTCGATGTTGGTATATCGATCACATAGGCGTTGTTGTTTATCCTTTTTAGCACCTTGAATGGTCCGTCGCCTCGTGGCTTTAGCTTGGAATCGCGTTCCTTGGGGAAGCGGTCTTTACTCAAGTGTATCCATACAAGGTCGCCCTCATCAAAGATCATCTCTTTCTTGGTCTTGTTTAGCCTTGATGCTTGGCGAAGGAATTGTTGCTCGATAGTAGCTCGTGTGTCTTCATGGAGTTTCATCATTGCTTGGGCACGCTTGACAACGTCCATATTGGCACGTTCATGAAGTGGAAGTGGAAGGATATCGGCCGGTGAGAGGCTCGAATCCATAGGCGATCATGAACGGGCTCCTCATGGTGGTGGAGTGCTTGGCGCGGTTGTGGCGAACTTCGGCGTGTGGAATGCATTCCTCCGGTCTTTAAGGTTCTTCTTTATCAACACCGTAGAAGTGTGCCAAGACTTGATTGACTACCTCGGTTTGTCCATCGGTTTGAGGATCTGGCGGGCGAGAATAGGAGCTTGATGCCGAGCTTGGCCATGAGGTCTTCGAGTAGCTCATGAATTTTACGTCACGGTCGGAGCGATTGTTACGTGTACGCCGTGTAGCGAATTATTTCCCTGAAAAACAAATTTGCGACATGTGAAGCATCATCGGTCTTATGGCGGAATGAAATGTGCCATTTTGAAAAGCGATCCACGACTACAAATATGGAATCGTGACCATGTTTAGATCTAGGCAAGCCTAATACAAAGTCCATGCTAATGTCCGACCAAGGTGCATGAGGAATAGGCAATGGCATATAAAGACCAAAGGGGTTGGACTTAGACTTAGCTTGGATACATGTAGTGCATCGTTGAACGTGGCGCTCCACGTCGCGCTTCATCTTTGGCCAAAAGTAGTGAGTGGAGAGCATGTCATATGTCTTGTCACGGCCAAAGTGACCCATAAGGCCTCCACCATGGGACTCTTGAAGAAGCAAAAGTTGGAGAGAGGATTTCGGAATGCAAAGCTTGTTTTGTTTGAAAAGAAAATCCTTGTGCAAATAGAAATCATCAATCCCTTTGTCTATTGAACATTGTGCAAATATTGGTCCAAAGAAAGAATCAGACGCGTACAAAGATTTGATGTCCTCAAGACCCAAAACATTGACTTCGAGTCGTGTAAGAAGGCTTGTGGTTTTGCGAGACAAGGCGTCCGCCACCACATTTTCTTTGCCCTTCTTGTATTTTACAATGTAAGGAAAAGACTCCATAAACTCAACCCACTTTGCGTGCCTTTTACTCAAGTTGGCTTGGCCCTTAAGGTACTTCAACGACTCATGGTCGGAATGGATTATAAATTCTTTGGGCCAAAGATAGTGTTGCCACACTTGAAGAACACGAACCAAGGCAAAAAGTTCTTTGTCATAAATGGGATAATCGAGGCGTGCGCCATCAAGTTTCTCACTATGGTAAGCAATAGGATGCCCATTTTGCATAAGGACGCCACCAATGCCAATACCACTAGCGTCACATTCAATCTCAAAGGTTTTTGTGAAATCCGGCAATGCAAGAAGTGGTGCTTCGGTGAGCCTCCTTTTGAGCTCATCAAAAGCCTTTTGTTGTGCTTTTCCCCAAACGAACGTGACATTCTTCTTGGTCAATTCGTTGAGGGGGCAAGCAATTGTGGAAAAATCTTTCACAAAGCGACGGTAAAAGCCAGCCAACCCATGAAAACTACGAAGTTCACTAACATTTGTAGGGGTGGGCCAATCTCGTATGTCCTTGACTTTTGATACATCAACTTCAATGCCATTAGAAGACACGACAAAACCAAGGAAAATCAGCTTGTCTCTTGCAAAAGTGCACTTGGGGAGGTTAGCATAAAGCTTTTCATGACGAAGGATTTGTAAGACCTCCTTAACATGAGTAACATGCTCCTCTAGTGACTTGCTATAGACAAGAATGTCATCAAAGTAAACAACTACACTCTTTCCAATGAGTGACCGCAAAATATGGTTCATGAGGCGCATGAAGGTAGATGGGGCATTGGATAAGCCAAAAGGCATAACCAACCATTCATATAGACCAAGCTTGGTCTTGAAGGCGATTTTCCACTCATCACCTTGACCATGCGAATTTGATGGTAGCCACTACGAAGATCAATTTTCGAAAATATAGTGGCTCCACATAACTCATCAAGCATGTCATCAAGGCAGCGGTATAGGATGTCGATAACGCACGGTGATAGCATTGATTGGACGGCGATCCATGCATAACATAACGTATCATCCGTTTTGGGACTAGGATCACGGGAACCGCGCTTGGGCTAGTGCTTACTTGGATCAAACCTTTGGAGCGAGTTGGTTGATTTGATGCTTGATCTCCTTTGTCTCTTAGGGTTTGTGCGATCTGGTAGCAGTTTGGTAGTGGTCTTGTAGGGTATGAGGTCGATCGGTGCTCGATTCCACGAAGAGGAGGAAGGCCATGAGGAAGCTCTTGGAAATACATCTTGGAATTCTGCAAAACAGCCATCAAAGAAGGAGGAATATTTGTCAAGTCATTAGTTCCTTGCGCTAGTCCCTTGCATACGAGGGCGTGGTGCAAGATGGATGGGTTGTTCCTCACTTCTCTCATCTCACTTTTGGTGGCAAGAAGAACACTCTTAGTTTTTCCGCTCGAGTTTGGCTTGTAGCTCTCACTCACTATGGTGTGGTTCTCTCGCTCACCACTCTTCTCACAAGGTGTTTTTGCGTGTTAGCGCCTCGCTAAAGCCTTTGCATTGTCCAATTATTTGGCTAGGAGTCATTGGTTGCAACACACAAGTTTTATCAAGCCATTTGAAAGTGTAGGTGTTTGAGTGACCATTATGCAAAGCACACTTGTCATATTGCCACGGCCTTAGAGCAACATGTGACAAACCGTCATTGGAACCACGTCACATTCCACCGTGTCCTTGTAGTGTCCAATGGAGAAGCGTCACCATGACGGTGTGCTTGATCTTAGCGGATCCTTGGTCACTTAGCCATTGGATATGGTAGGGGTGTCTATGTGGGTGAAGGGTGAGGTTGACTTTCTCACACAATTCCGTGCTTGCGAGGTTGTGGCAACTTCCTCCATCGATGAAAACTTTGATGGACTTCCCATTGATGCCGGCACGAGTTTGGAAGATGTTCGAGCGTTGGTCTTCATTTCCATTGGCTTGGGTAGTCAAGACCCTTGTGACCTGGCGATGGACTTGCGTCATGCTCACACACAAAGTTCTTGGTCCTCTTCCAAGTGTTGCCTTGCCATGGCTTCCTTGACCCTTGCATCAAACTCTTCTTCACTCAAGTATTCTTCATCGCGTTGTCATGGATGAACAAAACTTTTTGTTTCCACATGCATTGGACTTGTGCCCTTTGCCTCCACACTTGTAGCATTCACCATTGAATGGTTGATCATCCCGTGTTTGTTTGCCACTTGGGGCTGTTTTCCTTGGGGAATAGTTGGCTTGAAGGAAGCTTGGTTGTACTTGGGGAGCTTCCACTTGGTGTCGTTGGAGTAGTGGTTGGAGCTTGCTTGTATGTGAAGTCGTCTTTGGCTTGTTGAATTTGATGTCCTCTTGCACTTGACGTTCGACCTTTGATGCAATGTGCACAAGCTCAACCATGTTGTTGTACCTTTGGAACTCGGTGATGCGCTTGATAGGATGGTTCAAGCCATTAAGGAAGCGGGCCATTGTTTGCTCATCGTTCCTCAATGTTGGCACGGATCATGTTGAGCTCCATTTGCTTGAAATATTCTTCCACGGTCTTTGTTCCTTGACTAAGAGTTTGAAGCTTGTTGAAGAGGTCACGCGTGTAGTGCGAAGGAACAAAGCGGGATCTCATATGGGCCTTCATGTATTGCCAAGTTGCAATTGGAGGCTCTTCTTTTTGCCATGACGAGTTGGACTTGTTCCCACCAAAGGTTGGCATACTCATCAAACTCGAGGGATGCCATGGCCATCATCTTCTCATTGCTATAGTTGTGCATGCGGAAGATCTTGTCGACCTTGAGTTCCCAAGAGAGATATTCTTCGGGCTCATTGGAACCGGTGAACTTTGGCATGGTGAATTTGAGCTTGCCGAAAGTTTCTTCTCCATTGCGGTTCCGGTTGCGGCGGTTGCCATGATTTTGGCGGTCATCATCATCATCATCCGAGCGCTCATGTCTTGCTTGGGGATTGTTTCGTTCCTCTTGCGGTTGTTGAGGTGCCGCGTTTGGTGGTGGAACTTGTTGTGGACGACGAGCTTGGGGAGCTTGCTCGTTTTGTTGTCGCGGTTGAGGACGAGGAGGAGGTTGATGGTCCTCACGACGAGCTTGGGGAGCTTGCTCTTGTTCTTGTCGTGGGTGATGTCGAGGAGCATTGTCGTGCGCCCTGTGGCGAGGAGGACGTCGAGCCACATGCGCGATGGGCTGCTCTTCTTCTTCTTGGTGGGGAGGCTCGTCATGACCATTATGTTGGCGGCAGAGCGCTCATGTCTATGATGGCGCCTTGGAGGATCTTGAGTGCTTCACGTCGGCGATGATCTTGTTCGTCCTCTTCGGAAGTTGCACTTGTTGTTGAAGGCGTGTCGGCGTCGATGGCCGTGGTGGTCTATGCGAGGTTGCTCTTGTTGAATCACGGTGCCCTTGGTTGTGGTCGGTTTGCTTCACGTCTTGGAGGTCTTGCGGAGAGGTCACCATCATAGCTTGATGTCGCGGTGGCGGAGATGGTACCACTTGCGAAGAGCTTATGGATTGAAGAAGCGGGTCCATCCGGTGCCTTGAAGCGTGTGGCGAGGTGCACTTGTTTCACTTGATGAGTGCTTGAGATGAGCTTGATTCGCGGCGTGTCCTTGCGAGTCCATCGATGATGTGTTGGAGCTTCTCATCCGTTGGCGAGTGCGACCAAGAGCTTCATTTTGATGCGAGGTTGTGTTGCATGGCATGCATTTGGCCACGGACTTCTTGAGCGGTTGTCGATGTTCTTGAATTCCACGGGCCTCGCTAAATTGTTCATCTTGGCGCGCTCGAGAGCTTCTAGCGATAGTTGAATTCTCCTCGGATCTTCCAATGGTCCCATCTTGTCATGAATTGGTTATCATCCTCTGGAGGTGGTGGTGGTTGGGATGGCTCTCCATGCCTGTCCATGATGCAAAGCCAACAATGGTTGTATATGGAGAGAAAGGGTGTGGAGAGTTAGCCTGTTACCTCACCTTGGAGATTATATCAAACCAATTGCCACACAAATGAGCGAAAAGCGTGCAAAGTGAAATGGCAAGAAACTCTTAAAGGCTTTTGGTGGAAGGTAAGGGTTGTGGAAAACCAAACGAAACGATCCAAGCAAAGGTTATTGTCCTCGTGGTAACGAACCAAAGATCAAAAGCAAAAGGATACGATCTACCAAAACACGGAAAACACACGTGGAGAAAAGCGGGGTTATACGACTATGAAAATGAGCACAAAAGGTCCTACGAAGACTAACTCATTTGTCGTGCCAACACAAGGAGAGACCACAACTCGTTTGCAAAAGAGGGTAAGCAATAGATTTGTGCACTTGCATGAGCGCTCTTTCTTCTCTCTTTCTTGGCTTACAAGCCTGGTATTCTCTTTGTATTGGGGGACTATGTATCTTTTTTCTTTTTTTTTTGATTCTTTTTCCTTTTTGTCCCTTGCTATGCTACTATGTTAGCTTTTGTATTTGGACTCACACTCTCACTTTTCCGAAGGCAAGTGCACAATGCTTAGACAAACACAAAATGAGTTGCTCTCATAGGATAGATACACACAAAGGAAGATATGGGGCTGTCAAGGTGGTGCAAGTTATACCTTTGGTATTGTTGACGACTTGCGACCGCTGGTGGGGAAAGATGTTCGAGTGCCGCGGTGTCGTGGAGCGCGAGATGACTTTGATGCGGAAGCTGTTGTGAAAATGGCGACAAACACGCGAAACACGAACAAGCGAAGTGGAAAGGTCAGCGAACGAAATCGAGGCGTCAAAGGCGGAAGCCTTGATCGATGGCGGCGGTAGAACCCTGCTAATGAATGATAATGCAGTGGCGGTAGTACTGCTTGTAAGGCCGATAATACGGTCACTTATGATAGTACCGCTTGCACCGATAGTACCGCTTAGCACATGAAACTTGACGAACTTGCCAAAAACCTCAATTTCGTGGGAAAAGCCGACGAGAGGCTAAGCTAGAAACAACAGGGGCTATAGATCGACTCCCAAAGCAACAGATCTATGGACCAAAACCACGAAAAACTCACCAAATCCAGAGATCGATCCGAAGGTAAATTGGGCTCTTTTTGGTACGATTTTCGTTTTAAGATGGATAAAAGAAAAATTGGAGGAAATTACGTGATCAACCGTGCTCTTGATACCAATATGTTATGGGGTAACCACAGGGTTGGCCGATCTTTCACAATTCCACGAGAAGCGAGGGAAAGAGGTGGTCGGTGGATGAAATCGAGGAAAGCGATGAAAACCACGAACACACACACACACCCAAACACGATACCGCCTACTCCTCACGCCGGTGGCAACCGGTCCAACATAATCCTAGGATCGGTGTTGGCGGCTCGCTCTCCACGCCAACAACGGGGATGAGGTGCTTGGTGAGACCTTGACGACTTGGGGCGAGACACCGAGAACCCAAGGCCTTGTACAACTTGAACGCACTTAAGCAAGATCCAAGAGGGGTGGATAATCCGGTGCTCCTTGGTAGGAGCATGAGACCAATAGATATAAGTCCTCAAAGGGTTTCCTTAATATCTATTATTATCCAAGTCTAGCGTTTACAATAGAGGTGGGGGCTATATATAGTCCAGCCACAAAGCAGGGTAGTTTGAATGGAGAGATAAATGATAGGTTGGGTTACAAGGCACAGGCGAACTTAGGTGATCGAGGTCAGGCAGACCGGTAGTACCGGTCCGGTAACAGTAATCCGGTGGTGACCGTAGTATCGCTTCCAGCTGAGTACCGCTTGAGGGCTGGAGCTTCCGTCGGGCGTCGATGGCGGCGGTAGGAGGCGGTAGTACGGCCACGGTAATGGATTCTGAGGATAGTACCGCTTCGTCTGGGGCATGGGGTAGTGCTTCTGTGGCGGTGGGAGGAGGCGGTAGGTCCGCTTGGAGCGGTAGTGCAGTCGTCCCAACCGGTAGTACCGCTTGCGTCTGGCAGCGACTGGTGGCTTCTTCGTACCTGATGATGCACAGAGTTTGCGTGTGAAGTAGCAAGCCATCCAAGGGGGTGTCGAAGTCACACAAGGAGATGAGCGAGTTCACCTTAGTTTGAAGGAGCTTGGCTCGGGCACGAGTCATGGGTCCATTTGGGTAGCTCGTGGGAGTAGATGTAGTAGCGGTCGGAGGACGGGCTGCATCATGCCCTCTCCTCCCTTCCTTCTCCACCGCCACCAGCTACTATCATCGCCGGCCACCGCCAGGAGCTCATCGCCTTCGTCGATCCAAGGGGCGCATGCGAGCAGGAGGTGATCGAGGAGGACGAGGAGGTCCCCTGCAGCGGCCCTGTACACGCCGTCGAGGAGGAGGAGGACCAGGAGCCCCAGGACCGGCGCCGCCCGACGAAAACCCTAGCCCGCCGGAGCGTCTGCGTCGTCGACGATCCGCTACGCCCCCGCCCGATCCAACACCGCCGACCACCTCGCGGTGAGCCAACCTCCCTCCTAGACATCCTCGCGGCCACCGTCGTTTCCTGGACACGCCGATCGTTGCGTCGAGCACGCTCAGTGCACCGACGAGCGCGCGCGTCTGCTCGCTCCCACGTCGCGCAAACCCTACCTAGCCTGCGTCCGCTCCTCCGTCAACAACCCCCACCTAGCCCAGTGGTCGCCGCGTCTGCGCGCGCGCCCCAGGTCCTGGGTTCGAGCCTGCGCGCCGTGCTCTGCCACTGTTGTGCAACCACCGTCCGCAGCGCAGAGAAGATCCACAGTACGGGCGCCTTTTTGCAGATCTCCCCCTCGGTTTTTCTCTAATCAACCCGCGCTCCCT
This sequence comes from Avena longiglumis, assembly GCA_030063025.1. Classification (NCBI taxonomy): domain Eukaryota; kingdom Viridiplantae; phylum Streptophyta; class Magnoliopsida; order Poales; family Poaceae; genus Avena; species Avena longiglumis. The sequence goes on along the minus strand of CP125974.1, from coordinate 327,708,189 downwards.
CTCTGTGCCGCGTGGCAAGCCCCCTCTCGCCCACTGTCGTGCGAGTCCGTGTGTGCCGTGGCCCCACCTGTCATTCTCAGGGACTAGGTTAGTTGCGGTGTAAAAAGCTTTTATCCGCGCGCCGTGTCCCAGTCAGCCCTGACCCCACTTGTCAATGACTATGGCTAGAATCTGGCTGAGTAACAAAAGCTTTTCTGTAATTCTGTTTTAATACAAATCTTTTCAAATTTAATTTAAATTCAAATTCAAATCAGTGTTTAAATAACTTTTAAAATATGAATTCAAATAATACAAATAATATATGTTTTCAAATCAGAAAAATGTGAGGAATTCAAATATGCCCTCCAAAATATATTTTGAACACTTTAAATTTCAAGTTGGCTAAAATTACAAGAAAATACCCTTGCCCCTTAATGAATTAATAACTTTTGTTTTATAACTCCAAATTTGACAAATAATATGTCTAAAATGATCATTTCGTGAGACCTTTCCGTTTATGCATTCCATGATCTGAATTGAAGCATGCATCATATAAATATTGAATAATCAGAACTGTTTATGGGAGTAAAACATGCCTAATTAATTTAACAAAGTGCTTAATTATTGTTTCTCACCTCACCCATGCCATGCTACTTCATTGCCATGCAAATTGTGCATCATTCATCATGGCATGATTGTTTGCTTGTTGCATTTTTATTCCTATGCTTGTGCACTTTATTTATATTGTCCCTTGTTTGTTTGGTTCTTCTTCGAATAGACACTGAGCAGGGGATATATCAAGAAACCCAGGAGCACTACCCAGATCCTTCTCTCGCTTCAACTGAGCTGCCAGGCAAGCACTACCACATGCTTGCATACATATAGTACCTATTTCCTCTATCTTATTCTTGCATCATTGAGTCGCGATTGCATTAAATTGAATCCCAAGTATTGCATAGCCTTTACTTTTAAACCCCACCGAAGCTTTTTCCTCCATCCCATGAGCCATTACTACAGGAGTTGTTTGAGCCATGCGAGTCGTAGAACAGCATGTGTAGGGTATGTGAGTGTCTGATGGATAACGGGGTACCTAAACAACTTAACCTGAGTAGTTTGGGATAACTAATGAAAGTGGCACCGGTGAGCAATATCTGCTATTTAGTTTTTCATGCTCACTTGTGTCCCGTAGGACCCCGAGTACTTGATTCCTGTTCCTTGAATATTCGCGCTATCCACATCCGGGAGGCTTATGGGACCCCCCTGAGCCAGAGCTTGATTTGTTCTTATTTCTTGGGGCCACAATTAGTTTGGGGCTTTATTACTATCCTGTACTTATGCCATGCTTTACTGCTTTATTTTAAATTGTGCAGTCTTGCACTGTCTTTTAGGTAAGCGGAGTGTTTTGATGTCGACAAGCCAGTCATTTTCAGTTCCCATCGTTTATAGCCATTGGCGCAAACCTTGAGTCCGTCTCGGGCGGCGATTCCGTTGGGTAGCATAATGGGGTGGCCCCTGAAATATTCTGAATCTTGTGATTGCTTTGTCGTGATCGCCTCGTTGGGTTTGATTTGGTTTTCGAGGTTGATCGAGTGTGTGTTGCTATTTGTGCACCTACGGTAAAACTTCTGAAGCCGTGTCCACGGTTATGGACGACTTAGACACGGTTTCTCGATCATAGACAAGTATAACTAAAGTACCGCTTTTAATTTGACTAAATGGCCGACTAGTAAATAGTGCAACACTCATGGAATGGATAATAAAGCGCCAGCGGATGGGGGTTGTTAAAGCTTCCTCGTTAGTAAGCGAGGAGGAGGATGGATCTGTTAATATTCTTGTTATAAGTTGTTATTAATTCTCGGACATCCGTCTATCTTTGGTTAGTCGGATGGTTAGCTTGATATCTATAGAATTGCTAGGTATTATCTTTTGCTGCAATTCGTCACCCGAGTTGTGTCCCCTTGAGGCATAAAGACTTGAGTACCCTAGGGTCTCACACGATAAATTATTTGATTCGGATGAGCAGTACACTCACAAGATGGATCTTGGGTGGAGGAGGCAGACGGCGTGGACAACGATCATTCGGTGTAGAGATTCCGAGGAGCGAGGATCCGTGAGATCGTAGGCGGGATGTGTTTATTTATGGGGCATCTTATGCCGATTTGCTTCCTATCCGTACTCGGATCTTGTTTGCCGCTTCCGCCTGATACTCTGATGTTTGATGTATGAGGAGATATCCTAAACTATTAGCTCTATCTAGGATATTTGGATCTTGCCGTATGGCGTTGCAATATTTCTATTTCTTTTAGATGGAATGGCTCTGATGTACTGTTGTATGGTGGCTTGCATACATACTCATTTGTGTATGTACTTGATCCCTTCGCCTGCCGATTACGCCGCCCGTTCTTGTCCCGATGTTTGGAAATGGTTGGGACGGCCGAAAGGTCTACCTGTCAGTGGCATTTGGGCCCCACCGTACTATTTCAACCATTTCCGCTCATCCAGGCTTGTAACTAGGAGCGTAATTCACCGAGGTAGTTACATGGACCAAGCATGGATGAGAGGGACAAGCATTGGAGCATGGCCATGCATGGAGATGGCAGCAAGCATGTGATGATCCAAGAGAAGGCCACGGATGAAGATTTCAGAACTTTGAGGCCACCAAAATGAAGAAAGAAGGCTTGGACGAAATATTCAAGATCAATACTTTACGAATTCGTCCATAGCTTAATATGGTGCTGCGACACCTTTATTTTGGCCCAGGCCCATGTAATTTTCGCAGGATTTTAATTAGCCACTTTTTAGAGTCCGTATTTGATGGGAAAAGGACTTTTAGGGCTGGATTCGGCCACCACTTCCATGGCTGGACGAAACCCCACCTTTTCGCCCTTAAATACGCCCCATAGCCGACCCTCTAGACTCGGATTTTGTTTAGACATTAAGTTAGCCATCATAGCAACTTCGCCAAGGCTCGAGCGTCGCAGAGGCCTCTTGTACTTCGCGCCTATTCAGGATCCCACCTCTTCAATAAAGCTTTCCTCTTAATCCGTAATATCAAACTGAAGTAGTAAATAGAACTTTGTCTACTATGTTACGTGCTGTTTTAAAGAAGAACTTAAAATTGTGGGAAGAGTGTTTACCTCATATAGAATTTGCTTATAATCGTTCATTGCATTCTACCACAAAGATGTGCCCATTTGAGATTGTGTATGGTTGTAGTGACCTCGGATCAAGTAGGATCCTAGGTCCCTGTGAATAACATGCTAGTCCCTGGATCAATAGCTAGCACTCACAGTCGATGAAATATCATGTAAAACACAAGTCTTTTTTACATGAATCGAGTAATCCAGAGTTACATTATTACAACAGAAGTGATATAAATACAACTTGGAGTCCCATCAATGCCACAGGCAGGTTGAGTGAAGACCCGCGATCCTAGCGCACCTTTCAACGATCTCCAAATTACGCACATGAAGCGTGCACCAACAAGTTGGGTCAATACTTTGAATGTATTGGCAAATTACACCAAGGAGAAAAAGACTATCTCTACATGCAAGGCTGGTATAGGTAGAGTTCATTTGCTCAAAGCTAGTTTTCTTAAGTAGAGAAGAAGAGGATTGTCCTACTTTGTAAACATTTGCTTAGATAAAATAAGGTCGAGTGGCACACGAGGATATTACACCAAGTGTCCAAACAACCAAACACTTGGATATTACGCACAAGCGTCACTTAGATATTACACACCAAGTTCCCAAATTCCCACCCATTAGCGATATTACGCCGCATGGGGTTTCAAAACTTTGTTTTAGAAATGAGAGAGGAAGATCCTTGAGGCTCCATCCTTGAGACGCTCATTGTTGTTACATTACAGTGAACACGGTGATCGATCAGTTGCAATACTCTCGAGAGTTTGTGCACTTTACCCACAATCCACGATCAAGCCCTTTTTAGACAAGACCATGGCGAGGCTTTCCCTTAGTAGCCCTCTACCTTCCGGATCCAACGTGCAAGAACCTCCAAATGTTGGTACCGGTGAGGTTTCCCACTAAGTACTAGGCCAAGGCAGAGCCCATAATGTATTGTGGTTGCCTTTGGAAGCTTCTGAATTAAAACATGGCGAGACTTCTTTGATTCTGGTGTAGTCCTCCACCAAAAATCACACTCGTTGACCCGACAACCATTCCGCCCAGAAGAAAACTTAGTTTTATTTTGAAGTGGATTTGAGAAGAAAAGTTTGCTCTAGAGAGCCTTTATACTTAGAAAAATTCGTTGTCTTTCGAACCCCCCAACGGTACTTTGTATATATATATATAGCATAGCAAGCAATACTTAGCAAAAACAGGGGTAACCTATTAGGATGGGAAATCCTAAGTATAGAGCTACTCATGGCATTCTACAAAATCATCGCACTTGCAAAATAATACTAAGGAAAAATTCTACTAGAACATCCTACACATGCATACTACAGAATTTTAAAGATCACATGCGTAGAATCAAAACTGGGACAAAATTATGAACAAGTGGTGTAACTTGCCTTATGTTGAAAATATGGGTGTTGATTGTATTTCTCCGCAGCAATTGCACTCTCCGAACAATCTAATACGAGGACAAGGTAGTTCCAATCAAAACAATTGCAAACATAACAAACACGACAAGGATGATCGAAAACATGCATGATGATTTAACATAACACAATGGTTATAATAAGTTTTATGAACATTAATATATCATATGATGCATGTATGAATTCATTTAATGCAATAGGGTACTTGTGATTAATGATTACTTGCCAATATAAGGGTTTTGATAGTTCTTGTGTAACGCCTGTTCTAACTGTAGAATTAAATTTGTTTCTTAGGTTTCTTGGATAGAGGGCGTTAATCTGAACCAGTAGGCGTTGGATTCACCTAATCGGAGTTATAGATCTTTTTATATGATTTAAATAGTGTTTAATGGGTTTTAAATGATTCATATAGTTTATGTTTCCTAAAAATCAAACAAAAATTATATCTGTAATCTCCACGGAATTGTGATTTCAGGGACATATTATTTGTAATTTTGAATAGTATTTATTTTCTTATGAATTTATTACTCTAAATAAGCCATTAAACCATTTATTTAATTGCTGTGAAACCTTATAGTATTTTACTGAACCATTTGCAGATTATTGATCTACATGGAACCAGCTTTCTATCGGTATATTATTTATATTTTTGGTACAAGCAATTAATTTACTATGAATTTAATGATTTATAAAGGCATTAAAACTAATTAAATTTCTAAGGGTTAAATAATCTGCAAAGGCTAGATCCAACCAGATATTATTAAAGTACATTACAGTAGCTTCAAATTGATATATTATTCATATTTTTCGGAGTTACAGATAATATCTTATGAATTTATTAACCTAAGAGACTATTAAAACTAATTAAATTACTGCAGTAACTACGTACAGTAAAAGTTAAATCTATTCTGATAAGATGATTCTACGTAAAATTATCTTCAATTTGATATATTATACGTAATTTTTGGACATGGTATGAATTTCTAATGAATTTTACAAGTTAGATCTATAATATGCAAATTTAAATTGAGCGGAATATTCGGGAATATTCATTGACTGAACAGTTGACTTTGCATGCTTGGGACTAGATGTTGACCTTACGTTGACGTGGCGTTGATGAGGAAGATGACCGGGATGACGACATGGCGCATCGGTTTGATTGGATCTCGGCCAAATGCGGATAGGATCCGTTATAGAAGAAGAGATTGACCGATTTTGGCTCGGAATAGACAAAAAATAGATCTGTGTTAGAGACAAATCTGTAGGTCAAATCGAAAACTCAGAACATGAAAGTTGTGGAGAATCATTATTCCTACCTTCTCACCAAAGGAATTTGAATTTGAACAAGCAGCGAGTACATCTTGGATTTACACCGTAAGATCTGAAATATTGCGATCTGAAATTCTCCGGCTGTGGTGGATGAAAAGAGGTGAGGTTTGTCGGGATTGAAAGATTTCGCGATCTTCAACTTTCGTTTTTCGACCGAAAGCAAGCGAAGTCTAGATGGGTTAAAAAGCGAAACAAGATTCGGGAATAGGTAGATTTGGGATTTCGAGAATAGAAACTCGTACAGCCATGGCTCCACGAGTTTATATGGAGATTTAGGATGGTTTAGAGATAGGCCTTGGAGTAGGGAACAAGTAGAAACAAAGCGGAAGTCGATTGAGTTGTAGATAAAAGTTCTGAGAGTTTGAATGAAGATAGGTTTGAGAAAACTGATTTACGGTTTTAAAGCACTCGGATCGATCTCTCATGTACGTGCTCTGCTGGTGCTCCTCGGTCTGGGTGGGCGGCCCATTAGTTTTTTTCTTTTTTTCTTTTTCTATTTACTTGTTTTCCTTATATCTTTTGCATCTGAACTCCAAATGACATGATTCTTGTTTCTAAATTTTCTAAAATCAAATAGATCATTGTAGGATCATATTTGTAATATTTTACTAGTTTTAAAGTAGTTGGTTTACAAATCCTTGTATATCTCATTTTATTTATATCTCTATGTGTTTGTATTTATTCCATAACTTTTCATACTAGCTCCAAATGAGCTCAATTTTGTTTCTAAAATTTTGTAGTATTAATTGGATCTCTTTAGGCTATGATTTACCAATAATTTATGCCTTAGCAGTGGGTTTTAAAAGTCAATTTAGTTACCCTTAGGAACATTTGGGCGAATCAACTATAGGATTTAGATACGAGGATGGATTTAGTTTGTGAGAACTTTGCATGGATGAAATGCATATGAATGCTTCATGATTTTCATTCTGAAATCTTGCACCAATTCTACAATCCATAATCAATCCACGCCCTTTTGCCTATATATGGCTACTTAGGTCTTAACAAAGAATATAAGATTTTGAATTCAAGGTTGAGAGGATTTTCTATTCAAAAGTTTCTTCTCTTTGAGAATTTTCAACATAGTCAAACATTCAATCAATCTTATTTATTTGTTTCACATTCCAAAATTAGGAAAATTTTGGGATGTGACAGACTACCACCCTTAAAAGAAATCTCGTCCCGAGATTTGGGAAGGCTAGAAAGAAAGAAAGGTTCGGGATCCTTTAGGATGCTACCACCCTTAAAAGAAATTGACTAGGTCACTTCTCGAGGATTCACTTAGCTCAGATTGGTTCTCTTTTAGACTTTTATTGGCACAATGTCTCTAGCACATTCTAAACATCATGATTGATAGTTTCCGAGAAGCACTTCTTAAACTAGCAAAACTTCTCATGGTGGGCAAATAGGGAGCGTTTGCTTCACGGTGCCCATAATTCACGGTTGGGGTTCATCCTTACCGTACATCCTATGCTTAGCAATGGATGCTTTTTAGAAGGTGTAACAATATACCATTCTAGGGTTTAGGCTCAACGTCGACTCTCTGCTAAGGTTGAAAAGGGCACTCAAGATTCGCAAAGCCAACAGTACAAGAGCGAATAATAAGAGTAGTAGGAATGGTGATCAATCCATCCTGCACCCAATTCATTACCCTGTATGAGGATAGGTGAATCACGTTTTTCTATCACTCGGGCATTCTTACTTGCCTTGAAGAATGTTTCCATGGGCACGAACTAATGCTCTATGTATACTCCCATGTATTCAATCAAAAAAATCTACTACTAAAACTAAGGTATCGATACTTTAACTTTCAGGTTGGGTAATCTACTACATAACATCATGTGCAACACTTCATACTTCCACATCTTTTTTTCTATTAGGTGGAGCATTCCCTTACTAAATGCATTGTGTTGTAAAACATTCCACTTAACACATCATTATATCTCCAAGGGTTCAAGATAGGAAAGGATAGATTCTATAGGAAAGAAACGACTAAGAAAATAATCCTACCCATAACTATATGAAGCAATCAATGTTACAAACAAGGAAGCAATCATAGGCGATCAACACTCAATCAAACACTTGTATAATAACATTACAGGTGTATAAACTTAGTAGTATATAACCACAAAATAGTTTGAAAGCATTGGGAACAATACTAGAGTAAAATAGAGCAACATATAAGCGATAAACGAAATCTATCAAAAAGGTACAGCAGACTTCACGAATTTTTCTAACCGACCTAAACTCGTCAGGAAATCTAGCCAATTTTTGTGCATGTACTACGGCTAATTATACTCCAAACCCTATTGTTTTTAGATTTTTCTGAGTTACCAATAAAATATGAAAAATCGCGCGGTACAACAGGTCAGGCAGAAAACTCCAGTAGTAAAATCACGAATTTCAATCAGTTCACACCATTAAACTAATTTAAAAACCACACGAAAGTTCCAGCAACTTTAGAGTTTCAAAACAACAGATCCTAAACAAGGCATCACACGATATGATTCAGTACAAACCAGCAAGCAACCTATATTGTCATACCACATAAGTTGGTAAAAACAATATGCTAACACGATAGCGATGATCTCCTAAAGAGATAAAATATGGTGGTCCAGACCTAACCAAACTTGATGAGATGTTTATTTATGTCATACTATTTGTTCTTTTACTTAGCTAACTCTCATATAGGTATCATAAGAATGGACAACTACAATTTGAACAAGAAGAGGTTATAGAAAAGATAGACAAGAAGTATAAGAACATCTAATAAGTATAAAATATGATAGTTCTCCTAATAGAGGTCTTCTATTGCTATTACCATCGTCGTTTTTATCCTTTCCAGCTACATTCACATGTTTTGGACAATTATCGACATAATGCCCAGGATTGTGACACTTTGGAAGCATAGGACTTTTGCTTAGATCCTTCCTACTTTTTGGCAAGGACATCCCGTCTTGTGGTTCTTCATGCTCTACCTCAACATTTGGAATCCTTGATCGTTTCCTTGAGCCAGTTTGGGGAAAATGGGCATTCCTTTCATATGTCGAGTATTGCGAAGTGATGACTTTGGGTGCGGTGTCTAGAGTCTTGAATCCATTCCTTGTATTGGTCGTGTCCTCATGAGCTTCATGAGGTCTTGGCGCATTCCGTCTCTGAATTGTTGATTCAGTTGGTGTACCACCGGGTAGAGGTGCATTGAGCGGGGTTGTGATTGGTCCCTTCGCATAGGAAGAATGTAACTTGAGAGGTGGGGCATTCTTTTGATGGGTGCCTTCCTTCACAGTAGGGGTGCTGATCATGATGCTCCTTGGTGATATGTCCTATTTCTCCATAGATCGTGCAAGCTAAATGTTTCGGGACTTCAACCTCTTGGATTTTGGTATACGAGACGAGATTGAAGTAGAACCACTTTAAATTCTTCCTAAGATATCACCCCTTGATGATCATGAATGGTGTGTTGCATTACCCACCAGGTTGGACCGTCGTCCTTTAGGAATTGGGTGGCATAATGAAGCATTCTGTTGACTTCAATGTTGGCGTCCTTCATTCTTTCTTCAACCTGGAGCATCCACTTCTTTGCATCGGCGTGGCTCTTACGCTTGGTGGAGTTGAGTTCCTTGTCCTCCTTATTGATATGGTCCATCCGTCGAGTTGACCAAGGTTTAGAGTAGGAACGAATGGAGTATGGAAGAAGAAGAATAACCCATACAAGAAATCTTGTTTAGAAAACAGGTTTTCATTAGCTAAGGTAATAAACCATACAAGATAGCAAACAATTTGTCGTATCGATATTTAGCGAAATCTTATTCGGGTTTGGTTCCTAATAGGTCACTTGGAATCTTGAGGCTTGAGTCTCCAAAAGTATTCGTGCTCTTGATAGTCTTCATGTTCTTCATAATCTTCAATCTTTCGAGTTCTTTAGTTAATAACATTGACTTAAGGCCTTTGAAGTCTTTAATCTCGTAGCTTCAGTCTTGGAACATCTTTCATGGAGGTCTTCAAGTACCAACTTAATCGAAACATTGAGATGATCTTCTTTGAAAAGGTAATCTTGAGAAAAGTTTCTTCTTGAAGTGTGTAGTGGTCATTTTCTAATGTTGAAAAGAAGAGACTTAAGAAATTTTTAAACCCCAAGGTAGATGATGAGAAGTATGAGAGTTTTCTGAAATAACTTACAAAATATTTTTCCTAAGGTTTTTACATGCCCAGGGTCACGATCTACTCAATTTATGCTCGATACCATCTCAGAGTGACCTCGGATCAAGTAGGATCCTAGGTCCCTGTGAATAACATGCTAGTCCTGGATCAATAGCTAGCACTCACGATCGATGAAATATCATGTAAAACACAAGTCTTTTTACATGAATCGAGTAATCGAGTTACATTATTACAGCAGTGATATAAATACAACTTGAGTCCCATCAATGCCACAGAGGTTGAGTGAAGACCCGTGATCCTAGCGCACCTTTCAACGATCTCAAATTCGCACATGAAGCGTGCAGCCAACAAGTTGGGTCAATACTTTGAATGTATTGGCAAATTACACCAAGGAGAGAAAAGACTATCTCTACATGCAAGGCTGGTATAGGTTTGTAGAGTTCATTTGCTCAAAGCTAGTTTTCTTAAGTAGAGAGAAGAAGAGGATTGTCCTACTTTGTAAACATTTGCTTAGATAAAATAAGGTCGAGTGGCACACGAGGATATTACGCACCAAGTGTCCAAACAACCAAACACTTGGATATTACGCACAAGCGTCACTTGGATATTACACAAGTTCCCAAATTCCCACCCATTAGCGATATTACGCGCCATGGGGTTTCAAAACTTTGTTTTAGAAAAGAGAGGAAGATCCTTGAGGCTCCATCCTTGACGCTCATTGTTGTTACATTACCGTGAACACGGTGATCGATCGATTGCAATACTCTCGAGTTTGTGCACTTTACCCACAATCCACGATCAAGCCCTTTTTCGACAAGACCATGGCGAGGCTTTCCCTTAGTAGCCCTCTACCTTCGGATCCAACCGTGCCAAGAACCTCCAAATGTTGGTACCGGTGAGGTTTCCCACTAAGTACTAGGCCAAGACAGAGCCCATAATGTATTGTGGTTGCCTTTGGAAGCTTGAATTGAAACATGGCGACTTCTTTGATTCTGGTAGTCCTCCACCAAAAATCACACTCGTTGACCCGACAACCATTCCGCCCAGAAGAAAACTTAGTTTTATTTTGAAGTGGATTTGAGAAGAAAAGTTTGCTCTAGAGAGCCTTTATACTTAGAAAAATTCGTTGTCTTTCGAACCCCCCAACGGTACTTTGTATATATATAGCATAGCAAGCAATACTTAGCAAAAACAGGGGTAACCTATTAGGATGGGAAATCCTAAGTATAGAGCTACTCATGGCATTCTACAAAATCATCGCACTTGCAAAATAATACTAAGGAAAAATTCTACTAGAACATCCTACACATGCATACTACAGAATTTTAAAGATCACATGCGTAGAATCAAAACTGGGACAAAATTATGAACAAGTGGTGTAACTTGCCTTATGTTGATAATATGGGTGTTGATTGTATTTTTCACAAAGAATCGCACTCTCGAACAATCTAATACGAGGACAAGGTAGTTCCAATCAAAACAATTGCAAACATAACAAACACGACAAGGATGATCGAAAACATGCATGATGATTTAACATAACACAATGGTTATAATTAGTTTTATGAACATTAATATATCATATGATGCATGTATGAATTCATTTAATGCAATAGGGTACTTGTGATTAATGATTACTTGCCAATATAAGGGTTTTGATAGTTCTTGTGTAACGCCTATTCTAACTGTAGAATTAAATTTGTTTCTTGGGTTTACTGGATAGAGGACGTTAATACGAACCAGTAGGCGTTGGATTCACCCTAATCGGAGTTATAGATCTTTTTATATGATTTAAATAGTGTTTAATGGGTTTTAAATGATTCATATAGTTTATGTTTCCTAAAAATCAAACAAAAATTATATCTGTAATCTCCACGGAATTGTGATTTCAGGGACATATTATTTGTAATTTTCTGAATAGTATTTATTTTCTTATGAATTTATTACTCTAAATAAGCCATTAAACCATTTATTTAATTGCTGTGAAACCTTATAGTATTTTACTGAACCATTTGCAGATTATTGATCTACATGGAACCAGCTTTCTATCGGTATATTATTTATATTTTTGGTACAAGCAATTAATTTACTATGAATTTAATGATTTATAAAGGCATTAAAACTAATTAAATTTCTAAGGGTTAAATAATCTGCAAAGGCTAGATCCAACCAGATATTATTAAAGTACATTACAGTAGCTTCAAATTGATATATTATTCATATTTTTCGGAGTTACAGATAATATCTTATGAATTTATTAACCTAAAAGACTATTAAAACTAATTAAATTACTGCAGTAACTACGTACAGTAAAAGTTAAATCTATTCTGATAAGATGATTCTACGTAAAATTATCTTCAATTTGATATATTATACGTAATTTTTGGACATGGTATGAATTTCTAATGAATTTTACAAGTTAGATCTATAATATGCAAATTTAAATTCGAACGGAATATTCCAGGGAATATTCCGATTCGACAGAGTTGACTTTGCATGCTGACTGGGACTAGATGTTGACCTTACGTTGACGTGGCGTTGATGAGGAAGATGACCGGGATGACGACATGGCACGATCGGTTTGATTGGATCTCGGCCAATGCGAATAGGATCCGGTGGCTAGAAGAAGAGATTGACCCGATTTTGGCTCAGAATAGACAAAAAAATAGATCTGTGTTAGAGAGACAAATCTGTAGGTCAAATCGAAAAACTCAGAACATGAAAGTTGTGGAGAATCATTATTCCTACCTTCTCACCAAAGGAATTTGAATTTGAACAAACGAGCGCGAGTACATCTTGGATTTACACTGTAAGATCTGAAATATTGCGATACGAAATTCTCCGGCTGTGGTGGATGAAAAGAGGTGAGGTTTGTCGGGATTGAAAGATTTCGACACGATCTTCAACTTTCGTTTTTCGACCGAAAGCAAACGACGAAGTCTAGATGGGTTAAAAAGCGAAACAAGATTCGGGATTTCGAGAATAGAAACTCATACAGCCATGGCTCCACGAGTTTATATGGAGATTTAGGATGGTTTAGAGATAGGCCTTGGAGTAGGGAACAAGTAGAAACAAACGGAAGTCGATTCGGAGTTGTAGATAAAAAGTTACGAGAGTTTGAATGAAGATAGGTTTGAGAAAACTGATTTGCACGGTTTTTAAAGCACTCAGATCGATCTCTCATGTACGTGCTGCCTGGTGCTCCCTCGGTCTGGGTGGGCCGGCCCATTAGTTTTTCTTTCTTTTTTTTTCTTTTTCTATTTACTTGTTTTCCTTATATCTTTTGCATACGAACTCCAAATGACATGATTCTTGTTTCTAAATTTTTCTAAAATCAAATAGATCATTGTAGGATCATATTTGTAATATTTTTACTAGTTTTAAAGTAGTTGGTTTACAAATCCTTGTATATCTCATTTTATTTATATCTCTATGTGTTTGTATTTATTCCATAACTTTTTCATACTAGCTCCAAATGAGCTCAATTTTGTTTCTAAAATTTTGTAGTATTAATTGGATCTCTTTAGGCTATGATTTACCAATAATTTATGCCTTAGCAACAGTGGGTTTTAAAAAGTCAATTTAGTTACCCTTAGGAACATTTGGGCGAATCAACTATAGGATTTAGATACGAGGATCTGGATTTAGTTTGTGAGAACTTTGCATGGATGAAATGCATATGAATGCTTCATGATTTTCATTTTGAAATCTTGCACACCAATTCTACAATCCATAATCAATCCACGCCCTTTTGCCTATATGGCTACTTAGGTCTTAACCAAAGAATATAAGATTTTGAATTCAAGGTTGAGAGGATTTTCTATTCCAAAAAGTTTCTTCTCTTTGAGAATTTTCAACATAGTCAAACATTCAATCAATCTTATTTATTTGTTTCACATTCCAAAATTAGGAAAATTTTGGGATGTGACATTGGTTTTGTTCCTCGTGCACCTATTGATTTATTGCCTTTACCTTCTTCGGTGCAACATAATTTGGATGCTACACAACGCGCTGAAATGATATTAAACTTGCATAAGACTACTAAAAATAACATTGAACACATGAATGCTAAGTATAAACTTGCTGGGGATAAAGGGAGAAAGCATGTTGTATTTGATGTTGGCGATCTTGTTTGGTTACATTTGCGTAAAGATCGTTTTCCTGATTTACGCAAGTCTAAGTTAATGCCACGTGCTGCTGGTCCCTTTAAGGTGATAGAGAAATCAATGATAATGCATATAGACTTGAGTTGCCTGCAGACTTTGGTACGGTTAGTCCTACATTTAACATTGCAGATTTGAAGCCTTACTATGGTGAGGAAGATGAGATTGCGTCGAGGACGACTTCAATTCAAGAAGGGGAGCATGATGTGGACATCCCTACTATTGATACAACCGTTGTACCTACAGCAACACACATACAAGGACCCATCACAAGATCTCGTGCCAAACAACTTAACTATCAGGTACTTTCGTTTCTTGGAACTATTCCTCACATACATGAGAATATGATGCTGCCTAAATCAGATATATTTCTTACTCTTAGGAATGATGGAACAAGCATGGATGAGAGGGACAAGCATTGGAGCATGGCCATGCATGGAGATGGCAACAAGCATGTGATTATCCAAGAGAAGGCCACGAATGAAGATTTGAACTTTGAGGCCACCATAATGAAGAAAGAAGGCTTGGACGAAATATTCAAGATCAATACTTTCTGAATTCGTCCATAGCTTAATATGGTGTCATGACACCTTTATTTTGGGCCAGGCCCATGTAATTTTCAGGATTTTAATTAGCCACTTTTAGAGTCCGTATTTGATGGGAAAAGGACTTTTAGGGTTGGATTCGCCACCACTTCCATGGCTGGCGAAACCCCACCTTTTCCTAACACGCCCATAGCCGACCCTCTAGACTCGGATTTTGTTTAGACATTAAGTTAGCCATCATAGCAACTTCGCCAAGGCTCGGCGTCAGAGGCCTCTTGTACCAGCGCCTATTCAGGATCCCACCTCTTCAATAAAGCTTTCCTCTTAATCCGTAATATCTTGATTGCAATATTAGTTCTTACTTGTTCTCGATTTCGTAGGAATTAAGACCCTCATTGGTCGGTGATCGTGTTCACGCAGGATCAATAACCTTCGTGAGATTGGCCTAGCGATTGCATTGGCGCTTCGTGCTCGACGTGTAGTCGGATCGTCAAGCCCGAACTCCACCAAATCGATTATCGCCATCTCATCGAAAGATCGGACACCTTTGCCCTATCAAGTGGTATCGATTTCGTTGCTCGGTGAGATTTTCTGTTTTCGTAGATTAGATCTGTTTTTACCTATAACCCACGAAAAAGCCAAAAACACAGTTAGAGTTTAGATCCATCCCATAACCAATCTACGCCTCGCATTATCTTTTCAGTTTTTGCATTGTTGAATTTGTGTCTACATCGTTGCGTCGAGTTGCTGGTCTTAGTGTCTCGTCCCTTAGAGTTTCGAGTTCTGATCATACTAGTCACTGCCACACTCGCCGATCACCGCCACCATATTCCGCCGCCATATACCCAGCCACCATAAACCCTAATACTCCGCCACTGCCTTCCTATCGCGACACAGATCCGATCAGTTTTCCTGCCGCGGTACGAGTCCAAGTAGAGTTACTATTTCCTAGTTATTTCTTTTTACTTTCCTTCTTTGTTGTTTCCGTGTTCAGCTAAAGTCCGTGTCGCGCTAAGAGTCCGGTCGTAAGTCCAGAAAGAGAGCAAAAAAAAAGTCTGAAACCGCCTCCGAAATTTTTTCTGGCTATACTGTTTTTCGACCCCGGGGATCACTTTTCTCCATCGGCCGTTATAGCGATATTTTTTTACGCGCTTCCGAGCAAAATAAAAATTCAAATTTTTTTGGGGCTAACCTATTTTAGACCCGTAGATCGATTCTAGACACTCGCCATCATAATGATTTTATGCATCTCGGTTAAGCTTTTCAGGTGCCATATCATCTTCTGACTTGTTGTGTCGCGTCGTGACATCGTTGGTGATCTAGGCTCGCGTCTCTAGTACGGTCTAGCCTAGGACCAGCACAGTACCGTCGTTGAGCATTCTTTCAACTTTTGCATTGTTGTTTTGCTAATTGCTAACCCCCCTTGCTAAGCCTTCCCAGAGCTCCATAGATACTCTCCACGTGCGGTGTCTCGACTCCTGGTAATCGCTTGGTTCAATCTCTGGACCCACTGATCCTCGCGGTTGCACATCGCCTTTTTCCTGCTGTTTGGTAAGAACTTGTAAGAGCTTCGTATATTGCTTGACGGATTACGCGTGACTTCCACCATATTTCCATTATATACCATGCTTTTAAGGACTAACCATGACATATACTTCGCGGAACCGCCACAATAACGAATGAAGAACTACATGCCCACTTCTCCGCGCTCTTGGTCGGTCAGCCGAAGACGTGGATCACACGCCTCGGGAGTTTGACACCAAACTCACCAACGCCGTGGACAAGATCGATGGACTCGAGAAATCCTTCAACGCCAAGCTTGACGTTCGGTTCAAGGAGCTTTTGAACCGATTGCCCTCACCCGCACCGGCACCCACACATGGCGCAGCGCATTCCGATCACCGGTCGGACTGTTGGATTCGCTGCCGCACTTCGGCTACCGCGACATTGGGGATGACGACGGGTACTACTACGACCCGATGGCGACGATCTATTTGACGAGGAGGTTGAACAACCTCCACGGTACCGTTGGTCGCCCCGACATTACATGCCGCAACGCTCGACCACCGGTACGTGATGATGATCATGTTGCAAAGCTTAAAATAAATATTCCATCTTTTGAGGGTAAATATAATCCTGATGCATATCTTACATGGGAGATGGAAGTAGAACAACGTTTTGCATGCTTAAAATATCCTGAGAATATGCGTGTTAGTGCTGCTACATGTGATTTTACCAAATTTGCTTCCCTTTGGTGGTCTGAGTATTGTCGCTTAAATCCTACTACTATTCCTAGTACTTGGACTACTTAAAAAACTGCTATGCGTGTTCGTTTTGTGACTCCTACTTATCAACGTGATTTACTAAAGAATCTGACACGTTTAGAGCAAGCGAAAAATTCTGTAGAAGAGTATTATCAGGAATTGCAAACGGGGATGGTTCGGTGTGGTCTTGTTGAATCTAATGAACAAATGCTTGCACGTTTCTTTGGTGGATTAAACAAGGACATTCAGACATCTTAGATTATCGGAATATAATTCTATCACTCGTTTGTTTCATCTTGCTTGCAAAGCTGAACGTGAAGTGAGGATCGCCAAACACCATGGAGGAGGACTAATAATTGCAGTCGCACATCCACTTGGACATCCCGACAATCAGCCTCCTCGTGATTCGCCACGCCTACTACCACATCCAAGGCCACCACAAGATTTCCAGCTCCTCCACCATCATCCAATGCTCCGCCGTAGTGCATCTTCTATGGCTTCCACGGGTAAGACAAAGGATGTACAATGCCGCAAGTGCTTGGGGTTTTGGTCATATTGAGAGATGCACAACACAACGTGTGATGATGGTGCGAGAAGATGGTCACGATTCAGAAAGTGACTTTGATGAAGATACACTAGCCCTTATTTCGCTCGAGATGGAGACAATTCGATGTTGATGAAGAGACAGAGGTAATGGAGCTGAAGCTGCGATCAATACAGAGCTTAATTACACAACGTGTGTTGAGTGTGCAATTGAGCAAATCTGAGCAAGATCAACGCCACAACCTGTTCCAAACACGTGGTGTTGTCAAGGAAAGAGCTATACGGATCATCATTGATGGAGGAGTTGTAATAATCGCCGTGTTGACATGGTAGAGAAGCTTGCCCAACAAGACAACGCACATTCATATTACATCCAATGGTTTGAGATTTCTCAAGATCAAGGTAACAAGAACGCAGCGTGCATTTTACTATTGGTACATATTCTGATTTTGTTGATTGTGATGTTGTACCTATGCAAGCTTGTTCTTTGTTACTTGGTCGACCATGGCAATTTGATAGAGAATCTGTTCATAATGGCAAAACTAATCACTATTCTCTTATGCATGATGGAAAGAAAATTGGTCTAAAACCTATGACTCCTGAACAGATTTAAAAGATGATCTTGCTAGAGCTAGTAGAGCTAAACTGAGGAGAAAAATAAAAGTGAGAATCAGATTGTTGCTGCAGATTTTATACCACCAAAGAACACTAAATCTGATTCTACACATGCTACTGAAATTCGTTTGAAGAGTCCATGTATGCTTGCAAATAAAATTGATATTGTTGAACTAGATGTAACCAATACTCAATGTTATGCAATTGTCTGCAAAGAGGTTTTGTTTTCATTTGAGGATATGCCTCCTTCTTTGCCACCCGCTATTGCTAACCTTTTGCAGGAATATGAGGACGTCTTTCCCGCTGAGCTGCCACCAGGACTACCTCCTATTAGAGGAATTGAGCACCAAATTGATCTAATTCCTGGTGCCACATTGCCCAACCGCGTGCCATATGGAACCAATCCAGAGGAGACAAAGGAGATACAACGCCAAATTCAGGAACTACTCGATAGAGATCATATTCGTGAGTCCCTTAGCCCCTGTGCTGTTCCTATTATTTTGGTACATAAGAAAGATGGTTCTTCGCGCATGTGTACTGATTGTAGAGCTATCAATAATATTACTATTCGATATCGTCATCCTATTCCATGTTTAGATGACATGCTAGATGAATTGAGTGGCTCTACCATGTTTTCTAAAGTTGATTTGTGTAGTGGTTACCACCAGATTCGTATGAAATTAGGAGATGAATGGAAAACAGCATTTAAAACTAAGTTCGGTTTATATGAGTGGTTAGTAATGCCGTTTGGTTTAACTAATGCACCTAGCACTTCCATGAGATTAATGAACGAAGTTTTACGTGCTTTCATTGGACGTTTTGTGGTAGTCTACTTTGATGATATTATGATTTATAGAAAATCTTTAGAGGATCATTTGGACCATTTACGTGTTGTTTTTAATGCTTTATGTGATGCACATTTGTTTGGTAACCCTGAGAAGTGCACCTTTTGCACCAATCGAGTTGCGTTTCTTGGCTATGTTGTTACATCACAGGGTATTGAAGTGGATCCAGCCAAGATTGAAGCTATTGAGAATTGGCCGCAGCCCAAGACGGTCACACAAGTGAGGAGTTTTCTTGGCCTCATTTGGTTTTTATAGGCGCTTTGTCAAAGACTTTGGATCAATTGCCACGCTTGAATGAGCTTACCAAGAAGGATGTGCCCTTTGTTTGGGGCGATGCACAACAATGGCCTTCGTCATATTAAAAGATAAGCTAACACATGCTCCCTTACTCCAACTTCCCGATTTTACTAAGACTTTTGAGCTTGAATGTGATGCTAGTGGAATTGGTTTGGGAGGTGTTATTACAAGAGGGAAAACACATTGCATATTTTAGCGAGAAATTGAGTGGGCTAGTCTGAACTATTCTACTTATGATAAAGAATTATATGCGTTGGTTCGGACATTAGAAACTTGGCAACATTATCTATGGCCTAAGGAATTTGTTATTCATTCTGATCATGAATCTTTGAAGCATATTCGTAGTCAAGCTAAGTTGAATCGTCGTCATGCAAAGTGGGTTGAATTTATTGAGTCTTTTCCTTATGTTATCAAACACAAAAAGGGTAAAGATAATATTATTGCTGATGCTTTGTCACGCCGTTATGCTTTGTTATCTCAACTTGACTTCAAAATATTTGGATTGGAAACTATTAAGGAACAATATGTGCATGATGCTGAATTTAAAGATGTGTTGCAGAATTGTAGAGATGGTAGAACTTGGAACAAGTTCGTCTTCAATGATGGATTTATGTTCCGTGCTAACAAACTATGCATTCCAGATAGCTCTGTCATTTTTTGTTGTTACAGGAGGCATGGAGGAGGATTGATGGGACACTTTGGTGTCAAGAAGACGGAGGATGTTCTTGCCGCACACTTCTTTTGGCCACGTGTCGTCGAGATGTTGAGAGATTTGTGGCACGCACACTACTTGTCAAAAAGCTAAGTCTCCTTAATCCACATGGTTTATATATGCCTCTTCCTGTTCCTAGTGTTCCTTGGGAGGATATTTCTATGCTCTTTGTTTTGGGATTGCCATGAACACGTAGGGAGGGATAGTATTTTGTTGTTGTGGATCGGTTTTCTAAGATGGCACACTTTATTCCTTGTCATAAAGCGGATGATCTTGCGCATATTGCTGATTTGTTCTTTCGTGAAATTGTTCGCTTGCATGGTGTGCCAAATACTATTGTCTCTGATCGTGATACTAAATTTCTTAGCCACTTTTGGAGATGTTTATGGGCTAAGTTGGGGACTAAATTGCTCTTTAGTACTACATGTCATCCCCAAACCGATGGTCAAACCAAGTAGTAAATAGAACTTTGTCTACTATGTTACGTGCTGTTTTAAAGAAGAACTTAAAATTGTGGGAAGAGTGTTTACCTCATATAGAATTTGCTTATAATCGTTCATTGCATTCTACCACAAAGATGTGCCCATTTGAGATTGTGTATGGTTTTGTTCCTCGTGCACCTATTGATTTATTGCCTTTACCTTCTTCGGTGCAACATAATTTGGATGCTACACAACGCGCTGAAATGATATTAAACTTGCATAAGACTACTAAAAATAACATTGAACACATGAATGCTAAGTATAAACTTGCTGGGGATAAAGGGAGAAAGCATGTTGTATTTGATGTTGGCGATCTTGTTTGGTTACATTTGCGTAAAGATCGTTTTCCTGATTTACGCAAGTCTAAGTTAATGCCACGTGCTGCTGGTCCCTTTAAGGTGTTAGAGAAATCAATGATAATGCATATAGACTTGAGTTGCCTGCAGACTTTGGTACGGTTAGTCCTACATTTAACATTGCAGATTTGAAGCCTTACTATGGTGAGGAAGATGAGATTGCGTCGAGGACGACTTCAATTCAAGAAGGGGAGCATGATGTGGACATCCCTACTATTGATACAACCGTTGTACCTACAGCAACACACATACAAGGACCCATCACAAGGTCTCGTACAAACAACTTAACTATCGTGTACTTTCGTTTCTTGGAACTATTCCTCACATACATGAGAATATGATGCTGCCTAAATCAGATATATTTCTTACTCTTAGGAATGATGGAACAAGCATGGATGAGAGGGACAAGCATTGGAGCATGGCCATGCATGGAGATGGCAGCAAGCATGTGATGATCCAAGAGAAGGCCACGAATGAAGATTTCAGAACTTTGAGGACACCATAATGAAGAAAGAAGGCTTGGACGAAATATTCAAGATCAATACTTTACGAATTCGTCCATAAGCTTAATATGGTGCTGTGACACCTTTATTTTGGGCCAGGCCCATGTAATTTTCGCAGGATTTTAATTAGCCACTTTTTAGAGTCCGTATTTGAGGGGAAAAGGACTTTTAGGGTTGGATTCGGCCACCACTTCCATGGCTGGCCGAAACCCCACCTTTTCGCCCTTAAATACTCCCCATAGCCGATCCCCTAGACTCGGATTTTGTTTAGACATTAAGTTAGCCAACATAGCAACTTCGCCAAGGCTCGAGGGTCGCAGAGGCCTCTTTACTTCGCACCTATTCAGGATCCCACCTTTTCAATAAAGCTTTCCTCTTAATCCGCAATATCTTGATTGCAATATTGGTTCTTACTTGTTCTCGATTTTAGGTAGGAATTAAGACCCTCGCTGGTCAGGCTGATCGTGTTCACGCAGGATCGGTAACCTCCAGGAGATTGGTCTAGCGATTGCATTGGCGCTCGTGCTCGCACGTATAGTCGGATCGTCAAGCCCGAACTCCACCAAATCGATTATCGCCATCTCATCGAAAGATCGGACACCTTTGCCCTATCAAGAGGAGGCGGAAGAAGACAGATCGCCAAATTCTCTCTGTCTCCAGCGATACTACGGCACTGGCGACCAGACTACCACTGCCAGCCACCAATGACGACGCCAACAAGCCAAATACTCTCATCTCGGTAATACGGACTGAACCGGTACTACCGGTCTACTAAGACTACCGCCTCTACCGCACCTTACTGATCGCTCCGGTGACGCTCCAGATCAAGCGGTACTACCGGTCCTAGAGCGGTACTACCGGTCCTGTGTGCCTGCACGCACCTGTTGGGCCTTTGGCCCATGTACCCCTTTAGCTCGTCCAAACCCTAGTTTTATCCCCAAACTACCCTTGTTTAGTGGTTGGCCTATAAATAGAGCCCCCATGATGCAGCCCGTCCTACGGACGCACCTCCATCTACAACACCTAGTCCCCCAAGTGGACCAATGACTCGCGCCCGTGCCAAGATCCTACAAGCCAAGGTTAACTCGCTCCTTTCCTCATGTGATTTTGGTCTACCTTTGGATAGCTTGCTACTTCATGCATCTACGTTGTGTATCCTTAGGTATGAAGCAACACCACCACACCAAGCCACCAAGGAAGCATGACCAGGAGAAGAAGCTGTTGGAGCTCTGCACACCGGAGTCTCCGGTGTAGACCGGAGTCTCCGGTCTCCTACACCTGATATGGGATCCCTTGTGGGATTGACCCTAGGGTGGCCCGATCTTCACGGATTTGATGCGGGGAGTGAGGGGATACCTGATGAACACGATGAACGCAACACAAATGCAAGGTAAAGATACAAACACACGCAAACACAACCCGATTCGATTTGCTCCCGTTGGCTCGAACAACCAATCCAATAGAATCCTCGGCGAGAGATCGTTAGGTAGAATCACCAAAGGAGAGATCGGCAAGCGGATGATAGAATCCAAATCAAAGGAGAGAGTAGCAACCAAGTAGAATCCCAAAGGGAGAGACCTAGCACTACTAGAATCCTTGATGAGGAGAGACCAAACACTTGAGGAGGGTGTTGACGACTTGGAGACGAACAACCGAACTCCAAGGCCTTGTACAACTCATAGATTAACTATAGAGAGGGGTTCCCATCCAGGGTTAGGCATAAGCCTTCTTTCATCATCAACTCTAGGGTTTCAAGGAGGGGGTGGGGGCTTATATATAGGCCAGCCACGAGCTAAGGGTAAAACAAGCATAAATGGGAAGTTCTGGGCGTTACATGGGCCAGGCCCAACCCGAGGCGCGCAGGCCCGATACACAGTCCGAGACTCGGTGTCTGGCGGAGACTCGTCGACCGGAGACTCGGTCAATCTCCTGTCATCTTCGAGGGCTTCGACCGTCCCTGGCGCTGGTTTGGGGGTCGGTCCGGAGATGGACCGGAGACTCCGGTGTGGTAGACCGGAGACTCCGGTCTGGACCGGAGACTCCGGTCAAGCTTCAGCAACTTCTTGCGTCTTCTCTTCCAGGCTTCTTGCTTTGGGGTCTTGATCACTGGGGTCCTCTTGTCATCTCCTCTTGGTGTCATGGTCATGGTCCTGGTCATAGCATTGGCACGTGTCTCAAGTAGGATTCCATTCACATGATAGCCAAAGGAGGGTGGGGTATGGAATGAGTTCACCTTTGCGGGTGTGGTTGATGTAGCATGGTGTGGACCAATGGTGAATGCCATGTGTTGGGCTGCAACATCTCCCCCCTCTTCAAAACAAGTCGTCCTCGACGAAGCTCCATCATCATATAGGGAGGAAGGTGTGCGCAAGGTATTGAACCTGTATGTTGTGGGATCTCCGGTGTCGTAGCCTTGTTCAAATTGGTCGAAGATCTTGAAGTTGAGCTTATCATCAAGGTGTGGTTGGAGATCTTGTAGCGTGTTCCTTGTAGGTGGTAGGTGAGGTTGTGTATCCTGCAAAACCGACAACAAGGAGAAAGAGTTGTATGAAGGAGTGTTAGTATTGGGTACGCTCAAATCACTCTTCTCACGTGTGGTGGCTTGCGACGTGGCACTCATGATTTTTCCACTCATGTGGGGCTTGTATCTCTCACTCACGTGTTGGTGGATCACTCTCTCACCAATCATCTCACAAGGGTCCTTAGCTTGCTTTATCTTGGGCAGCGACGTCATGTTGGAAGTGATAATTTGGCTTGGCGTCATAGGTTGTATCACCAATGTCTTGTCATTCCACTTAAAGGAGTATTGGTTGGAAGTACCATCATGTAGTGCACCCTTGTCGTATTGCCATGGTCTTCTAAGGAGCATGTGACACACGGTCATAGGCACGACATCACACTCGACGGTGTCTTGATATGGACCAATCTTGAAGGAGACGTTGACCTTGTGTTTGATTTGAATGGTGCCATTGTCATCAAGCCACTTGACATGATAGGTCTGAGGGTGCTCCATGTATGGTAACTTGAGTTTCTCACAAAGGTCGATGCTCGCAAGGTTGTGACAACTTCCTCCATCAATGATAACTTTTATGGACTTGCCATCAGTTCCGGCTCGGGTTTGGAAGATGTTAAGGCGTTGATCCTCGCTTGGGATGGAGTTGGTCGTCAAAACTTGGGCGATGACGAGTGAGGGGCTTGAATCATGTTCACATAGAAGCGTGTCCTCATCTTGCATGGCGGCATCCTTTGTGATAGCGGCTTGGGTCATAGCTTCATATTCATCTTCGCTCACGGAGTATGTTGCGCCGTTCTCATCCGTTAGCATGACTCTTGTGTTGATGCACTCATAAGACTTATGGCCCTTTCCTCCACACTTGTAGCAAACTACTTGACTTTCCGTTGTTGTGTTGGAGGAGGGTGCCATAGGTGTCTTGGATTGCTTGGAGGAGCTTGTTGTTTGGTTTGTTGGCTTGGAGGGGCTACTCGAGTTGAGTGAAGCGAAGTACGCCATTTGCTTCTCATAAGCATGTTCCTTTTGCAAGTGGCGCTCGGCCTTGGTTTCTTGGTGAAGAAGGTTCACGAGAGTCTTGTAAGGTTGGAAATCGACTATCTTGCGTATTGGGCGGCTCAAACCGTTGAGGAACCATGCTATTGTTTGCTCTTCGAGTTCCTTCACATCGGCTCTCATCATAGTCATCTCCATCTCCTTATAGAACTCTTCAATTATCTTTGTGCCTTGCTTCAAGTTTTGTAGCTTGTCGAAGAGGTCTTGGCGATAGTGCTCGGGGACAAATCTTGCATACATCACATTCTTCATCTCGGTCCAAGTGGTGACCGGTGGCTCTTCTTGCTTCTCACGATTGCTTTGGTAGTCTTCCCACCAAACATTGGCGTAGTCCTCAAACTCAAGGGATGCCATTGCCACTTTCTTCTCTTCGGAAAAGTTGTGGACTCGGAAGATCTTGTCGCCTTTGAGCTCCCATTCAAGGTATGCATCGGCATTTTCTTCTCCTTTGAACTTGGGCATAACGAACTTGAGCTTCCCAAACTTGCGATCATCACGCTCATGGGGGTTGTTGCGACGTTCTTGGTGCATACTTGCGTCACTTGGAGGGCGTGGCGGCGGAGGAGGAGGCTCTTGATTGCCTTGAGGTTGTTCTGGGGGGTTTTCTTGATGATGCTCGAAGTCTATTCTTCGCCGTTGGTCGGCATCATTGACGTTCATAGCTTGACGGTGTCGGTGGTGCTGTTGTGCATG
This sequence comes from Avena longiglumis, assembly GCA_030063025.1. Lineage (NCBI taxonomy): Eukaryota > Viridiplantae > Streptophyta > Magnoliopsida > Poales > Poaceae > Avena > Avena longiglumis. Next base: position 327,682,576 of record CP125974.1, on the reverse strand, counting down.
TCGGTTATTTCGTCGAGCTTGGCGTGCATCCTCATCATCATCACTTGTGTCCCATACCGGTTGTTGATTTTGTTGACGTTGCTCGTGGTGGTCATGAGGAGGATGACGACGCCGATCATTATGGTTAGCTTCATCTTGGCGTTCTTGAGGTTGTTGCACGTCGATGATTGCTTGGTGTGGTGGTGGACCATGCTCTTGTCGTTGTTGTTGAGGTTGGGGAGCATTTGGGTCCACCACTTGAGGGCGATGATGACGAGCTTGTGGGTTCCCATTATGGTGGTGGGGTTCTCCGCGGTGGGAGTGTGACCTTGAAGACTCGCCATGTCGACTTGAGGAGCGCGTGCGGGATGAACATGACGAGCTTGAGCGATGACCGTGTCGGTTGCCAAGGTTGGCAATAGCTTGGTGAAGAGCTTGGAATTGAGCATGGTGCTCCTCTTGACGTTGCCGCTCACGGTACTCAAATTCTCGAAAAGTATCATCAAGACGGTGCTCAAGTCGCTCAAATTGATTGTTGAATTCTTGGCGTTGCGCCCATAAGTTGTGGCGCGTGGCAAAGCCATCTTGGTTGTTGAAATTGCTATCTCCACTAGCTCCACTTGCCCTAGACATGGTGCACAAACACACTTGATAGATATGGTGAGATTGGTGGAATGGTAATTGCTACCTTGCCTCACCGGAGTCAACGATTGGAAAGATTGTTGTTGCCGAGAGCAAAGCGAATAGCGGGTACACAAGACACACACACACAAAGGCCTATGGTGGTAGGTTAGAAAGGTGGATAGCAAATGGAACAACCAAAAGAAAAGGATATTGTCAAAAGTGGGTAAAATCCAACAAAAACAAAGTCAAAGGAAAAGGTCAAAAAGGGTGACGAGAACCTACGACTATACACACACGGTGGAGATTAATGTGGCTAGCACGACTATAAAAAATGAGCAAAGAACAAAATTGGACCTAACGAAGACTAATGCTCGGTGTCGTGCCAACACTAGGAGAGACCATAGCCCGTTCGCGCAAGGTTGAGAAGCAACGGATTTGTACGCTTGCCTTTCTCTTGCTCGCACTCTTGCGTAGAAGCTTTGGACTCTCTTTTGCTATTGGGATCTTTCTTCTGTTTCTTTTGCTTAGAAGCTTTTTTTTTGCTTTTTTTGTACACTATGGAGTCAATTTTGTTATTGCCTCTATATCATGACTATGCAAGAGCAAGCGCACAATGCTTCGGCAAACATAGGAGGGCTACTCTCGATAGGTTAGGTAACACACACAAGAAGAAGGGGGTTAACAATGGTTGTGCAAGTTATACCTTTTGGTGATGTTGAACTTGCGATCGTTGGTGAAGGGATGGTTCGAGTTCCACGGTGTCGATGTCGGGCACGAGGTGTTGTTGGCGTTGCGGAAGCTTGTTAGTTGATAGACACTCAGGCGAAACACAAACACACAAAGGAAATTAGTCGAAAAAAGGAAAAGGGGTCAAATTTTTGTTCAGGGCCGGAGACTCCGGTGTGTTGGGGCCGGAGATTCCGGTGTGGTCCGGAGACTGCGGTGTGATGATCAGAGACTCCGGTCTGGTTCCAGCACGACGAACAACTCGAGTTCGTGAGCGGAAATTCGGCCCTTTAACCCTCAAATCCAGAAAATTTCGACCAAATTGGGCTAGGAAACGCAGGGCAAAGGTAGACCAAATCCAAGGAAAAGTTTCTACTGGATCAAAACCACAATCAACTCACCAAATCAAGAGATCGATCCAAAAGCAAATTGGGGCTAAAATTTTTGGTATTTTCGAATTTATGGTGGATATGGGGAACGAAGTCAAATCCGTGGCAACCAAAAGCTGCTGATACCAGTTGATATGGAATCCCTTGTGGGATTGACCCTAGGGTGGCCCGATCTTCACGGATTTGATGCGGGGAGTGAGGGGATACCTGATGAACACGATGAACGCAACACAAATGCAAGGTAAAGATACAAACACACGCAAACACAACCCGATTCGATTTGCTCCCATTGGCTTGAACAACCAATCCAATAGAATCCTCGGCGAGAGACCGTTAGGTAGAATCACCAAAGGATAGATCGGCAAGCGGATGATAGAATCCAAATCAAAGGAGAGAGTAGCAACCAAGTAGAATCCCAAAGAGAGAGACCTAGCACTACTAGAATCCTTGATGAGGAGAGAACAAACACTTGAGGAGGGTCTTGACGACTTGGAGACGAACAAACGAACTCCAAGGCCTTGTACAACTCATAGATTAACTATAGAGAGGGGTTCCCGTCCAGGGTTAGGCACAAGCCTTCTTTCATCATCAACTCTAGGGTTTCAAGGAGGGGGTGGGGGCTTATATATAGGCCAGCCACGAGCTAAGGGTAAAACAGGCATAAATGGGAAGTTCTGGGCGTTACATGGGCCAGGCCCAACCCGAGGCGCCAGTTCGATACACTGGTCCAGACTCCGGTGTCTGGCTAGAGACTCCGGTCTGACCGGAGACTCGGTCAATCTCGGTGTCGTCTCCGGAGGGCCTTCTGCCCTGGCGCTTGGTTTGGGGTCGGTCAGGAGATGGACCGAGACTCGGTGTGGTAGACCGGAGACTCGGTCGACCGAGACTCCGGTCAAGCTTCAGCAGCTTCTTGCGTCTTCTCTTCCAGGCCTCTTTCTTTGGGGTCTTGATCACTGGGGTCCTCTTGTCATCTCCTCTTGGTGTCATGGTCATGGTCCTGGTCATAGCATTGGCACGTGTCTCAAGTAGGATTCCATTCACATGATAGCCAAAGGAGGGTGGGGTATGGAATGAGTTAACCTTTGCGGGTGTGGTTGATGTAGCATGGTGTGGACCAATGGTGAATGCCATGTGTTGGGCTGCAACAACACCAGAGTCTCCGGACCTTCCTCCGGTCCAGACCGGAGACCCAAGCCCGGGACAGCCAGAAGCCCCCTCCGGAGACGGGTCCGGAGATTGACCGGAGTCTCCGGTCCAGACCGGAGTCTCCGGACCGACCGACGCCAGGCATGTTAAAGCCTTTTGGGCCTGGCCCATGTAACCCCCAATTTCGCCCCAAACTTCCAGTTTTATTCCAGAACTACCCCTGTTTATGTGGTTGGCCTATATAAAGCCCCACCCCTCATATGTAAACCCTAGACTTGGATAATGATAGATTAAGACACCCCTTTGTGGATCTTTTAATCTATTGGTCTCATGCTCCTACCAAGGAGCACCTATTGTCCACCCTCCTCTTGGATCTTGCCTAGTGCGTTCAAGTTGTACAAGGCCTTGGGTTCTCGGTTTCTCGCCCCCAAGTCGTCAAGGTCTCACCAAGCACCTCGTCCCCCATTGTTGGTGTGGAGAGAGAGCTTCGCCCAACACCGATCCTATAGATTATGTTGGACCGGTTGCCACCGGCGTGAGATATCGGCGTGTATCGTGATTTGCGTGCGTGTGTTCGTGTTTTTCATCCCTTCTTCCCCCGTTCACCGCTTTCCCCTCGTTTCCCGTGGAATTTCGTGAAAGATCGAGCCACCCCAAGGGGTTACCCCATAACATCTTGGTATCAAGAGCAAGGTTGATCACGAATTTCCCCCCAATTTTTCTTCTATCCACCATAAATTCGAAAATTTCCCAAAAAACAGCCCCAATTTGCCTTTCGATCGATCTGTCGTTTTGGAGTGTTATTTGTGGTTTTGATCCGACCAAATCTTGTCTAAGGTGTTGTGTTCAGCTTTTGCCTGCGTTTCCCAGCCCAATTTTGGCCAAATTTTCGCGGATTTGAGGACTCTAGGCGTGGATTTCCGCTCAATAACACGAGCAGACATCGCACAGCGGAGTCTCCGGCCTGCACACCGGAGTCTCCAGTCTACACCGGAGTCTCCGGCCCAAGAACGGAGTCTCCGGCCCTAGACGCCAGTTTTGCCCATTTTTTCCTCTTTTCTGCATTGGCTAATCTATCCACTTGTTGTTTGTGTTCCGTGTGCGTGTCACCAACTAACAGATAGCTTCCGCAACATCGCCGCGCTCTTCGACACCACGGACCCCAAACTCTTCCCCGCTCCATCGACACAAGATCATCACCATCAACTAAGGTATAACTTGTGTCAACCCTTGTAGCCATATCTTCCTTTGTGTGTACCTATCCTATGAGAGCAACTCATTTTGTGTTTGTCTAAGAACTGTGCACTTGCCATTGGAAAGTGAGAGTGTGAGGGCAAATACAAAAGATAACATAGTAGCATAGCAAGGGAGAAAAAGAAAAAGAATCAAAAAAAAAGAAAAAGAAAAATAGAAAGATACATAGTCTCCCAATACAAAGAGAGCATCAAGCTTGTAAGCAAAAGCGAGAGGAAGAAGCGCGCCAAGGCAAGTGCACAAATCCGTTGCTTACCCTCTTTTGGCAAACGAGTTGTGGTCTCTCCTTGCGTTGGCACGACACCCAAGCGTAGTCTTCGTTAGGCCATTTCGTGCTCACTTTCATAGTCGTGCTAACCCCATTTTTCTCCACGCGTGTGTGTAGTCGTAGGTTCTCGTCACCTTTTGAGTTGACCATTTCCTTTTGACTTGAGTTGTTGGATTTTCTCCACTTTTGACTATCCTTTGCGTTCTGTTGGTTCTTTGGCTTTCCCACAATCCTAGCCATCCACCAAAAGCTTTTGAGAGTTGTAGCTTCTTTGTGTGTGAGTTTCTTTGCCATTTCACTTTGCACACTGTTCGCTCCTTTATGTGGCAATTGGTTTGATATAATCTCCAAGGTGAGGCAAAAGGCTAACTCTACGCACCTTTACTCTCCATATACAACCCTTGTCGGCTTTACATCATGGACAGGAATGGCAAGCTGTCCCAACCACCACCTCCACCTCCGGAGGACGACAATCCATACATGACAAGATGGGACCATTGGAAGGTCCGGGGAGAATTCAACTACCGTTGTGAAGCACTTGAGCGGCGCCAAGATGAACAATTTAGCGAAGCCCGAGCGGAGTTCAAGAACATCGACAACCGCTTCGAGGAAGTCCGAGGACAAATGCATGACATGCAACACAACCTTGGTCATCAAAATGAAGCTCTTGGTCGTGCCCTCGCCTCAACGGATGAGAAGCTTCAACGCCTCATTGATGGGTTGGCAAGGCCACGCTCGCGAGACTCAAGATCATCACGGCACTCCTCAAGTGAATCAAGTGCTCCTCGCAGTCACGCTTCAAGGCATCGGGATGGACCCGTACTTCAATCCATGAGCTCTTCTCAAGCGGTACCATCTCCGCGACACGCCGCAATGTCAAGCTATGATGGTGACCTCTCCGCAAGACCTCCAAGACGTGAAGTGGACCGGCCATAACAAAGGGCACTTGTACTTCAACAAGAACAACCTCACATGGACCACCAAGCCCATCGTCATCGACATGTTCTTTCCACAACAAGTGAAGCATCCGAAGTGGAAGAACAAGTTCGCCGGCGGCGTGAAGCACTCGAAGATCCACCAAGGCGTCCTCCTCGACATGAACGTCAACGTCGTCAACATGATCTTCACAACGAGCCTCCTCCACATCAAGAAGAAAGAGAGCAGCCCATTGCGCATGCGGCTCGACGTCCTCCTCGCCACATGGCGCAAGATAATGCTCCTCGGCATCAACCACGACAAGAACAAGAGCAAGATCCCCAAGCTGACCAACAACCTCCTCCTCGTCCTCAACCGCGCCAACAAGAGCAAGCTCCCCAAGCTCGTCGTCCAAACCAAGTTCCACCACCAAACGCGGCACCTCAACAACCGCAAGAGAAACACCACCATCAACAAGCAAGACATGAGAGCTCGGATGATGAAGATGGCCGCCAAAATCGTGGCAACCGTCGCAACCGGAACCGCAATGAGGAAGAAACTTTCGGCAAGCTCAAGTTCACCATGCCCAAGTTCACCGGTTCCAATGATCCCGAAGAATACCTCTCATGGGAACTCAAGGTTGACAAGATCTTCCGCATGCACAACTTTAGCAATGAGAAGATGATGGCCATGGCATCCCTCGAGTTTGATGAATATGCCAACCTTTGGTGGGAACAAGTCCAACTCGCTCGTGAATCAAAAGAAGAGCCCCCAATCTCAACTTGTGATGCAGCCCGTCCTACGACCGCTACTACATCTACTCCCACGAGCTACCCAAGTGGACCCATGACTCGCGCCCGAGCCAAACTCCTTCAAACTAAGGTGAACTCGCTCCTCTCCTTGTGTGACTTCGACACACCCTTGGATGGCTTGCTACTTCACACACAAACTCTGTGCATCATCAGGTACGAAGAAGCCACCAGTCGCTGCCAGACGCAAGCGGTACTACCGTTTGGGACGACCGGTACTACCGTTCCAAGCGGTCCTACCGCCTCCTCCTACCGCTCGCCACAGGAAGCACCACTCCACGCCCCAGAAGCAAGCGGTACTACCGGTCCTGCAACCGGTACTACCGGTTGCCGGTACTATTGGCCCCTCCTACCGCTCGCCACAGGCGCCTTCGACGGAAGCTCCAGGCCCTCAAGCGGTACTATCGCTCCGAAAGCGGTACTACCGGTTACCACCGGTACTACCGGTTGCCGGACCGGTACTACCGGTCCTGCCAGACCCTGATCGCCTCAGTTCGGCCCTGTGCCTTGTAACCCAACTTATAATTTACCTTTTCATTCCGAAACTACCCCTGTTTTGTGGCTGGACTATATATAGCCCCCACCCTCTATTGTAAACGTTGAGACTTGGATAATAATAGATGTTAAGGAAACCCTTTGAGGACTTATATCTATTGGTCTCATGCTCCTACCAAGGAGCACCGGATTATCCACCCCCCTCTTGGATCTTGCCTAGTGCGTTCAAGTTGTACAAGGCCTTGGGTTCTCGGTTTCTCGCCCCCAAGTCGTTAAGGTCTCACCAAGCACCTCATCCCCCGTTGTTGGCGTGGAGAGCGAGCTTCGCCCAACACCTATCCTAGGGATTATGTTGGACCGGTTGCCACCGGCGTGAGGAGTAGGCGTGTATCGTGTTTTGGTGTGTGTGTGCTCGTGGTTTTCATCGCCTTCCCCCGATTTCATACCCGACCACCTCTTTCCCCCTCGTTTCTCGTGGAATTCGTGAAAGATCGGGCCAACCCCAGGGTTACCCCATAACAACTTGGCAAGATATGAAGGCCCATATGAGATCCCGCTTTGTTCCTTCACACTACACGCGTGACCTCTTCAACAAGCTTCAAACGCTTAGTCAAGGAATAAAGACCGTGGAAGAGTACTTCAAGCAAATGGAGCTCAACATGATCCGTGCCAACATTGAAGAGCGTGATGAACAAACAATGGCAGGTTTCCTCAATGGCTTGAACCATCCTATCAAGCGCATCACCGAGTTCCAACGGTACAACAACATGGTTGAGCTTGTGCACATTGCATCAAAGGCCGAACATCAAGTGCAAGAGGACATCAAGTTCAACAAACCAAAGACATACTTCACATACAAGCAAGCTCCAACCACTACTCCGACAACACCAATTGGAAGCTCCTCAAATACCACCAAGCTTCCCTTCAAGCCAACACTTCCTCAAGGAAAACCGCCCCCAAGTGGCAAGTACACAAGAGATGAACAACCATTCAATGGTGAGTGCTACAAGTGTGGAGGCAAAGGACACAAGTCGTCCGCATGTGGGAACAAGAAAGTTTTGTTCATCCATGACAACGGCGATGAAGAATACTTGAGTGAAGATGAGTTTGATGCAAGGGTAAAGGAAGCCATGGCAAGGCAACATTTGGAAGAGGACCAAGACCTACTCATGTGTGAGCATGACGCAAGTCCATCACTTGTGGTCACAAGGGTCTTAACTACTCAAGCCAATGAGAATGAAGACCAACGATCAAACATCTTCCAAACTCGTGCCGGTATCAATGGGAGGTCCATCAAAGTTGTCATCGATGGAGGGAGTTGCCACAATCTTGCAAGCACGGAATTGTGTGAGAAACTCAACCTCACCCTCCATCCGCATAAACACCCCTACCATATCCAATGGCTAAGTGACCAAGGATCCGTCAAGATCAAGCACCTTTGTCTCGTGCGTTCTCAATTGGGCCCTACAAGGACACGGTGGAATGTGACGTGGTCCCAATGACGGTTTGCCATATGTTGCTCGGAAGGCCGTGGCAATATGACAAGCGTGCTTTGCATGATGGTCACTCGAACACTTATACCTTCAAATGGCTTGACAAAACTTGTGTATTGCAACCAATGACTCCTAGTCAAATAATTGAGTACTGTCGGGGGGTTGACCTCGGGTAGGTCAAAGACGGGGAAAGACAGAGGTACAATCCCCGTCTAGTTTCCGAGTTACGGTCTAGGTTGGCCGAATCATGAATAAGTCGGCCGACGTACGGGGGCGAGAAGCCTATATATGTATATTAAGGCGTTACCCTACCGAAGTTATCGCGGTTCGGGTTAGCCCGAGTAATCTCGATGCGGTGAAGGATGTCAAGCGACGCTACAAGTAAGGTAAGACCGAATGATACGAAGCTTGCAGGAGAAGGAGAAACCCAAGGTCAAACTCAAGCTGCAGGCTAGAAGGAATCTGAGCGGAGCCAAGCACAAGAGACAAAGATGCAGAGCGTCAGAGGGGCAGAAGGAGGTCACGGAGGTGACAGTCCTGGCCCGAGGCACGCAGGAGGGTCTTCCGAGCCTTGCCATCGTTAGAAGGGCGACAGAGAAAGGAGGCCGAACTACTATTTTGGGACAAGCATATTCTCGAATATGCTTGCCCGTCGACCTAAAGGCACCCAAGGCTCTCCTTTATAAGGGAGGCTTGGACCACGAGAGGATCGACTCATTTTAGTACCGTTAGGCTGGTGAGGTTCATCTTTTCTCCCTGTATACAGCTCGAGGAGAACTTGTAGCCCAAGAGAAGAGAAATAAAGGTCTTTGCCCTAACCTCTTGTGTGTAGAATCAGTTGCATCTTCCCTCCCCAGATCCCACTAGCATCCATTGGCCCCATACTTTAGCCTACCCATGGCATCTGCGTGCCACCACCACGGCAGTTTAGGCCAGTGGGGCCAAGAAGGTGCTAGCTGGAGTTATGATCCGGACGGAAACTTCATCAACACGGGTAGCGTTGTTTGTGGCTTGGTCCAGATTTGGTCTCTGCGACTATGTCGTGACAATGCAGGAGCTTCAAGGAAAGCTCCCAGTAACGGTGTCTTCATCGCTGGCGAGCACAGGATCTATGTCGGCGTCGAAATTACCGCATTTACCCTCACCAAGTTGTTGTTGCGGAGAGCCACCTCTTAGCAGCAAGCCGTCAGGCCCGCAGCACGCCCTGCTAGAGGCGTCGAGGTGATGGTTCTTCGGAGTGCAAGCCGGAGCAGCGGTAGCGGATCAAGCGGAGAACCCAAGCACAGCGTACAAGGCACACTCAAAGTGCGCCACAACCCACAGAGGTAATCCGCCAATGACCAACCCAACCGAGCTGCAGGACACCACCCCAAAGGCACCAAGAGTAAGAGGGCCACCTCGAAAGGCGAGAACATTCTTGTGCAACCATAGAAAACGACTACACACAGGCGCGATACGTGATCCAGAAATGCTCGAGCGAGTTGGAAGAAACCCGGGCAAAAGGTGTTGGTAGAGGCCAAAAAGTATCGGCCTTAATGAGTCCTTGACAGACCACGAGAGTATGCCAAAGCTAATAAGCTTGATATCGCACCCGGCGGGTGACGAATTAAGATTAAAGGGAAGAACCTCATGGAGGATATTAACAAAGAGCATGAAGCTCACAGAGCGTAATCAGTGATTTGGGCTTGCGTATAGTACCCGGCGAAGAACCCGAGAGCGCAAACGCCGCAGATTGGAATTAGAGGGTTGACCGGGAAGCCCGGCGAAACAGAAGAAAGAGTGAATGAGCCGTGCGCATCGCAAACCAGCAAAATGAGGAAATACTCGTAACAAACCCCATGAGGCTGGGGCCTCGCGGATGGTTCACTCGGCAAAGACACGCCTTATCCGCGGCAGCAGCATCTTCACCCGGAAATAATGCGCGAAGGGACAAAGCAGTAACCTCAGGGAAGAGGAACAAGCAAATTGTTCCATATGATCCGGCAATGGCTGGAAAGGCAAATGAGAACAAAGGCAATGCAAGCCGAGGTAACAGTGGGGAGAGAAACCACGGCCGTGTAGAAAAATACGGCGGAGGCCGAGGCAATGGAGATCTCGGCAGAAGAGATCCCTCGAGAGGTAATCATGAAAACGAGACCCCTGCCGAAGTAAGGAAAGAGCTACCACTCAACCCATAGCCAAGGCATGAACCTCGGCAGGAAAGAGAAGCGAGACCAGCTCGCCATAATCAAGTGAATGAGAGGTACAACGATGGTTATTCCGAGGTGGAATATGCGATCCATGGTGGAAATAACCACTATGGGATGCGGGAATGCAGAGATTTGCCATCGAATGATGCAAGAGTAAAGATGGACAAAGCTATACCGGTCGAGTTATTGGAAGAACAGGTCCCAGACCGACTTGTTTTGGACCACGGATCATGGGAGAACCACCGTGCCAAACTTTCAACTAGCGAGAGGCACAAAAAACGCATAATGGGAGTACCAAGCCACAAGACGGTTGATTGACTATGCCACTTCTTTGTGAAGATAGCGGGTGGGAACTTAAGATGGGCAGTGCGGTATGTCTCGCAAATGTTAGAAGGACCGGCTAGGGTATGGCGGAATAATCTACCAGCAGGCAGGATCAACTGTTGGTTAGATTTGGAAGAAATGTTCGCCGAACTTTACCAACACATACAAGAGGCCAAACAGGCCGCAATAACCATGTGCAGAGGCCGAATGAGACAGATAGAGAGTTTTAACTCGATGGTGCAACTTGAGAAACTCATGTGAAGGCGTAATAGAATAGCAAGCAATAGCTTGGTTCGCGCAAGGCTGCCGTTATGCCAGCGTGTTGTGGCAACGCCTGCAAAGAGATATGCCGACCACACTGGCAAAAACTATCAGCATAGCAGACTCCTATGCATTAGGGGACCCAACGCAACCGGAATTAATGTCGGCAGATCATCGCGAGCAACAGGACCATTATGCAAGAGAATTGGCCGGGTCATCCAGGCGCGATTTCGAGAGGAAGAAGAAGAGAGGAGGCCGGATTATAGATATAATTCGCCCAAGTGGCAGATAGCACAAGATCACCGAGTCATGGAGCAACTCAACAGCGGAAGAATGGACCTCGGCGGGACACCAAAGAATGAAGGAAAAGTCGGTGGACCACGAGCAAAAGAAGCGATGGCGGAGAGGCCGAAATACACGTTCAATCCATGTTAGATCAGCCGCAAATTTCACACATCAAACCCATCCGCACCAGCCAATCATACGACCCGCCAATGTGCATGGATGAAAATGCAATGGGGAACCCGCAGAGTTCAGACGCCCATCAAGTACATCGGCAAAGATCAACCGCAATTAACGGAGCAAATACAAGAATCGATGCTACCGCCTCCCCGAGGTATGATAACTCGGATCGGAGGATGCAAGACATCAAGTAATGAACCAGGTCCGGATGGAAGGACGAATCGGCAAATCGGACGTAATGATTACAGAGAACATCACCAGTCTTATTGCGTGTTCACAACGGAACAGCAAGACAAGCAGAGTGTGCAGCGCCGGCATATGGAAGTAAATGCAGGTATGCCGGTAGTACCAAGATATGTGCCATGGTCTGATCAGGAGGTGACCTGGAGCATAAAGGACCACCCCAGAATAATGCCGAGTCCAGGATCATATGCACTCGTGTTGGATCCGACATTCGTTGGACCAAGCATCAATGTGAAATTTTCAAAAGTACTCATTGACAATGGAAGCAGTATCAACATCATGTACAAAGATGATGTGGACATCCCTACTATTGATACAACCGTGGTACCTACAGCAACACACATACAAGGACCCATCACAAGATCTCGTGCCAAACAACTGAACTATCAGGTACTTTCGTTTCTTGGAACTATTCCTTACATACATGAGAATATGATGCTGCCTAAATCAGATATGTTTCTTACTCTTAGGAATGATGGACCAAGCATGGATGAGAGGGACAAGCATTGGAGCATGGCCATGCATGGTGATGGAAGCAAGCGTGTGATGATCCAAGAGAAGGCCACGGATGAAGATTTCAGAACTTTGAGGCCACCATAATGAAGAAAGAAGGCTTGGACGAAATATTCAAGATCAATACTTTACGAATTCGTCCATAGCATAATATGGTGTCATGACACCTTTATTTTGGGCCAGCCCATGTAATTTTCACGGATTTTAATTAGCCACTTTTTAGAGTCCGTATTTGAGGGAAAAGGACTTTTAGGGTTGGATTCGGTCACCACTTCCATGGCTGGCGAAACCCCACCTTTTCGCCTTAAATACCCCATAGCCGAACCTTTAGACTCGGATTTTGTTTAGACATTAAGTTAGCCATAGTCAACTTCGCCAAGGCTCGAGCGTCAGAGGCCTCTTGTACTTCGCACCTATTCAGATCCCACCTCTTTCAATAAAGCTTTCCTCTTAATCCGCAATATCTTGATTGCAATATTGGTTCTTACTTGTTCTCGATTTCGTAGGAATTAAGACCCTCGGTCGGTGATCGTGTTCACGCAGGATCGGTAACCTCCGTGAGATTGGCCTAGCGATTGCATTGGCGCTCGTGCTTTCGCGCGTGTAGTCGGATCGTCAAGCCCGAACTCCACCAAATCGATTATCGCCATCTCATCGAAAGATCGGACACCTTTGCCCTATCAAGTGGTATCGATTTCGGTTGCTCGGTGAGATTTTCTTGTTTTAAAGATTAGATCTGTTTTACCTATAACCCACGAAAAAGCCAAAAACATGCTTAGAGTTTAGATCCATCCCATAACCAATCTCGCCTCGCATTATCTTTTCGCTTTTGCATTGTTGAATTTGTGTCTACATCGTCGCGTCGAGTTCTTTGGTCTTAGTGTCTCGTCCCTTAGAGTTTCGAGTTCGATCATACTAGTCACCACACACGCCGATCACCGCCGCCATATATACCCGCCACCATATTCCGCCATATACCGCCACCATAAAACCCTAATACTCCGCCACCGCCTTCCTACCGCGACACATATCCGATCAGTTTTTCTGCAGTGCGAGTCCGAGTAGAGTTACTGTTCCTCGTTATTTCTTTTGCCTTTCCTTCTTTGTTGCTGTTTCCGTGTTCAGCTAAAGTCCGTGTCGAGCTAAGAGCCCGGTCGTAAGTCCGGAAGAGCAAAAAAAAAAAAAAAAAAAAATTTGGCGCCCGAAAAATTTTACGGCTATACTATTTTCGACCCGGATCACTTTTCTCCATCGGCGTTATAGCGATATTTTTTGGCGCTGCTTCGAGCAAAATAAAAATTTGAAAAAAAATTTTTGCGGGCTAACCTTTTAGACCCGTAGATCGATTCTAGACACTCGCCATCATAGTGATTTTACGCATCTCGGATCGCTTTCCGGTGCTATATCATCATACGATTGCTTGTTGTGTCGCGTCGTGACATCGTTGGTGATCTAGGCTCGCGTCTCTAGTACGGTTCAGCCTAGGACCACCGATCTGGTCGTTGAGCATTCTTTCAACTTTTGCATTCTTTGTTTGATAATTGCTGACCCTTTGCTAAGCCTTCCCGAGCTCCACAGATACTCTCCACGCGGTGTTTGACTCCGGTAATCGCTTGGTTCAATCTCTGGACCCACCGATCCTCGTGGTTGCATCGCCTTTTCCGCCGTTTGGTAAGAACTTGTAAGAGCTTCAGATATTGCTTGACGGATTACGTGACTTCCACCATATTCTGTAGTATATACCGTGCTTTTTAAGGACTAACCATGACAGATACTTCATGAACCCCTGCCACCATGACGAACGAAGAACTACATGCCCACTTCTCCGCGCTCCCGGTCGGTCATACCGAAGACGTGGACACGCCTAGGGAGTTTGACACCAAGCTCACCAACGCCGTGGACAAGATCGATGGACTCGAGAAATCCTTCAACGCCAAGCTTGACGTTCGGTTCAAGGAGCTTCTGAACCGATTGCCCGCACCCGCCCCGGCACCCACACATGGTGCACGACGCATTCCGATCACGGCTCGGACTGCTGGCTACCGCAGCACTCTGCTGCGACCGACGTTCCTCGGACTTCGCCGTACTGCTGCGACATTGGACGGGCAGCGGGTACTACTCGACCCGGACGACGATCTGTTTGACGAGGAGGTTGAACAACCTCCACAGTACCGGTCGTCCCGACATTACTACCGCAACGCCCGACGCGTCTTGATGATGATCATGTTGCAAAGCTTAAATTAAATATTCCATCTTTTGAGGGTAAATATAATCCGATGCATATCTTACATGGGAGATGGAAGTAGAACAACGTTTTGCATGCTTAAAATATCCCGAGAATATGCGTGTTAGTCTTTGCTACATGTGAATTTACTAAATTTGCTTCCCTTTGGTGGTCCGAGTATTGTCGTTTAAATCCTACTACTATTCCTAGTACTTGGACTGCTTTAAAACTGCTATGCGTGTTCGCTTTGTTCCTCCCACTTATCAACGTGATTTACTAAAGAATCGACACGCTTAGAGCAAGGAAAAATTCTGAAAGAGTATTATCAGAATTGCAAATGGGGATGGTTAGGTGTGGTCTTGTAGAATCTAATGAACAAATGCTTGCGTTTCTTTGGTGGATTAAACAAGGACATTCAAACATATTAGATTATAAGGAATATAATTCTATCACTCGTTTGTTTCATCTTGCTTGCAAAGCTGAACGTGAAGTGCAGGATCGCCAAACACCATGGAGGAGGACTAATAATTCTGCAGTCGCACATCCACTTGGACATCCCGACAATCAGCGCCTCCTCGTGATTCGCCTCCATCCTACCACATCCAAGGCCACCACAAGATTTCCAATTGCTCCTCCACCATCATCCAATGCTCCCTTTCGTAGTGCATCTTCTATGGCTTCCACGGGTAAGACTAAGGATATACAATGCCGCAAGTCTTTGGGGTTTTGGTCATATTGAGAGGCGATGCACAACACAACGTGTGATGATGGTGCGAGAAGATGGTGAATACGATTCATGAGTGACTTCGATGAAGATACACTAGCCCTTATTTCTGCTCGAGATGGAGACAATTCTGATGATGATGACGAGCCAGAGGTAATGGGAGCTGAAGCTGCTGATCAATACAAGAGTTTAATTACACAACGTGTGTTGAGTGTGCAATTGAGCAAATCTGAGCAAGATCAACGCCACAACCTGTTCCAAACACGTGGTGTTGTCAAGGAAAGAGCTATACTGTTATGGGGTAACCCTGGGGTTGGCCCGATCTTTCACGAATTCCACGAGGAACGAGGGGAAGAGAGGTGGTCGGGTTTGAAATCGGGGAAGGCGATGGAAAACCACGAACACACGCACACCAAAACACGATACACGCCTACTCCTCACGCCGGTGGCAACCGGTCCAACATAATCCCTAGGATCGGTGTTGGACGAAGCTCGCTCTCCACGCCAACAACGGGGGATGAGGTGCTTGGTGAGACCTTGACGACTTGGGGGCGAGAAACCGAGAACCCAAGGCCTTGTACAACTTGAACGCACTAGGCAAGATCCAAGAGGGGGGTGGATAATCCGGTGCTCCTTGGTAGGAGCATGAGACCAATAGATATAAGTCCTCAAAGGGTTTCCTTAATATCTATTATTATCCAAGTCTAAACGGTTACAATAGAGGGTGGGGGCTATATATAGTCCAGCCACATAATGGGTAGTTTGAATGAAAAGATAAATTATAAGTTGGGTTACAAGGCACAGGGCGAAGCAATCGAGTGCAGACCCGGTACCGTCCGCAACCAGTAGTACCGGTGGTCACCGGTAGTACCGCTTCGAGCGGTAGTACCGCTTGAGGGCTGGGGCTTCCGTCGAGGCGTCGATGTGGCGGTAGGAGGCGCGTGGTACTGCCACCGGTAGTACCGGTTGTAGGACAGTAATCTTGGCGAGGCGTGGAGTGGGGCGTCCTGTGGCGAGCGGTAGGGGGAGGCGGTAGGACCGCTTGGAGCGGTGGTACCGGTCGTCCCAACCGGTAGTACCGCTTGCGTCTGGCAGCGACTGGTGGCTTCTTCTGACTGATGATGCATGTAGTTTGCGTGTGAAGTAGCAAGCCATCCAAGGGGTGTCAAGTCACACAAGGAGAGGAGCGAGTTCACCTTAGTTTGAAGGAGCTTGGCTCGGCACGAGTCATGGGTCCATTTGGGTAGCTCGTGGGAGTAGATGTAGTAGCGGTCGTAGGACGGGCTGCATCAGCTCCCCCCCCTTGGGAAAGAGTCGTCCTCGACTCTTCAACCGTCACAACTTCCTCTTCGCCATGGTAGGGTGAGAGGTCCTTGACATTGAATGTCGAGCTCACAAGATACTTCGATGTTGGTATATCGATCACATAGGCGTTGTTGTTTATCCTTTTTAGCACCTTGAATGGTCCGTCGCCTCGTGGCTTTAGCTTGGAGTCTCGTTCCTTGGGGAAACGGTCTTTACTCAAGTGAATCCATACAAGGTCGCCCTCATCAAAGATCATCTCTTTCTTGGTCTTGTTTAGCCTTGATGCTTGGCGAAGGACTTGTTGCTCGATAGTAGCTCGTGTGTCTTCATGGAGTTTCATCATTGCTTGGGCACGCTTGACAACGTCCATATTGGCACGTTCATGAAGTGGAAGTGGAAGGATATCGGCCGGTGAGAGGCTCAAGCCATAGACGATCATGAACGGGCTCCTCATGGTGGTGGAGTGCTTTGGCGCGGTTGTAAGCGAACTTCGGCGTGTGGAATGCATTCCTCCGTCTTTAAGGTTCTTTTTATCAACACCGGAGAAGTGTGCCAAGACTTGATTGACTACCTCGGTTTGTCCATCGGTTTGAGGATGCGGCGGCGAGAAGAGGAGCTTGATGCGAGCTTGGCCATGAGGGTCTTCGAAGTAGCTCATGAATTTTACGTCACGGTCGGAGACGATTGTTCGTGGCACGCCGTGTAGCCGAATTATTTCCCTGAAAAACAAATTTGCGACATGTGAAGCATCATCGGTCTTATGGCACGGAATGAAATGTGCCATTTTTGAAAAGCGATCCACGACTACAAATATGGAATCGTGACCATGTTTAGATCTAGGCAATCCTAGTACAAAGTCCATGCTAATGTCCGACCAAGGTGCATGAGGGATAGGCAATGGCATATAAAGACCAAAGGGGTTGGACTTAGACTTAGCTTGGATACATGTAGTGCATCGTTGAACGTGGCGCTCCACGTCACGCTTCATCTTTGGCCAAAAGTAGTGAGTGGAGAGCATGTCATATGTCTTGTCACGGCCAAAGTGACCCATAAGGCCTCCACCATGGGACTCTTGAAGAAGCAAAAGTTGGAGAGAGGATTTCGGAATGCAAAGCTTGTTTTGTTTGAAAAGAAAACCCTTGTGCAAATAGAAATCGTCGATCCCTTTGTTTATTGAACATTGTGCAAATATTGGTCCAAAGAAAGAATCGGACGCGTACAAAGATTTGATGTCCTCAAGACCCAAAACATGGACTTCGAGTCGTGTAAGGAGGCTTGTGGTTTTGCGAGACAAAGCGTCCGCCACCACATTTTCTTTGCCCTTCTTGTATTTTACAATGTAAGGAAAAGACTCCATAAACTCAACCCACTTTGCGTGCCTTTTACTCAAGTTGGCTTGGCCTTAAGGTACTTCAACGACTCATGGTGAATGGATTATAAATTCTTTGGGCCAAAGATAGTGTTGCCACACTTGAAGAACACGAACCAAGGCAAAAGTTCTTTGTCATAAATGGGATAATTGAGGCGTCGCCATCAAGTTTCTCACTATGGTAAGCAATAGGACGCCCATTTTGCATAAGGACGCCACCAATGCCAATACCACTAGCGTCACATTCAATCTCAAAGGTTTTGTGAAATCCGCAATGCAAGAAGTGGTGCTTGGTGAGCCTCCTTTTGAGCTCATCAAAGCCTTTTGTTGTGCTTTTCCCCAAACGACGTGACATTCTTCTTGGTCAATTCGTTGAGGGGCAGCGATAGTGGAAAAATCTTTCACAAAGCGACGGTAAAAGCCAGCCACCAACCCATGAAAACTACGAAGTTCACTAACATTTGTAGGGTGGGCCAATCTTGTATGTCCTTGACTTTTGATACATCAACTTCAATGCCATTAGAAGACACGACAAAACCAAGGAAAATCAGCTTGTCTCTTGCAAAAGTGCACTTGGGAGGTTAGCATAAAGCTTTTCATGACGAAGGATTTGTAAGACCTCCTTAACATGAGTAACATGCTCCTCTAGTGACTTGCTATAGACAAGAATGTCATCAAAGTAAACAACTACACTCTTTCCAATGAGTGACCGCAAAATATGGTTCATGAGGCGCATGAAGGTAGATGGGGCATTGGATAAGCCAAAAGGCATAACCAACCATTCATAGAGACCAAGCTTGGTTTTGAAGGGTTTCCACTCATCACCTTCACCATGCGAATTTGATGGTAGCCACTACGAAGATCAATTTTCAAAATATAGTGGCTCCACATAACTCATCAAGCATGTCATCAAGACGCGGTATAGGATGTCGATAACGCACGGTGATAGCATTGATTGGACGGCACATGCATAACCGCAACGTATCATCCGTTTGGACTAGGATCACGGAACCGCGCTGGGCTAGTGCTTACTTGGATCAAACCTTTGGAGACGAGTTGGTTGATTTGGCGCTCGATCTCCTTTGTCTCTTCCGGTTTGTGCGATACAGCCTTGATTTGGAAGTGGTCTTGGGGTATGAGGTCGATACGGTGCTCGATTCCGAAGAGGGGAGGCCATGAGGAAGCTCTTGGGAATACATCTTGGAATTCTGCAAAACAGCCATCAAAGAAGGAGGAATATTTGTCAAGTCATTAGGTCCTTGCGCTAGTCCCTTGCATACGAGGACGTGTGCGGGATGGATGGGTTGTTCACTTCTCTCATCTCACTTTTGGTGGCTAGAAGAACACTCTTAGTTTTTCGCTCGAGTTTGGCTTGTAGCTCTCACTCACTATGGTGTGGTTCTCTCGCTCACCACTCTTGTCACAAGGTGTTTTTTGCGTATGCGCCCTCGCTAAAGCCTTTGCATTGTTGTCCGCAATTATTTGGCTAGGAGTCATTGGTTGCAACACACAAGTTTTATCAAGCCATTTGAAAGTGTAGGTGTTTGAGTGACCATTATGCAAAGCACACTTGTCATATTGCCACGGCCTTCCGAGCAACATGTGACAAACCGTCATTGGAACCACGTCACATTCCACCGTGTCCTTGTAGTGTCCAATGGAGAACGTCACCGAGACGGTGTGCTTGATCTTGGGATCCTTGGTCACTTAGCCATTGGATATGGTAGGGGTGTCTATGTGGGTGAAGGGTGAGATTGAGTTTCTCACACAATTCCGTGCTTGCGAGGTTGTGGCAACTTCCTCCATCGATGACGACTTTGATGGACTTCCATTGATTCCGGCACGAGTTTGGAAGATGTTTGAGCGTTGGTCTTCATTTTCATTGGCTTGAGTAGTCAAGACCCTTGTGACCACAAGCGATGGACTTGCGTCATGCTCACACACAAGAAGTTCTTGGTCCTCTTCCAAGTGTTGCCTTGCCATGGCTTCCTTGACCCTTGCATCAAACTCTTCTTCACTCAAGTATTCTTCATCGCCGTTGTCGTGGATGAACAAAACTTTTTTGTTTCCACATGCATTGGACTTGTGCCCTTTGCCTCCACACTTGTAGCATTCACCATTGAATGGTTGATCATACCGTGTTTGTTTGCCACTTGGGGGCTGTTTTCCTTGGGGAATAGTTGGCTTGAAGGGAAGCTTGGTTGTACTTGGTGAGCTTCCACTTGGTGTTGTTGGAGTAGTGGTTGGCGCTTGCTTGTAGGTGAAGTACGTCTTTGGCTTGTTGTACTTGATGTCCTCTTGCACTTGGCGCTCGGCCTTGGATGCGATGTGCACAAGCTCAACCATGTTGTTGTACTTTTGGAACTTCGATGCGTTTGATGGGATGGTTCAAGCCATTGAGGAATCGTGCCATTGTTTGCTCATCTCTCTTCAATGTTGGCACGGATCATGTTGAGCTCCATTTGCTTGAAGTACTCTTCCACGGTCTTTGTCCCTTGACTAAGCGTTTGAAGCTTGTTGAAGAGGTCACGCGTGTAGTGTGAAGGAACAAAGCGGGATCTCATATGAGCCTTCATATCTTGCCAAGTGGCGATTGGCGGCTCTTCTTTTGCTTCGCGAGCGAGTTGGACTTGTTCCCACCAAAGGTTGGCATACTCATCAAACTCGAGGGATGCCATGGCCATCATCTTCTCATTGCTATAATTGTGCATGCGGAAGATCTTGTCGACCTTGAGTTCCCAAGAGAGATATTCCTCGGGCTCATTGGAACCGGTGAACTTGGGCATGGTGAATTTGAGCTTGCCGAAAGTTTCTTCTCCATTGCGGTTCCGGTTGCGTCGGTTGCCATTATTTTGACGGTCATCATCATCATCCGAGCTCTCATGTCTTGCTTGGTGATTGTTGCGATGCTCGCATGGTTGTTGAGGTGCCGCGTTTGGTGGAGGAACTTGTTGTTGACGACGAGCTTGGGGAGCGTGCTCGTTTTCTTGTCGCGGATGCGGACGAGGAGGAGGTTGATGGTCCTCATGACGAGCTTGATCTTGCTCTTGTCTTGGTTGATGGCGAGGAGCATTAGCTTGCGCCATGTGGCGAGGAGGACGTCGAGCCGTATGCGCCATGGGCTGCTCTTCTTCTTGGTGTAGGGGAGGCTCGTCATGACCATTATGTTGGCGACGAGGACGCTCATGTCGATGATGACGCCTTGGAGGATCTTCGAGTGCTTCACGTCGACGATGATCTTGTTCGTCCTCTTCGGAAGTTTCACTTGTTGTTGAAGGAGCGTGTCGACGTCGATGGCCGTGGTGGTCTATGCGAGGTTGCTCTTGTTGAATCACAGTGCCCGTGGTTGTGGTCGATTTGCTTCACGTCTTGGAGGTCTTCGGAGAGGTCACCATCATAGCTTGATGTCGCGGCGTGACGCGGAGATAGTACCACTGCGAAGAGCTTATGGATTGAAGAACGGGTCCATCCGGTGCCTTGAAGCATGGCGAGGTGCACTTGTTTCACTTGATGAATGCCGAGATGAGCTTGATTCGCCGGCGTGTCCTTGCGAGTCCATCGATGATGTGTTGGAGCTTCTCATCCGTTGAGGCGAGTGCACGGCCAAGAGCTTCATTTTGATGCCCGAGGTTGTGTTGCATGGCATGCATTTGTCCACGGACTTCTTCGAAGCGGTTGTCGATGTTCTTGAATTCCACATGGGCCTCGCTAAATTGTTCATCTTGGCGCCGCTCGAGAGCTTCACAACGATAGTTGAATTCTCCTCGGATCTTCCAATGGTCCCATCTTGTCATGAATTGGTTATCATCCTCTGGAGGTGGTGGTGGTTGGGATGGCTCTCCATGCACATCCATGATGCAAAGCCAACAATGGTTGTATATGGAGAGAAAGGGTGTGGAGAGTTAGCCTTTTACCTCACCTTGGAGATTATATCAAACCAATTGCCACACAAATGAGCGAAAAGCGTGCAAAGTGAAATGGCAAGAAACTCTAAAAGGCTTTTGGTGGAAGGTAAGGGTTGTGGAACACCAAACGAAACGATCCAAGCAAAAGGTTATTGTCCTACGTGGTAAAGAACCAAAGATCAAAAGCAAAAAGGATACGATCTACCAAAAACACGGGAAACACACACGTGGAGAAAACGGGGTTAGCACGACCATGAAAATGAGCAAAAGGTCCTAACGAAGACTACGCCGGTGTGCGTTAACACAAGGAGAGACCACAACTCGTTTGCCAAAAGAGGGTAAGCAATAGATTTGTGCACTTCTTGGCGGGCGCTCTTTCTTCTCTCTTTCTTGGCTTACAAGCTTGGTATTCTCTTTGTATTGGGGGACTATGTATCTTTTTTTTTTCTTTTTCTTCTTTTTTTTTTTGATTCTTTTTCCTTTTTCTCCCTTGCTATGCTACTATGTTAGCTTTTGTATTTGGCGTCAAACTCTCACTTTCCGAAGGCAAGTGCACAATGCTTAGACAAACACAAAATGAGTTGCTCTCATAGGATAGATACACACAAAGGAAGATATGGGCTGACAAGGTGGTGCAAGTTATACCTTTGGTATTGTTGACGACTTGCAACCGTTGGTGGGAAAAGATGTTCGAGTGTCGCGGTGTCGTTGAGCGGGATGACGTTGATGCGGAAGCTGTGAAAATGGCGACAAACACGAAACACGAACAAGCGAGGTGGAACAGTCGTGAGCGAAATCGAGGCGAAAGCGAGGCAGGAGGCACAGTAGTACGAGCTGGTAGTACCGTGGGTGGTAATCTTAGTCAAGACCGGTAATGCAGTTAACAGCGTGTACCGCTTATGCAAGACCGCTTGGCGAAGCCTGGAACGAGGTGAACTTGCCAAAAACCTCAAATTCGTTGAAAAACTGACCGAAAGGCTGAGCTAGAAACAAGAGGGCTATAGATCGACTCCCAAAGCAACAGATCTATGGACCAAAACCACGAAAAACTCACCAAATCCAGGGATCGATCCGAAGGCAAATTGGGCTCTTTTTGGTAGGATTTTCGTTTTTAAGGCGGAGAAAAGAAAAAATTGGAGGAAATTCGTGATCAACCGTGCTCTTGATACCAATATGTTATGGGGTAACCCTGGGGTTGGCCCGATCTTTCACGAATTCCACGAGGAACGAGGGGAAGAGAGGTGGTCGGGTTTGAAATCGGGGAAGGCGATGGAAAACCACGAACACACACCAAAACGATACACGCCTACTCCTCACGCCGGTGGCAACCGGTCCAACATAATCCTAGGATCGGTGTTGAATGGCGAACGCTCGCTCTCCACGCCAACAACGGGGATGAGGTGCTTGGTGAGACCTTGACGACTTGGGGCGAAACCGAGAACCCAAGGCCTTGTACAACTTGAACGCACTAGGCAAGATCCAAGAGGGTGGATAATCCGGTGCTCCTTGGTAGGAGCATGAGACCAATAGATATAAGTCCTCAAAGGGTTTCCTTAATATCTATTATTATCCAAGTCTAAACGGTTACAATAGAGGGTGGGGCTATATATAGTCCAGCCACATATGAGGGTAGTTGAATGAAAAGATAAATTATAAGTTGGGTTACAAGGCACAGGCCGAAGCAATCGGGGTCTGGCAGACCCGGTAGTACCGTCCGCAACCGTAGTACCGGTGGTCACCGTAGTACCGCTTCGAGCTGTAGTACCGCTTGAGGGCCTGGGCTTCGTCGAGGCGTCGATGTGGCGGTAGGAGGCGCGGTAGTCTGGCCACCGGTAGTACCGGTTAGGACCGTAGTACCGCTTCGAGGCGTGGAGTGGGCGTCTGTGGCGGCGGTAGGGGAGGCGGTAGGACCTTGCTGAGCGGTAACCGGTCGTCCCAACCGGTAGTACCGCTATGCGTCTGGCGGCGGTGGCTTCTTCACTGATGATGCATGAGTTTGCGTGTGAAGTAGCAAGCCATCCAAGGGGGTGTCGAAGTCACACAAGGAGAGGAGCGAGTTCACCTTAGTTTGAAGGAGCTTGGCTCGGGCACGAGTCATGGGTCCATTTGGGTAGCTCGTGGGAGTAGATGTAGTAGCGGTCGGAGGACGGGCTGCATCATATACGGATCATCATTGATGGAGGGAGTTGTAATAATCTGGCCAGTGTTGACATGGTAGAGAAGCTTGCGCTTCCAACAAGACAACGCCCACATTCATACTACATCCAATGGTTTGAGAGTTCTCGCAAGATCAAGGTAACAAGAACGGTACGCTAGCATTTTACTATTGGTACATATTCTGATTTTGTTGATTGTGATGTTGTACCTATGCAAGCTTGTTCTTTGTTACTTGGTAGACCATGGCAATTTGATAGAGAATCTGTTCATAATGGCAAAACTAACCACTATTCTCTTATGCATGATGGAAAGAAAATTGGTCTAAAACCTATGACTCCCGAACAGATTTTAAAAGATGATCTTGCTAGAGCTAGTAGAGCTAAAACTGAGGAGAAAAATAAAAGTGAGAATCAGATTGTTGCTGCAGATTTTATACCACCAAAGAACACTAAATGATTCTACACATGCTCTTGAAATTCGTTTGAAGATTCCATGTATGCTTGCAAATAAAATTGATATTCTTGAACTAGATGTAAACAATACTCAATGTTATGCAATTGTCTGCAAAGAGGTTTTGTTTTCATTTGAGGATATGCCTCCTTCTTTGCCACCATTGTTGCTAACCTTTTGCAGAATATGAGGACGTATTTCACCGAGTTGCCACAGGACTACCTCCTATTAGAGGAATTGAGCATCAAATTGATCTAATTCCTGGTGCCACGTTGCCCAACCGCGCGCCATATAGAACCAATCCAGAGGAGACAAAGGAGATACAACGCCAAATTCAGGAACTACTCGACAGAGATCATATTCGTGAGTCCCTTAGCCCTTGTCTTTGTTCCTATTATTTTGGTGCCTAAGAAAGATGGTTCTTCGCGCATGTGTACTGATTGTAGAGCTATAAATAATATTACTATTCGATATCGTCATCCTATTCCACGTTTAGATGACATGCTTGATGAATTGAGTGGCTCTACCATGTTTTCTAAAGTTGATTTGCGTAGTGGTTACCACCAGATTCGTATGAAATTAGGAGATGAATGGAAAACAGCATTTAAAACTAAGTTCGGTTTATATGAGTGGTTAGTAATGCCGTTTGGTTTAACTAATGCACCTAGCACTTTCATGAGATTAATGAACGAAGTTTTACGTGCTTTCATTGGACGTTTTGTGGTAGTCTACTTTGATGATATTCTGATTTATAGCAAATCTTTAGAGGAACATTTGGCCCATTTACGTGCTGTTTTCAATGCTTTACGTGATGCACGTTTGTTTGGTAACCTTGAGAAGTGCACCTTTTGCACCAATCGAGTTGCGTTTCTTGGCTATGTTGTTACATCACAGGGTATTGAAGTGGATCCAGCCAAGATTGAAGCTATTGAGAATTGGCCGCAGCCCAAGACGGTCACACAAGTGAGGAGTTTTCTTGGCCTCGCTGGTTTTTATAGGCGCTTTGTCAAAGACTTTGGATCAATTGCCGCGCCACTGAATGAGCTTACCAAGAAGGATGTGCCCTTTGTTTGGGGAGATGCACAACAACAGGCCTTCGTCATATTGAAAGATAAGCTAACACATGCTCCCTTACTCCAACTTCCTGATTTTACTAAGACTTTCGAGCTTGAATGTGATGCTAGTGGAATTGGTTTGGGAGGGGTGTTATTACAAGAGGGAAAACCTGTTGCATATTTTAGTGAGAAATTGAGTGGGGCTAGTCTGAACTATTCTACTTATGATAAAGAATTATATGCGTTGGTTCGGACATTAGAAACTTGGCAACATTATCTATGGCCTAAGGAATTTGTTATTCATTCCGATCATGAATCTTTGAAGCATATTCGTAGTCAGGCTAAGTTGAATCGTCGTCATGCAAAGTGGGTTGAATTTATTGAGTCTTTTCCTTATGTTATCAAACACAAAAAGGGTAAAGATAATATTATTGCTGATGCTTTGTCACGCCGTTATGCTTTGTTATCTCAACTTGACTTCAAAATATTTGGATTGGAAACTATTAAAGAACAATATGTGCATGATGCTGAATTTAAAGATGTGTTGCAGAATGGTAGAACTTGGAACAAGTTCGTCTTCAATGATGGATTTGTGTTCCGTGCTAACAAACTATGCATTCCAGATAGCTCTGTTCGTCTTTTGTTATTACAGGAGGCGCATGGAGGAGGATTGATGGGACACTTTGGTGTCAAGAAGACGGAGGATGTTCTTCTTTGCACACTTCTTTTGGCCACGTGTTCGAGATGTTGAGAGATTTGTGGCACGCCGCACTACTTGTCAAAAGCTAAGTCTCGCCTTAATCCACATGGTTTATATATGCCTCTTCCTGCTCCTAGTGTTCCTTGGGAGGATATTTCTATGGACTTTGTTTTGGGATTGCCACGAACACGAAGGGAGGGATAGTTTTTGTTGTTGTGGATCGGTTCTCTAAGATGGCACACTTTATTCCTTGTCATAAAGCGGATGATCTGCGCATATTGCTGATTTGTTCTTTCGTGAAATTGTTCGTTTGCATGGTGTGCCAAATACTATTGTCTCGATCGTGATACTAAATTTCTTAGCCACTTTTGGAGATGTTTATGGGCTAAGTTGGGGACTAAATTGCTCTTTAGTACTACATGTCATCCCCAAACGATGGTCAAACTGAAGTAGTAAATAGAACTTTGTCTACTATGTTACGGGCTGTTTTAAAGAAGAACTTAAAATTGTGGGAAGAGTGTTTACCTCATATAGAATTTGCTTATAATCGTTCTTTGCATTCTACCACAAAGATGTGCCCATTTGATATTGTGTATGGTTTTGTTCCTCGTGCACCTATTGATTTATTGCCTTTACCTTCTTGATTGCAACATAATTTGGATGCTACACAACGCTACTGAAATGATATTAAACTTGCATAAGATTACTAAAGATAACATTGAACACATGAATGCTAAGTATAAACTTCTTTGGGGATAAAGGGAGAAAGCATGTTGTGTTTGATGTTGGCGATCTTGTTTGGTTACATTTGCGTAAAGATCGTTTTCTGATTTACGCAAGTCTAAGTTAATGCCACGTCTTTGGTCCCTTTAAGGTGTTAGAAAATCAATGATAATGCATATAAACTTGAGTTGCTGCAGACTTTGGTACAGTTAGTCCTACATTTAACATTGCAGATTTGAAGCCTTACTTTGGTGAGGAAGATGAGATTGCGTCGAGGGACTTCAATTCAAGAAGGGAGCATGATGTGGACATCCCTACTATTGATACAACCGTGGTACCTACAAAGAACACACATACAAGGACCCATCACAAGATCTCGTACAAACAACTGAACTATCGTGTACTTTCGTTTCTTGGAACTATTCCTTACATACATGAGAATATGATGCTGCCTAAATCAGATATGTTTCTTACTCTTAGGAATGATGGACCAAGCATGGATGAGAGGGACAAGCATTGGAGCATGGCCATGCATGGTGATGGCGAGAAGCGTGTGATGATCCAAGAGAAGGCCACGGATGAAGATTTGAACTTTGAGGCCACCATAATGAAGAAAGAAGGCTTGGACGAAATATTCAAGATCAATACTTTCGAATTCGTCCATAGCATAATATGGTGTCATGACACCTTTATTTTGGGCCAGGCCCATGTAATTTTCACGGATTTTAATTAGCCACTTTTTAGAGTCCGTATTTGAGGGAAAAGGACTTTTAGGGTTGGATTCGGTCACCACTTCCATGGCTGGCGAAACCCCACCTTTTCGCCTTAATCGCCCCATAAGAACCTTTAGACTCGGATTTTGTTTAGACATTGTTAGCCATAGTCGCAACTTCGCCAAGGCTCGAGCGTCGCAGAGGCCTCTTGTACTTGGCACCTGTTCAGGAGCCCACCTCTTTCAATAAAGCTTTCCTCGTAATCCGCAATATCTTGATTGCAATATTGGTTCTTACTTGTTCTCGATTTCGTGTAGGAATTAAGACCCTCATTGGTCAGCCGATCGTGTTCACGCAGGATCGGTAACCTCCAGGAGATTGGCCTAGCGATTGCATTGGCGCTCGTGCTCGCACGTGTAGTCGGATCGTCAAGCCCGAACTCCACCAAATCGATTATCGCCATCTCATCGAAAGATCGGACACCTTTGCCCTATCAAAAGATACCATGCATAAACTCGGAATATCGCAGAACATGCTGCAATCCACGAGAACCACTTTCCATGGGATAGTGCCGGGGCTTTCATGCGAGCCCATCGGTAAAGTCCGAGTGGACGTGTTATTCGGTACAAGAGATAATCGCAAGCGAAAACTTAGAATTTGAAGTGGTGGATGGAAAGTTGTTATCATGCTCTACTCGGACGGCCTTTTGGCCAAATTCATGAGCAGTTGTCATATAAATTATCAAGATGAAGCTACCGGACCACAAGGAGTGATAATTGGCAGCTGGAGATTACAAGAAGTCAATGGTGTGCTTCACCGGTCAAATTTGGTCGAATCATTGGTTATAGCAAGAGAAAAGAGAAGGATTCAAGAAGTAGCAGCCCTCGCTCAGTCGGCACAATTGAACATGCCGGCGCTGGCCAACCCTCATGGCAGCGTCTCTTTTCATCCGACTAAAGAGACGAAGAAATTTCAGATTGATGAGCAATTCCCAGGCGTCGTTACTATTGGTGCAGCTCGACGCTAAATAGGAAAGCGAGCTCACCAACTTCCTCCGTGAGAATCGGGACATATTTGCATGGTCAACTCAAGATCGCAAGGTGTTCCGAGGGAGTTAGTGAGCACTCTTTGAACGTAAGGCCGTGAGCAAGGCGGTGAAGCAACCTCTCCGTCGCTTCAAGAAGAGGAGAAAAGTAATAGGAGATGAAATAGCTCGGCTCCTCGCAAGGGTTCATCATGGAGGTGCTATACCGGATTGGTTATCGAATCCGTGCTAGTAGAAAAGAAGAAAGATGATCCCAATGTAGCCATTATATGGCGAATGTGTATCGATTACACCAACCTGAACAAGGCGTGTCCAAAAGATCCTTTTCCATTGCCTAGAATAGACCAAGTCATTGACTCGACCACTGGTTGTGAGCTATTATCGTTTGTAGACGCGTGATCGGTTTCCACGGATACCGCTAAATCCGCCGATCAAATAAAGATCGCATTTATTACCCGTATGGGGCTTATTATTATCGCACAATGCCATTCGCGAAATGCAGGAGCGACATATCGAAGATGCAAAAATGCCTGCATGATCAGATAGGAAAAAATGTACAAGTATACGTAGATGACGTGGTCATCAAAACTAAGGAAAGCAAAACATTACTAGAAGATATACGGCATACTTTTGCGAACCTGAGAAGGTTCCGAATGAAGCTTAATCCAGAGAAATGCATATTTGGCGTGCCCGCAGGAAAATTACTCGGTTTACTTGTATCTAGCCGAGGTATCGAGGCTAATCCAACAAAGATAAAAGCAGTAGAAAGAATGGAATTGCCAAAATGTTTGAATGATGTACAAAAATTCACGGGCTGTCTGGCCTCGCTTAGTCGATTTGTATGTCGGCTAGGAGAGAAGGCACTGCCGCTCTATCAGCTGATGAAAAAATCAGATAAATTCATTGGACTCCACAAGCAGACTTCGCATTTCGTGAGTTGAAAAAGATGCTGGTTACGGCACCCATTTTGGCTTCTCCATTATCAAAAGAGCCTATGTTACTCTATGTGGCGGCTACCAACAGAGTAGTGAGTACTGTAGTCGTAGTGGAACAATTTGAAGATGGTAAGTCGATTCAGAGGCCGGTGTATTATCTAAGTGAGGTGTTATCCACTTCAAAGCAGAATTACCCGCATTATCAGAAGATGGCTTATGGAGTATATATGTCGGCGAAAAAGCTTAAACATTACTTCGAAGAGCATCCCATCAAAGTAATCTGTGAGGCACCCATAGCCGACATATTGAGCAACAAAGACGCAGTGGCGAATAGCAAAATGGGCGATCGAGTTATCACCATACTCCACAATTTGATAGAAGAGATGCAATCAAATCTTAGGTCGTCGCCGACTTTCTCGTTTGGGCGAGGTGCGAGATGAGCCACCATTGCGATCCAAATTACTGGACTATGCATTTCGATGGTTCCAAACTAAGGAATGGTTTGGGAGCGGGAATAGTGTTAACCTCGCCTAAAAAAGACCAACTGAAATATGTATTACAAAAACATTTTGCTGCGTCCAACAATGTAGCCAAATATGAAGCGCTAGTCCATGGATTGAAAGTAGCAAAAGAAATTGGCATACGCAGAATCTTATGCTATGGTGACTCGGATCTAGTAGTACAGCAAGTATCAGGCAGTTGGGACGCATTAGATGCTAATATGGCTTTATATAGGTTTCATGTGCAAAGATCAGTGGATACTTTGAAGGATGTGAATTTCACCACATACCTCGGGCAGAAAATGATGCCGCAGACACATTGTCAAAATTAGGATCAACCCGGCAATCAATTCCTCCGGGTATTGCCCTGGAGCACCTCAGGAAACCATCAATAATCCCATCACCAGAATTCGAATCTATCTTTATCCCAGCAAATTCCGCAGAAGATCACACGCCAATGGAGGTAGATCCGCAGTACAACTCGGAACCACCAAGAGGAGGACAGCCGAGGTAAGCGCAATCATGGGAAAAGCCGAGATATATATGTCGGTAGAGAACATGGAGATAGACAGTGAGATCACATCAGAAAAAGTCACACCGTTATGGGCGCAACCCATATTTTCTTACCTAAAAGACGCGACGTTGCCGAGTAATGAGGTATTAGCTAGACAAACCGTAAGGAGAGCAAAAGCTTATACAATCATAAACAATGAGCTGTATAAAAGGAGTGTCACAAACGTGTTGCAGAAGTGTGTAAGTTCGGCAGAAGGTCAGGAGATCATTCTAGACATACACCAAGGAGAATGTGGGCACCATGCCTCATCTCGTGCCTTAGTAGCCAAGGCATTCAGGCATGGATTTTATTGGCCAACGGCATTGAAAGAAGCGAAAGAATTAGTTAAGAAATGCAATGGATGTCAGAGATACGCAACCAAAATACATATGCCATCGAAAGTTAAAACAATACCCATCACTTGGCCATTTTACGTATGGGGTTTAGATATGGTGGGACCATTCAAGCCGGACGAGGAGGAATGACCCACATATTGGTTATGGTGGACAAGTTCACAAAATGGATTGAGGTGAAACCAATAAAAAGTGCGATGGGTCCACGGTAGTGAAATTTCTCAAGGATATTATATTAAGATATGGGTATCCGCACAAAGATATTACGATAATGGCACAAACTTTGCGAAGGAGCTTTACGATTTTGTCGAGAGAAGCACATAAGACTAGATATTGCCTCGTGGCTCACCCAAAGATCCAATGGGCAAGTGGAAAGGTATAATGGACTGGTGTTAACAGAATAAAACCACGACTTGTCGAACCATTGCAAAAGGTCGGCAAGATGTTGGATTGAGGAACTCGGCCGCATCTTGTGGAGCCTCGTGACTACTCCAAATAGATCAACAGGTTATACACCATTCTTCTTGGTTTACGGGGCAGAGGCCATACTTCCAAACGACATAATATATGACTCGCCAAGAGTTACTCAAGATACAACCTCGGAGATAACGAGATAGCTCGGCAAGATGTCAGTAGACCGCTAGAAGAAGCCGGAGAGTTGACATTGTCACGATCAGCTATTTATCGCCAGAACTCACGATACCACAACAAGAAGGTGAATCCAAGAGTATTCAAAGAAGGAGATTTAGTCCTCCGACCGTGCAACGTCTGGCGGCATGCACAAGTTGTCACCTCCATGGGAGGACCATTCATTGTGAGCAAAGCGTTGCACAACGACTCCTATTATCTAGTCGACGCCTTCCCGGAAAGAAACAGGCATAAAGCCAAGAAAAGCAAGCGTCCATGGAATGTAGCTTTACTTGACCATTTTACTCATAACATTGTATCTCAAGGTCAAGATCCAATGATGTATTTGAACCTCGGCGCCCAGAAGTGACTGGGACCCATATGTTGTCTCAATTTCATGTTATGTATTTGAACCTCGGCGCCCGAGCAAAGGTCTCGGGGGCTGGTATGTTATCTCAATTTCATGTTATGTATTTAAACCTCGGCGCTCAGAAAGTGCTGACTGGACTGCCATATGTTACCTCAATTTCATGTTATGTATTTAAACCTCGGCGCCCAGAGCAGTGACTCGGGGACGGCCATATGTTATCTCAATTTCATGTTATGTATTTGAACCTCGGCGCCCAGAGCAGTGACTCGGGGACTGCTGTATGTTATATCAATTTCATGTTAGGTATTTAAAACCTCGGCACCCAGAGCAGCGACTCGGGAACTGCCACATGTTGTTTCAGTTTTATGTTGAGCACACCCGTATTAGTTTTATAATTTCTGAAATTTGGTTTACATATTGAAGTTCGGCGCGATGAACAACAATTCAGGGATTGCTATATATTCTCTCAAGGTGGTAGTCAACCGCCGTTTCGAGCACCACTCATGAAAAAACAGAGGCAAGGATAAATCCTAACATCAGGAAATTACATGCCACCAAAGCAAGAATTCGGACAAACAACAACTTAACCAAATGCTAACAGCTACAAGCGTATATGTTACCACGGTACACAGCAAAAGAAATTCAAGTCATACAGATAGTGGACAAAATGTTTCGCGTACATCATACGCCCGGCATGCCAGGGATAAGAGATAACTCAAGCATCGTTCACAGGGGAGGCAGCGACTTGGTCACGCGCTGGGCACTCCGACGTAGGAGGAACTTCAACCGAGGTTGCCTCACACTCCGTAGAACCAAGTGCAACTTCAGCGGAAGCTCGAGGCTGCTCAGGAGCATCCGTCTGTGCAGTTGAGTGCCCAGTACCTTTGGAGGAGGACCGCGCGTCGCCGCCGCTATCCGAGCTTGAACTAGAGCTTTCAGACGTGGCCGAATTATCCTCACGCTCTCCTTGCTCAGCCAAATTGTCATCCGAGGCATCTTCAACTATGACCTCCTCATCCAGATTTGGAAGAAAACTCGGCCCTTCATTCCAGGTATGTATGTCGGCATACTCGACGAGTTGGAAGGCGCGAGCTTGCCGAAGACCAACGAAGCTGGGGTCTTCAACCCAGCGAGAACCGGTGCGTAGATTTCTTAGGATATCTAGAGAAATGTCTTCGTACCATGACATGATGACAGTAAGGGCCATATTAGCGCCAGCACGCCCGGCTGATTCCCTCCAGAGACTCAGTTGCCTCTCAGATGCCATGAGTCTTTTTACTAGTAATTCGACCTCGTTAATATCAGGAGTACCAGATGTATTCGGCCAAAGAACGTGGTAAGCTCGGATGGCTGCTTGCACCAGGTCCCGACCCATAATTTTCATTGGGCCAACTGCAGCACCAACTGCAACCAGGAAATCCTCCATTGAGTACTCCGAGTCAGCGGTAACAGAAACACCTCGGCGCACGCGAGCTGCAAGAATCGCTTTAGAACTCACAGGCTTGGCCTCGGGGAAATGATCTGCGCAAAGCATGAACGTGTCGTGGTAGCGGAACAAAAAGAACAATGTAATTCGGCGGTGTTAAGTAGCTTACGATGAATGTAACTCATCATTATCTGAAGGTCTTTGGCCCAATCGACCTTGCTCTTCTCAAAACGAGCAATTTCCTCGCTCAACCCCTGAGTCTTTAGTTCGGCAGCCTCGAGGAGTTCTTTGTTCTTCTGCAGCTCCAAAGCCAACCAATTCTTCTCCTCGGAAAATTCTTGGTCGACCTTTTCCAATTCGGAATTCTGAGAGAGCTTGAGAGTATCCACCTCGGATCGCAGGCGAGTTATTTCATCATCTTTTTCTTGTAGTTGCGCCGAATGAATAGCGTTTTTCTCTAAAAAATGCAGCATCACGTCAGGCATGGGCATGCAATCTTGATGCGACGCTGCAAAGGTTTGCAACTCGGCTTTACCAGAGCCAAACGCAATAAGGAAACTTAGCATACATGTTAAAAGGGAAAGGGTGTAGAATAAAAGGGAAACTAACCTTCCAGGCTCTTAACTTTCTTCTCAAGGCGAATGTTGAGATTATTAATGTTACCTGTTTACCAAGAAAGTAAGCCGGCATCTCGCGGACAAATAAATAAGAATGTTGAAAGTAACGAAAAGGAACCATCGACGTACCAGCCTTCTTTACCACTGGAAGGATTTTCTCATAGTTTTCTTCCAGCTTACGGTGCGAAAAAAGCAACCTCTGGAATTCGGCAGTCCTCCGATCATGTGCAACCTGAGCAATGGGGAAAAACGGTAAATCGATATTCAAAGCTAAATCAGATCCGAGTCAAGCAGGACTTAACTCAGATCTAGGTGGCTGGATATTCAAAGCTAAATCAGATCCGAATCAAGCAGAACTTAATTCAGATCTAGGTGGCTGGATATTCAAAGCTAAATCAGATCCGAGTCAAGCAGGACTTAACTCAGATCTAGGTGGCTGGATATTCAAAGCTAGATCAGATCCGAATCAAGCAGAACTTAATTCAGATCTAGGTGGCTGGATATTCAAAGCTAAATCAGATCTGAGTCAAGCAGGACTTAACTCAGATCTAGGTGGCTGGATATTCAAAGCTAAATCAGATCCGAATCAAGCAGAACTTAATTCGGACCTAGGTGGCTGGATATTCAAAGCTAAAGCACATCCGAATCAAGCAAAACTTAACTTGGATCTAGATGGCCGGATTCCCGAACCCTAGAAATAAATTTAAATTAAGTCAAAGATCATTAAACTTCCAAGTATATAACAAGTTATTTCCTTGCAAGTTTCGGGGACTAGAGCATATAGTAACATCTGGGGACTAATTTAAAACTCAGAAACAAGAATTACCTCATTCATCTTGTTAGTATCAAGGATGAACTTGGCAAGATGGTCAAACGGGCCGTGATGTCGGAAAGTCGAAAGGGCTGGTTGATAGGATTACCATCAAACCGATCGGGCGTTCCAATTATTGGCGTACTCCACCAAGACCGAGGTCGTTCCCACCGGCTGTCCGAGTTAAGACCTTACCCGGACAAAGTTCAACCATCGCGTCGCAGGGCTCTTATGAAGAGCAAGTTGGGTGCTGGCAGCCGAGGCAACGGGGGCTTTGGTAGGCGCAGCTCCCTTACGCAGCACGTCGGCGATACTCTGCTGAGAAGAGCCGACAAGACCTTTCTGAGAAGAGGAAGTCTTGGCGCCAACAGCTTTTCTCGCCTTAGAGGAGGCATCAGCAGGAAGTGACACCTCGGAAATGGGGACGGCATCTTTAGGAGCAGCAGGGGTTACGGTTGCAGAAGGCGCCGAGATAACGACCTTTTTGGCCGAGGCTGGAGTGGCTGTAGAAACTGCCGGAGTAGATAGAGGCTCAGTAGCAGCGCTGGGACCCATAGAAGGGCAACGGATTCGACGAAAACCTCGGAGGGCCGAGTGGAATCAATGTCAACAGAAGGGGTTTCAAGCACGTCGCGACGAGGAGGCGAAGGATTCGGAGCTGGAGGAGAGGCAGCACGAATAGGACTGGGAATCCTGGTATCATCGATAGGAGGAGGAGACGGCCGCCGAATCGGGCGGCTAGTCATGCTAGGACCGCCGGGCTTAACGGAAAGCGGAGCACTGCAAGAAAAAGAAAGAGAAAAACGTCAGTATGGAAAACAGAAAGAGAGAAACAAGAAATACAAGTAAAAGGAGCTTACCCGGCAACCCCAGGCATAATCTTGCGCCTCGGAGGATTCGGAGCGGATTTCTTCGTTTCTTGGGGACCGCCTCCGAGGCACTAGCAGGAGCCCCACGCTTCCCGAGGTAACAGGGGTCGAGAGGCAATAGGCTCGGCGTCGTGAACCTAACCGGCCGGATTAGCTGGGAAAGTAGAAGCCGGAAATGCATAAGAAATAGGCATTGCGGCAACTACCTCAAGAATTTTGACCTCGTCCGAATCACCTTCTTCCTCGTGCGCCGAAGTCTTGCCACGAACTCGAGCTAGGGCAGGATCCGACTTAGGGACGAACTCCTCGGAGTCCGGCTCACCAGTATCCGGGGTGCTCCGTCCATGGGCCACTAAGCAACAAAACTTCTGGCCCTCATTCTTCTCGCTCTGAACCTCGCAAGACAAGGACAAAGAAAGTCACGGAATCCGTTCTGAAAAAATGGAATAGCGAGCGTTATTGATTAAGCTTACCTCGAGGCGGGTGATCGCGGGTGAACGGTTTCAATCCCAAGCCCAATCCTCGTGCATCTCCGTCTTGAAGATAGCTCGGACGCGCTTGTGGATAAGGTAGTTGTCCACTCCACAGCGAGACTCGGTTAGGGTCGAGGGACCACTCATGTAGCATAGCTTGTGAGTCCGCTCGAATGGGCGATCCGCTACTAATGAAAGTAGCCATCGTCTTCGCCAGATAACCCGGCGGATCAGCTCTTTAAGCCGAATATCAAAAGCCTCGGCCAAGGCATGAGTTTTCCTCGGGTTGTAGAGCCAGTTCACTTTAGAAGGCGGACCAATTGAGAAGGCAGGGAGAATCTTGTCCTCCGTCCTCTATTCTTGGCGTAAAGAAGGATTTGTGCCACTTCTTGCACGACTCTAACCCGGTGACACGAGGAATACGGACTTCCTCCGAGGTGTAATGGACGCCGCCCACATTGGGTAGCGATTTCTCGGAGGGTGCAGGATTTGTCGTGATTACATTAGAACGAATCTGGAAGAACTTCACCAGTGCAGATCGACGGCCACAGTCAAGTATCCTCCGCGGAGAAAAAAGCAGAAATAGAAGCAATGGCGTTCGCAGGAAGATGATGCGGTTGAAGGCCGAAGTAGTCGAGAAACTCTCTAGCAAAGTTGCTAAGAGGGAGAACGAACCCACGCGCGAAATGCGACATAAAAACCACATACTCACCCTCTCTGACGTCCGGAGAGGACTCGTTGCAGCGGTGGAGACCTCGGCAGAATCCTCCGAGTTTTGATAAGCCACTCACTCGGCGCCAGAAGAAGAACCTTGCCACGAGCCTCGCCGCCCAGAGCCAGCTCGTCGTCCTCAACCAGAGCACCACTAAAGGAGCTAGACATGGGTGGTTCACGGAGAGATCGACAAGAAGAGTTGCGGAGGGAGTTTAGAGCTACAAGGCCCCATCGTGATTTTACAGGCGGCGGAGGAGCAGAGGAACCGCACGAACACGAGATCGAAACGAGAAATCTACGGTGAAACCTAGGCGATGCGGAAAGGACTCACCGGCGACGGCCCCGAGGCGATGAGCGCAGCAAGGCGAGCGTAATCGGCGGAGTTCTCGCCGTCGGAAGCTCCGATGAGCGCACGGCGACGGAGCCGCGAGAAGGCGCGCAGGCGAGAGGAAGAAGGAGGGCGGAGACGAACGAGAAGGGGAAACGTAAATCCCCAAACACCGTGCCCCTCTTTATAGTCGAGCCACGAACAAGGTAGTGGGATCGTGGCTGTAGCAGTTGACTGTGTAGATCGTGGGTGCGGCACGAACGCACGACGATAAGTGGAGCCACACCAACGGACACACGAGAACAAGGAAGGTTGCGATCCCCGAGGCGGTAGCAAGGCGCAGCAGGTATAGGCTTAATCAGAGCCTTCACAAGAATATCGTAGAGGAACCAAAAAACTATGAAAGCAATGATGGTAGAGACACGTAGGACGAGGCGTACGAGAGAAGGAACAAGGATACCACGGACAAGAAAAATGTAACTCGGAAACAGTACTGAAGAATATGATGAAGCTGACCCGACCGAAGCTATCGACAGGGCCACACCAGCTTCGGGGACTAATGTCGGGGGGTTGACCTCGGGTAGGTCAAAGACGGGGAAAGACAGAGGTACAATCCCCGTCTAGTTTCCGAGTTACGGTCTAGGTTGGCCGAATCATGAATAAGTCGGCCGACGTACGGGGGCGAGAAGCCCGTATATGTATATTAAGGCGTTACCCAGCAGTTATCATGAGGGTCCGGTTAGCCGAGTAATCTCGATGCGGTGAAGGACATGTCGCCACGCGAGGTAATGTAAGGCCGAATGATACTGAAGCTTGCGGGAGAAGGAGAAACCCAAGGTCAAACTCTAGCGCAGCTAGAAGGAATGAGGAGCCAAGCACAAGAGACAAAGATGCAGAGGCCGAGGGGCGAAGGAGGTCACGGAGGTGATGTCCTGCCCGAGGCACGCAGGAGGGGTCCTCTGGAGCCTTGCCGTCGTTAGAAGGGCGACAGGAAAGGAGGCCGAACTACTATTTTGGGACAAGCATATTCCTCGAATATGCTTGCCCTGTCACCTAAAGGCACCCAAGGCTCTCCATTATAAGGGAGGCTTGGACCCCGAGGAGGGATCGACTCATTTTAGTACCGTTAGTTGGTGAGGTTCATCTTTTCTCCTCAGATATTTCGAGGAGCACTTGTAGCCCAAGAGAAGAGAAATAAAGGTCTTTGCCCTAACCTCCTGTGTGTAGAATCAGTTGCATCTTCCCTCCCCAGATCCCACTAGCATCCATTGGCCCCATACTTTAGCCTACCCATGGCATCTGCCGTGCCACCACCACGACACGGACAATGCAAAGGCTTTAGCGAGGGCGCAATACACAAAACCATCTTGTGAGAAGAGTGGTGAGCGAGAGAACCACACTATAGTGAGTGAGTGCCACAAGCCAAACTCGAGTGGAAAAACTAAGAGTGTTCTTCTTGCCACCAAAAGTGAGATGAGAGAAGTGCGGAACAACCCATCCATTTTGCACTATGTCCTTATATGCAAGGGATTAGCGCAAGGAACTAATGACTTGACAAATGTTCCTCCTTCTTTGATGGCTGTTTTGCAGGAATTCCAAGATGTATTTCCCGAAGATCTTCCTCATGGACAACCTCCTCTTCGTGGAATCAAGCACCGCATCGACCTCATACCCGGCGCCCCACTCCCAAACCGCCAGATCGCATTTAACCCTAAGAGACGAAGGAGATAGAACGACAAATCAACCAACTCGTCTCCAAAGGTTTGATCCAAGTAAGCACTAGTCCAAGCGTGGTTCCCGTGATTCTAGTCCCAAAAACGGATGATACGTTGCGGTTATGCATGGATCGCATTCAATCAATGCTATCACCGTGCGTTATCGACATCCTATACCGCGTCTTGATGACATGCTTGATGAGTTATGTGGAGCCACTATATTTTCGAAAATTGATCTTCGTAGTGCTTACCATCAAATTCGCATGGCCGAAGGTGATGAGTGGAAAACCGCCTTCAAGACCAAGCTTGGTCTCTATGAATGGTTGGTTATGCCTTTTGGCTTATCAAATGCTCCATCTACCTTCATGCGCCTCATGAGCCATATTTTGCGATCTCTCATTGGGAAGAGTGTAGTTGTTTACTTTGATGACATCCTTGTCTATAGCAAGTCACTAGAGGAGCATGTTACTCATGTTAAGGAGGTCCTCCAAATCCTTCGTCATGAAAAGCTTTATGCTAATCTCCCAAAGTGCACTTTTGCAAAAGACAAGCTAATTTTCCTTGGTTTTGTTGTGCCTTCCAATGGCATTGAAGTTGATGTCTCAAAAGTCAAGGACATACGAGATTGGCCCATCCCTACAAATGTTAGTGAAGTTCGTAGTTTTCATGGGTTGGCTGGCTTTTACCGTCGCTTTGTGAAAGACTTTTCTACCATTGCTTGCCCCCTCAACGAATTGACCAAGAAAAATGTCACGTTCTTTTGGGGAAAAGCACAACAAAAGGCTTTTGATGAGCTCAAAAAGAGGCTCACCGAAGCACCACTTCTTGCATTACCGGATTTCACAAAAACCTTTGAGATTGAATGTGACGCTAGTGGTATTGGCATTGTTGCGTCCTTATGCAAAATGGGCATCCTATTGCTTACCATAGTGAGAAACTTGATGGCGCACGCCTCAACTATCCCATTTATTACAAAGAACTTTTTGCCTTGGTTCGAGTTCTTCAAGTGTGGCAACAATATCTTTGGCCCAAAGAATTTATCATCCATTCCGACCATGAGTCGTTGAAGTATCTTAAGGGCCAAGCCAACTTGAGTAAAAGGCACGCAAAATGGGTTGAGTACATGGAGTCTTTTCCTTACATTGTCAAATACAAGAAGGGCAAAGAAAATGTGGTAGCGGACGCCTTGTCTCGCAAAAACACAAGCCTTCTTACACGACTCGAAGTCAATG
The DNA here is from genome assembly GCA_030063025.1 of Avena longiglumis. NCBI lineage: Eukaryota > Viridiplantae > Streptophyta > Magnoliopsida > Poales > Poaceae > Avena > Avena longiglumis. Next base: position 327,642,593 of record CP125974.1, on the reverse strand, counting down.
TCTTGGGTCTTGATGACATCAAATCTTTGTACGCGTCCGACCCTTTCTTTGGACCAATTTTTGCAAAATGTTCAATAGACAAAGGGATTGATGATTTCTATTTGCATAAGGATTTTCTTTTCAAACAAAAAAAGCTTTGCATTCCGAAATCGTCTCTCCAACTTTTGCTTCTTCAAGAGTCCCATGGTGGAGGCCTTATGGGTCACTTTGGCCGTGACAAGACTTATGACATGCTCTCCACTCACTACTTTTGGCCAAAGATGAAGCGCGACGTGGAGCGCCACGTCCAACGATGCACTACATGTATCCAAGCTAAGTCTAAGTCCAACCCCTTTGGTCTTTATATGCCATTGCCTATTCCTCATGCACCTTGGTCGGACATTAGCATGGACTTTGTGTTAGGCTTGCCTAGATCTAAACATGGTAATGATTCTATATTAGTAGTAGTGGATCGCTTTTCAAAAATGGCACATTTCATTCCGTGCCATAAGACCGATGATGCTTTACATGTAGCAAATTAGTTTTTCAGGGAAATAATTCGGTTACACGGTGTACCAAGAACAATCGTCTCCGACTGCGACGTAAAATTCATGAGCTACTTCTGGAAGACTCTCATGGCAAAGCTCGGCATCAAGCTCCTCTTCTTGTCCGCCTCGCATCCTCAAACCGATGGACAAACCGAGGTCGTCAATCGAAGTCTTGGCACACTCCTCCGGCTGTTGATAAAGAAGAACGTTAAAGACTGGGAGGAATGTATTCCACATGCCAAGTTCGCATACAACCGCGCCAAGCACTCCACCACCATGAGGAGCCCGTTCATGATCGTCTATGGCTTCGAGCCCCTCACCGCGCTCGATATCCTTCCTCTACCTCTTCATATGAACGTGCCAATATGGACGTGGTCAAGCGTGCCCAAACAATGAAGAAACTCCATGAAGACACAAGAGCTACGATCGAGAAACAAGTCCTTCGCCAAGCATCAAGGCTAAACAAGAACAAGAAAGAGATGATCTTCGAAGAAGGCGACCTTGTGTGGATACACTTGAGTAAAGACCGCTTCCCCAAGGACCGCGACTCCAAATTCAAGCCAAGAGGTGATGGACCGTTCAAAGTGCTAAAGAGGATCAACAACAACGCCTACATCATAGATATCCCAACATCCAAGTATCTTGTGAACCCGACATTCAATGTCAAGGACCTCTCACCCTACCATGGCGAAGATGAAGTTGAGAAGGTTGAAGAGTCGAGGACGACTATTTCCCAAGGTGATAGGGCAAAGGTGTCCGATCTTCCGATGAGATGGCGATAATCGATTTGGTGGAGTTCGGGCTTGACGATCCGACTACAAGTGCGAGCATGAGCGACAATGCAATCGCTAGGCCAATCTCCTGGAGGTTACCGATCCTGCGTGAACACGATCAGCCTGACCAGCGAGGGTCTTAATTCCTACCTGAAATCGAGAACAAGTAAGAACCAATATTGCAATCAAGATATTGCGGATTAAGAGGAAAGCTTTATTGAAGAGGTGGGATCCTGAATAGGTGCGAAGTACAAGAGGCCTCTGCGACGCTCGAGCCTTGGCGAAGTTGCGACTATGGCTAACTTAATGTCTAAACAAAATCCAAGTCTAGGGGGTCGGCTATGGGGAGTATTTAAGGGCGAAAAGGTGGGGTTTCGGCCATCCATGGAAGTGGTGGCTGAATCCAACCCTAAAAGTCCTTTTCCCCTCAAATACGGACTCTAAAAAGTGGCTAATTAAAATCCTGCGAAAAGTACATGGGCCTGGCCCAAAATAAAGGTGTCACAACACCATATTAAGCTATGGACGAATTCGTAAAGTATTGATCTTGAATATTTCGTCCAAGCCTTCTTTCTTCATTATGGTGGCCTCAAAGTTCTGAAATCTTCATCCGTGGCCTTCTCTTGGATCATCACATGCTTGCTGCCATCTCCATGCATGGCCATGCTCCAATGCTTGTCCCTCTCATCCATGCTTGGTCCATCATTCCTAAGAGTAAGAAATATATTTGATTTAGGAAGCATCATATTCTCATGTATGTGAGGAATAGTTCCAAGAAACGCAAGTACCTGATAGTTAAGTTGTTTGGCACGAGATCTTGTGATGGGTCCTTGTATGTGTGTTGTCAGAGGTACAACGTTGTATCAATAGTAGGGATGTCCACATCATGCTCCCCTTCTAGAATTGAAGTCGCCCCTCGACGCAATCTCATCTTCCTCACCAAAGTAAGGCTTCAAATCAATGTTAAATGTAGGACTAACTGCACCAAAGTCTACAGCAACTCAAGTTTATATGCATTATCATTGATTTTCTCTAACACCTTAAAGGGACCAGAAGACGTGGAATTAACTTAAACTTGCGTAAATCAGAAAAACGATCTTTACGCAAATGTAACCAAACAAGATCGCCAACATCAAACACAACATGCTTTCTCCCTTTATCCCCAAAGAAGTTTATACTTAGCATTCATGTGTTCAATTTTATCTTTAGTAGTCTTATGCAAGTTTAATATCATTTCAGTTGTGTAGCATCCAAATTATGTTGCAATCAAGAAGGTAAAGGCAATAAATCAATAGGTGCACGAGGAACAAAACCATACACAATCTCAAATGGGCACATCTTTGTGGTAGAATGCAGTGAACGATTATAAGCAAATTCTATATGAGGTAAACACTCTTCCCACAATTTTAAGTTCTTCTTTAAAACAGCCCGCAACATAGTAGACAAAGTTCTATTTACTACTTCAGTTTGACCATCAGTTTGGGGATGACATGTAGTACTAAAGAGAAATTTAGTCCCCAACTTAGCCCATAAACATCTCCAAAAGTGGCTAAGAAATTTAGTATCACGATCAGAGACAATAGTATTTGGCACACCATGAAAACGAACAATTTCACGAAAGAACAAATCAGCAATATGCGCAGCATCATCCGTTTTATGACAAGGAATAAAGTGTGCCATCTTAGAAAACCGATCCACAACAACAAAAATACTATCCCTCCCCTTCTGTGTTCGTGGCAATCCCAAAAAAAAGTCCATAGAAATATCCTCCCAAGGAACGCTAGGAAGAGGAAGAGGCATATATAAACCATGTGGATTAAGGCGAGACTTAGCTTTTTGACAAGTAGTGCAGCGTGCCACAAATATCTCAACATCTTGACGCATACGTGGCCAAAAGAAGTGTGCAGCAAGAACATCCTCCGTCTTCTTGACACCAAAGTGTCCCATCAATCCTCCTCCATGCGCCTCCTGTAACAACAAAAGACGAACAGAACTATCTGGAATGCATAGTTTGTTAGCACGGAACACAAATCCATCATTGAAGATGAACTTGTTCCAAGTTCTACCATCTCTACAATTCTGCAACACATCTTTAAATTCAGCATCATGCACATATTGTTCCTTAATAGTTACCAATCCAAATATTTTGAAGTCAAGTTGAGATAAGAAAGCATAACGGCGCGACAAAGCATCAGCAATAATATTATCTTTACCCTTTTTGTGTTTGATAACATAAGGAAAAGACTCAATAAATTCAACCCATTTTGCATGACGACGATTCAACTTAGCTTGACTACGAATATGCTTCAAAGATTCATGATCAGAATGAATAACAAATTCCTTAGGCCATAGATAATGTTGCCAAGTTTCTAAGGTCCAAACCAACGCATATAATTCTTTATCATAAGTAGAATAGTTCAGACTAGCCCCACTCAATTTATCACTAAAATATGCAACAGGTTTTCCCTCTTGTAATAACATCCCTCCCAAACCAATTCCACTAGCATCACATTCAAGCTCAAAAGTCTTAGTAAAATCAGGAAGTTGGAGTAAGGGAGTGATGCAGCCCGTCCTCCGACCGCTACTACATCTACTCCCACGAGCTACCCAAATGGACCCATGACTCGTGCCCGAGCCAAGCTCCTTCAAACTAAGGTGAACTCGCTCCTCTCCTTGTGTGACTTCGACACCCCCTTGGATGGCTTGCTACTTCACACGCAAACTCAGGCATCATCAGTGCAAAGAAGCCACCGCCGCCAGACGCCAGTACTACTGGTTGGGACGACCGGACTACCGCCTCAAGCGGACCTACCGCCTCCCACCGCCACAGAAGCACTACCCCATGCCCAGACGCAGCCACTACCGGTCTTGTAATCCAGACTACCGTGGCATTACCGCCTCCTACCGCCACCGACGCCCGACGGAAGCTCCAGGCCCTCAAGCGGTACTCACGGAAGCGGTACTACCGGTCACCACCGGTACTACGGTACTGGGACCGGTACTACCGGTCCCTGACCTCCTGATCACCTAAGTTCGGCCCCGCCTTGTAACCCAACCTATCATTTATCTCTCCATTCAAACTACCCCTTTGTGGTCGGACTATATATAGCCCCCACCTCTATTGTAAACGCTAGACTTGGATAATAATAGATATTAAGGAAACCCTTTGAGGACTTATATCTATTGGTCTCATGCTCCTACCAGAGCACCGGATTATCCACCCCCTCTTGGATCTTGCCTAGTGCGTTCAAGTTGTACAAGGCCTTGGGTTCTCGGCCGCCCCAAGTCGTCAAGGTCTCACCAAGCACCTCATCCCCGTTGTTGGCGTGAGAGCGAGCTTCACCAACACCGATCCTAGGATTATGTTGGACCGTTGCCACCGGCGTGAGGAGTAGGCGTATCGTGTTTTGGTGTGCGTGTGTTCGTGGTTTTCATCGCCTTCCCCGATTTCATACCCGACCACCTCTCTTCCCCTCGTTCCTCGTGGAATTCGTGAAAGATCGGGCCAACCCCCGGGTTACCCCATAACATATTGGTATCAAGAGCACGGTTGATCACGAATTTCCTCCAATTTTTTCTTTTCTCCACCTTAAAAACGAAAATCCTACCAAAAAGAGCCCAATTTGCCTTCGGATCGATCTCTGGATTTGGTGAGTTTTTCGTGGTTTTGGTCCATAGATCTGTTGCTTTGGGAGTCGATCTATAGCCCCTCTTGTTTCTAGCTCATTTTCGGCCGCTTTTCCACGAATTTGAAGTTTTTGGCAAGTTCACCTCGTTCGAGCTGTGCCAAGCTGCTTGCATCGGTACTGCAGCCAGATTACCGCTAGTTACCGACTACCAGAGTACAGGTACTACCGCTCACCGGTACTACCGCTTACTACGGTACTACCGCCACTGCCGTGCTCCCTGCCCTTTGACGCCTCGTTTTCGTTCGCTGACCTTTTCCACCTCGCTTGTTCGTGTTTCGCGTGTTTGTCGCCCTTTTCACAACAGCTTCCGCATCAACGTCATCCCGCACTCAACGACACCGCGACACTCGAACATTTTCCCCCACCAACGGTTGCAAGTCGTCAACAATACCAAAGGTATAACTTGCACCACCTTGACAGCCCATATCTTCCTTTGTGTGTATCTATCCTATGAGAGCAACTCATTTTGTGTTTGTCTAAGCATTGTGCACTTGCCTTCGGAAAGTGAGAGTTTGACGCCAAATACAAAAGCCACCATAGTAGCATAGCAAGGGAGAAAAAGGAAAAAGAATCAAAAAAAAAAAGAGAAAAAAACAAAGATACATAGTCCCCCAATACAAAGAGAATACCAAGCTTGTAAGCCAAGAAAGAGAGAAGAAAGAGCGCTCCGCGGCAAGTGCACAAATCTATTGCTTACCCTCTTTTGGCAAACGAGTTGTGGTCTCTCCTTGTGTTGGCACAACAGCCGAGCGTAGTCTTCATTAGGACCTTTTGTGCTCATTTTCATAGTCGTGCTAACCCCGTTTTCTCCACGTGTGTGTTTTCCGTGTTTTTGGTAGATCGTATCCTTTTTGCTTTTGATCTTTGGTTCTTTACCACGTAGGACAATAACCTTTTGCTTGGATCGTTTCGCTTTGGTTTCCACAACCCTTACCTTCCACCAAAATCCTTTGAGAGTTTCTTGCCATTTCACTTTGCACGCTTTTCGCTCATTTGTGTGGCAATTGGTTTGATATAATCTCCAAGGTGAGGTAAAGTGCTAACTCTCCACACCCTTTCTCTCCATATACAACCATTGTTGGCTTTGCATCATGGATGTGCATGGAGAGCCATCCCAACCACCACCACCTCTAGAGGATGATAACCAATTCATGACAAGATGGGACCATTGGAAGATCCGAGGAGAATTCAACTATCGTTGTGAAGCTCTCGAGCGGCGCCAAGATGAACAATTTAGCGAGGCCCGTGTGGAATTCAAAAACATCGACAACCGCTCAAGAAGTCCGTACCAAATGCATGCCATTCAACACAACCTCGGGCATCAAAATGAAGCTCTTGGTCGCACTCGCCTCAACGGATGAGAAGCTCCAACACATCATCGATGGACTCGCAAGGACACGCCAAGAATCAAGATCATCTCGGCACTCATCAAGTGAAACAAGTGCACCTCGCCACGCTTCAAGGCACCGGATGGACCCGTTCTTCAATCCATAAGCTCTTCGCAGTGGTACCATCTCCGCCACACGCGAAATCAAGCTATGATGGCGACCTCCGCCAGACCCCCAAGACGTGAAGCAACCCGACCACGACCAAGGGCACTGGTGATTCAACAAGAGCACCCTCGCATAGACCACCACGGCCATCGACGTCGACACGCTCCTTCAACAACAAGTGCAACTTCCGAAGAGGACGAACAAGATCATCGCCGACGTGAAGCACTCGAAGATCCTCCAAGGCCATCATAGACATGAGCGTCCTCGCCGCCAACATAATGGTCATGACGAGCCTCCCTACACCAAGAAGAAGAGCACATGGCGCATACGGCTCGACGTCCCTCGCCACATGGCGCAAGCTAATGCTCCTCGCCATCAACCACGACAAGAGCAAGAGCTAACCTCCCCAAGCTCGCCGTGAGGACCACCAACCTCCTCCTCGTCCGCATCCGCGACAAGAAAACGAGCACGCTCCCAAGCTCGTCAACAACAAGTTCCTCCACCAAACGCGGCACCTCAACAACCACGCTGAGCATCGCAACAATCACCAAGCAAGACATGAGAGCTGATGATAATGATGACCGTCAAATAATGGCAACCGACGCAACCGGAACCGCAATGGAGAAGAAACTTTCGCAAGCTCAAATTCACCATGCCCAAGTTCACCGGTTCCAATGAGCCCGAGGAATATCTCTTGGGAACTCAAGGTCGACAAGATCTTCCGCATGCACAATTATAGCAATGAGAAGATGATGGCCATGGCATCCCTCGAGTTTGATGAGTATGCCAACCTTTGGGAACAAGTCCAACTCGCTTCAAGCAAAAGAAGAGCCTCCAATCGCCACTTGGCAAGATATGAAGGCTCATATGAGATCCCGCTTTGTTCCTTCACACTACACTCGTGACCTCTTCAACAAGCTTCAAACGCTTAGTCAAGGGACAAAGACCGTGGAAGAGTACTTCAAGCAAATGGAGCTCAACATGATCCGTGCCAACATTGAAGAGCGAGATGAGCAAACAATGGCACGCTTCCTCAATGGCTTGAACCATCCCATCAAACGCATCACCGAGTTCCAAAAGTACAACAACATGGTTGAGCTTGTGCACATCGCATCCAAGGCCGAGCGCCAAGTGCAAGAGGACATCAAGTACAACAAGCCAAAGACGTACTTCACCTACAAGCAAGCGCCAACCACTACTCCAACAACACCAAGTGGAAGCTCCCCAAGTACAACCAAGCTTCCCTTCAAGCCAACTGTTCCCCAAGGAAAACAGCCCCCAAGTGGCAAACAAACACGGGATGATCAACCATTCAATGGTGAATGCTACAAGTGTGGAGGCAAAGGGCACAAGTCCAATGCATGTGGAAACAAAAAAGTTTTGTTCATCCATGACAATGGCGATGAAAAATACTTGAGTGAAGAAGAGTTTGATGCAAGGGTCAAGGAAGCCATGGCAAGGCAACACTTGGAAGAGGACCAAGAACTTCTTGTGTGTGAGCATGACGCAAGTCCATCGCTTGTGGTCACAAGGGTCTTGACTACCCAAGCCAATGAAAATGAAGACCAACGCTCGAACATCTTCCAAACTCGTGCAAGATCAATGGGAAGTCCATCAAAGTTGTCATCGATGGAGGAAGTTGCCACAACCTCAAGCACGGAATTGTGTGAGAAACTCAACCTCACCCTTCACCCACATAGACACCCCTACCATATCCAATGGCTAAGTGACCAAGGATCCGCTAAGATCAAGCACACCGCCCTTGACGTTCTCCATTGGACACTACAAGGACACGGTGGAATGTGACGGTTCCAATGACGGTTTGTCACATGTTGCTCTAAGGCCGTGGCAATATGACAAGTGTGCTTTGCATAATGGTCACTCAAACACCTACACTTTCAAATGGCTTGATAAAACTTGTGTGTTGCAACCAATGACTCCTAGCCAAATAATTGCGGACAATGCAAAGGCTTTAGAGGGCGATACGCAAAAACACCTTGTGAGAAGAGTGGTGAGCGAGAGAACCACACCATAGTGAGTGAGAGCTACAAGCCAAACTCGAGCGGAAAAACTAAGAGTGTTCTTCTTGCCACCAAAAGTGAGATGAGAGAAGTGAGGAACAACATCCATCTTGCACTACGTCCTCGTATGCAAGGGACTAGCGCAGGAACTAATGACTTGACAAATATTCCTCCTTCTTTGATGGCTGTTTTGCAGAATTCCAAGATGTATTTCGAAGAGCTTCCTCATGGCCTTCCTCCTCTTCGTGGAATCGAGCAATCGATCGACCTCATACCCGGCCAAGACCACTACCAAACTGCTAGCGATCGCACAAACCCGAAGAGACAAAGGAGATCGAGCCAAATCAACCAACTCGTCTCAAAGGTTTGATCCAAGTAAGCACTAGCCCAAGCGCGGTTCCCGTGATCCTAGTCCCGAAAATGGATGATACGTTATGGTTATGCATGGATCGCCATTCAATCAATGCTATCACCGTATGCTATCGACATCCTATACCGCGTCTTGATGACATGCTTGATGAGTTATGTGGAGCCACTATATTTTCAAAATTGATCTTCGTAGTGGCTACCATCAAATTCGCATGGTCAAGGTGATGAGTGGAAATCGCCTTCAAGACCAAGCTTGGTCTATATGAATGGTTGGTTATGCCTTTTGGCTTATCCAATGCCCCATCTACCTTCATGCCTCATGAACCATATTTTGCGGTCACTCATTGGAAAGAGTGTAGTTGTTTACTTTGATGACATTCTTGTCTATAGCAAGTCACTAGAGGAGCATGTTACTCATGTTAAGGAGGTCTTACAAATCCTTCATCATGAAAAGCTTTATGCTAACCTCCCCAAGTGCACTTTTGCAAGAGACAAGCTGATTTTCCTTGGTTTTGTCGTGTCTTCTAATGGCATTGAAGTTGATGTATCAAAAGTCAAGGACATACGAGATTGGCCCACCCCTACAAATGTTAGTGAACTTCGTAGTTTTCATGGGTTGGTGGCTTTACCGTCGCTTTGTGAAAGATTTTTCCACAATTGCTTGCCCCTCAACGAATCGACCAAGAAGAATGTCACGCTCGCTTGGGGAAAAGCACAACAAAAGGCTTTTGATGAGCTCAAAGGAGGCTCACCAAGCACCACTTGCATTGCCGGATTTCACAAAAACCTTTGAGATTGAATGTGACGCTAGTGGTATTGGCATTGGTGGCGCCCTTATGCAAAATGGGCATCCTATTGCTTACCATAGTGAGAAACTTGATGGCACGCCTCAATTATCCCATTTATGACAAAGAACTTTTTGCCTTGGTTCGTGTTCTTCAAGTGTGGCAACACTATCTTTGGCCCAAAGAATTTATAATCCATTCCGACCATGAGTCGTTGAAGTACCTTAAGGGCCAAGCCAACTTGAGTAAAAGGCACGCAAAGTGGGTTGAGTTTATGGAGTCTTTTCCTTACATTGTAAAATACAAGAAGGGCAAAGAAAATGTGGTATGACGCTTGTCTCAAAAACCACAAGCCTTCTTACACGACTCGAAGTCAATGTTTTGGGTCTTGAGGACATCAAATCTTTGTACGCGTCCGATTCTTTCTTTGGACCAATATTTGCACAATGTTCAATAGACAAAGGGATTGACGATTTCTATTTGCACAAGGGTTTTCTTTTCAAACAAAACAAGCTTTGCATTCCGAAATCCTCTCTCCAACTTTTGCTTCCACAAGAGTCCCATGGTGGAGGCCTTATGGGTCACTTTGGCCGTGACAAGACATATGACATGCTCTCCACTCACTACTTTTGGCCAAAGATGAAGCGCGACGTGGAGCGCCACGTTCAACGATGCACTACATGTATCCAAGCTAAGTCTAAGTCCAACCCCTTTGGTCTTTATATGCCATTGCCTATTCCTCATGCACCTTGGTCGGACATTAGCATGGACTTTGTATTAGGCTTGCCTAGATATAAACATGGTCACGATTCCATATTTGTAGTCGTGGATTGCTTTTCAAAAATGGCACATTTCATTCCGTGCCATAAGACCGATGATGCTTCACATGTCGCGAATTTGTTTTTCAGGGAAATAATTCGGCTACACGGCGTGCCACGAACAATCGTCTCCGACCGTGACGTAAAATTCATGAGCTACTTCTGGAAGACCCTCATGGCCAAGCTCGGCATCAAGCTCCTATTCTCGTCCGCCTCGCATCCTCAAACCGATGGACAAACCGAGGTAGTCAATCAAGTCTTGGCACACTTCCGGTATTGATAAAGAAGAACCTTAAAGACTGGAGGAATGCATTCCACACGCCGAGTTCGCCTACAACCGCGCCAAGCACTCCACCACCATGAGGAGCCCGTTCATGATCGCCTATGGATTCGAGCCTCTCACCGCTCGATATCCTTCCACTTCCACTTCATGAACGTGCCAATATGGACGTTGTCAAGCGTGCCCAAGCAATGATGAAACTCCATGAAGACACACGAGCTACTATCGAGCAACAAGTCCTTCGCCAAGCATCAAGGCTAAACAAGACCAAGAAAGAGATGATCTTTGATGAGGGCGACCTTGTATGGATACACTTGAGTAAAGACCGCTTCCCAAGGAACGCGACTCCAAGCTAAAGCCACGAGGCGACGGACCATTCAAGGTGCTAAAAGGATAAACAACAACGCCTATGTGATCGATATACCAACATCAAGTATCTTGTGAGCTCGACATTCAATGTCAAGGACCTCTCACCCTACCATGGCGAAGAGGAAGTTAGTAGTTGAAGAGTCGAGGACGACTCTTTCCTGGGGGGAGCTGATGCAGCCCTCCGACCGCTACTACATCTACTCCCACGAGCTACCCAATGGACCCATGACTCGTTTGAGCCAAGCTCCTTCAATCTAAGGTGAACTCGCCTCTCCTTGTGTGACTTCGACACCCTTGGATGGCTTGCTACTTCACACGCAAACTCAGGCATCATCAGTGCACGAGAAGCCACCGCCGCCAGACGCCAGCGGTACTACCGGGGACGACCAGACTACCGCCCAAGCGACATCGCCTCCTCCTACCGCCGCCACAGAAGCACTACCCCATGCCCCAGACGCAGCGGTACTACCGGGTCTTGTAATCGGTACTAGTGGCAGACTACCGCCTCCTACTGGCCGCCATCGACGCCCGACGGAAGCTCCAGCCCTCAAGCGGTACTACCGCCTCAAGCAGTACTACCGGTCACCACCGGTTACACGGACCGGTACTACCGGGTCTGCCTGACTCGATCACCTAAGTTCGCCCTGCCTTGTAACCCAACCTATCATTTATCTCTCCATTCAAACTACCCTGCTTTGTGGCTGGACTATATATAGCCCCACCTCTATTGTAAACGCTTAGACTTGGATAATAATAGATATTAAGAAACCCTTTGAGGACTTATATCTATTGGTCTCATGCTCCTACCAGAGCACCGGATTATCCACCCCCTCTTGGATCTTGCCTAGTGCCTGTTACAAGGCCTTGCTCGGTTGCTTCGCCCCAAGTCGCCAAGGTCTCACCAAGCACCTCATCCCCTGTTGGCATGGAGAGCGAGCTTCCAACACCGATCCTAGGATTATGTTGGACCGTTGCCACCGGCGTGAGGAGTAGGCGGTATCGTGTTTTTGGTGTGCGTGTTCGTGGTTTTCATCGCCTTCCCGATTTCATACCCGACCACCTTTCTTCCCCTCGTTCCTCGTGGAATTCGTGAAAGATCGGGCCAACCCCAGGGTTACCCCATAACAGGGAGCATGTGTTAGCTTATCTTTCAATATGACGAAGGCCTGTTGTTGTGCATCGCCCCAAACAAAGGGCACATCCTTCTTGGTAAGCTCATTCAGCGGCACGTCAATTGATCCTAAAAACCAGCGAGGCCAAGAAAACTCCTCACTTGTGTGACCGTCTTGGGCTGCGGCCAATTCTCAATAGCTTCAATCTTGGCTGGATCCACTTCAATACCCGGTGATGTAACAACATAGCCAAGAAACGCAACTCGATTGGTGCAAAAGGTGCACTTCGCAAGGTTACCAAACAAACGTGCATCACATAAAGCATTGAAAACATCACGTAAATTGATTCAGCCCGTCCTACGTCCGCTACTACATCTACTCCCACAAGCTCCCCAAGTGGACCCATGACTCGCGCCCGAGGCAAACTCCTTCAAGCTAAGGTGAACTCGCTCCTCTCCTTGTGTGACTTCGATACACCTTTGGATGGCCTGCTACTTCATACCCATACCTTGTGCATCATCAGATACGAAGAGAAGAACCCACAGGACGGCGGCGCCAATGAAGAGACCAAATGCTCTCTGTCGCCAGCGGTACTACCGGGTCTGGCGACCGGTACTACCGCTTGGAGGCACTACCTCCCAACGCTACCGCCAACAACAGAAGGTCCCAGAGCTGCCCAAACGCTCTCTATCATCGGAAGGTACTATCGCCCGGATCCCAGATTACCGCCACTTAGACATCCGCCTGCTACCGCCACCAATGAAGGCCCAAATAAGTCCCAGACGACAAGGTACTACGCCGTGAAGCGGTATTCCGATGACCGTACTACCGGTCGAGCCGACCAGACTACCGGACCGAAAAGCCCGAACGTGTTAGTTCGCCCAGCTTTGTAACCCTCTCTATATTTCGCTATTTGTTCCCAAAATACCTGCTTATGTGGTTGGCCTATATAGCCCCCACCTCTATTGTAAACCCTAGACTTGGATAATAATAGATATTAAGGAAACCCTTTGAGGACTTATATCTATTGGTCTCATGCTCCTACCAAGGAGCACCGGATTATCCACCCCTCTGGATCTTGCCTAGTGCCTGTTACAAGGCCTTGGGTTCCCTTGCCGCCCAAGTCGTCAAGGTCTCACTAAGCACCTCATCCCCCGTTGTTGGCGTGGAGAGCGAGCTTCGCCCAACACCGATCCTAGAGATTATGGTTGACCGGTTGCCACCGGCGTGAGGAGTAGGCGTGTATCGTGTTTTGGTGTGTGTGTGTGTTCGTGGTTTTCATCGCTTTGCTCGATTTCATCCCCCGACCACCCCTTTCCCCTTGTTTCTCGTGGAATTCGTGAAAGATCGGGCCAACCCCAGGGTTACCCCCCCCCAACATATTGGTATCAAGAGCACGGTTGATCACGAATTTCCCCCCAATTTTTCTATTATCCGCCTTAAAATCGAAAATCCCACCAAAAAGAGCCCCAATTTGCCTTCGGATCGATCTCTGGATTTGGTGAGTTTTTCGTGGTTTTGGTCCATAGATCTGTTGCTTTGGGAGTCGATCTATAGCCCCTATCGTTCCTAGCCAGCCTTTCGTCGATTTCCCGGATTTGAGGTTTGGTCAAGTGGATCTCGTTGTTTCAGAAATTACCACCGGTACTACCGCTAACAAGCTTGCAGATTACCGTCTGTGATTACCGCTCATACTAAGCTAATTACCAAGAATGTAAGGTTTTTCCTTCTTCTTGACACCTCATTTTCGCTTGCTGACTTCCCCCCCCTTTAGCTTGTTTGTGTCTCGCGTGTTTGTCGCCATATTAACACAAGCTTCCGCATCAACGTCACCCGCGCTCCTCGACACCGCGACGCTCGAACATCATCCACCACCAACGGTTGCAAGCCATCAACAATACCAAAGGTATAACTTGCACCACCTTGACAACCCCCATATCTTCCTTTGTGTGTATCTATCCTATGAGAGCAACTCATTTTGTGTTTGTCTAAGCATTGTGCACTTGCCTTCGGAAAGTGAGAGTGTGAGGCGAAATACAAAAGTTAACATAGTAGCATAGACAGAAAAAGAAAAAGAATCAAAAAAAATAGAAAGATACATAGTCTCCCAATACAAAGAGAATACCAAGCTTGTAAGCCAAGAAAGAGAGAAGAAAGAGTGCACCGAGGCAAGTGCACAAATCTATTGCTTACCCTCTTTTGGCAAACGAGTTGTGGTCTCTCCTTGAGTTGGCACGACAACCGAGCGTAGTCTTCCTTAGGACCTTTTGTGCTCATTTTCATAGTCGTGCTAACCCCGTTTTTCTCCACGTGTGTGTTTTCCGTGTTTTGGTAGATCGTATCCTTTTGCTTTTGATCTTTGGTTCTTTACCACGTAGAACAACAACCTTTTGCTTAGATCGTTTCGTTTGGTTTTCCACAATCCTAACCTTCCACCAAAAGCTTTTGAGAGTTGTAGCATCTTTGTGTGTGAGTCTCTTGACATTTCACTTTGCACGCTTTTCGATCATTGGTGTGGCAATTGGTTTGATATAATCTCCAAGGTGAGGTAAAAGGCTAACTCCCCACACCCTTTCTCTCCATATACAACCCTGGTTGGCTTTGCATTATGGATGTGCATGGAGAGCCATCCCAACCACCACCACCTCCGGAGGATGATAACCAATTCATGACAAGATGGGACCATTGGAAGGTCCGAGGAGAATTCAACTATCGTTGTGAAGCTCTCGAGCGGCGCCAAGATGAACAATTTAGCGAGGCCCGTGTGGAATTCAAGAACATCGACAACCGCTTCGAAGAAGTCCGTACCAAATGCATGCCATGCAACACAACCTCGGTCATCAATGAAGCTCTTGGTCGCACTCGCCTCAACGGATGAGAAGCTTCAACGCATCATCGATGGACTCGCAAGGCCACGCTGAATCAAGCTCATCTCGGACTCCTCAAGTGAATCAAGTGCACCTCGCCACGCTTCAAGGCACCGGATGGACCGTTCTTCAATCCATGAGCTCTTCGCAAGCGGTACCATCTCCGCCATGCCGCAATGTCAAGCTATGATGGTGACCTCTCCGAAGACCTCCAAGGCGGGTTTAACCGCCACAACCAAGGGCACTTGTGATTCAACAAGAGCAACCTCGCATGGACCACCAAGGCCATCGACGTCGACATGCCCCTTCAACAACAAGTGAAGCATCCGAAGAGGACGAACAAGATCGCCGTCGACGTGAAGCACGCGAAGATCCTCCAAGGCGTCATCATCGACATGAGCGTCCACGTCGGCAACATGATGGTCATGACGAGCCTCCTCTACACCAAGAAGAAGAAGAGCAGCCCATTGCGCATGCGGCTCGACGTCCTCCTCGCCACAGGGCGCAAGACAATGCTCCTCGACAACAACCGCAAGGGCAACGCAACAATCACCAAGAACGACATGAGAGCTCGGATGATGATGATGACCGCCCAAATCATGGCAACCGACGCAACCGAATCAAGAATGGAGAAGAAACTTTCGCAAGCTCAAGTTCACCATGCCAAAGTTCACCGGTTCCAATGAGCCCAAGAATATCTCTTGGGAACTCAAAGTCGACAAGATCTTCCGCATGCACAACTATAGCAATGAGAAGATGATGGCCATGGCATCCCTCGAATTTGATGAGTATGCCAACCTTGGTGGAACAAGTACAAATCGCCATGGCAAAAGAAGATCCTCCAATCGCAACTTGGCAAGATATGAAGGCTCATATGAGATCCCGCTTTGTTCCTTCAAGACTACACGCTGACCTCTTCAACAAGCTTCAAACGCTTAGTCAAGGGACAAAGACAGTGGAAGAGTACTTCAAGCAAATGGAGCTCAACATGATCCGTGCCAACATCGAAGAGCGAGATGAACAAACAATGGCACGCTTCCTCAATGGCTTGAACCATCCCATCAAGCGCATCACCGAGTTCCAAAAGTACAACAACATGGTTGAGCTTGTGCACATCGCATCCAAGGCCGAGCGCCAAGTGCAAGAGGACATCAAGTACAACAAGCCAAAGACGTACTTCACCTACAAGCAAGCGCCAACCACTACTCCAACAACACCAAGTGGAAGCTCCTCAAGTACAACCAAGCTTCCCTTCAAGCCAACTATTCCCCAAGGAAAACAGCCCCCAAGTGGCAAACACACAAGGGATGATTAACCATTCAATGGTGAATGCTACAAGTGTGGAGGCAAAGGGCACAAGTCGAATGCATGTGGAAACAAGAAAGTTTTGTTCATCCATGACAACGACGATGAAGAATACTTGAGTGAAGACGCGTTTGATGCAAGGGTCAAGGAAGCCATGGCGAGGCAACATTTGGAAGAGGACCAAGAACTTCTTGTGTGTGAGCATGACGCAAGTCCATCGCTTGTGGTCACAAGGGTCTTGACTACCCAAGCCAATGAAAATGAAGACCAACGCCGAACATCTTCCAAACTCGTGCAAGATCAATGGGAAGTCCATCAAAGTTGTCATCGATGGAGGGAGTTGCCACAACCTCGCAAGCGTAATTGTGTGAGAAACTCAACCTCACCCTTCATCCACATAGACACCCCTACCATATCCAATGGCTAAGTGACCAAGGATCCGTTAAGATCAAGCACACCGCCGGTGACGTTCTCCATTAGGCACTACAAGGACACGGTGGAATGTGACGTGGTTCCAATGACGGTTTGTCACATGTTGCTCGGAAGGCCGTGGCAATATGACAAGCGTGCTTTGCCTAATGGTCACTCAATCACTTACACTTTCAAATGGCTTGATAAAACTTGTGTGTTGCAACCAATGACTCCTAGACAAATAATTGCGGACAATGCAAAGGCTTTAGCAAGGGCGCAATACACAAAAACACCTTGTGAGAAGAGCGGTGAGCGAGAGAACCACAGCATAGTGAGCGAGAGCTACAAGCCAAACTCGAGTGGAAAAACTAAGAGTGTTCTTCTTGCCACCAAAAGTGAGATGAGAGAAGTGCGGAACAACCCATCCATCTTGCACTATGTCCTTGTATGCAAGGGACTAGCGCAAGGAACTAACGACTTGACAAATGTTCCTCCTTCTTTGATGGCTATTTTGCAGGAATTCCAAGATGTATTTCCCGAAGAGCTTCCTCATGGCCTTCCTCCTCTTCGTGGAATCGAGCACCGCATCGACCTCATACCCGGCACCCCACTCCCAAACCACGCCAGACGCATTTAACCCTAAGAGACAAAAGAGATCGAACGCCAAATCAACCAACTCGCTTCCAAAGGTTTGATCCAAGTAAGCACTAGCCCAAGCGTCCCGTGATCCTCGTATCAAAACGGATGATATGTTATGGTTATGCATGGATCGCCATTCAATCAATGCTATCACCGTATGTTATCGACATCCTATACCGCGCCTTGATGACAATCTTGATGAGTTATGTGGAGCCACTATATTTTCAAAATTGATCTTCGTAGTGGCTACCATCAAATTCGCATGGTCAAGGTGATGAGTGGAAAACCGCCTTCAAGACCAAGCTTGGTCTCTATGAATGGTTGGTTATGCCTTTGGCTTATCCAATGCCCCATCTACCTTCATGCGCCTCATGAACCATATTTTGCGATCTCTTATTGGAAAGAGTGTAGTTGTTTACTTTGATGACATTCTTGTCTATAGCAAGTCACTAGAGGAGCATGTTACGCATGTTAAGGAGGTCCTTCAAATCCTTCGTCATGAAAAGCTTTATGCTAATCTCCCAAAGTGCACTTTTGCAAGAGACAAGCTGATTTTCCTTGGTTTTGTTGTGTCTTCTAATGGCATAGAAGTGGATGTCTCAAAAGTCAAGGACATACGAGATTGGCCCATTCCAACAAATGTTAGTGAACTTCGTAGTTTTCATGGGTTAGCTGGCTTTTACCGTCGCTTTGTGAAAGATTTTTCTACCATTGCTTGCCCCATAAACGAATTGACCAAGAAAAATGTCACGTTCATTTAGGGAAAAGCACAACAAAAGGCTTTTCATGAGCTCAAAAAGAGGCTCACCGAAGCACCACTTCTTGCATTGCCGGATTTCACAAAAACCTTTGAGATTGAATGTGACGCTAGTGGTATTGGCATTAGTGGCGTCCTTATGCAAAATGGGCGCCCTATTGCTTACCATAGTGAGAAACTTGACGGCGCACGCCTCAATTATCCCATTTATGACAAGGAACTTTTTGCCTTGGTTCGAGTTATTCAAGTGTGGCAACACTATCTTTGGCCCAAAGAATTTATCATCCATTCCGACCCTGAGTCGTTGAAGTATCTTAAGGGCCAAGCCAACTTGAGTAAAAGGCACGCAAAATGGGTTGAGTTTATGGAGTCTTTTCCTTACATTGTCAAATACAAGAAGAGCAAAGAAAATGTGGTAGCGGACGCCTTGTCTCGCAAAAACACAAGCCTTCTTACTCGACTCGAAGTCAATGTCTTGGGTCTTGATGACATCAAATCTTTGTACGCGTCCGACCCTTTCTTTGGACCAATATTTGCACAATGTTCACTCGAGGGATTGATGATTTCTATTTGCATAAGGGTTTTCTTTTCAAACAAAACAAGCTTTGCATTCCGAAATCGTCTCTCCAACTTTTGCTTCTTCAAGAGTCCCATGGTGGAGGCCTTATGGGCCACTTTGGCCGTGACAAGACATATGACATGCTCTCCACTCACTACTTTTGGCCAAAGATGAAGCGCGACGTGGAGCGCCACGTCCAACGATGCACTACATGTATCCAAGCTAAGTTTAAGTCCAACCCCTTTGGTCTTTATATGCCATTGCCTATTCCTCATGCACTTTGGTCGGACATTAGCATGGACTTTGTGTTAGGCTTGCCTAGATCTAAACATGGTCATCATTCCATATTTGTAGTAGTGGATCGCTTTTCCAAAATGGCACATTTCATTCCATGCCATAAGATCGATGATGCTTCACATGTAGCAAATTTGTTTTTCAGGGAAATAATTCGGCTACACAGTGTGCCAAGAACAATCGTATCCGACCGCGACGTAAAATTCATGAGCTACTCGAAGACCTCATGGCTAAGCTCGCATCAAGCTCCTCTTCTTGTCGCCTCAGATCCTCAAACCGATGGACAAACCGATGTCGCTAATCGAAGTCTTGCACACTCCGTGTTGATAAAGAAGAACCTTAAAGATGGGAGGAATGCATTCCACACGCCGAAGTTCGCCACAACCGCGCCAAGCACTCCACCACCATGAGGAGCCGTTCATGATCGCCACGCCGAGCCTCTCACCGCGCCGATATCCTTCCACTCCCACTTCATGAACGTGCTAACATGGACGCTGTCAAGCGCCGCCAACACAATGAAGAAACTCCATGATGACACACGAGCTACTATCGAGCAACAAGTCCTTCGCCACATCAAGGCTAAACAAGAACAAGAAAGAGATAATCTTCAAGAGGGCGACCTTGTGTGGATACACTTGAGTAAAGACCGCTTCCCAAGGAACGCACTCCAAGCTAAAGCCTAGAGGTGATGGACCATTCAAAGTTCTCAAGAGAATCAACAACAACGCTTATGTCATCGATATCCCAACATCCAAGTATCTTGTGAGCTCGACATTCAATGTCAAGGACCTCTCACCCTACCATGGATAAGAGGAAGTTGAGATTTGAAGAGTCGAGGACGACTCTTTTCCCAAGGGGAGCTGGCACTCCGGCCCCACAACCGCTACTACATCTCCTCCCACAAGCTCCCAAGTGGACCCATGACTCGCGCCCGAGCCAAACTCCTTCAAGCTAAGGTGAACTCCTCCTCTCCTTGTGTGACTTCGATACACCTTTGGATGGCTCGCTACTTCATACCCATACCTTGTGCATCATCAACACGAAGAGAAGAACCCATGACTATCCATACTGTGCCAAACAACTGATCAACTGCCATCGCCGTCTGATCGACACCTCGCCTCTTTCATGGACTTCGCACTTTAGATCTCGCCACTCAGCCTTTTTCAAAACACAGCTCGTAAGTCCGTCGAGTTAAGTTCGAACCGCCCAGGGAAGCTATACTTTTTCGGCTTTGTTTCCATCAAGCCAGAGTTCGCCATGATGCCGAGCAAAACAAAAATTTCAAAAATTTTTTGGGCTAACCTTTAGACCAGATTGCGCTTCTAGACACCGCCATCCCAGTAAGTTTGAGATCTGCCAGCCACACGGCCAGCACGCCACGCGCGATCGCTGTCATGCCTGCATCACGACAGTCAGATCTCGAGCACATCGCTGACTCAACTTCATTGGCTTTGACAACTGTCGGACCCCTGCTGCATTCCTCGTTCACGAGCATCTCCCGGCGTGCAGCCCGACCGTTCACGCCACCTAATTTGCAAGACCGACGCTCCGCATTTCCTGGGCCACACGCCGTCAGCGATTGGGGACCGACGACCTGCACTTCA
The DNA here is from genome assembly GCA_030063025.1 of Avena longiglumis. Classification (NCBI taxonomy): domain Eukaryota; kingdom Viridiplantae; phylum Streptophyta; class Magnoliopsida; order Poales; family Poaceae; genus Avena; species Avena longiglumis. The sequence continues at coordinate 327,621,921 of CP125974.1, read as the reverse complement.
CGACCGGACGACACGACTGCTTGACGAGGAGGGCTGAATAACCCACAGTACCTTGAATATCAGTTCCTACATTACCATCAAGAACGTCACCAATTTTGTACCTCCCACTTATCAACGTGATTTACTAAAGAATCACACGCTTAGAGGAGCCGGAAAATTTCAGAGAGTATTATCAGAATGAACAGTGATGGTTAGGTGGTGTGGTAGAATCTAATGAACAAATGCTTGCACGCTTCTTGTGGCTTAAACAAGGACATTCAAGACATATTAGATTATAAGGAATATAATTTATCACTGCTTGTTTCATCTTGCTTGCAAAGCCGAACGTGAAGTGTGATCGCCAAACACCATGGAGGAGGACTAATACCAAAGTCACACATCCACTTGGACATCCCGACAATCAGCCCTCGATTCGCCTCCGCCTACTACCACATCCAAGGCCACCACAAGATTTCCAATGCCCTCCACCATCATCCAATGCTCGTCAGAAAGTGCATCTTCTATGGCTTCCACCGTAAGACTAAGGATATACAATGCCGCAAGTGCCGGGTTTTGGTCATATTGAGAGATGCACAACACAACGGTGATGATGAAAGCAGAAGATGGTGAATACGATTTATTCTGATCTATCGGCTGATGAGAGACGAGATCATATTCGTGAGTCCCTTTTGCTGATCATACTCGCTGTAGATCATATTCGTGAGTCTCGATTCAATTCGTGACTACTCACTAATATGATCTCGCCGAGTAGTTCCCATTTGGCGTTGTATCTCCTTTGTCTCCTCCGGATTGGTTCTATATGGCGCTACATGGGCAATGTGGCACCAGGAATTAGATCAATTTGGTGCTCAATTCTCTAATAGGAGGTAGTCCTCGTGGCAGCCAATGAAAGACGCCCTCATATTCCCTAAAAGGTTACCAATAGCGGGTGGCAAAGAAGGAGGCATATCCTCAAATGAAAATGTAACCTCTTTTGCGACAATTGCATAACATTGAGTATTGTTTACATTTAGTTCAAAGAATATCAATTTTATTTGCAAGCATACATGGACTCTTCAAACGAATTTCAGAGTATGTGTAGAATCAGATTTAGTGTTCTTTGGTGGTATAAAATCGCAGCAATAACTGATTCTCACTTTTATTTTTCTCCTCAGTTTTAGCTCTACTAGCTCTAGCAAGATCATCTTTTAAAATCTGTTCGGGAGTCATAGGTTTTAGACCAATTTTCTTTCCATCATGCATAAGAGAATAGTGCTTAGTTTTGCCATTATGAACAGATTCTCTATCAAATTGTCATGGTCTACCAAGTAACAAAGAACAGGCTTGCATAGGTACAACATCACAATCAACAAAATCAGAATATGTACCAATAGTAAAATGCACGCGTACCGTTCTTGTTACCTTGATCTTGTGAGGACTCTCAAACCATTGGATGTAATATGAATGTGGGCGTTGTCTTGTTGGAAGTGCAAGCTTGTCTACCATGTCAACACTGGCCAGATTATTACAACTCCCTCCATCAATGATGATCCGTATAGCTCTATCCTTGACAACACCACGTGTTTGGAACAAGTTGTATGCTGATCTTGCTCATTTGCTCAATTGCACACTCAACACGCTGTGTAATTAAGCTCCTATTGATCGGAGCCTTCAGCCCCATTACCTCTGCCTTCATCAAGATCGTAATTGTCTCCATCTCGAGCAGAAATAAGGGCTAGTGTATCTTCATCAAAGTCACTTGTTGAATCGTACTGACCATCTTCTCGCACCATCATCACACGTTGTGTTGTGCACTTTGTCTCAATATGACCAAAACCCCAACACTTGCGGCATTGTATATCCTTTGTCTTACCCATGGAAGCCATAGAAGATGCACTACGAGCAGGAGCATTGGATGATGGTGGAGGAGCAACTGGAAATCTTGTGGTGGCCTTGGATGTGGTAGTAGCTGGTGGCGAATCACGAGGAGGCGCTGATTGTCGGGATGTCCAAGTGGATGTGCGACCTGCAGAATTATTAGTCCTCCTCCATGGTGTTTGGCGATCCTCAAGACTTCACGCTCAAATTTTGCAAGCAAGATGAAACAAACTAGTGATAGAATTATATTCCTTATAATCTAATATGTGCTGAATGTCCTTGTTTAAGCCACCAAAGAACCGTGCAAGCATTTGTTCATTAGATTCAACAAGACCACACCGACCCATCCCCGTTTGCAATTCCTGATAATACTCTTCTGCAGAATTTTTCCCTTGCTCTAAACGTGTCGATTCTTTAGTAAATCACGCTGATAAGTAGGAGGTACAAAACTAACACGCATAGCGCTTTTAAAGCAGTCCAAGTACTAGGAATAGTAGTAGGATTTAAACGACAATACTCGCATTCACCAAAGAGAAGCAAATTTAGTAAATTCACATGTAGCAAGACTAACACGCATATTCTCGTGGATATTTTAAGCATGCAAAACGTTCTTCTACTTCCATCTCCCATGTAAGATATGCATCAGATTATATTTACCCTCAAAAGATGGAATATTTAATTTAAGCTTTGCAACATGATCATCATCACGCACGGTCGGTCGCTGCTATGAGTAATGTCGGGACGGCCAAGTACCGGAGGTTGTTCAACCTCCTCACAAAGATCATCGCTGCCGTGGTCGTAGTACCCGCCGTTCGTCTCTCAATGTCGCAAAGTTAACCGCTATCAAGTCTCGAGGGTGCACCGCAGCGTAGTCGCCGAGGGTACGGCGATGACCGAACCAGCACCCGTCAGGATCGGAATGCGCGCGGCGCCATGTGTATGCGCGAAAAGGGAGGGCAATCGGTTCAAAATATCCTTGAACCGAACGCTGCTTGGCGTTGAAGGATTTCGAGTCCATCGATCTTGTCCACGGCGCAAGTGAGCTTGATGTCAAACTCCCCGAGGCGCCAGATCCACATCTTCGCCACCACCAAGAGCGCGAGAAGGGCATGTAGTTCTTCGCTCATTGTGGCAGGTTCCGCCAAGTATTCGTGGTTAGTCCTTAAAAGCATGTATATAGTATGGAAATATGGTGGAAGTCATGCGAATCCGTCAAGCAATATACGAAGCTCTTACAAGTTCTTACCAAACAAATTACCGAAAAAGGCGATGCAACCGCGAGGATCAAGGTCCAAGATTGAACCAAGCGACACAAGAGTCGACACCGCATATGGAGAATATCCGTGGAGCTCTAGGAAGGCTTAGCAAGGGGGTTAGCAATTATCAAAACAAGAATGCAAAAGTTGAAAGAATGCTCAACGACGGTATCGCCGGGTCCTAGGCTAGACTGCAGACTAGAGACGCGAGCCTAGATCACCAACGGCGTCACGACACACAACAAGCATCAATGATGATATGGCACTCAAAAGCGAACCGAGATGCGTAAAATCACCGATGGCGCAGTGTCTAGAATCGACTACGGGTCTAAAAATAGGTTAGCCCCAAAATTTTTTTTTGAAATTTTTATTTTGCTTGAGAGCTGTAGCGCCAAAAAATATCGCTATAACTACCGACGGAGAAAAGTGATCCCTGGTCAAAAACAAGATAGCCGTAAAAATTTTCGAGGGCCTGCACTTTTTTTTGCTCTCCTTCCGACTTACGACCGACTCTTAGCGCCATACGGACTTTAGTCAACACGGAAACAACAAAGAAGGAAAGTAAAAATAAATAACTAGGAAACAGAACTCTTGACTCGGTCAAGCCGCAGAAAACCGACGGATCGTGTCGCAGAGGAAGGCGTATGAGTATTAGGGTTTATGGTGGGTATATGGCGGCGGAATATGGTGGCGAATATGGTGGCGTGATTGGCGAGTGTGGCGGTGACTAGTATGATCAACTCAAACTCTAAGGACGAGACACTAAGACCAAAGAACTCGACGCGATGATGTAGACACAAATTCAACAATGCAAAACTGAAAAGATAATGCGAGGCATAGATTGGTTATGGGATGGATCTAAACTCTAATCTGTTTTTGGCTTTTCGTGGGTTATAGGTAAAAGATCTAATCTACGAAAAAAAAAGAAAATCTCACTCAAGAACCTGAAACTGATACCACTTGATAGGGCAAAGGTGTCCAATCTTCCGAGATGGCGATAATCGATTTGGTGGAGTTCGGGACGATCCGACTACACGCATGAGCACGAGCGCCAATGCAATCGCTAGGCCAATCTCGAGGTTACCGATCCCAAGGTGAACACGATCACCAATGAGGGTCTTAATTCCTACCAAATCGAGAACAAGTAAGAACCAATATTGCAATCAAGATATTAGGATTAAGAGGAAACCTTTATCAAGAGGTGGGATTCGAATAGGTGCGAGTACAAGAGGCCTCTGCGACGCCGAGCCTTGGCGGTTAAGACTATGGCTAACTTAATGTCTAAACAAAATCCGAGTCTAGGGGTTTGCTATAGAGTATTATGGGCGTAGCAGGGGTTTCGCCACCATGGAAGTGGTGGCCAATCCAACCCTAAAAGTCCTTTTCCTCAAATACGAACTCTAAAAAGTGGCTAATTAAAATCCTGCGAAAATTACATGGGACTGGCCCAAAATAAAGGTGTCGCAAAGACCATATTAAGCTATGGACGAATTCATAAAGTATTGATCTTGAATATTTCGTCCAAGGCTTCTTTCTTCATTATGGTGGCCTCAAAGTTCAAATCTTCATCGCTGGCCTCTTGGATCATCACATGCTTGTCGCCATCTCCATGCATGGCCATGCTCCAATGCTTGTCCTCTCATCCATGCTTGGTCCATCATTCCTAGGAGTAAAAAATATATCTGATTTAGGCAAGATCATATTCTCATGTATGTGAGGAATAGTTCCAAGAAACGAAAGTACCGGAGTTAAGTTGTTGCACGAGATCTTGTGATGGGTCCTTGTATGTGTGTTGCTGTAGGTACAACGGTTGTATCAATAGTAGGGATGTCCACATCACAAGGGGGGAGCTGATGCAGCCCGTCCTACGGACGCACCTCCATCTACAACACCTAGTCCCCCAAGTGGACCAATGACTCGCCGTGCCAAGCTCCTACAAGCCAAGGTTAACTCGCTCCTTTCCTCATGTGATTTTGGTCTACCTTTGGATGGCTTGCTACTTCATGCATGTACGTTGTGTATCCTCAGATATGAAGCAACACCACCACATCAAGCCACCAAGGAAGCAGGACTGTGAAAAGAAGTCACTGAGCTCAGACACCGAGTCTCTAGTGTAGACCGAGTCTCCTGACCTTCCTCCCGTCCAGATCGAGACCCAAGCCCGGATGCCTGTGGCTCCTGAGACAAGGTCCGATATTGACCGAGTCTCCTGACCGACCGACGCCAGCATGTTAAAGCCTTTGGGCCCGCCCATGTAACCCCACTCGCCAAACTTCCAGCTTATTCCATAACTACCATTGCTATGTGGTTGGCCTATATAAAGCCCCACCCCTCATATGTAAACCCTAGACTTGGATAATGATAGATTAAGACACCCTTTGTGGATTTTTAATCTATTGGTCTCATGCTCCTACCAAGGAGCACCCATTGTCCACCCTCCTCTTGGATCTTGCCTAGTGCCTCAAGTTGTACAAGGCCTTGGGTTCGGTTTCCGCCCCAAGTCGCCAAGGTCTCACCAAGCACCTCGTCTCGTTGTTGGCGTGGAGAGAGAGCTCGCCCAACACCGATCCTAGAGATTATGTTGGACCAGTTGCCACACCGTGAGATATCGGCTGTATCGTGATTTGCATGCGTGTGTTCGTGGTTTTCATCCTTCTTCCCCTGCTCACCGCTTTCCCCTCGGTTCCCGTGGAATTTCGTGAAAGAGCGGGGCACCCCAAGGGGTGGCCCGATAACACCCCACCCCTCATGTATCCCGGAGGCATAGATGATAGACTAAATACAACCCCCTTGTGTGGAATCTCTAGTTTTGCCTCATCCCCTTATCCAAGGGGACCGACTATCGTCACCAACCTCGATTGGACTTTGCATCACGATCCATCGTTGAACAAGGCCTTGGAGTTCGATGTCTGCCTCCAAGTTGTCAAGACCTCCCAAGGTGTTCTTCCTCTCCGATGTGGATTTGAGGGAGCACGCTGACCGATCTTTCCTTGCGAGGATTCTATCGGACCGTGGCCACCGCTCAGAGCAAACGACCTTGTATCGTGTGAGTTTTATGGTGTTCATCGTGTTCTTTGCGAGGTGTGTGTTCGCCCGCTACCTTCTCCCTTTCCCTCGCCTCCCATCGATTTGACCACAAGATCCGGAAGATCGGGCACCCAAGAGGTTAACCCTCCATCATCCGGTATCGCAGCTTTTGGTTGCCACGATTTCTCATCGATTTGGTCTTTTCCCCATAAATTCAAAATTCCACCAAAAATAGCCCCAATTCGTGTTTTGGATCGATCCGTGATTTGAGTGCTTTGGTAGGTTTTGATCCGTGGATTACTTGCTAAACTTGTTGATCTACCTTCCTTTATGCTCCCATAGCCTAATTCCTTGATTTCCGTCGATTTGGTGTTTTCTTGAAGATTTTCCGCCAAATCGCCTAAAATCGCATAAACGCCGATCTCGCTCTCGCTCCAGCGGTACTACTATCTCAAAATATCCGTACTATCACCACCGTACTACCGCTCCCAAAATCCGGTACTACCGCCCAGTACAGAAAGAAAAAAGAGATTTTGGTGTTCTTTAGCTCGTTTCGAAGAGGAGAAGGAGCTCTACATCATAATCCACGTTGTTCATGCTATCTACTCCATCCAAATTCTGTGAGCAAGGCGGAATCCAACAATAAAGGGTGAAGATCGTCGACGAAAGGTATAAACATTCCGCGACTTCTCCCCACTTGCATTCCTTTGTGAACCCCACTATCTTTGCGAGCAACAAACACCTATTGATACTAGTTCCTCTTATGATTGCTTGGGCTATGCACATTTGATACCTTGTAGATTCCGAGCAAACGTTGTGAGCGCCATCTCATATAGTTATCTTATATAGTTGTTGGCACAAGGAAGAAGCAAGTGAAAAGAAAAAGAAAAAAAAAGAAAAGGAGAAAAAAATAGAAAAAGAAAAAGAAAAGAAAGAAATATACATGTGCCTCATAGAATAGGAAGCGCAAGCTCGATGAACATCATATAGGTGGTACTTATTGTGCATATCTTCTAGCCCATCAATTTTGTGCAATCGAACTAGCGTATCTCCTTGTACTTGTGTGACACGAGCTTATAGTCTTCGCTAGGTAATCATTTGGTTCTTAGCTCACTTTCTCCATCGCACAAGTCCCATTTATCCCACAGTGTGTGTTTCCTTGTACATATTTCCTATCTTGTGGATTGACTTGTTTGCTTTGTGATCATTGTGGTTCTTTACTTGCCATTACAATATCTTGATTTCGGATTGTTTCTTGACATGCCACTTTCCATACCTATCCACCATAGGCCTTGTGTGTGTGTGTGTGTTATTTGGTTAGTAGTTAGTTTTGGTGTTCCGCGTGAACTTCACTTTGCTTGGTTTATTGATCTCAAGTGTGGCCACTTGCACGATACGATCTTCCAAGGTAAAGTAAGTTTTGACGTTGTGTCCCTAACTCCCACTACCACTTCCATATACACCGCTTGGTCTTGTGCATCATGTCTAGGGACTCCGGAACCGAGGATGATATCTATGAAGAATCCATGATGAGCCACCATGACTACGAATCCACAAGTATAGAGGACATGACGGAGCACTACACCTCGACGACTCCACATGCATGGAAGACATGGAGCTCTACGTCGACAATGGCTCCTCATGCATGGAGACTATGGAGCACTACACCGACAATGGCTCCACATGCTTGGGTGATATGGAGTACTACACCAACAATTACTCCCCAAGCATGGATGACTTCGAGTGCGACATCGACGACGCCAAGCATGGAGGACACGGAGAACTTCATCGAGTTTGATGGCTCCTCCACGAGCCATGAAGAATTCCTCCACCGCTGGAGATGGAAGCCTACTACTCCAAGCAAGAGGAGGCGATCATCAAGATTCCATGACCTTTCAAGGCCAAGCGCACACCAAAGGGCACCACCTACTTCGATGATCCACCTCCAAGGCATAAGTGCCCCCACCTAGATGGCGCCAAGTGCCACCATCTCCAAGGCAAGCTACATCACCTCCAAGGCGCCAAGCTCCAACTCCTATCCAAACAAGAGTGGCGTCCAAACATCATATGCATCAAGAGGCGCCAAGAAACAAGACTCTTCATCGACAAACATCCTCTCATGAGCATCACCACCATAAAGAGGATACAAGACATCGTTAAAGGCATCTTCGCCATAAAGACGAAGAATTCATGATGAGCACCAACCATAATGCTCAAGCAAGCTCAAGAAGGCACCACAAGCACAAGAAGAGTGCCAAGGCAAATGATCACCGTCAGGAGTGTCATGTGGACCACTGCGCGCCACCTACATCAACCATCGCCAAGGCACGCCAATGACCTCCGCTGACACCATCATAGGGCACCTTCAACTACTCGTGCCACCACCACAATGGCACCAAGAGAAAGCCTTCCTCCACGCCATCAAGCTTCAACGCCTACGCTTGACTTCCACGACCTCGCGAACGAGGAAAATGTAAACCTCTACTTCGCCATGTTGGATAGCATGAGCCTACCTCCACCACTACTACAAGATGGCCACAAGACGGTCGAGCATGGGATTTTCCCTTCGACCATGGAGGCGAGCAATGATGCCCATCTTATGGCATCCAGCCTTGAAGGCGACAAGGTCAAGAATGGTGAGCATGGTATTTTCCCTTCACCAAAGGAGGCGCAAGGAGTTGAGGAAACCGAGCCTACCCCCATATGCTTGAGTGATGATATGGTACCAATGCCATGTGAGTGTGAGAGCCACTTAGCCCACTTGAGTGAGAACAAGAGTGACATGAGTGACTCCACCTTATGTGAGATTGAGTGCTTCCACTTGGAGGGCATGAGCGATACTCCTAGTGAGTTGAGAGTGGTAGTTGATAGGTCAAGCGAGACCATTTCGAATTCTAACAACTTACCCTCTACCTCTAGTGTGTTCTCTTGTGTTGTGCTAGGTTCCATGGAGGAAGACGCGCCAAGCCATGAAGCAATGATGCCTCAATTGGAGAAGATGTACATGGTGCACGAAGATGATGCTATGCCATGGCTACATCAAGAAGACGAAGTCGTCCACAAGGAGGCCACTACTTCCACAACACCCACTTCATATGAGAGGTATGAACAAGGTAACAATAAGGGTGTTGATGATGCCATGATCCCACTAGTGGACATGATGAATTGTGAGGATATGCATGTTATGGATGATACTTGTGACATTACATATGCTTCACTCATATTCCCATGTGATGATTTTCCTTTGCATAATATTGATCATGTGAAATTGTTTCATGTATATCATTGCCATAAACATGCCATGCTATGCATCTTGTGTGTATCCTCCAATTGCTTTGGACTTGCCTTGCCATGCTAGTCATTCAATTTCTCCCGTTGCTTGCGATAAGATGAATGCTTGCTATTTCACTTGTTTTGCTTGCAACAATATTGATCATATGCGTTATAATGAGATGGCCCCCATAGCTTTCTCAATTTTTGGAGATTTTGATGATTGCCATGATAAACATGATCTCCACTTGCATACTCACCATGCATCTATTTCATACTTGAATGACATTAATGGTGATGTGCAAAAGAAGAGATACGTCATGATGGATGATGTGTATCTCTACCATGCACACATGTTCTTCCTTTTACATATGATGTGTAGGTATCCAAGACGAGAATGTCAACCTGCTGAGCACGAGTTGACAAAAAGAGCTCTAGAGAGCATCCCACAAGTGAGTTCAAGATCAAACCCAGCTCTGATACCTTTTGCATGCTTTGCATCTTTCATGTTGGCAAATTGCTATTTTCTATGGTTTGATTGCAAGCATGTTAATGGTATTATCTCCCCTTGTGACATTCATGTTTCTTCGCTTTTAGATAATGATGCTTTGTGTATTGCAACAAAAATGTTGAACATTTTCTCTTTCCGATGTTTTGTGTGCAACCACAATTCCATAAAGAGCATGTATTGTCATGAGAGCTTCCAAGAATCTCGTCTTGTTGTTGCAACAAACATAAGGACCACTTGCTCTTTCATTTGGTTTGTTTGCAAACATGCCGTTTTTGCTTCCACTTGGGATACCCATACTCCCATGAAATTTGCTTTTGATGATTTGTGTGTGACATCCAACATGTTGAACAATTTCTCTTTCCAATGGTTGGTTTGCACACATAATGATGTTGCTTTGGACATTCTTCCTTGTGTGTTTTTGCCAAATTCTCCAAGCTTTGCATCAAAGATGTTGATAAAATTTCTATTCGATTGCATTGAGTGCCACAATAAGATGTTATATGGAGTTTTGAGTTCTACATTTGGATGATTTTGCACGCACTTCCATGCACTTTGACCTTGCATATGCATCCCGCTTGCTATACTTGAGTTGTGCTAATCGTATTGTGAATAATAATGGACATGCCACAAATGACATGCTCCTCTATCACACACAAACATATGTTGCTTGGTCTTTGTTGTATGAAGGTACAATGCATACACGCCAACCTCTATGGACTATATGTCGACAAGAAGACCCAAGAGAGTTACCTATGGCTACCCTTCATCGAGCTATCTCTACAATCTAAGGTGACTTCCTTCTACTTGAGGACTCATGCAATAATCTTCATGAATTGGCTATTTTGAGTGTTGCTTTGCTTTTGTTGTGAGCTTTGTAGGCTTCAAGGAAGGTGAAGGAACATTGAAGTGTCAAGTCAATCTTCCCGAGGACGACTATATGGTGAACCCCAGGATCAAGGATGTCCTTCGACCGCTTCTACTTTGTGATGAGCATGTAGAGTCGAGGACGACTCTTTTTGAAGGGGGGGAGCTGATGTAGCCTAACCTACTGTCGTTACCACATCTTGGTCTCCAACTTATGCGAAGTCGTCATGGACTCCAAAGGTGAATCCATTCCTCTATGCGAGCCCCCTTCCTACCCTATTGAATGGTATGCTACTTCATACTGTCACATATGCATGATAGGTTCACATTGACAACTACGGAGGCAAGGAGGAAGCCTTGAGCATCAAGCCCGACAAGACGGAGGCTTGAAGAGGAGGCGAAAAGAAGACATCGCCAATGCTCTGGTCGCCAGGCTGCACAGATCTGAGACCCAGATTACCGCCTCGGCACTATCACTCACCGCCACTCAATGATGACGCCAACAAGCCAAACATTGCCTCCGGGCTTCACCGACTCGAACCGACATTACCGGTCTACCAAGACTATCACCTGCCACTTCGCTATAGACGGCTCTAGCCGACGCATCAGACTGCAGATCCTGCATGGCCCGTGAGCTTGATTGTTGACAGATTACCACCCAAGTCCCAGATTACGGTCCTGTAGCTCATACAGACCAAGGCCTTTGGCCCATGTACCCCTTTTTAGGGGGTAACCCTTGTACATGAATTCCACGAGAAACGAGGGAAAGCTATGGTCGAGGGAGGAAAGGGTGAAACCATGAACACACGCACACCAAAACACGATACACGCTTATCCCTCACTACGGTGGTAACCTGTCCAACATAATCCCTAGGATCGTGTTGGGCGAAGTCACTCTCCACGCCGATGCAAATTGGCCCTATGGATGCACCTCCATCTACAATACCTAGTCCCCAAGTGGACCAATGACTCACGCCTGCTAAGCTCCTACAAGCCAAGGTTAACTCGCCCTTTCTCATGTGATTTTGGCCTACCTTTGATGGCTTGCTACTTCATGCATCTACGCTGTGTATCCTCGTGACATGAAGCAACACCACCACACCAAGCCACCAATGAAGCAGACTGTGGAGAAGAAGTCAGCTGAGCTCAAGACACCGAGTCTCCTGCAGACTGAGACTCCTGTCTCCTACACCGGAGTCTCGACCTTCCTCCGGTCCGCATCGAGACCCAAGCCCGATGCCAAGCCCTCCCGAGACGGGTCCAAGATTGACCGAGTCTCGACCCTGCACCTGAGTCTCCTGGGACCGACCGACGCCAGCATGCCTTTTGGGCCTGGCCCATGTAACCCCCATTTCGCCCAAACTTCAAGTTTTACTTCGGCACTGCTTATGTGGTTGGTCATATATAGCCCCACCCCTCATATGTAAACCCTAGACTTGATAATGATAGATTAAGACACCCTTGTGGATCTTTTAATCTATTGGTCTCATGTCTCCTACCAAGGAG